>CM067495.1:15115111-15441139 GCA_034552555.1 Semaprochilodus insignis
AATCAGAGAGTTCTGGTTTCTGAGTGATATAAATTCAACTGTAGTGTAATTTGACAATATTTTTTATAGCATAGCAATTCAACTATAAAGAAATTTGAGTATTCAACTTTCAGTCATACCAATTTAAAATGTGAGAATTCTGCTTTCTGAGTGATATCAATACAACTATAGTGAAATTTAGGAATTAATCTTTCTGAGTGACACCAATTCAACTGTAGTGAAATTTGAGGATTCAACTTTGAGTCATACCATTTCCACTAGAGAATTTAACTGAGTAAGTTCCTAAAGAACAGAAAAAATGAGTAATTTTGAAATCAGATATGCGAATCTCTACAGTCCAACCAGCCTGCAAAACCTGTGAGGAACCTGGCAGCTAAAGTTAAGCACCTTCGGGAGGGGAGTGCTATGCAACTCATCCAAAAAGTTGTACAGTAGTTGCCCATTCACTACAAGCCTCTGAAAGAATGAATAGAGGGGAAGTTCATTAATCTTACTGCAACTGATGACAAATTTTAGTGTTCCCATGAATCAAAGTGAAGTTAAAAGCAGGGAGGAGAAAAAAACCTGCAAGCCATGCTGCAGAAAAAAAAAAACAGGAACCTTTCAGGAAAAGGAAAGTGCCAAGCTTTGATCTGGGAGGACACTCTCTTTTTAAGCCACATTTATTTTTCATAAAAGTAGGTCTCCGAGTATGCACCTGCTGCTGCTCTTACTGCTGCTGCTGGCTTTGTAGAGGGTCCGCAGTGGATCTTTCTTAGAAACAGAAGCACTGGTGTTTTTTTTAGAAGTTGTTTTTACACAAGGAGGAACAGGTGAAATAAACAGATCCTGTCAAAATAACTGAAAGACCTCCATCACCATTAAATGTAATGTTTTGGATGAGGATTAATCACTGCCTGAGTATCTAAACCTGGATTAACAGAGAAGGCTGTTAACTGCTGTGGTACAACAAATGAACCTTGGCTAAGTTTGTTGGGTTTTTGAAGCAGACACTCAGACACCCTAATTCGAACCACCCAACCAAACAGTGCCAGCTCTACCTAATTAGCAGCATGAACAGATGCTTAGGGATCTGTGGCATCCAGGGGGTCCCTAGACAACTTCTGAGTTATAACAGTAGCCTTATGTTGCCTAAGATGCTTGAGTGAGGGGAAAAAGCAACTGGTTAATCATGCCCCTAAAAAACATGCCTCTGGAGCAGACAAACGGAAAAGAAAAAGACAGGAAGATAAAGGTATGTTGTTGTTTTTTGTGGGAACGTTATGCCATTTGTTTGGACCTATAGTTGGAAAACAAGAAGTAGTGTACCTGGGGTCTCTCTAATAAAACAGGTGCAACGTTACATTTTATGGCTACTGTAAAAGGTGCAAGCTGGCATGTTATGTTCTTAAACGAAAAAGTCAGCTGCCTATTTAAAGCTACACTATGTAAGATTTGGGAATTTGGAGACCTTGTTGATAAAAATGTGTAATTGTATGCAGTAAATACGTAAAGACATATGACCTTCGGTCTGAAACTCCCACCAAATCTGAAACCGACACCACTGAATTTCAATATTTTATTTCAATATATTATGTTATGTCATATATATAGAGTACTCCTGACTTGGCTCCTGCTACTCCTTAAATCTTAGAAAGTGCAATGTTAATTAACATGAATCAATAAATGTGCTACACCAAAATAAAAGCAACTGGCAACTTGCTATTTAGTGCAATGAGTTATGCATAACTATGCTATGACATAGCATATAAGAAGATTCAAATATAGCATTTTGCCTGGTTAGTGCATTTAACCTGGTTCACATTATTAACATCTTAAAACTGCAGCACGAATTAGCAAGAAAGGAAAATAACAACTTGGGCAGCAGCCGATTCCATAAATTGTGGTAGTTTTTTCCTGCAAAACAAGACTTTACACAGACTAACTTTTTATCTGAATGTGTCCGGCTGTTTGACATTAAGAAGCAATTATTATTAATTATTATTAATATAAAATGACACCATGCAATAACTATGAGTAAGGCTTAATAATATGCTTTTATTATTAGATATGTGCACTAAAGCATCATTTGAAGCTATTCCTACACCAGACACTTGTGAATTAAACACAGTTTTGTTTGCTGTTTTAAGATATTATGTGATTATTAGCTCACAAAATGATGCTCATTTCCTCTCCCAGTCTGTTACAGGGTGATCATACACTGTGTAGATGAGGGGACTAGGCATCATGGTGTTTTCTCTACAAAAGGACAAAGCAATAGAGTTAAGGTCACCGTACCGTGTGTGAGCGCATTAGCATTTAGTTTGGCATTCTCCTTGGCATGCACATCGTAGCACTGAACAATTTCAAGGTTAAACGGCAGGGCTTGCACATGAGTAGAGACATACATTTAACTTCCTTGCGTTGCACATCCCTAAGAAATCCCACAACAACACTGACAAAGAGCACCATTCACATGTTAATGGTCAGAATTTCTTACACCTGTATATATGTGCAGGAAAATGACTAAATAAAACCGGAGGTGTCCAGAATATAGATTATTGAACATGTTGACATACTGCAGGAACAAATCCTTGTATCTCCTGTGGCTCGGCTGGGGAAGAAGCCGAGCACTTTGACTGGGAAATCCCAGTGCCTTTCCCTCTGTTCCACACCCCCATGTAAAAATATTTATGCACAGACAACTTCTAGACAAATTCTCGGCCCTCTTCCACCTACGGAGGATCATACGCCTAGCCAGTAAGGTGGAAAAGGCTATGACTTCTGACTGTTCTGACGTCCTGCATCTTGAGGAATTACCCCAAACAAGGCTGTAAGGGCATTAGGTTCGAAATGTGTGTTCCAGTACATTAATCATGAGTGCAAGGAAGTATACTAGGTATACCCAAATTAAGTATACTTCAGTGTACTTTTTCATTCCTGGGCCAGGGAAAGAGCCAGGGAACTACCTTTTAATGTAAGTTAAGTCATAACATGATTTTATTCGAGCTCATTTTGGACCATTTCTATTGGCCTAAAATTGCTACAGTGTAAAAGCCAACTGGCAGTCTTAGAGTATGTAAAACAAACAAAATACATGAATAAAAACTATAAAAATGGAGATATAAAGTGTTGTTCCTACAGTGACGATATGTTGTTTTATCAAGTCTTGCTACCAATGTTTACCATATTAAAGTCAACCCTATTTAATATGTTCATAACTTAAGTTGTGTACTTAATATATCAAAACCCAGATGTCAGCTTATTGTCAGAGAGTCTAGAACAGGGGTGTCCAACCTTATCCACCCTGTAGGTGTTTTCCTTCAAACAAGATGGAGCACACCACATGTTTAATCAGTTCATCTCAGTCTTCAGACTGCTGACCAGAGCTCCTGCTGAAAACCTGCAGCCACACCGGCCCTTTGTGAATAAGATTGAACACTCCTGCTCTAGAAATATTTTCCCTTGACATGGCAAATACCCACCTGTTCTTTGCCCGCACGCAACGATCTGGAAGGCCTAATCAAACACTACTGGCTTCCTAGCAACTATACGGTATATAAATGCCTTAATAACATAAAGAAACAATGCCTTGAACTTCACAGACACAAACTCAATCCAGTGACCATCATATTCCGAAAGGCATGCAGAGTGGGCAACAGAGCAGAACTCACAATCTCTCGATAGCTGTAGCCAGCTTAGTGCCTAAAACATCTAAAATCTAAGTCTGTACTTCTGTGGAATATGATTAAAAACTTCATCATTAAAGGAATAGTAGCATAAACAGCTGCACTCCGAAGGAATCAACCGACAGGAATGAAACTTAAGCACCACTCGGCAGACGGCTGCACAACACAGGACTACATGCACACAAACCGTTATGACGACTGCCCTTAACACCATGCCAGCGTCGCCAAAGACTACAATGGTGTTGTGCCAGACTGTATTGGAGTGACTCAGAATGGCAGCAGGTCATCTTCAGTGACGACTCCCACTTTTGTCTTGGTGGAGACGACCAACAAATCTGTGTGTGGAGGCACCGTGGTCAGCGCCAAGATGAACGGTTTGTTGTCACGGGTCACACGTCCAGAAGGCCTGGTGTCACTCCACCGCCATCCCCTCCACACAATTTGCAGGAACTCTGTGAGAATTTTCAAGCTGCATGGGATGGATATTGCAGGACACAATTAGGAACCTCCACAACTCTCTGTATGTGTAATTTAATAAATATTGCTCATATCAGTCTAAATGTTTGTCACGCCTGCTGGCTCTCTTCACCCCCGATCTCCCGGACTCCATTTCCCATAACCCACCACCCGATGACGTCACTTTCACATGTCCGCCATCTCCCAATCCCGTTCCGTTTTCTAGATCTGAGTCTCCCGAGTATTGATCACACCTGTTGTTAATCTAGTCTGTTTGTACATATACTCCTCTCTCTCACTGACCCACTGCGAAGTACTGCCACTCTGTGTGTACCAAGCGTTTCTCTCTGTGATTACTCTTGTTTGCTACTATGGCTTTGACGTTGTTCTGTTTTGCCCTTTTGGTACTTTTGCTGTTCTGATTGTTTGCCTGGTTTTTGATGTCTGCTTGATTCTCGACTCTGACTCTGTCTTGCCCTTCTGTTATGTCTGCCTTGCTCTTGTTGCTGCTGTGTTCGATTGCAAATCTGTTAAATCTCACCTTGATTTTAGCTCAGCGCTCGTCACAATCTGTTTGTCCATCAACACAGTGTTTCATCATGTATTGCTCTTGGTAACCTTTATCTTCCTCCTGAATAGCAAAGCAATCCCACACTTCCTTTTGGTGCAACTATTCTTTTAATGATGAGTGTATTAAAGTTAGGAGCTGGTGAACTAACAAGAATATGCCCCCTCTAAAACCTGCCCCCGAATTCCTCTAGTCGTGACTTTACAACTGATTGTAAATAATCTTTTATTACCTGAAGTTCATTCACCAAAACACCATTTTTGTTGTGCATGATGCATTGAATTATTTCAAACACTTTGTATTTAGATAGTGATTCAATTATCTGAAATCTTCTAAGGCAAAAGTATAGTGCGGATTAACTGAACTATAGTCTATATACTATAGTCTATATTTGGAATGGGGGATTTTTCAGCTGACAGGCTTATTGTCTGGAATGTTGATCGGACCATTGTCCTCTACTTCCAGCTCTGCATTCATGAGGTGTTGGATTGGAAACTTCACACTCGGTTAGCAGCCACATCCATTAATATGTGAACAAACCCCCAAATTTCTCAAGGCTGTGCCCAGGCATTCTCATTACGAGGTCATGCCTGGCCCTGCAAGGCTAGTTCTTGTTAAGCATTATAAATGCAAGTCAGAAAAAACAGCTTACCATTCACTCTGTTTTACTGGTAATACTGTGCTGTAGGACAGTGTCCATAATGCTACAGAAGGCTACCAACCTACATAAGCATTTACATATAAAGGTTCATTCATCTGTCATAAAGGCTGCTTTTGTCACCATCTATGTCATTGGGTATCTATTCTTTATGACACTGGGTTCTGTCATGACACTTTGTTAGAGTTAAATGACATAGCAGGTTACAACAAATGACTTTGTCACTTTTTTATATCACATTTATATAGTTTATATCACAGATATGTCATAATTATTGATGATGGGAGCTTACATCTTATATGTACACAGGTATTGCTTCCATTTGTCCAACCAGCCAGACTTAGCAAGTTATGTCATATTATCAGCATATTATCATTGTGAGTTATAGACCTGACTAATACATTTGTATGACATTGTGGGACATCCCACTTCAAAATCATGGGCATTATGGCATCCGCCAAACCCGGATTCATTCATCAGCTGGCCAGAGTGTCATCACTCCAGAGAACACTGCTCCAGAGTCTGGTGTTGGCATGCTTTACACATAGCAGTCTAATGCAGCAAACTGGATATTCCACTGTGGAGCCACAACAGAAATTTCTGCCACCACAAGCAACAACGTTCAGCAAAACGTCATGGTGAGTGGAGCGCTACATTCAGTTTTCAGTTCAGTTTTCCCAACTTTTGCCATTGACCGCAGCAAAAAACAGGATGTTGAAGTTTTGGGAGCTATGGATGCCAAACGTCTCAGTGTTGAATTGCAAGTGAACCAAGTATTATACAACAAAAAGAAAAACAATAAGAGAATTTTCCTGCCTTTTCCACCTTAAATAAACTATCTACACTGATAAAACTCTCCTCTGTGTTGATGATCAATGATTGCATAATTTCATGCTGTTGCACATACCGAGGTGCAGAATGGCGTTTTTCTTCTCTTTTTTTTAACTTGTGAGTGGAGCCTGGCCATTCCATTTCATGTGCTCCCGACATACAATCTTCGTGCTGATGTTGCTTCCAGAGGCAGAACTTGATGCAACAGAGGTATGCAACAGAAGACACTTCAGCACTCAGCAGACCTGCTTTGTGAGACTGTGTGGTCTTCTGCTTCGGAGCTGAGCTGTGATCACTCCTTCATGCGCTTTATGACCGGATCAGAATTAGCAAGATAGTAACTTGTGGCAAAGGAGGCATCATATGATGTTTAAAGATGATCCATTCTGCTGCCAATGTTTGCCTATGGAGATTGAATAGTGTGGCATGATAAGGTTTTCACACTGACTGGGAAAACATTGACAAGACACAAAGGCACACACACAAGCACCAATCTCAAGTGAACCAGGGTGCTTTGTTTAGACCTAAGTATCAACCAAGCCAAAACGAAACTTAAAAAGCACTTAGCCCTCTCTTGGGTACTTCACCCCTCAGTCTCTCTCTGGCTCACACCCGTGTGTGGCGTGTAAGCCACATGTCCTCCCTTCCTCACACTGGAGAGAGGGCCAGTTTATGTGTGTGATCAGTGGGGAGCACGTGCCCACTTCTGGAGGGAATGGCGGCGAGTCCACCCTACCCCTGCCACAATGGATATGTGCTTGATTTTATACACCTGTTCGCAATGGGTGTGGTTGAAACAGGGGTGTCCACACACTTTTGGCCACATAGTGTATTTGCATATGAGCAGTTCTTCTTGACGGCCAGTATATTAACGGACATGTTATAAATGGTTCGCATACTGAAGTCATATTTAAGACATATTTAGCATGCTCTCTTCAAATGTAACATAATTAAAGGCTGAGTAGTGCTTATCGTATTGAAGTCAGGCATATTCAATACGTTCTTTTTAAATGTTATACGATGAAAGGCTTGGAATAAATGGTTATCAAACTGCAGTCAGAGCTATTTAACATACTCCTATAAAACATTATATGATAAGAGACTTGTAATAAATTATTATCTTATTGAAGTCAGGCATATTTGACATGTTCTTGTTAAAGCTGTACAGCCATATCAATGGCTATTATATAGAGGCTAGCGGCATGGTATGCGTTGGTAAAGGTTGTCCATTTGCACTGACATTAGACTAGTTCTGCCAGGTCTTTTATAATGATTAAAACCAGCATTTGATGACATTTTGTTCTTTTATGATGTTCAAGGCCACTAGCTGGCCCCTGCTTAGTGTAGATGAGTGACGTCTACTCAAAGCGTAGGATAGCTTTGTGGCCGCTGGTCATGACTAATGTCTGCCTGCCATCTCAATTTACCTATTACGGCCGTGCAAGAACCATGCCCCGAGTAACATGACAAAGAGATCTGGCGGGGATAATCAATCATATCACCACTGGAGCATAATTAAGGGCCGCAGGAAAGGCTAACGTAATCACTGCCTGTGTCATAACAGCCCCTGTGTTACACTTTGCGAAGCCTTTCTTGTTTTGTACTTGCAATATAGCAACATATTTCTAAATGCTTGTTTCTGTTTTACCACTGCCAAATTTGCTTTCCATGAACCTGTCTGCTTTTACAGGCCATTAGGATTAAGTAGAATCAGAACCACTTTATTAACCAAGTACACCTGCTTCTACTAGCAATTTGGTGGAACTGGTGCACTACACATCGTCATCATCAAAAGAATAGTAGCACCCAGAAGGAAGTGTCTGATTGCAATACTATTAGGAAGGAAGATAAAGGTTACCAGGAACAATAAATGATGATACATTTAGACTGATATGGGTAATATTTATTGAGCTACACATACAGAAGCAGTGTCTCTCAGTATGGCGTTGGGCCGCCGTGTTTGCTAATGTAACATGCCAGACGTCTCGGCATGGAGTTGTAGAGGTTCCTAATGGTGTTCTGTGATACTCCATCCCATGCAGCTTGAATATTCTCACACCGTTCCTGCAGATTTTGTGGTAGGGGATGGAGGTGGAATGACACCAGGACTTCTGGATGTGTGACACATGACAACAAACCATTTAATATGGTGCTGACCACGGTGCCTCCACACATAGATTTGTTGGTCGTCTCCACCAACACAAAAGTGGGACTCATCAGTGAAGATGACCTGCTGCCATTCTGAGTCACTCCACGACAGTCTGGCACGACACCATTGCAGTTTTTGGTGATGTTGACGTGGTGTTAAGAGCAGTTGTCATAATGTAATGCCGTCTGCCAATGGTGCTGGCACTAACAGGATGACTCATGGAGGGCATCACTGCTTTCTGAATGTCTGCAATCATGGCTGTTGGGTCACTCCATGTCAGACAATCCGTTGGTTCCTGGATCCTTCATGTCGCTGGTACGTGCCTTCTTCTGTCTATTGCCGCCAACAGCATAGTACCAGGTAGTACCCGCACAACCAGTATGGCATGCAAAGTGACAGTAAGACCGTCCCGCTTCCCAGAGTCCTACAGTGTGACCCCTCCCCCACTCTTCTAACTGCTTAAATTGCTTTCTAACTCTTCTCCTAGGCATGCTTAGCTTGCAAAGGATGCTACCAACACAACAGCATGTGTCAGAACGGAATGCATGCAGAACAGGACGACCTTATGAAATCAGTCAGGTACAGCGATAAGGCCTGTCCTTGCTCACGTCACATGTGCGGCTGAGTGTGAAACATTGAATCATTTGGCTCATGATGTCCCACCAAGTTTCATCACTGCTGCTTGATTCCTTCTGAGTGCAACTATTTTTCCGATGATGAGTATATCTCTGAGAAATACAAAATACTTATTGTTTCACCACATTAATTTTTTCATAAATATACATTCAATATAAAGCCGATTACAAAAACTTGGGCCAGGCTATTTAAGACTAAGAATATAGTGAAATGTTCAAACAACACCAAAAATAGATGATGCAGCCATGCTTGAGCATAAATGCTAAACATGCATCAAAATATTCAGGAAATCCAGAGATATCTCAGTGTGTAGAGGGCAATCCCCAAAATACACAGCACAAAGACAGTGATCTTCGTCTCTTTAGACAGCAGTGCGTTAAAAACCAGCCTGCTTCAGTGATGGATGTCACTGTATGGACTTGGGGATACTTTGACAAGCATCCCCAAGTCCATACTGTGGCATCCATCACTGAAGCAAGTTGGTTTTTAATGCAGTGCCATCTAACCATTCATAATAAACACCATTCATTGCTGCATCCACAAATTTAAGTCAAGACTATACTATGCCCAGTGTAAGTCATATGTCAAGTCAGTTATCAGTCAGTAATTTTCTACTACTCGGAATGAGATTTACGCTTCATCCATCATATTATGCAGAAAGGTGGAAGTTCCCATAAATTAGCAATTCAAAAACCACAGCCACACAATTGCTGTTATAGTAAATTCACAACTTGTTTCTGAGATTTGCTGACTCATTTAGGCTACAACTGCATTGTTTTTTCATGCTTCATTTTCTTCCTTCTGCCTTGTCTGTAATTTCAACCAGACAAATAATATACTTTTCCATCTTGTAAGCTGTAACAATAAAATCATGCATTTGCATTCTTCATCTGCAACAAATCCAAGATGCAATTTCCTCTAGCAGGAAGCCTAATCCCCACAGACAACAGCCTTCGCTCCGCAGAGAATAAAAGAGTCACTAAGCAAGGGGCTACATGTCCACTGGAGCCACTCATATGATGTCTGAAAATTTGTACACAGAATTTCCCACAAATGTAGCCCACCGACCATAACATGTTTGCTATCTGAAGATTAGCTCTGGAGTCAAGATATGAGTTGACAGGTAATCGTATAGTGATGCATCAATGCCAGTTTTTTTCAGACAGAACATAAGCATGAATATTCATTTCCCAAGTATTTACTGAGTAAGCTAGGTAGACTGAAATAGTTTTTAGTGTCAATGAGTGCAATGTACCCTAGTAAACTAATTAATGCAGATCTGCTTTTATCTGTATTAGCTAGCTGCGCTACATTAGGTACCTTGGATCAAGTAGCGTTGCAGTGAAGAAGAGCAGGTTTGGTTCCATGTCAGAAAAACACTTCTGTACATCTATAAACTCTATGGTTTTGATCCCTGCTCCTCATTTGTTCTTCAACAGCACTGTGTGTAGCACAGTGATTGATGTGTTATGTGAAATGCAGCCTCTAGAGATAGCTATCCCTAACTATAGAGATATGCAGTCTCTCTACAGCCTGTTTTACTATAGAAGTTGAGGCCCCGCCTATTCACTGAAACAGAGTTAAATCAGGATACACAAATGCTGGTACCGCAAATGACTTTTTTGACTTTTATTTTGCTAGCCAACGTGTGTCCACCTGAATTGGGGAAGTAGTTGCGATTGTTTCTGTGTGCATTAAAATGGGCCAAAATGGGACAGTTTATTCCTGGTGGGAAGATGCAACCCTTCACTGTGTGAGCAGAGCCTTGTTCACTGCCAGCTTCAGCCTGTTGTTTATTATCACGGCAGTGTACATGCTATGTCACATGGTATCAGGTGGTGTGTGTGCCTTTTTATTAGTATAAGGAAATGAGCATGGTATCAGCTTTTCATTACCATCACTTCGTTGTTAAGCATCATTGTAGTTATCTCAAGTAGAGTTGATTACGTGGTGTCTGAGACTGTATGGCACCCTGATATCTATGCACATAGACAACAATATGAACAACATTCAGGTTTTAAGATGACTACTATTGCTTTTAGCCGTACAACTTAATGAATTCAGTTTGCTGACAGGTCAGATTTCACTCAGATTTACATTAACAAAATGGTGTACATATAATTCTGCCCAGGTATTGTGCCACCTACCATACCAGCATTTTTGGAATTTACTTAGTGGACCACTGCCTATTCAATTACAGTTATTTTACTTCCTTTACTTCTGCAACAAATGACTATTTTGATAGTCAAATGATCTATTCATTATTGAAACAAACAATCACTCAATTACCAAATAACTCTCCTGTAGGTATCAGCTTTTAAATTTAGCTTGAGGTTGTTTTATGCATTTGCTAACTAACAATGAAGACAATAAAGATGAAAATCACATTTAACATTCGCCAGTGTCTTTTTTCCTGTCAGAATTTAAAACCAAAGATGTAAAATGTAGCAAATCAGCTTCCTTAATTGACTAAATAAAAAGTCAATCTAAATTTAGATTCTGTGCTTTGTGCATTCGGCTGTCTGTCTACACTCTGTTGCAACTAAATACTTTATTGAAATGAAGCAAAGTCAGCAACTGCACATACGTTTGTGATGTCACAAATTAGCTGCCAACTAACTTAGCCATCAATTTTAGTTGACAAAGTCATTTAATCAATAATCATACTTCAGAATGATGCTTCACAACAGTATTATAAATGAAACAAATACCTGCTGGTTCAATTCATAACCTCAGCTGTTGGGTACAGTGTCATTTACCTGAATAAAATATCCCATACTGACATAAGCTGTTTATAAACACTGAGATGTTGTTTTTAATTACATTATTCAGTACTTACATATACAGTACTATGTAATATATTATGAAGTGTTAGTGTCAGCCGTGACTCAACTCAGCAGTTAGTTACTAGGTTTAGTTGGAGTGTTTGAGAAGGAAAATCACAGGACCAGATATCTCTACTGTATCAAGGAGCACTGAGCTAACAGTCAGAATTTGTGTATTAGGAAATGAGGCACAGCTGACCTTTTCCTATATGTGCTTACAGGAAAAGCTCTCCCTACAGTACAGTACACAGTACACATGTTTTTTGTGCGTTATTCATGATTTTGAAACAGTGATTTGACCTTGTTACTTTTTTGACCTTTTACTGACCTTAACAGTATTTTGGACTGTCCTCAAGCTAAGACATAGGGCTGGTTTCATATGGCTGGAAATAACCGTCCAGCTTCATTGCAGAAACAACAAGTGCACAGACTTTACCATAAGGACTTTGGTACAGGTGTCTGAACTGCTGAACTGCTACATCATTTAAGGTGGACCAGGAAATGAGAATTAGAAGGTAACTTCTTCTAACTAGCTTCATCTAGTCTTTATCCTCTGTCTGAGACTGTATGAGGGGCTGTACCACCAGAGATGGGGAGGGTCGTGCTGGTTTAACCCCTAAATTACTACAGATTTACACCTGGATGCAACATTTATAGTTTACACATTAGCTCACAGCAAGCAGCTCAAAACGTTACCAGCCCTTTGCTCAGAGGACAGCAGTAATTGTGGGGCTTTGCCTGTTTTTCTATCAGATGGTGAGGACTGATGTATTCAAACGTTTGTGCCACTTTCAGCTGCAAATTGGATTCTAAACACGCATTTTAAAGGCCATGTGCACAGAAAAACGCAAAGTGTGCTTCTCTTTCTCATGCATATGCATTTGATATTAGAAGTGTGTCAGCTGAGAAATTGAAAATGCAGCTGATTAAATATTCTGCTTGATTTGCTAAAGTATTGTGCAACTTCGAGAGGCAGATTCTGTGTGGATTTGTCTTATTTTTTCAGAACAGGCAGAAATTTGAAAGTGTGACTGAAAGGTGATTTACTGGGGGACGTTCTTTATCAATGGTAGCATATCACAGTGGCCAAATGTTTTGCGCTGGAGTGCCAAGTAAATGTAGCTAACAAGTAACAGAAGTGTATATAGCCCAATTAGTATCATGCAAACTGCCTGTATAAATCATTGCACACTTTCCTTTAACCATGTAATCTGAAACAGACTCCATATGTGGGTTCTGACACTGCATGACATGCTTTTACTAGACTAACAGACAAAAGTATGTTTCATAGTAAAAAGAGTAGCTTCCAGTAATTCACCAACATCCTCAGAAGACATGCCCCTTGCTAAGTTTTGAGTCCTCTTTGACTACTCTTACGACATGTGCAATCATCCAATCATCAGACTGATCCGCTCAGGGAAGGAGTCTGAAACACAACTGCCAATAGAAAATGTTTTTCCACACACTGTGTACAATTACACGTGTCCACCAGAGAGGTCTCCAAATCCCCTAAACATACATAGTGCAGCTTTTTCACTCTGTACTTTAAGTATTTGCATTACTAATTTTTGCTGAGTACTTTCTGTGAGGTAAAAACTAGATCTACAGGAAGCTCACCGGATGAAAAATTAGTCACTTTGCATGTCTGATAGTAATTTCACGCTCCTGCAGATGCCTTTGCACAGGGATGATCGGGCTATAAATCCCTACGGGATGTGCGACGGGATTCATAGACTGAGAAAAGGTGGTATAGTGCAGTGAATGTCTCGTTCCATGTGTGGAAATTGGGTTGCAAAGCAGATGTTAATGATTGGCGAAAAGGAGTGATTGTATTTGGGTGCGCCAAAGGCCATAGTGTGAGGGAAGTAGCAGGTGTATGGAAGCTTATGCAGGCGTATGGCATTTATTCATAGCCGTTGTACTGTATGTAATAGCATCCTGTGAGGCGACTTTTAGAGGCATTTGACTTTGTAGATGTCCGGTTCCTTTCACCACCACTGTGAATAATTCTGACTGGGTATGTTCCTCTACAACACACCAAACCGCTCTGGATGACTGTTTGCATTTGAACAATGTAACAAACAGCAATGTTGACCAGTGGATTTCCTCTTTCAATCAGTCAACCATGAAAGTGAAATAGCTGGGGCTTCTATATTAGCCTAGTAAAAAAGGGTCACCAGAGTTACTCCCACAGCACCATTTACGACCAACTGGAGCTGAGGTTGCTGGCAGCGTACACACGAGTTGTGGAAAAATCCATCACTGGTGTGTGTGTGTGTGTGTGTGTGTGTGTACTGTGATCTACTTTTCAGTAATCTTAAGCTGCGTGTCTCTGCTCTCAGGCTGCACAGTCTCTTCTGCCCTCCCTGCTGTCCACTTGCCATCTGAATACTAAGCACACTCATCAATAACGGGAGTCCACGTGGCAGCTCCAGATACTGAAGAGAATACGACTCGGTCATTTATCACCCCCAGTCCCTCCCTCCACACACACACCTCCCGACGCCTGCTGCCGCCCCTATGTATTGAAGTGCCACATCCCGTTAGCCCCCTGAGCACAGGCACCTTTGAGGAAATCATTCAGCTGCACCGGAGACAGTGCAGGCGCTCGGGATTACTGAGTTGTGAATGACACAGGTGGGACGAATACATAATCTACAGCGATAACAGTAGCGTGCGGAACTGAGTTGATTCATCATTTCCACATGAATAAAATATACAGTCGTATGCCAAAGTTTGAAGGCCCTTGGACATGTTTTGTTGGGACCTAGGTGAAAATAAGTCAGCTCATTTTTCCCATAGGTGAAAATAAATCAGATGGAAGACATATTTCTGCAAATTGTAGTGCACATTCTCTATTTCAGCTGGAGAAAAAAGCATAAAATATATGGCCATAACTTTCACTGAGGCCCATTTTATGTTCTTTTTCCCCATTATATTAAATTCAGCAAGTAAACAGAAACTGTGCATTAAACTGAGCAGAAGTGTGTTCACTGTAGAGAACGTGTAACCCAGGGGTGCCCAAACGTATGCACAAGACTTGGGTGCCCCTAGTTTCTATTTCCCATTCAGCTGAAGATGAGCTGATCTCCAAAAGTCATAAAGTTCAAGATAAAACATTCTTTTGAACATTTTAGCCAAGATTAGCAAATTATTTTTTTGGTTCAGTACAATTTTAATGTGGGTGAAAAAACAGGAAAGTAGCATCATGAAAAGGTTTGGGCACCCCAAGAGATTGGAGCTCTCAGATGACTTTTACTTTAATTAGTTTGTTAGGGCTAAGGCTTGTTCACAATCAGCGTTAGGAAAGGCCAGGTGATGCAAATTTCGAAGCTGTATAAATACTCTGTCTCCTCAAACCTTGTTCCAACAATCAGAAGCCACTGGCTCCTCTAAGTAGCTGCCAGAGACTTAGCCTTAAAGTACAGTAATTGATGCCCACAAAGAAGGAGAAGGTTACAATAAGACAGCAAGCTGTTTTCAGGAAGTAGTTTTCTCAGTTAGTAATTTAGTAATACTAAAGTATCAGTTAACAGGAAGGTCAAGTTGAGGTCTGGAAGACCAAGAAAGCCCAACAAGAGAACTGAGGAATGCTAAAAAAGGCCGTTTGAGTGCAAAAAACCTTCACAAATATAACCTTCATGAAAGAGTCATCAGAAGAAAACCTTTCCTGCTTCCTCACCACACATTCAGCATTAAAGGTTTACAAAGGAACCCCTAAGCAAGCCTGATGGATATTGGAAACAATGTGCTATGAACTGATAAAATTAAAGTAAAGCATTTTGGCTGCAATGAGCAAAAAAGTATGTTGGAGAAAACAGGAGGCAGAACTTCACAAAAACTTCACACCTCTCTGAAAATGTCAAGGCAGTGGCTTCTACAACAGGATAATGATCCTAAACACACTTCAAAATCCATAATGGACTACATGACAAATCTCACAGAACTAGAAACTTTGTGCAAGGAAGAATGGATGAAAATCCCCCAAACAAGACTCTTAGCTGGCTACAAAATGTGTTTACAAGCTGTGACACCTGCCAGAGGTGGTGCTGCTAAGTACTGGCCATCACCAAACTCCTGGTTTGAGGTATTTTGCTTTTCTTTTATTCATTTGAAACTGCATTTTGTAAATCAGGTAATCTTTTTCTCACTTAGTTATTGACATTAACAGAAATCATGGTTAACCATGCTTGCCCAAACATTTGTATGCCACTGTATATATAGTCTATTCATCAAATACATTTAAAATATATGAAAAATTACAAAAAATGCATTTTAGTTTAAAGAACCATTTGAAATACATTTTAGAATGAAAGAATGTACCTGAAATATTTCTTGCACAAAATACAAACCATATTTTTGGCAAAAGTATCGATATAATATATGTGCTAACATTTTACATTTAGTGTACATTTAGTATTGTCTGAAAGATTTAAGAATCTCTCTTAGTAGAGACCCTGATTTTTTTGGGGACCTCGGAATCATCCTAATCCGTCAGTATTACTTAACATTAGTTAATGTATTACTTCATGTTATTTAGTCAACGCTTAATGTAAAGTGTTACCCCATGTATTCTATTCATGTTGAGATTAGACATGCATTTGAATTGAGCACATTCAATTTGGATTTTTGTTTATTTATTTATTTGTTTGTTTGTTTGTTTTGCTTTTTTCCAGTGTGCTAAATGCAGTCATACTGAGGCAGGACAATTCCAAGGTCCCCAAAGATACAGGGGCCCACAAAGGTTCTACCATTCTTGTATGCAGCTTTCTGAAGGATCCTTTACTGAAATGCTTCATTTATTAATAAACATAGTGTCAGATACAGTGCCAGTCACCCCTCCAGCTGGCCCCCATGTGTTCAAATGAAGGTGTTGCCAAAAACAACAGAACAGCAGAAAAAGGAACACACAGTATTCACCCAGTTTTTCCGAGGTAAATGTGGGTTATGGAGAAATTCTGGAGCTGCTAACAGAAAGGAAGCTTATACTATAGTAACTGCAGCTGTCAAATGTAAGTGCTGTATAAACAAAGCCCCGTGTCCTGCTGCAAATTTCAAGTTTCCCTCCTTAATCAATAGTGCAACAGACCTGCGAAGATGAAGTAGAAAGTGGTCTTGTGCTCGCTGTGTATGCTAAGCATACTCTCTATCCTCCCCTGCTACCTTTCAGAAGTAGAAGAAGAGAAAAGTAGGAATTAAAACCAGAATTTCACTGTTAATAAATGTCCCAGGTTCGGATCTATAACTGCATAAGCAAGTATGTTTTGGGTTTTGAGTTTTACTCCGACAGCTATGATGCTACACTTTTAAGAAGTTACCAACATTACAACGTCAGTCGGCTGCATGAAGTACATTGATATGCAGTTCCTTATATGCATATCCATGACTTGAATGCTAGAGATGACAGCATGATGGAAGTAAGAGCTGGAATTATGGAGCTCTAAGAAAATAAGGTAATTATGAAGAAAACACAGCATTAATGTTGTGACAGCTTCTGCTGAGATAAATAAGGTGAGGTAAGGGGCTCATGCATAACATTTTCAGGGGGCCAAAACGACTACCTTTTCAACAATACACTTTATAATTTGCAAAAAAAAAATGGTAATGTGGTAATTGAAGCAGGTAATACAACTGCATGCAACCATGTACGTGTGGGCACACATTTAGTCTGCTATTCGTCCAGCAGAACCAAGGATATTCCACCATTAATCTTCAGTGACCTTCAGCGTATGAATACAGATTACAGTCCCGACATTCAGCTCATGTTTCCTTTTTTTTGGCCTTTTTTTTGGGGGGGGGGTGCGGTGTTCTACAAACAAAACTCTTCACACCAAGACAGAGAACTTCCATCACACACCAAACGACAACATCAATTTCCATCTCAGGCTGCGAAAACATATTGTTGAAAACACCTTCATAATGTCTGTTCTCAACTACAGTTCATATTCATGCAACCATTTCTATCGGCCCATTCATGATTAAATGTTCACTCAATGTTAAAGGTAGATGCTATTTTCAAGCAGTAAATAGGCACTTATTGGGTGTAAAAGTGAGAGATTTTGAATAGTTAAAAAATTAAATAAGTAAATCAAACAACAAATATATTACTATTAGTCCTTCCTTGAGCACCGCACATTCTTCAGAGGTTCTAACGGCTCCTGAAGTTCCACTGCCAGTAATGGGTGTCATAAAGCTAATAACGTTCCAGTTGTATGCCTCGGTTAGTGCTGACTCAGGAATTTCAGGTAGTTGCCCTTTCAATGTCCCACAATGATCTATGACCGGCTTTTACCGTTGTGCTACAGTTAAACATCATCACATCTGAAAATGGTGATTTAGCTGCACCAACTGTGGAACGTCTTTCAATTTTAATGAAAAAGTTTTGATGCCGCTCTACTGTAGGCCAAGTTCATAAGGCTATAAGACAATTACATAAGCCCTTCATGACAACTGACAAAGTTACAAAAACAATTATAAAGGCATTTTCCAGAAAGGCTGATTTGGTCAACGTCAGTGTTAAGTAATATCTAAATCAGGTGGCAGATTTATGTTGAGATCAGGTGTTTTCATGACACTTTCTGGGGTTGATAAATTAAGTACTTTTAGAAATACAGTATCTTTTGATACTTTGTGATCTCACTGATGGAATGAAGATCTACTGTACTGAAGTTATATTGTGCATGTTCTGATACTGATGTATTATGACTGATTTTATATTCACATTTATGGCATTTAGCTGCATTTATGGCATCTTATCCAGAGCGACTTACAAGATTAATCATATTACAGACAGGCCAGTGTAGTGGGAAGGACTCTTATTGGTGTAGCACAGCATAGTCACCCAGCCCGGGAATCAAACCTCAGTCTCTTACATGGGGTGGTAGCTCACTTACAGGTAGTGTTGTTATCTGTTGTGCCACACGTGTGTATGTAAACATACAGTTTATATATGTTCGGCCTTCGTAACTACCCTCATATAATTTTAGGCAATTTCTGGTCACCTTTACAAACGACTTGGGTTAAAAAAACATTTGGGATTTAAATCAGTATAGTATTTTAAAAACTGCATGTAAAATGGACACAGTGCTACTAAAATACCAACATACATCCATCATACCACTCATACCATGTCATTTCACCCCAGAAATAATGTCAACAAAAAAACTTTCACTTGACACTTGACATTACAGTTGATAAAAACAGCCTTTATCATAACCAACACTTTAATAAGCCTTTATAAATGTTTTTCTTCAGTGAATAATTATTTCATGAAAGTAGCTCAATTTTTTCATTTAAACACTTAATTTAAGCTGCCTTTTACATGGACCAGTAGAAATGATCCAAAATTACATGGCAGAAAGTCATCACCTATTTTCTTGTTTGGGATTTGTTCTCAGGGTAGAAAAGAATCCACACACACTCAAGGGCACAAAGGTATGAACATATTTAGGAAAAAACGTAGGAGGATGTCGGTGAACGAAGCCCATTCTATAGTTACCACTTCAAAAATATGATGTTCTCTCACGACATCAAAACAGCATCCCTGATTTTCAAAAATGCAATTTCATGCATTACCACAGGACCACCATTGTGCAAAGGACTCCATTCATCCAGAGGACAATTACTCCCCAGATTCTTTCTATCAGTGCTAGTAAATACCAGCACATGGAGCCAAAGCCCCTCTCCTACAAAATACCTACATCATAGCAATCCTATGCTGGACCTCCACGAACAAACGAGCATAATTCAGTCTCAGAAGGAAGCGCTCTGTCCATTGTTGTCGTAATCTGCTTAGGCTGTTATTGTATGTTCCAAATCCAAGATGTCCTCTCTGTTTCATCCTCACTTGTTTGTATATATTAAATCAGGGGATGAACAGTATGTCGGAGAAGTTATCTAACACAGCGCTCCCGTACTGACTTTCTGCGGACTTACAGGGCAGATGATGAGTTTCTGTAGGGACAAGGTCAAGAAGAAAAAAAAAAACGTTCCAGCGCAGCTTCGGTGATGGCGAGATATTAAAATCGCTCCATCAAGTCGTTAAAACAATGGCAGCACATTAAGGAGATATTAAAGATTGAATCTCTTTACAGAGATGAGGCTGAGTGAGAGGCTCAGTGGGGACACGGTGAAAAATGAGGAAAACATGATTATTAGTCTGCAGATTTGGTATGCTCGGCAGTCACGTAGCTCACAGTGAAGACAGCATGGAACAAACTGCACAGACAAAATATAGATTCAGTGGAAGCTCATGGAAAAGTGGACATTTTCCATGTACTCACTCATGACGAAATGCTCAATGTGCAGCAGGTGTTTTTTTTTTTTGTTTTAAACAACAAAAATGACAACAATTTGTTTAAAATTTGGTTTTAGTGGCTTCGTTTCCATATATGAACTGTACAGACCACAGGTTGTATGAGCTGAACCCTAACTCTAACCCTAGATGGGAATATTTTACAACAAGCAACTTAAGCATCTTTAACAAATGGGAAACAAAGCCAAAGATCAGTAGAACATGATGTGCCCTTTCCAGCATGGATCGCTTTGCTAGCCTTCAGGGAACCGGAGATATGGATCCCGGAATCTCGCAAATTTGCATGCAAGTCATGCGCACCCTATGCAACCTTGCCCAGATGCTCGCCCGTGGTGGTGGTCTGTAGAGCCACAGAAATTTAAAAAAAAAAAGAAAAGAAAAGAAAAAAAAGAATTTAAACGTTACAAGATTATACACTGTAAAAAATACTTCAATTTGTTACAAGCAATGGAATAAGTGTTACTCAACTCAAAAAATGACTTTGAAAGAATCGGATTTTAATCCTTTCAGTCCTTTCTTAGGTTAAATAAACCTAATTAATTTGCTTGTAACAAACTGAAGCCATTTTTTAGGTTGGACCAATACAACACTTCTTATAGTCTAGGGCATTATGCTCCCCAAGCAACACATGACTCCTTATTGTAGTTCATAGAAAATCGTTACTGTAATATTCACATGGGCAGCAGCTAGTCGACATCAAGTTTAAAGTGTTGCCAAGCAGTTAAAGGCACCCTAGTTGACTATAGTCTGTCACAACCCAAAAATCTGGCGATATTTTGATGTTTGTTATGTTATTAAACTTGATTATACTATCAAGTTAAATTTGACAATGATTATCCTGTTCTATTTCTTCTATATTGGGACTGTATTTCCTGAAAGCATCTTAGTGAAAGAATGGACTTTAAGTGGTGGAGTGAACACTCTTTCTTCTAGTTAAGAAGATTTGAACACTAGTTGCCAAATAGAGGCACTAATTATGGACCATCTGACAAGACTTTGCGCTGGGGGTGGCAAATCTAGAGGGTTATCTGCTACAAACTGTGTAAATGAACACTGTGATTCAAACTGTGATTGATAACTAAGGAACAGGTTTATATTCTTTTTATAGCATGCGATTATTCCTACATAAGGCATCGTTATTTTGACAAAATGAGATATTATTTCGACACCCGTATGCGCAAAACATTAGAAAATCTGCCCCTAAAACCCTTTTGGGAAAATGGGCCGAGCCGGTTTAATGTGCTTGTGGGCCAGGGAAGCTTGAACTAAAAAAAAATAATAAATAAAAAAAAGCTTGGACCAGGGAAGCTTGGACTATATTATTTGGACTAAAAAGGTTTAAAATCACTGCAATAGAAGAAGTACTTTTGATTCCCTAAAGAACCTTCTAAAGAGTTTTTAAAGTACCTCCACATAATGTAATAACAATACATCTTGTTCCTAGAACCATATGCCAAGTAATGAAACATTAAGGAACCTTCATTTTTAAGAGCGCAGCATTGCATCCTACCTCTAGAGCGCCAACGCACAGAATGTGCATCTAATCCTCTAAGCTTTTAGGTTCTTCAGTGCATTTCCTAAGTTATGTAAGGGTTTGACATCCATCAATCCATGAGTTACAAGTTGTAGGATGAGAAGATGATAGAACATCAACAACAACAACAACCGCGCTGCACTGCAAACCACGGCTTCCTGTGATGTTCCGTCATGAGCAAGAACTCCAAATCTGCTACTAAGTCATTCTGATGTCCTGTCTGTCAGTGGAAGATTTGTTTGACTATAACACTATAACACTCACAGTTAGAGTACGCTAGCAGTCACAAGTTTAGACATGGCTACTTATAGAAGGTTTCCTTATTTTTACCTTAATGCTTTACTTCAGAATAAAAGTGAAGACAAAAGGGCATTCATGAAATTATGCAGTCCACCTTAAAAGACCTCATATATATACGCAATTAGTTTTCTTCAGGAAATGCACTTTTCTACTTACGTATAATATGTAGTCTTTATATACTTTATATATAGATGATGCTCCTTGATTGTATTACATAAGCATTATTATTAACTATTCAAGGTTCTTTGTGACACTTATTGTAACATTGTCTGTGCATTTCTCTTAAGAACTACTGCATAAGTGCAAAACAGTGTTTGCTATAAACATTACATAACCGAAATATACATTATCTATATTTTACATATCGTCACTGTGCAATAAAAACATATTTCTCCATTTTGATTGACTTTTACTTTTATGCAGCATTTGAACACAACAGCTGCTGTTTACACTGTGTGAAAATTTCATGATGAATGGACCAGCAGAAATGGTCCAAAATCGTTTGGAAAAACTTCCGGTTCCATTGACTCACATTCAAATTAAACAAGGTTTTTGGTCTCTCCTGTAAAGTTGCCGTTTTTTTCTTTGGACAGCGACGATATGAAATGTACAGGATATATCCGATGTGTATGTGTAAATATGTATATATAAAGCTTACTCTGTGCTCATATGCATTTATGACGTGCGCTTATAAAGCTGATATTTAAGCCTTCATCTGACATTATCATAAACTTCAGTAAACTGTTCCTTAGTATCTCTCACTGTCCCACACACTAAGGCAGTATAATTAACACATTCATAAACTACTTAATCAAATGTAAAGTACCGTTAATTGATGTACCTCTTTATTGTAAAGCATTAACACTAAAACTCTTTACTGTTTTGGTTGGTGTGGCTTAATGTTTAGCCTAGCTTTGAGTTTGGTTCATGGATATTAGGAGGTGCAGGGCTTTTTAATCCTCTGACACACATCACTGTGCTTTTCAGCAGGCTCACCCCATTCATCAATAGCGTCCACTTAATTCGCCGAACAGTGACATAGGCTATTAGCATCAGTTCAACTCACTTATGTGTTAGGGAAAGCAACCCAGTCACTGATCCAGCACCAGCAGCCAGCAGCACAGTAAAACTACAAGTGTGTAATGCGTTCCTGCCCAGAGTTGAACAGTTTAACTACACTGTAGGTGTGTTTATCAATGGTATTTCTACAAGGCAGAATAAAAGTGATCTAATAATTCTGTGCTTGGTAAAACCCCTAAACAAACGAATCGCTGTTTCAGAATTCACAATTGTGTCAAAATGTCATAATTTCTTTGCCTGCCTATTATTATTTTTGTACTATTCAAAAATGTATTTCTTAAACTGTATGAACATTTCATGACAAATGCACCAGTAAAAATGGACCACACTTATTAATAATAATAACGTAATACATCAGCATGCATTTTAGTAAGTGAGATTTATTTGTTTCTTTCTGATATAGTTCACGTCACAGTAGAACTAACAAAAACCTATAGAAGTATCAAACGGTTAGGATGGAAACAAAGTTATCCTGAGTGGTTTAGTGTGAACAGCTCTATTCTGCTCCAAAGAGATTCACAGTGGTGGTAATGGGAACCAGATATCTGAAGCCTTCGATGCCTCTAAAAGCTTGCTCTCAGAAAGGTATTACATGAAGTGGTTACAAATATGCTGCTTGATGCCTGAGACATTGCTTCATAGTAGTGCTGAGATACAGTGTTGGCCTAACATGGGAGGTACATAAGGAAAAACAGACCCCAAAAGAAGAAATGCTTTTTTATAGGTTTATCATTTATTTTACCATCATCGACATTACACATTAAAGCTCAGAAGACTTGTGTAAGTTCACTGGTGGCTTGACACATAAACTATATTTGTGTCGTAGACGCCTGTTTTTCATCACCGCCACTGTAAAGAAATCTGTCTCAAGTTTCTCTATGATGAACCGTTTCACATCAAACCACTCTGAATGACTGTGTCTATGACTGTGTCAACTGTGTGCCAACAAGTTTGGGTTTCTGTGTTAAATAGAAAACCATCTTACAAAGTAGTTAGTAGTAGTAAAGTAGTAGTTAAGTAAAGCCTGTCCAGACTGGCCAGAATCCACACAAACAAACCCACTGTATTTCCTTTGCATGCCCGATTTTACGGCCATCATTGAATAGTTGTTGAATAGTAATAGATGCGTTAAGGTCCAAAGAAAATGCTCAGTGTTCATTATTCCCACATAATGTCAACAAAAGGACTGGCAAAAGTAAGCAATGTATTGTTACTTAATTGAATATGATGTATATTTGCACATTGCATTAATCCACTGAGGTATAAATAAGAGCTTTGATGAGCACCGCTTGAATGGTTGATGCTAAATGTACTCACTGAATGACGGTGAAGACCCCCAGCTCATCCTCATTCAGCTCCATGCCTGCGGGGTGGAGGATGGGGTCAAGCCCACCTAGAGGAGCAGAGGGGAGACAGCGATGGCCCCTCTCTACTGCTCTTCCTCCAGATTAGTGCCCTCTCCTCCTCTTTCCCTCAGTCTCTTTTTTTTCTTCTTCTTTTTTTTTGGTGAGGTCCTGTTCCTCCCCAGTGCAGGGCCAAATGTTCCAGCTTAGCGCGGCACCACTACTGATGGATTTAGCGACGGCATCTGGGCCAGGCGGGATAAACACACACACACATAGTCATGCTGCGCAAGTTAGAGCCACTGCCCTCAGGGAGCCATGCCCTATTACTGACACAATATTATCACATAGCAGAGGGGGAGAGAGAGAGAGAGAGAGAGGGAGAGGGAGAGGGAGAGAAAGAGAGAGAGAGAGAGAGAGAGAGAGAGGGAAAGGGAGAGAGAGAGCGTTATCAAAGGAGCGTGATTAAATAAAGGAGAATGCGACACTGAATGAAAGAGAGAGAGAGGAAGGGGCAAAAAGAGAGATGGGCTGGTGAGAGAGAGGTTTGGTCAATGCTTCAACAGCTGTGGCCACACACACAACAAAGCTGCCACCGTAGCACATAAAGAGAGGGAACCAGCACTTGAACCTGGTGACCGGATGGTATAAGCACAGGAAGCTGTACTTTAAAGCTGGCTGCATTCATTTTGTGCATCTAACTGACGTTTTCCTCTTTGCATGAAATACTTAACTGCAAAATATGAATGCTAGCAGTAAAGTTTGGTGGAGGAGGCATAAAGGGGTCTGGGTCTGTTTTTCATGGTTTGGGCCCCTTAGTTCCAGTGAAGGGCGGTGTTAATGCTACAGCATACAAGTACATTTCACACAATTGCATGCTTCCAACTTTGTGGCAGCGGTTTGGGAAAAACACTCTTTCCTGTTCCAGCAGGACTGTGCACAAAGCGAGCTCCATAAAGACATATTTTGATGAGTTTGGTGTGTAGGAACTCCAGAGTCCTGACCTTGACCCCATCAAGCTATAACACTGAACACTGACTGAGAGCCAGGCTTCATCCAACATCAGTGCCTGACCTTACACATGCTCTTTTGACCGAATGGGCACCAGTCCCCACAGATACACTGCAAAACCTTGAAATAAAGCTTTCCAAGAACAATAGGTAAACAACAGCTTACAGGCTAGGGTTAGCAAAGCATGTTCATTATTGAATAGTACACAGAAACGTTGTTGATATTCTCAATGTTTTTGATAACACGTTTAAGTTGTAAGTACAGGTTCACATTTGGGTTGTAGGTCCATCTAGCAAGCACATGTAGGCAGCATGAAACTGATTCTGCAAGGCAAGAATTTGGGTTTGATAATCCTTTATCATGTCTATCATGACTTAAAATATGATCCCATCTCCATTTAACTCATAACAATAGATAAAATGAGCCTGATTAAACAAATAACAAAAATAGATGTTCATTGATTTATTGAACAAAGTAATATTTGTTGGCAAATGGATGTGAATGGATGTGTGTTTTTAGGGTCATTCTCTTTTTGCAGGACCCCCTTCTGTTGAGGTTCACACATGGACATGGCATTCTCCTAAAGAACTTCTTTATCCAATCCAGAATTCATAGCTCTGTCAAATGATGGCACGCTGTTCTGGTCCAATGGCAGCAAAATCGCCACTGAAACCAAAACCATGATGCTGCCACCACAACCATGTTTCACAGGGATGAGGTTCGTATGCTGGAATTGAGTGTTTGTTTTCACTACACATAACAGCTCTCATTTAAAAGATTTCTTTTTCTTTTATCTGTCCTCAAAACATTATTTCAGAAGTCTTCCTGGTCATCCTTTAAAAAAAGGCACAGATGATTTTTGTCCTGAAGCGCAGTGGCTTTCTCCATGCTTCCATTTTATAGGTACTATTCTTATTCAGTGTTTGCCTGATTGAATGTCATTAGCCAGTGTAAAAGAGGCCTGCAGATCTTTCAGAAGTTACTGAGGCTCCTTATGATCTCCAAGAATATGATACACCTTACTGTTGGGGTTACTTGGTTGGACGACCACTCCAGGGAGGGGTAACAATGGTGAAACTGAATTTCCTCCATTTATACACTGTCTGCCTGACAGTGGATCAGTGAAGTCTTAACTCATCAGAGCTTTGGAACCTCATTCAGGATAATAAGCCCTGGCAAATCATTCTAATCAGGTCTTCAGATATCTGATGTGTCTGGGACATGGCATGCACTTACACATGTGTGCGGTTTTTAAATACAGTAGTGTCATCCAGTTGATTGAACCTCTTGACCCTGACAATAGTCAATACATAACTGATTATTGTAGAGGTTCACATTCTTTTGCCAATAAAGACACTAAATGTTCAATCACTTTGTTCAATGAGTGGATGATTGTTTGTTTTGCTGGTTTGCCCTTATCTAGTGTTACGATGTAAATGAAGATGTGGTCATATTTTAGGTTACATTTAGGAAGAAATTCGCAACATGATAAAGGGTTCACAAACAGTGAGACAGTGTCCGGGTGGATTCTGCCTCAGAACCAATAAAATGCTGGCCACGGCCTTTGCAGCAATTCATTTTGTACATTTATTTATATGATTGTATTGATACATATATGAATATATTTACAGGAATTCTCTCAAAGGCATCTGCTTATCCTTGGTAGAGTTTAGAGAGTTGTACAGGGCTGTAGGATCAGGAATCCATTGTGAATTTACAGCTCCGGATATTATAAATCTCTGGACTTCTGTTAAAATGAAATATTGATTATTAATGAGATCAGAAGGAAAGTTGCTAACAAGACTGGAAAGGAACAAAATCTGAATTGCTATCGACAAGAGAAGACCTCCTACTGAGGTCAGTGTAATGGTACATTGTGGAATCCTCAAACAAGCTCCTCAAATCCAGCTCGACATGTAAGGAACAACAGGCATCTCTGGCACATGTTTCTTTAAAAAGGCTGGGGTTCTATGGAGCATACCTGCTGCTCTGGTGGGCTAAAATCCACCTATATGTTCCACAGTGGCACAAGAACAGTCTTCTGTGAACAACAGACAAATGGTTTTGGTAAATGTGCATTGAGAAATCATGACACTGCATAACACCAAAACCAACTCCTAGCTATGTGGTGGTAGGAGTTTTATGGCGTGGGCCACTTCGCTGACTTGCAGTCATTAAGGGACCATTCAGTTACAGAGCAGAGTTATAGAATTATAGTCAGGGTGTACGAGCTTTTGTAAATAGGTTGGGGGGAGGGGACTGCCACTATTGCTGTTGACAAATGTTTTAATTAACACAGTAATTTAGGAAAATTAACCATTTGATTACCTGGTGTTATTGCAATTGGACCATTATACATTATGGAATGTCTGTTTATATATGCTTTCTAAGATCCAGCACTGCTGTCCTGCTTAATGAACCAAAAGTCAACAAGATAAAACGTGCTATTTATATGGACCCACAGTACATGGTTCACGATTCTCTTGTTTTTACTTACTTTTCACTTTTCACTACTACTTTTTATTATTTATATTACATGAATTGTTGCTTATTTACTTTGTATTAATACTATTAACACATCTTTTAAATTTCCATTATTATGATTCCTGAATATTGTACTTAATAATTTTTATTATTATTATTATTATTATTATTATTATTCTTATTATTATTATTACTGTTGTTGTTGTTGTTGTTGTTATTAATTTCCATTTTTATTACCACTTTTATTGCTACTTATGATTTACTTATTTTTTATGTTTTTTCATTATTTAAATGTTTATTGTTTTATAGAATTTTACCATATTCTTGCTGCTTTATTTATTTGTGTAATTTTATTTATGCTTAATTTTATCTCTATTTTTTATTTTTAACCCTATATGAATCACTGGAAATTAGTATAAGTACATAATGCTAATTGTGTGTTTTTTTATATACTGTTGGCAAATTTAGTTTAAACTATTCCTTTATCATCACTGAGGTCATTTCCTCATTAAAGGCAGAGTGTTTGCCTGCACTCTTGCTGGGAGTACAGTGCCACTGCTCAGCGTTCATCACGTTACTTATTATTGCTTCTCTCAGGCGGCAAGTGCTGAGTGATGTCACTTTCTGCTTTTTAAAGTTCTCTGGGTCAAGTGGAAACATATTTGTTTAATGGCATATTTTGTTTCAGAAATAAAAAAAACGGAGCCAGTCTTTAGGACTAAAGTCTAAAAGGCTCAAATACTAACATAATGAGACGTTACTGATAGACACTTAACAGGCCCATGTGAACATTATACATTACTATGAAGACCCTGAAAGGGCCAAATTTAGTACCTCTAGGAGGATCAATCAGTCGATTAAAACGATACTTTGGCCATAAATAGAAATGTATTGTCTTTAACTTCACCTTAAATGTAATTCAGCCAGTATATCCTTTGTGCTCTCAATTTGCTTCTTTAGTTTTACACAGTATCTTTGAGGCTAAAGAAGCTAAGAAGTAAAGGAAGCTTAGAAATATCACACACTTCCCTTAACCTGTGCAGATGTTACGTAAGCAAGATCACTATGACAAGGCAATCCAGCCTATATTCCAGCTATTTATATAACTAATATTTTATGCACAAATCATATTACTTAGCTGAGCAGTCAAGTTTGTGATGACTAAGGCATGCTACAGCGCAAAACCAAGGACACAAACCTAAGAAACCAAACGTGTTTTAGCTACTTGACTACATTTGTGGGGTAATTACATGTAATGTAATGGGGAAAAAGGGAAAGTAGTGTAGTAATTTGGTTTCCATTCCTCTCATATATAATTAAAATCGAACAGAGCTCCTTATTAGTTCCCCTTACCATATAGATGCACTTTGTAGTTCTACAAATACCGATTATAGTCCATCTGTTTCTATGTATAGTTTGTTGCCCCACCTTCACCCCCATTCATCAGTGGTCAGGACCCCCCAGGACCACCACAGAGCAGGTATTATGTGGTTGGTTAATGGATCAGATACAGCAGTGCTGCTGGAGTGTTTAAACACTGTGTCCACTCACTGTCCACTCTATTAGACACTCCTACCTTGATGGTCCACCTTGTAGCTGCTGCACAGTTGTTGGTCACCTTCCAGTCCTTCATCAGAGGTCACAGGACGCTGCCCACAGGACACTGCCCACAGGATGCTGTTGGCTCGATAGTTTTGGTTGGTGGACTATTCTCAGTCCAGAAGTGTCACAGCAACACTGCTGTGTCTGATCCACTCACACCAGCACAACACACACTAACACACCACCACTACATCAGTGTTACTGCAGTGCTGAGAATGATCCACCACCCACATAATAACTGCTATGTGGTGGTCCTGTGGGGGTCCTGACCACTGAAGAACAGGGTGAAAGTGGGGATAACAATGTACACAGATGGACTACAGTCTGTAATTGTAGAACTACAAAATGCTTCCACATAAAACTCCAGCAGCACTGCTGTGTCTGATCCATTAGCTTTTTCACATGATGTAAAAGATGTATATTTGCCCTGTATATCATTATTTCCTATACAATTACAGAACTTCTTAAATGATTCCACACTGTACTGGATATCTTCTAAATACAGCACTGTGGCTGAACCTGAAAGGTGCTCATCAGTCTTGGGGATAAGCAGAAAGAAGAGTCATATATATATATATATATATATATATGTATATATATATATATACTGCTGTCAGTCTGATACATGCACAGCTTGGAGCATGTATCAGTAAACCATGTGACATGATTACAAAGTCTCAAGAGCTTTATAGAAGATCAAGGATTGTGTGTTTCTGATGCATGATGACATGTGTGCGTGCGTGTGTGTGTGCGCATATAACACATTTAGAGAGTGAGGAAGACAGGCACAGGTCAGTAAGAAGGGCAGGTTAGAAAGGTCAGGGTGTAATACACTTTGGTTAAAGAGGATCATCCAGTATAAATGTCAGAAAATGCTCTGATTAAGATCCCTATTAAAATCCTTGTGAATGGGTCTAAAGGCTTCAGATCAATTACATAGTACATAGTACCAGACATTAATCATGCAACAAAGATGGAACATAGCTCAAGCTTACAAGCCCTTTGTAACTCTAATCTTTGGTATACGGAAGGAAAAATCCACAGATTGCAAGTAACAGCTGCGGCAAAAGTCCACTCACATTTCATGGTGCACTTTTACACAGATACGTGCTCCTCTCCACATCTTACATCATGATTTAATACACTGTATTCAGCATTCTTCCCTCCCCAATCCTGAAGATGGCCATCTCAAATAAATACAGTTCCAGTAAGGAAAACCAATCTGTTAAACCAGAAAGCTATAAAAATGCTTACAACAAGGGACACTAAGGAAAGTGCAGAGTATGACAGAGATGCTATCTTCTACTGGGGTGACCAATATGACGTCACGTTATTGCTATTGTGATAAATGACTTCACAATATGCTTTCCACTGGTATGGTCAGGCCAGAGGACTGTTTTCACACTCCCACATTTGACACAGTGGAAAGGAAAACAATACAAAAGTGGCAGCATTTATGAATAAGAATGCAGATGATTCCTAATTTTTCATCTAATTTCATGTAATTTATCTAATTAATAATATATTCAGGGGGGTCCCATGATGGCTGGCTAACCTAGTGCTGGCTGATTGCTAACTGTCTTGCCACAGGGCTGCTGATGCCAGCTCCAATGACAGCAAAATGTTTTGGTTTAACAGTTCTTCTTTTGGAAATCCTCTTTTCAACTTTGGTAATGAGCTCATATTCCCATTGACTGAAATCCTAACCTCTTTCATTGCGGAGGAAGATTTAGGTTTACCAGGAACAAAAAAGGATGATAAATTTATACTGATATGGCCAATATTCATTGAGCTACAAGTACAGAAGTAGTGTCTCGGTATGGCATCGGGCCGCCATGTTTGCTAACGCAACATGCCAGACATCTTTGATGGAGTTTTAGAGGTTCCTAATGGTGTCCTGTGACAATCAATTGAGTGCAGCTTGAATATTTTCACACAGTTCCTGCAGATTTTGCGGTAGGAGTGGAGCTGGAGTGACACCAGGCTTTCTGGATGTGTGATGAGCGACAACAAACCGTTCATCTTGGTGCTGACCACGGTGCCTCCACACACGGATTCGTTGGTTGTCTCCACCAAGACAAAAGCGAGACTCATCACAGAAGATGACCCGCTGCCATTCTGAGTCACTCCATCACATTCTGGCATGACATCATTGCAGTCTTTGGTGATGTTGCCCTGGTAAGGGCAGTCGTTGTAACAGTCTGTGCGCATGCAGTCCTGCATTATGCAGCCGTCTGCCAATGGTGCTGGCACTAACAGGATGACTCATGGGAAGTATCACTGATCAATCAGTTGTGACTGTTGGGTCTGTCTGTTATAGCAATAAGGCTCGTCCTTGTGTACGTCACATCAGTGGCCAAGCGTGAAACCTGAATCATTTGCATGTCTCACGATTTCAAACATACCCACCAAGTTTCATTCCTGTCGGTTGATCTCTTCTGGATGCAACTATTTATGCAGCTATTCTTTTGATGATGAGTGTTTGTTACAGCATATTTCAGAGATAGCCAGGCCAGCCTGAGGCAGTCCTGTGCTGCATCTCTAGTTAGTAAAGAATCCTAAAGACAGAAGTGTGCTGATCCTAAGTAAATAAGAGGGTCCTGGACCACCTAAAGCCCCTGGTATTTGACACCTTGGTAGTAGTCAGTGCTCCTATGTAAGACAGCCGACATGACAATGTAATGTCACTAATGTTAGCGTTTACTGTACCGGTGTTGCTGCTCTGTGCTTTTTAATCAGTCCTCAGTATAACAAACACTTCCACCAAAGATATGTGCCATGCGTTAAATGTCTATTTTATTCAAACCTATTGGTAGGCATAATATAGGCAAACTGGTAAACTGAATGGATTGACACCACTGTTGGCTAAAGTAGCTAGCCAACCGACAATGTGCAATAAAATATATGCAACAGATTTTAAGTTTAAGATAAATCCAAAACAGCAAAGTAAGAATAAAATAGCTAAATCTGTATATATCTGAACTGTATAAGCAGATATCCTGGCAGGCTTCAGAAGGCAGATTTGGTTTTATTTCATTCATTTGAAAACAATGACCATTTGAAATAGAGCATGCCTCTCTTGTATGTGTCTAATATTACTATTGCTGTCTGACTTCACATCTGATGTTTGAACCTACTAAGACTCGGGTGGTTTTTGGCTGGGAAGGAAAAATGTACTCAAGTAAATACAGTATAACAAGTGAGAAAACTGAGCCCAGACCTCAGACAGCTTTGTTGGGGGTTAGTCCACCATTACTACCACTCTCTGCTCTGGAGACAGATTTAGTTGCCTTTGTGACTCTGCTGGCTAGATGATTAATATTAGCTTGGTGGAAATCCTCAATACCTCTCTTCTACCCCTAAAAAAGCTTACCTTGCCCCCCATCTGTACACCATAGGAGACACACTCCATTGCTGACAGTGTTAGGTAAATGCTACAATGAATGACTCAAACATCTGTTAGAGTTATTTCAGCATAGTATAAATGTTTACTGTAATACATGACAATTTTTCTTATTTTTATGTACTTTGTTTTATACATTGTGTTCACTAATTTTTGTGCTTTAAACAAGATGTACTTTCAATGTAAGTGCCTTGCCCTGGAACTACATGGCAGAGCCTAAAACCTGGAAGTCGGCCCCAGTCCATTATCCCTCCTCCACCAAATGTTGGCACAAGGCAAACGCTATAGGTTGTGTTTTCCTGGTATCCACCAAATGAAGTTTGACTGTGAGAGTGAAATATGATTCATCAATCCAGATAACACGCTTCCACTGCTCCTGAGTCCAGTAACGGCGGGACTGGCCATTGAAACCCATATCATGACGCTCCTGACAGACCGTTCCTGGTGCTGATGTTGCATCCAGAAACAGTTTGGAACTCTGTAGTGATGAGAGCCTATTTTTTACATGCCACTTTGTAGCTTTGCTGTTGTTTCTTGTGTACAGCTTCTTTTTCTCAATAACAGTAATTACATCAAATTCACATTAACCTCAATCATCGGGATGGCCTTTAAGTATCACATCTTTTCCTTACACCCCAAGCACTAGCACATCAGAGTGTGTTTATGTCTCGACAGTGGTGTTATTAACTCATCTACACATCTGGGATTGAGCAGGGTTCTTCACCTGCCCCTGAGCCGGGCTGTCATAGTCCAGATGGCACAATCCGATTTCCTGTCACTGTCCATCGCTCTAACCTCCCTTAGATGTTAAATACATTGCAAGAAACTGTTCCTAAGTCTCAGCCTCGGGGAGATTACTGTTCTTTGAATGTCCTGCCTTCCCGCATTTTGATTCCACGTACTTGTTGTTAGTTTAATCGCTCAGTTGCTTTGCAGTGCAACATTACAACTAGCTGCATTAGAAGAGAGAAGATAGGAAACATCTACTAAATCAATTGCTAAGTGAATAGTAGAAGCTGATGAAAAAGGATGCTCACATCCACTAGATATTCTCATTTGCCAGTGTATTAGAGACAATGGGATTCCCAACAACCATGCAGGACCTGGTAGACCACCAAAACTGTCCCTTGAGACTGAGGAGACATTCCAGCTTCAATTCAGATTTGTCAGTACATCCTTCCACTGTGAGAAGACAACTCAACACTATACACCTGAAAGGATGTGTAGCTATCAAGAGGCAGTTACTGAGAAGTGAAGACCCCAGAGTCCAGACCTCAATATCATTGAATGTGTTTAGGATTACTTGGACGATGAAAAGCAGGAAGTGCAACCAACTTCTAAGACTGAACTTTGAAGGGGTGTAAGCTTCTGTTCTGATAGATTTGCTTCTGCTTAACTTGTACTTAATGGTCACTGGGGCGTTTAGTTTGAAATAAAGTAAATGAAGAATGTGGCCAGTAAGTCTACACAGTGTTAAAAACCCCCAACAGTGCTGCTATGACTGGTTTAAACATATCTTACAATCAGTGGTAGTCCTGTGGTGATCTCTTTCCATTGATGGACATGGCAGGGGGGGCTGATTTATTGGACAGCAACAGATATGCTGCAGTCAGTAATTGTAAACCTACAAAGTGCACCTATATGGTACGTGTTTCCAATAAATAGCCAAAATGGTGCCTGATAAACTGGCAACTTAGTACAAAGTTCTTTAGAAAGTAAGTCTCTAAACTTAGCTGGGATAGAAAGTGATCATTTATAAAAAGAGGTTCTTTCGAGGCTGCTGAAAGAAAAGGTGATGTCAGATGCACTGGTCCACATTACCCATCTCTACAATATAAAGTGACAGTGAGAGAGAAGTGCATTAGCAGCGACTTCCCAGCATGTTTCGGTCCATTCACACAGCTGTGAATTAGAGATAGGCTTAATTGAACTTGAGTGTGGCTCAGATGAATGCACTGGCTGCGATAAATGGTGCTCTCAAACCAAGAGAGAGAGGGGCGAGAGACAGACAAAGGCAAAGAGGGCCAAATCAAATGAATAAACATTTGAACTAGCCGCTCTTTGGAGGTTTCCATCCTTTAAGTCCATGGCAAACCTTATTGATTTTCTCTCCATTCCTTCCTCAATTCTCCCTCTCTTGCATTAAGAGCTAATGGCTCTGTTACGCTAAACCAGACAGGCCTGAATCTTCTTTAATAGTGGAGGTGCTCTACGGACGCATGCACCTGACCCATGCTTAAGGAGGCAGTCACCGTCCTCTGATCCTACCATCAACCCTCATGCTAAGTAAAAGTACACTGAGTTCTTTGGACCGGGCTCTGGCATGGATTTCTTCTTACTGTGAGATATTTGAAGAAGGAAAATGAAGGAATACAGCACAGCTGTTCTATCTATTAATGCAACAGGCCTGCTTATTTGAGCAACTAAATATGGACTAGGAGTTAAACATTTACCACTCGGGCACAGAATTAAGTGCCCTATTCAGGCAACCCTAAAGCTCAGGGAATGCATAACGTACAGTACTGTACTAAAGTCAGAGACCAGCATCAAAATGGTCAATAAGTGCAAGTTATTCACTTTTCAAAAGGTAAGTCTGTGGAGATAGACTTGCATAAGAAATTGGGAAAGCTTCTCCAAACTGGATTTCAAAACATTAGCAAAAGATGGGACTTCCAACAACCATGCAAGACCTGGTAGATGACCAAAACCATCCCCGTCAGATATACAGTCCTTAAAGCTTTCATCCTCGAGAGAGAGGAGAACATCAAGCTCCATTCCTGCTTCAAAACTGAAAAATCCACAGGTGTTTCTGTCCATCCTTCCACTGTAAGAAGACACCTCAACACTATGGGTCTGAAAAGATGTGCAGTTGTCACAAAGGCATTACTGAGGAAAGAAAATAGACCCAAAAAAGAAGAAAATTTGCAAATAAAACAAAGAAGATCCAGGTGGTCTAAGAACTATGAACTAATCACCTCAGATATCAGCATCACTGAACCCGATTGTGATTTCTTGGACAATGAGAAGTTGGAAAAATATCCCCAGAACTGATAACCTGTTCATTCAAGTTCATTCTACTTTCATATCCTGCAAGTCAGCCAACAAGGCAAGAGTGCTCAGATCAGCTGAACTCTACATGATTTAGCATTGTTCCTGTTCTAACTTACCTAACTAATATTATTTGGTAAATTGTCAAGAACATCTGTTGGGTTGCAGCAGTGGCTCCCAACCCTGGTCCTACAGCACTTAATGTTTTCCTGTTCTTCAGGAAGGCCTTGTTAATTAGATAGTTAGTTGGATCAGGCATGTTAAAAATTTAATTTGGACTGAACTCATAAATTCTTCAAAACTCAAATTCAACCAGACCACCTTTCAAACAGCATTCCAAAACAAATACCAGAAGTCGATGTAGCCTGTAAAGTACTGTATGTAAATATTATGTAAATACTCCCCAGTATATACAGTCCAATGGATAGGAAGCAGGCTAAAACTGAACCTGATTTGGAGTCATTGTTTTAGTTATGCCACAAATACTGACACATTTACAAATGTCTGCATGTTCAGCCTACAGCAGTGTAGCTCCACCCATTCATGCTGAAGTTACAGAGACTGTTTCAGTTCCAAGTGCTTATTGAAAGAGGGAGCCAATCAGAGGTAATCAGAGGTATATGACAAAATAAATACTTTTAACATTTAAAGTCAAAAGACAGCAGGAAAACAGGCTATGAGAAACCTGTCAGGGCCCATCAGCTCAATATAGCGAGATTAAAAAGTCTGAGAGCACTAATGAAAATACTTCTATTAGCATTCTGTTCTAATTTAGTACATGGTCACAGTCAGTTTCTTCTTTATACTACCTTACCACCAACCCACTGTACTTCAAGCTCTAATTATACACTGTATAATATTGCTCTGAGAACCCCTGGGCTCGAGTAGGAGACAAAGGCACATGTTGACCTCCAGCACTGGCTTTGAAAACCACTCCAGTAAAGTACTGTTGAGGTAAGCGAGATAAAGACACTTAACAGCTACCCAAACAAAGCAGAGCAGCACGGATCGTCTGATGGCAGTTTCAGGTGGTCTTGCTGTAAGGCAGAAGCTTTCGAAAGGACTGAACAAAGCTAGGACTGGGAACAAAGCTGTGTGAGCATTACCACTACCACATTTGCACCTCGAAAGGAAAGCCAGAAGAAGTCACCAGCAGGCACAGAGTACGGCTGTGTTCTGTGAAGTTCTTCATTCTGAAAGCTATTTGACCTAAAGGTTTCTTCAATTCGCAAAACTGTGACGTGTGGACAGACTATGCTGCATATACACTCATCAAATCAGACAATCTTGGCAACTGAAATCATTTTAAATCCAGCTGAAATACCTAATGTTGCTCATCCTGATACAGTTAGACTATTATGAGATTATTTAAGTTTTAGATTTACATTTTCTACATGTTTTAAGTCAGTGTGTCTAGATAATTGTTCCTGGTTTGATCATCTTCCAATAGAATAAGAATAAGATACTTTGCTTCACTTAAAATGTGTCCCAAAACAAACAATAGAGGCTGATGTATTATGTAATGTACTATATGTAAATATTATGTAAATACTCCTCAGTCCATACAGTCCACAGGCAGAGAATAGATACTTTCTTTACACAAAATCACTAAAACCACTTAAAAATGTTTAGAAACAAGTTAAATAACACAGGCTTAATAGGTGTTTCTTTACAGGAGTGATTTTGTGTTGCACAGAAATCAGAGATACAGAAATTACAGAAATACAGATCACATAAGTTACTTCATATATTTCCTACAGCCTAATATTCTGAGAGAAGGCCCTGTGTTCAATGATTATTGCGTTAATGCTACTAATGCAACTCCTGTGCATGTTTTCCGGTAACAGTATCTAATGTTTTGGGTCAATTTATTTGACTGATCTAGCCAATAAAAGATATAACATAGACCTGTAACAGTCTAACCCCAAGGCTGTTGATTATTTGTGTACAGTCTACATTTCACCAAACGTTCTGAGGAAACAAAACTTTTTAACATCTCTTTCCCAGTTTTCACATAACAAGCTCACAAATACGTACTGAAAAAATCAGACACAAACAAAATTTGCAAACAAAGGTTTGAACACAAATCTATGAAACAAATATATATTTTAAATAAAAAAAGATACAGATACACATTTTTGTAAACATGCATGTCATTCTGTAATATTCTGTATATAATAAGTTTTATATTACATGTCTACTCAGACCTACATTGATATCCATATATGCATAAGTACAGATCATTTTAGCTCATTTCCATGCGTCATTATTATGTTTATTCTTTATTATTCTTAATTCCACTTTATTTATTGTATTTTATTTTATTTTTCCTTAGTAAATAGTTGTTACTAGTCTGTGTGCTTGTCTGGTCTGTTTAGTACATTACATGTCTTCCATAAGTAGCTTACCAAGACAAATTCCTTGTATATGCAACATGTTTGGTCAAGTAAAGTGATTCTAATTCTGGCAAAGTGTACCAATCTTTTTGCACTGGCCACATTTTGTGTTATGTTATTTTATTTTGTTCCAATTACAGCAAGCAACATAGCAAGATGTTTCAGACATTTTGCCAACAGCACCCAAAGTTTTGCACACAAATGTAAGAATTCACCTGCTGAGGTATCATTTTCTGCAATGTAGTATCTACAGTCATTATTATTATTACCATTACTCATATCCATAAACACGTGGTAGCTTCTCGTATTGTCTCGTATCGTCTTGTACTTTATTGTTCATGACTTTGTTTATTGTGAATGCAGCTGTACCGAATCCAAATATATTTCCAACATTCTGGATGGTGTTAAAAAATCTTTCATAATTATATTAATAAAGCCAACCCCAGAATGCAGCTGCCAGTGTTTTAGCCGGAGCGCCCATCCATTTAGAGGTTAATTTAACAGTTCAGTGGTAGCAATGTGACTGACAGATCATCTGTTGTTTACTTAGACTATTTAAATTCCATTATGGCGGACCAATTAAGGCTATTCGGGAACCAGCTAACACGTAACTACTGCTTTTCCTTCATCTCAATGCTTCCCAGCTCCAATTCTGCAGTCCACCTGCTCTCCACAGTCTCATGCTTTCAATACAAGAAGAACTTGGTGATTAGCCAAATATGGAGTTGAGAAAGGCAAATTTAGATTTTTGAAAAAAGCAAGGCAACTAGTGAACACTCACTTCTGCATCTCTACAGGTTCCTCCAGCCATCCCACATCTGCTGCAGTTAGGGATGTCTCAGCAATGGCCCTTGAGTCCATGGTTGTTACACAGAAATCCCAGGCTTAGGTATAGAAGAGGACGCAATGAAAAAGGAAAGCGAGTGGAAAGACAAAGGATGACCGAGAAATGAGTTCCAGATGCATTTCCATATGATGATACCTGCAAATTTCAAATCCAATCAAGAGAAACAGATATGAAGGAGGTGGGTGGGACAAATCGGTTTATCGGGGCCCCAGATGCGTGGCTGGTCTGAAATTTCTCTGCTATCCGATACCACAGGGCCAAATTGCCCAGCTCCAGTTTCTTTTGTAAGTGCCTTGTTATGCTCTGCTATAGCATTCCGATTGAATTAGCACCTAGCACTCTGTCCATTTGGCTCATTACGACAGAAAGAGCCTCACTGCGGCAGCATGGGCTGAGGGCTTGCTTGGAAATGGAAGAGAGGACGGCTGTCAACAGGACTGTGCATCATTCAGGTGCGGACTTTGCTGAGAATTTGGCAGACATCAGTGGTGAGGGACATGGACAGCTAGATGCTAGCTCGCAATATGCTCATTAAGAACAATGCATGTGACTTTTGTTAATACTTGGCAACTTGGCCAACAGCGCACTGGCTTAGCAATGTTAATGGTGTCCATGTCTACAAAACTATGTCCAATCAAGTTGAAACACAGGGTAAACCGTACATAGAGATGGTGTGCAAATCATTTATACCCTACAGTGACAACAAAGACAACATAACCTTATATTGAACTTGAGAAATTGCATTAATTTTTGAAAGAAACAGATTTCCATTTTGAATTTGACGCCAACAACACGTTTCAAAAAAGTAGAGACACGCAAAGTTGCCTTAAAAAAAACTCTCACAACTAGTGAGGTAACTGGTCAGTAATTGGGTATAAAAAGAGCTCAGAGAGAGGCGGAGTCAGAAGTAAAGATGGGAGGGTTCAGTGCTCTGTGACAGATGGTGTGGACAAATAGTGCAGCAATTCAAGAATAATGTCTCTGAACATAAAAGAGCCAAGAACTTGGGTATTACATCGTCTACAGCACGTAATATCATTAACAGATTCAGAGAATTTGGAGAAACCTCTGTATGCATGAAACAAGGCTGACAGAACTAATATTAGATGGTTGTGAAATTTTCGGGCTCTCAGCCGGCGCTGCATTAAAAACAGACATGATGCTGTAGTGAAAATCACTACACTGGTTTAGTTAAGACTTCCCAAAAATTCACTATTGTGAATAGTTAGTCACTGCATCTACCAATGCAAATTAAAACTAGAAGAAACAGCATCAAACCAGATTCTGCTCCGTAGTAAAAGAGTCCGGGTGCTAATCTTACCTTCCTGCAGTCCAGACCTGCAACCCATTAAATACATTTGTTAGATTATGAAACAAAAAACATAAAGGAGACCCGGGACAAAGGAGAACTGTTGTATAATCGCACATTAGGATGAGAAATTTCAGTTTCAGAACTAAATTGGTCTCCTTAATTCCCAAATGCTTACAGAGGTGATGTAACACAATGGTAAACATACCTGTCCCTGCTTTTTGAAGCTTGTTGCTGGTATCAAATTCAAAAATTGGCATATTCTAACAAATAAACAAATAAATAACATTTTCGTTCATCATTGCACTTCATTACATTGTTTTGGCTTCCCAACTTTTTTGGAAATAGGGATGTAATTGTCATACCAAAAATGATCTTTACAAATCCTGAAACAGGAACAGGAAAATATTTAGTTTAGTTTAGATAATAATGGAAATTTACACAAATTAATATTGTCTTCAGAATTAACACAATAAGCAATATTCTCCTGATCCAGATTCAGTTTTAAAATCCCACATGAGAGCTGACATTTTCAATGTAATGACCATATAATTGCCAACAGTGTACTCTGTACTCTGCACGGACAACATATCACACTGTCAACCTCCAGCAGTTCTCTGCAAGGAACAAGTTCATGAGTAGTGTTCAAAGTATGAAGTTATTTAGTGGATATTGTGTTTGTGTAACGTATAATTAGGCAGTACTGTATTTTATACATTTTTAAACCCAATCACAGACTGAAATAAGGAGTCCACTACAATGCTAGGTTAAAGAGTTAGCAAGCTGTAGAGTTGAACAAAGCTGCTCTGCACTATCCTTCTTCAAATGTCCCTCAGATGTAGTCAAGGGCCAGCATTTGCTTCTTTAGTTTTGTCATTTTATACACTCATCATCAAAAAAGAGTTGCACCCCGAAGGAAGTGACTGATATGGGCAATATTTATTGAGCTACACATGCAGAATTAGTGTCTCTCAGGTTGTAGAGGTTCCTAATCGTGTCCTGTGATAATCCAGCCCATGCCGTTTGAATATCCTCAAACAGTTCCTGCAGATTTTCCGGTAGGGGTGGAGGTGGAGTGACACCAGGCCTTCTGGACGCGTGACTAGTGACAAACCATTCACTGACCACGGTGCCTCCACACTTTGTTGGTCGTCTCCACCAAGACAAAAGCGGAACTCGTCACTGACGATGACCTGCTGAGTCACTCCATGACAGTCTGGCACAACACCACTGGCACAACCCTGCTCGCTGAAGATCTACAATAGTGGCTGTTGTAGTGCAAGTACAGTGATAAAGCCCGTCACATGCGTGGTTTAACTTGAATCATTCGCATGTCTCACAATTTCAGACCTACCCACCAAGTTTCATTCCTGTCAGTTGATTCCTTCTGGTTGCAACTCTTTGTGCAACTATTCTTTTCATGATGAGTGTAGATAACACAGTGTGTTAGAAGCCACATTAAGTGTATTTGAGATTATTTAACAGGTTGATTGCTTGTTAGCTACATTAGCCTCACAGCTCAAATGCAAAACCAAAGAATCGAATTTCAGACACTAGTGATGTCTAGGCTATCCGACTGCATTCAAGGGGACAAATGTGCAACTGTACAATAGTACAGTCCTCCGGCTGATGTAGCTGTACTGGTATTTGATTTATAGATTTCATACATTTGCAAGGGGCTGAATCGTTTGGTCTACAGAGAGAAACCCAGCATGAAGCCTGACAGAGTACTTTACCCAGTTAACATGAAGGGAGTGCGAATAAGACTTGATAGGTCCACAGAAGCACATCATGCAACCAGCATACTTGGGAACTACAGCATCTTCATAGTGTTCTTTATAGTCCAAGTGTTCCCTGTGGTGACAACTTCCACACAGCAGGGCACCGTGAGAAATGACGGCAAAGCAAAAAGGCAATGAGTACAGGCTAATATTTCTCCCTGCGAGATGAATTTTCTCATCTTGCTCTCTGCACATGAGATTAAACCCACTTGCAGATATTTCTACTTGGTTCAAGTAATCTTATCAAGTGAAATTATTAGACCCCAGTAACTGATGATTTTGTTTCTTCCAAGCGTCTATTTCTTCTACACTCAATATTTTCTGCGATGATATTTTGCAGTAGGTTTATGCAGTGCAGGTTTAAAGCAGCATTTTATGGTAAGGAAAGCAGAGGAGAACCTTCAGAACCCTCTGAAAAGACCTGGTGAGGTGATTTTTCCTTAGTTTTGACATGTATGGCCCTAACTGAAGGTCTAGCTCTAAAGGTCACGGTTCGCTAACGAAAGAAAAGACAACAGTGAGTTTATCTGTGGCCACTGTATGGGGGACTTGTGTTCAGATAATTACTGTATATACTGTATTGTATGACAGGAAAATACCAGTAGCTTTCAAGAACAGCCTTTCTGGGTTCTCTATAGCAGTGGTCCACAGCTTTGTGGCCATCTAGGGGTTCCTGGGGACTGGTTTAGGAGCCACTGCCCTAAAGAAACCTTTCAATGGACGGACCAATTTTTAAAATGAGTGAGGAACATTTCTCCCAGGTTCAGAGAACCTCCACATTATGAAAAGGTTCTATAGCCATTTTTAATTCGAGGAAAATACATTTAAGCCAAGAACCGTTCAGGAAACTTTAGGAGTGTTTTCCTGCTCCCTACACCTCTTCAAGGACATTGAGGACTGAGAAATACCCCATTAGGGTGTAATAAGAGTTTCAACTGAACATCTGCAGTGCTTAAATGCTCAAGCACCCCCTCGGTAACATACCATCCATCTCCATCTGCGAACTTCATGCGTTTAGCATCTGGTGCATAACAAAAAGGGAAAGGCTTACACAAGCTCAAGAAGCGGTGTCACGGGAAGGTGCGTAATACAGAGAAAAGCAACGTGCACTTCTTTACCTAGCTCTGGAAGGTCACGGCATTGCAATTTCATCTTGCTCTCAAATGACCAAATCCACTTACCAAGATTCTACGTTAAGGGCCGGCTGCCAGGACTCAAGACTAAATTGATATCTGCAGCCTTATACTGTTATGGCAGGTCACATTACAGCTGAAATCTTGGCCAAATTCTGCAGCTGACAGATATCAGTTATGCTTGCACGTTAAGAAGTCAGATTCTACTCTATGATAAACAACACAAGAATTAAACATAAGGCTAAGAATTAAGAATTAAGCAAACAGTTCTGCACAAATAGAGACAAAAATAAAGTAAAACAGCCGTGAACATTACGAGCTCACCAGACAAACAAATCTGCAATTCGATTTGGCATGGATTGGACAAGTTTATAAACGTAGGCCATACCAACGTTCAGCCATTCTGGCATCAAAAAACTGTGCAGTTGGGACAGATCTGGTGGATGCCCTCCCTGACACAATTCTGAGAATTTCCTGTAGACTGGGATTTGTGCCACTGCTGGTAGACCTGTATGACTGTACGCTTCCATACACCTGCAGATTCAGCTACTTCCTTCTCAATGTGGTCTTTGGCACGCCCAAATGCAGTCACTCCTTTCAGCCAATCATTAACATCTGCTTTGGAGCCATTTTCCACACATGGAAGGAGACATTCACTGCACTGTACCACCTCTTCTTAATTTATGAATCCTGTCACACACCCTGCAGGTATTTATAGCCCGATCATCAGCATGATTTCAACAGCTTGTGCGATGCTACAACTCGCTCCATTCATTTACAGATAGAGCTATAAACTGTTGCAGCATCAGGTCCAGCTCAACTTCAGTTACTGCCAGTTTGGTTCCATTCAGTCACTAAAGCATTCCATAGTCCATTTCATGGTGTCCTGTTATTGTCTGGTCAAATCTGGCGATCACAGCTACAGACTGAATGGAAGCTTACTTACAGGTAGCCACAGGGTCAGAATGTGACAGGCTGCATGTAAAATATTAGCCTAAAGAATTTACTAAATGTGCTTATCTTAGTTTGTGTCTGCTAAAGTAGAAAGATATTAACGGTTAGCTGAAACATAGAGCGAGTTGTTACCATGGAAGGTATATTGTGAAGAAACCAGCATGTGCCTCACAACCAATCTGACCATGCTGTCAACTGTTGAAATGCTCAACAGGTCAGTTTGGTTTTCTGTCCATTACACTGTAACTACCTACGCTATTTAAACACAAGACTTCTGTACATGATCTCAAGTCTTGCATATGAGGTAATATATATAACATAAGCAGCAATCAGTCCCTCCAGGAAAAGGGAATCACACATGCACCCAACCTCACAGCAGTTGCTTGTCCATCACCACGTTATTTAAACCGTACACATGCTTTCACAAACAGTGGATACTTTATGCAGCATGCCATGTGGACCACATGTGGGTTCATCAGGTGGGGTGGGCACAACAATCAATAAACTCAAATTTTTTTTATGATAATATTGATAATCAGTTTGAGGCCTAGCTCAGTCACATCATGCTAGTGGGTGTTGTGCCAAAAACAGCTTGAGAGCAGAGGTCTGCNGCCCAGGAGACAGAGTCAGAAACAATGTTAAGGGAACAGTTCAGGGTACATCACTATCTCCTCAGCAACCAACCAAGACATTCCTGTATCTGAAGGATTACAGAGTGCATTTTCAGAACAGTCCATAATTAGGTGTGGAACTTAATTAAAAGTGACCAGCATCATGGATGATCTGGTAGCGTGAGCGGAGAGAGTCTCTTTAAGCTGAAACGGCAACAGAACTGAAATTCGGCCAAACAGGCCATTTTTTTTGGACGTAGATTTCACCTTCTGAGCTCACAGGTGACCGGAGGCCTCTGATTGTGAACTCAAACCATTCAGGAGTCCTGTTGCGCATGAGCAACATAGCTGAACAAAGTTCTGAACCAAGTTCAAACTGTTGTCTTGGGAGGTCTGACTATGAAGAGAAATCTTTAAAAATATTATGTATTTTATTATTAATATATTATTATCTCAACCATAATATCCCCCAAAACACCACCCCATCAATTCAACCCCTGCAAACAAATGGCTCAGTAAAAGTTAATGACAAAAAAAAAAAAAAAATTTAAATAAAAAAAAAAAAAAAAAATTTGAAGGGAAGTGCACTAAACAAGGAGATGCATCTTAAATACAGGTCAAATTAACGGCTCAATAAGCATATTTGCTTTACAATTTCACATCAGGTCGCCATTTGGCAAGAAAAATGCTGCTCCGCTTCTCGCTGCACAATAGAATGCGGCTCAATATACAGAGCTTAGAGGCTTCCCAACCACCGGTTTCATACATGTTTCAGTGCTGATAGCTAGGATATCACCTGCTGAAATATCAGATTTGGCAAACACAAATGGGAAGGGGGAAGAAAAAAAAAAAAAACCCCTTTCAAACAAATGATGTTTTGCAGCTTTGCCATCAGCAGAGAGTCTAACATCTATGGAAAAAAAGGAATAAAAGGAGGGGGGAAAGAAAAAAAGATTAAATAAATAAATAAGTCTTTACACAGTCACAAGTGCGTCTGTTCATCCGGAACATGAGCTAATTAATCATTTTATCAGTGCTAAATAGAGCACAGAAGCGCCAGCTCCCCATATCCTGCCGTAAGGGTTCAGGAAGTGAACAATCCATGTTTTGCAAATTTCCCAACAGAGCGAGCTATTCCAAACTGAAAAACGCCCAAGAATTACACATTCGTAACATTGGTAAATCATCTACAGCTCTGATCATTATGGATATATCAAGAACTCTTCCATATTGACATATTCCTACAAATTATCTGCAACCTTTTTATTCATTTATATTTATTGATTGTTTGTTGACAACGATTGCAAACCTGTAAGTGCTAGTGTACATAGAATTACAACGCATTAGAGCAGCACAGACTGCTCACACACACCCTGTAAACTTGGTCTTTAACGGATGAGTGTAAGCTGGTGTGGTTGATCAGGTAAATCACCCAATTGGGCCCAGGCTATATAGTATACAGCACCACACACTGTTCCATTAACCAGTCATCTTGGCGTTAATGTGCCACTGACACGGCGTATCCCAGCACCTGACATAATCCCCAAAAATGAGGTCTCCAAACTGCAGAGCAAGAGAGCAGCCTGTGTAAATCTGAGAAAGTGCTGCAACACGGGTACAGTCTGTCGTCTTCCAGCCTTTGGGATTTTGTGCGTGTCGTGTGCTACTTTTTCTTTTCTCTTTTAAGACGCTGTCCAAAATGCTGTCACCGAGTTTCGCATCCGTGTTGCTTAGTAACGTGAGGGCGGAGGAGCTTTAGGGAAGAGAAGCCTCAGTTTTGACATCGAGCCATATCGTAGTCAGACAGACTACAGCCAGGGAGGATAAGAACTGACAAGGTCTGCTTCATCTTGGATACACTGCCCAGCAAAAGTTTGGGAACACTTAACTGTTCTTTGTAAGGGAACAATTGAATAAAGTGCTATCTTGGTAAAAGACACACACCCAACACGGTATCCTCCTGCTGGAACGTCAGTGCTCAAACCTTTCAGCTGTTGGCCCACCTTTGGCCCATAAAATGAAATAAAATAAGTTTAAATACAGCACTGTTGAATAAGTTAAATAAATATAATAATTAACGTTAAATAAACATAATTACTTTCCAAAAGACTAAACGGTAGTTCTCCATAGCTCATCTTCATAATTGCGATTTATCAAAAGGAAAGATTTGGGTTCTAAAATCTGACCGGCTCAGCATCACACAAAGCTACTGGAAGATAATCTATATACATACGTCTGAACATACAGACTAGGGCTGTGCATTGGGAAGAACCTAATGATATGTTACTTATGATACAGGGTTATGAATCAATACTATAAGCAAGACCTCATATTGTGATTTTTTTAAATCTAATTTTATGAGAACTGTCATCGTATTAAAAAAAAAAAAAGTTAAATAGTAAGCTAGATTTGTTTGCTAATGCTAATGTTGGGGCCTTATGCTACTTGTTTAGGTTGGAGTGAAGAGTCTAATAGCTGAAGATACATTATAACACTGACATCTAGCAGTTGGGTGGTTTAAACACGGTACAGTATGAACCACTGTCTGCCTCAAACCTTCAAACATCATATCCAGTCCCAAGCATCAACTAAAGGGGTGTCAACTAAAAGCCCCCAAGCATTCGGTCGTGAAGCAGTAGAACTGCATTCTTTGAGACATGTCTGAAGTACCATCTGATATCTTTTGGAAAGTGGTTGAAGTGTGCTTGTGCACAGCGTTCATCCCACATCGGTACCTGACCTCACTAATGCTCTTGTGGCTAAATGCAATCCAAGCAATGTTCTAACATGTACTATAAAGCCTTCTCAGAGGAGGAGATGTTACTACAGCAAAGTGAGGACAAACCACCTCTTAGTAGCCTTCATTTCAGTAGATACACTGGATGGAAAGGGGGTCTTCAAGCGTTTGAACATATGGTATAACCTGATACATTTCACTACACTGCATTTTGTTTCCATGTTCTAAAAAGAAACTCCCTTTAGGGAGTCATGTCTAACACCAGCCATTCACAGCCTTAAGTGACAAACTCATAAGCTCATTCCTTTGTGTCTAAAGTGTCCTCCCTTTCAACCAAAAGACCACAGATCCGTCAGAGAAAAGCTGCCGTCACATCCCCCCCTAAGGTGGGATGGCAACTTGCCTTAAATAACCCAATTCGCCAAAGTTTGCGAGCGAAAAGCTTCCTGTCTAATCAGTGGAATAATCCGGAATGTCCTTAGTATCTTCTGTTAGGCCAAATCCGCTAAATCTTGCCATCTCATCTTAGCTTCCCCCACGGCACGGGCTCCTAATCTCACTGCAAACAAATTATACTCATCAGAGGGGAAAAAAATTATAATAAAGAATTCTATAAGAATCATCATCATCATCATCATCATGGCAGAACAGGTATAAGCCTTGTAACTCACTACAAACACTATTAACTGTTAGCTCTTTCCTGTCCCAACACCTTTGTGACTAATTATTTGAGGACTCTACAAATACTAGGGTATAAAATTTCAGAAGTGTTACGGAGTAATAAGCCCATAGTTTCAATTTCTTTCTCTCAGAGACAAAGCATGCCACCAGCCAGGCTCGGCCAGAGATGCGCACACACACACACACACACACGCAACAGATGGGATTAACCTCAATCATTCTTGCTGAGATCTATTTGCTTCTTTCCCATCATGCACTGCTTCTGACAGTTATGGCACATTTGCTTTCCTTTTCTTCTGTGAAAAGGCATGAACAAAATCACAAAATTACAGTGTGATGGTATTAAAAGTCATCTATGCTTATTTTAAGAAGGTAATAATTCAGCTAACTGGCTGGTTTTAGAGTTACAGTCACATACTGATTAGTGGCAGCACTAGTCTCAGCTACAGACGAGTGAGAGTCTGATATTGTTAGTGTGTTAACCTGGCCACACTGGCAGCATTCTTCTGCCTTCTGCTAAACACAGCTTGCTGATAAGCTTGGATAAAACCCAAAGTACTTTAGCGTCGAATTGCACCACAAAATGAAACGAAACCTCGGGCAAAACACTGATGCATTTTAGACTCTAGATCCACTGACTAACAGGAAAGAGACATTTAATTTAAACGATCAATCATGAAAAAAGGCATGGTTAAAAATAAATACATAAATAAAATCATAACCTGTGTATCAGGACCATTGTACATTATGCATATTTATAATACATCATGAAACTGTTTTGGCTACACCACCTGGAACACTAGTCAGTTACTTTTCTGGATGATTACTTGACAATAAACAGGAACACACAGTGTAATAGATGTAAAGCATTACGCTTAAGAGACAACAAAAACTCATTATTAATCAATGTTAATCATTAATTATAATAGCGCACCCTAGTGGTGACTATTAATTCTGCTAAACGTGAGCAAGCGAGTCAGGTTCATCAAGTGCTTCTAATAAAAAAAAAAAAAAAGTGCTGACAAATATCACAATAATATCTACATCTAACAACATTGATAATGTGGTTATAAAACAAAACTACATGCATATGCAAATACATGTTATTACTGATTAATTCAATAATAATAATAATAATAATAATAATAATAATAATATTAGATTTCTTTAATCTGAAAATTTATTTTTTACCTTGGTGGTTATACAATTTGTGCACCAACAGGTGCTGGTAGAAGGGGGGGGTTGGTCCTTTCCATTCTAGAGAGCACCCCGAGTGTGAGTCTAGAGGTGGAGATGGGCTCTTACGGATTAGAAGAACAGCTCTTAAACACTCAGTTCTCAATCTGTGCTCCACAGCGCTCACAGCTGGCGGAAGGCGGTACTGCAGCGGTTGATTAGAGAGGGGAATAATAAATCCCTGGGATTTGGGTCCAGCTGAAGATCGCTGGGCAGGATTTAAAGATTAGTTTGGAGGGTTGTGTAACGCCCACTGATCTCACTCACTTTTAAAGTGAATTCACACACACACACACACACACACACACACACACACACACACACACACGACAGGAAATCGGTGCTGGCAACAAATAACACATCAATCTACCATCTGATCTTTTCATCCTAACAGCACAAAGCAGCTATTGTACTTGCTGTTATTTGCTATATCCCAATCTGCACAGAAGATGAGACTGAGCAAACAGCCAGGTCTACACATAGAGAAGCAGCTCCAAGCCATGACATCGCTAACTGCACTTTGGCGTCAATGCGAAGCTGAAGAGTTCGACAGGTGTCTTTTTGCCCCTTTCAGTTTTCCCAGTAGTCAGGCAAACGCAGGGTGGGTGTCTGCCGGAGCAAAGAAACAGCTCAGCTGATCGATGGAGTCAGTCTGAACGGACAGTGCTCTGGGGATCCATGATCTGTCACATCAACAATTCTATTCTGGTCCAGCCTTCGCTTGCAATGCTTCCTGATGCCCTATTTACCAATTTCAGGTTCCTCAGTCAAATCAGAGTGATACAATGAATTCTGATATGCAAGAATGGAAGAAACCAAGACAAATGGGTGGGGGGGCGGGGGGGGACCAAAATTATCATTTTTTTTGGCCAAATCCAAACTAGAGATTCAGTATTTTATTTATAATGAAATCCTAATAAGACTAATAAATACAAACAACGTTATATTAGTTATTAGTCTGACTCAGAGGTCTTATTAGTTCATAGTCTGTCATTTTGCTGTGTTCTGCAAATCAGGCAGAAGGGTTTTTTTTTGTTTGTATTAAACTGGCGGTGGAGAAGTTCTTGGTTTTTGGCATGAACAGTAATTAATCACCCCCATAGGAAAGGATTAAAGAGTTCCACATGACTCATTTTCACTGTTGATCTGTTGCTGCTCATCCTGTTTGAATGCGGCTACTATTACCAGCGCAGGACAAGAAACAAACAGGGCTTTTAATCATTATGTAAAGTCTTATGTTTGGTCAATATTTTTTCACATATCTGGACTTCCTATCATGTTATTTAATCCTGTTATTTTTTTAATAACAAGTTCTAATATAAGCGCTGCAAAAACGGAGCACATGATCAAGCGGTATGGGAATGCTGAGGCAGATACTGTAGCTGGTTAAGAACATTTTTTCTGCTTATGCATGCTGTGTCCAGGTATAAAGCAGGACCTGTAACTCCGCTCTGAACAGCTCATAGCGGATTTTATATGAGTTATTGATTTGAGCAAATAGTTAATCTAATCATCTGAGACTACTGACTAATGTTGAGAGGCTGCTGCAAGGCCGCAAAGTCAAGGCAGTTACGCTAGACATGGCGGGGGAAAGAAAAGGCACCATTAACCAGCATGACGCAGGTCAAAGGTGCGCATAGAGTAATGGCCAAGGCAAAACAAAAACAGTCTCCCAAAAAAATAAATAAATAAATAAAAAATAACAATGACTATGAATTACAGCTCATTATATTGACTGAACACGTGTAACAAGCCCTAGCAAACCTTATTTGCTTTAGACACACTGTACCTTTTGCATTTCCAAGCTACATCTAAGCCAAAGAGTACATTACACAAAAGTAACCTTATGCTTCAAAACTTCCACTCATTCTTAGCACTGCAGTTCTGTTGAAGTACTCATTGTATAACATTCACTGGAATGTCAGCATAGAAAAGGATCAAAATAATGCGTGAGTAGGAGGTACCTGAGAAAAAGCTCCAAGTGCTTTACCAGGGCCCTCAGGTTCTTCTCAGGCATGTGCATCTTACCGAGGATCTCAGGAAGCTTCACTGGAGAAAGAGTCAAGCATTGAAATAAATGGTTAGGCTATTTTGACACTGCAGGTTGTAGTAGCAGTAGGAGTGATTAAAATAAATCTGGCAAATACGATAATAGATTAGATTTATTGTGCGACAGTGGGGACTGCATGTAAAAACACACAGCATGCAAGTGTAGAAATCAGCGTGGGTTTGACAGTCCCGAACAATGTATACACTCTCATACAAGAAACAAACCAGCAGTGACGCTAGGACTAGAAAACACACACACACACACACACACACACACACACACGCCATTTAGATATGAGGCACAGTCCTGACCCATGCAGATGTTTCAAGAGTGAGCCAATAAAAGAAAGTGAGTGGTCGACCAAGAGTTGCATTCACTACATCCACTTTAGATCAAGGACTGCTGTTATTACTGTCATATACACACACCTTTAGTCCCCCTTTCACCTGCCCCAAGAATGCCAAAAATTCACAGCATTTGTCCTGCAGCCTAGTTATTTTTTTGTGTTATTTTGCTGTTAGATATTTATTAACGCCAATTACTAAGCAACAGTCGACAGTAGTTAGCATGACTTATCTACACGCATATGCTGTTCCACATTGTGCTGGTTAACCACCTGCGACACTGAAAATTAAAACATTTCCACAACTAAAACAAGCCAAGAAATTCACCACTCTTGACTCTTATCCAGAAACTTTGTCCAGTGTGGTGCAGAGTCTCCTGTTTGTCCTTCAAGTTTAAAAGAGCAGCTGATACAGCTCGTTTTGTAGTAGCAAGAAAGGAGTTCTCAAGCTGATCTTACAGAAAAGTAGAGGACAGTTGCGTCTGTAGGATGGACATGCTCTACTAATATCAATATCAATTTAGCATCTGGTAATGCTACAATATTGTAGAAGTCTAAACACAAACTTTAATACTACATCAAGCCTAATTTGTATCTAGAAACATCACACCATCTCACTTTAGGACAAAGTTGAGAACTTAATAATCCAACGCTAAATATATACACCCTTATCTTCTGCTGATAAAAGCACAGATTGCTATCTTACTGACATTGCTGTCTCACAAAAGGTCCTCTACAGAGGTATGCTGTCTGACAAAAGTTTAGGGACACCAGGCCTCCTTGTGAGCTTGTAATTAAAAAGGCAAGCAATGATTGAAAAATATTCGCACCAAAGGAGGTTTGAACAGCTGAAAGATGTAAATGGTGCTGAGTGCTGACATCACAACAAGAGCATGAAACACTCTGGGGTTCATCATTATTCCCAAAGAACGAAAGAGGGTAGGTACATTTGTGATAAATTTCTCTCTACAATGTTACACATTCCCATATTTAAGAGCCACCTCATGTCTGTACTCCACCCAACTGTAGAGCCCGCATCTTAGATTCAGAGGTCTTAATGCGTTTAGTTCAATAAAGAAAAGACTACTGCAGACCTCCAACGCTGCTGCTCACTAGATGAGAAGTACAGTACAGAGCAGGAGAAACTACAAAGCACAGCAATACCAAATGGGTCAACAGCCATTTCATTCACCATCCAAAACCATTAGTGTATCTACATGCATGCAAATTTGTTTGTGCGATGTTGATGGCGTTAAAAAGGCTCCAAAAATCCAAAAATAAAGTTTTGTTTGGGGACCATTATATCGAATCATTCTCTCAAAGCAATAAAAATGTCTTGGCCACCAGGCTGTAAATGACAAAACACAAATGACATACTTCTGTGAAGGAGTTTTTAGAGGCACTGCACTCTTTAGACACCTGGTTTCCATCACTGCCAACATGAATGATTTTGATTCTGAAAGGTTCTCTACAACTACTTTTCTCTAAATAGACAAAGTGATGGAATTTCCATTTTAATGTCTTTAGATTAACTGCCTTGCCTGGTGTAAATTTCAAGCCTCACATCACCTACTGTGGGGTTTTTGAGGTATGCTTTCGGATGTAATGTAACGCAGTAGCAGGGAGACAGCACTGTCATCAACGTTAAACAACACACCCGACTAAAGGGGAATTCCAGAGTCAAAACTTTCTGGCCACAATGAACATGGAAACATTAGAGAAGGTCATACTGTATGAGGTGAAATAGGCAGCACTGTGGACAGTGGTGGTCCGTGAGGGCAGTAAATGCTTCAGAACATGTAGATGGAGAAATATTTTCTCTTATATTACCAATGAGAAACTGAGATGTCTCACTTGAACTGCTGGCTACACTGTGGCCATGATGTCTAGCACTACTGCTCTGTTTCATCCACATCCATGAGCTTTCAGAGAAAATGCGCAAATAAGCAGAGCAAGTAAACGCAGTTCAGACAGAAGGCTTCATCAACATCCGTATTCAACATTGAGCACAAATGAGCCTTTAGGAGTCATGCAACACTTATGAGTAACAAGTAACAAAATATAAGTGATCTTTCAAATGTGAATGTAAAATGTGAATAAAAGCGGTTACCAAAAATAGAAACAAAAGATGCTCATTCATTTAAAACACTTCAAAACCGAGGTGTCCACAAACTTCTGATGTCCAGCGTAACTGGAAAGCAGATGACCTCTGGACACTCACCAAAGAGTCGAAGGAGGTGTTGAGAGCCGTACAGGTAAGATGGTGGTGGAGGCTGATCGCTTAGGGGGTAGTTATCCGGCGTTAGTCTCCAACTCAGGACCTAGAGCACGTGATAGGATTCAGTGTTGGGGAGCATGAACAGATTATCAGATCTACTCTGCATGTCTTACGGCAGAGACACAGATGAAGCGGTTATAAATAGAGCGCGTGCACCGTGCTCCTCGGCTCTAAAGTAAGCAGCTGCAGCATGGGAGGAAGCGTGTTGCAGATGTTTTATCTTAAACAGAGCAGAAAGGGGAGCAGGTGTGCAGATAGTCAGCATATATGATTAGAAACACGTTGTCGGTGTCTGGTTTCACAATGATAAAGCTGAGCGCATGAAACACCATCACAAAACTAAAATTCACAGATTTAGAAGAATCATCACACTGACTTCAATCGTTTTCCATAATAAATCAGTTTTGATGTCAATAAGTCATTCAGAGTGCTTGGATGTAAATTGCTTGGTTCTAGGGAAACGTACAGAGCAAGAATTGATAACAGAACTGTGTTTAACAGCGTTTAATGACATCTAACCAAAAGTTATAAGAAATGTAATTTTTAACACTCAAGCCTTCTTTAGAGTTAAGGAATGTATATCTGGTCAAGCAAAAAGAAAAAGCAACATTAAAGAAAAATATTTAATTAGGCTGTACAAAGTCAGACGCTGATAAGGACTTTCTAATGGTATTTCTAATGCGCTAATGCATTAAGATTGTCAAAGAAACGTAGATGTTCACACTTTTTGGACTTGGATAACATCAACTAGAGTAATCTTTAGCAAAAAAGCAGCGGCAGACCTCTGGCTTCTCATTTTCTCAATAACCCATTCCTAGCAACATGCTTCTTGGATGGTGCAAACATTCACCATCCAAGAAAAGCGGTCAAATTTCACATTAGAGTCTTGATAAAACATAAATTACTGAACCCCTAGGTTATATTCTCTCTCGTGTTTCATAATAAAATCATGGATATCAGGTCTTTAATGCTGAATATGAAGTTAAAAGAAAGAAGTGTGGTAAACAATAAGAACCCCAAGACTGCCAAACCAGCGGAATGATATCAGATTAAGCTTGTCTTCAATGCATATCAGATTTAAAGTTTGGCTGAAAACTGACCTCATTCAGTTCGTTGTTCCGTCGGGTCTCTAGGCCAGAGAAAATGCCACTGCCGTCCTTACTTGGCGTCAGGGGCAAAGGAGATGAGGAGCCACTGTGGACAGGAGTTCCTGTATGAAGAAATAAATAAATTAATTAATTAATTAAAAAGTCACATATTAAAACACTAAATGCACAACAGCCCAAAACCGTCTGTACTTAGTTGCACTCGGGTATTCTTACGAGCATTCAAAACAAAAGCGTGGATGGCCAGTGCCATCTAGTGGACACACAATGCAACTCCCATCACAGTTTTAGAAAAACTCTTCACGCACATGCAGTCCTGAAGATGTAACATACAGCATAGTTCATAGTTGTCACTGTTTCACTGAAGTCAATTAAACAGAGGGCATCATAAATGCATGACAAGTTCAACACAGGACCGTAAGCATATATATTTATATACCAACCAACATCCATCTAACACACACACACACACACACACACACACACACACACACACGATCCAGATAATCAAGGCTTTTAAGGGCGTCTGAATATTACAGTCAGGTGTGTCTGACCTAAACTCTCCAGGGTGGTAGATCTCCAGGAACAGGGCTGAGCACCACTGCAAACCAACAGAACTGACTAGGCTTATAATGTTTCACTGCACCGTCGTTCTACCACGCAGTGTGCAGGGATCAGGTTCAAGAACATCAGTCCTTGAATTGCTTTAGGCCAGAGATGCGTCAATATGAACGTATGCAGGTGATTAACATGTCAATGCTTTGGTAACACTGCACCTGAATGGCTGGGTCCATAAAGCTTTTTTGCGTTGACAAAGTGGTACTCACTTTTCTCCAGGTTGAGGAAGAATTTGGGCAGAGGTGTTGGTGCTTCAGAAAGTCTGCGTTTGGGCTGGGGTGAAGCACTGCTGCTGCTGCCCCCTCCTCCTCCTCCGCCACTGCCTTCAGTGTTCCGGTCTCCTCCTGAGGTGTTGCGGGTGGAGCGTCTGAGAGACTGTGTGGCATCAGAGTCGGGATTGGTGCAGCGCCGGCGCTTGGGTGTGGTCGCCACAGTGATTGGGGCAGTAGAGGTCTCGCTCAGAGGTGGTTGGCTGTCTGTGGACTGAGGAGTGGAGGGGTTCAGACCCGGGCTGGGGGAGCGCTCCCGAAGACTCCTAGGAAAGATTAAGAGGGGTGAAATGGCATGGCAACCAATCTGCCAGCCTAGTCACTGATCCAGTCAAGCCAACATTAGTGCAACTTCACTCAGCACAAAATGGATAAAAGACATGTTTGTTTTTTCAGCTTTGAGTCAGTCAGAGAAAAGATGCTAAACCAAGATAATTAGATAGCAAGGTCATCACCTGGCTAACTCTGGACCCTTCTATTTCATGTCTGACAAGCCATTTCTGTTATTTGAGTAGCCAGCTCCTCTCACTGTAATGATCTTTGAATGAGCTTTTTGTTCAAAGCTATCAGTTATGTGGCTTCAAGAAGATACTTGACTTCCTAGAAGTAACGTTAGCTATCTGCCTTTCTTCTGCATTCTTCTGCTAATGGGGGGAAAAAAATCTCTTATTACAAAAACAGCCCTAACAGAACTAATTTCTCAAACGTTCCTCCTCCTACATCAAAAGAGCATTTCACTAGTCTTTAAATGGCAAATCTTACTCTATAGGTTACAGTTACACGGCTATAGGATGCATGTTTACAGAAGATGGCTACATTTTTCATTTTTTGCCTTTAAAATCATAAAAACAGATAAAAGTAAAGACATTTCAGGCATCATAAATGCTGCTAATTTTTTTAGCTATGCAACATACCTGTTAATTTATACTATAACTTTTCTATTATAACAAAATACATAAGCAAGTCTATCTAACATTGGCCACCAAGCCAATCAGCTGTTCATTAAATCAAGACTTGGTTCTATCACACCTGTGACCATCAGTCCTTACCTAGTAGAGCATCCTGCACCATCACTGATTGGCTGGAAGAATTTGGATGAGCTGACCTTCTTGAACTGAGCCTGCTCATTGGGATACAGGAGGATTAAAGGTAACGTAAAGTCAAAGGTGATCCTCAAGCCATCCACCATCTCTTTACAGAGCTCCTCACTGTAGGTAGAACAACAAATGAGGTGTATGTAGACTCATTTTCCATTTTTTGACATGCAATAGCATTCATTTAGATGCCTCCCCCCCAATATGTTATAGATATCACTTCACCAACTGATTACACTCTCCCCCCTTCATCGCTTCAGGACATCTCAAACCTTGTACCATCAAACTGATGTCATACAGTTGAACTTACTTCTTCTCCGGTGGCACATAGTGTGGGTTCATGTTGGACTGTGTTGAGCTCTGAGGGTGCCGGTAACGCTCGTTGGCAGAAAAAGCAGCGTTTATAGTGAAGTGCTTCACATAGGACTCCAGAATGTTTACAATGTTCATCTGGCATGGGAGCTTCACCAGCTGGAAACAGATATTCAGCCAAATGAAAAAAACAAAACAAAAAAACCCACCAACAACAACAACAACAACAACAACAAATAAACAAAACAAAACAAACAAACAAAAAAACCCTTCCAGACAAGGGTTTCATTTGTTAACTGTCAAAGAGAACAAAGATAGTGACCTATGCCACCTGCTGGCTACAATCAAAAAAATTTGAATAATCATTCAATAAACAAAACCTTTGGTATTCAGAAAATTGACACCAGATCAATACAAGCAGAGAAGCATAACAGAATCATCTTTAGCTATGAAATGACGGGGTTTACATTTTACAATAAAAATAAATAAATCAAATAAATAAAAAGCGCATGACCTTGTGAACCTATGTTTTAAACGCAAATCACTACTTTCCTTTTTTACTGCAATACTAGTCTTCACAATGCTTATCTAAAAAACAACATGCACTCGAGACCCTTAACCAATCAGAAATCTTTTACTGTGACCATCCTGTCCAAATCACAGTTCCAGATAAGTTTCTGTGGGTGTTTTGATGAATCATGATTAAGCAGATAATTAGAAGTGTTATAATATGCTTCGCTAAGCATTTCGTAAACATAGTCAGCATTGAAAAACACTTTAAAACTTCATAATTAGTTACAGAGAGTGTAACTTATGCTAATTAACTGAATTTAATGCAGCACCCTCTGTGAAATGTTGAATAAATCTCACTACATTCAGTTTTTTGACAGTATTTTTGAAATGTGACACTATTTTGTTTTTCCTAATTTGTCAGATGGCAGAAAACAAATACTGTGACACTTTGCATTGTGAAAATGTCTTTCATTATTGTAATATTACATTACACCATATCACCACATTTACATGTTGTCCAAAATAATTATTAGCTTAGTATTAAAAACTACCTTTTTCCGCTTGTTGACATAATAGCAGTCCTCCTCCAGCTTTTTCTTGAGGACCTCAGGGATGTCTATATTTATAGTGATGGTCTTATCCTCACTCTCCCTTTTTGCGTGTGTCTCTTGCTCTTCCCTCTGTGATGAAAACACGCAAGTTATGCATACAAAAGTCTAGTTGACTAAAACACAATGCACTTAAAACTGCCAAACTACACCAGGAAATTACACATTAAGATATTTATATAAAAATTTTAAAAAATCCCTGAAGAGCACTGCTCATTATAAAAAGTCGCTACACATGTACATATGCTATAAACAGGTGATCAAAGACATAATTTACCATCTCGTCCAGATCCTCAGATGACTCGCTCTCACTTTTTAAAGACTCTGGGTCGGAATCGTCCTCGTCACTGTCATCAGATGACGAGATCAAAGCTGATCGAGAGCAAAAGATATTAAACAAAATGTTCATGTGAGAACACCACCACTCAGAAAGACAAGTATGACAATGTTATTGCACTATGAACTGTAAACTGGATTTGAGTAAAGTCACTATCTATGTTTCTGTCAAGAAAAGAATCTGCTCCAGAAACCACACTTGCTTACAAGCGTCATCGCTCTCCTCCTTTTCCTCCTCAGGTAGGCCTTTAAGCACAGAGTTAACACCCGGCAAACGACAACGTCGCTTCCTCCATCCCTTCCTCCTCCTGTCGGGAACAAAATTTCTGTTACAGAGAGATTCTTCAAAACCGCATAATTAAGTTTAGTTCTGAAATCTGGCAGCATATTCCACTATTCAACTTCAATTTCAAACTGATAACTAAGATGGCTAATTGAAGTGTTAGAGTGAATTAAGACATAATTCAAAATCAAATCCAAATGTGTATTGGCATTTCTGTCTAAGACGGCTAGAAAAAGGATAAGACAGAAAAGCAAAGAGGTTTTGACACTTTCATCTTCATGGTCTTCATGGTCTGACGTATTCAAAATGGAACAGCAGTTTCCCATTTGTAAGTCCACTACCTCATCATGCTCCAGCTCTGCCAAAATTAAAATTGCACTGCAATTGCATTTTCACTGTCAACGAGTCTGTGGGCTGGACTTTGGGAAGAACTTCTTAGTGAGGGGCGTATTTTAGGAGGTGATGAAAAGTGATGAAAAAAAGCCTAAAAGAGAACTTGTGGCTGTCACCAGCGCCAGTGTTAGTAACGTCATGACCACTGTGAGGCTTGCAAGACTGTGGAAGGAACACTGCTGTGCATATCTGAATGCTTCCCCCACTTTAACACACCCAATACAAATAGCCAGAGGTTGTTAACCATCAGTATCTCCTTACTACAAATATTCTATAATTGGCCATCCAGGTCCTCAGACAATCCTGTGAGCCTCTGCATGACGTCCGACGATTTCTCCAACATTGGGACACAAGCTACCATAGTTGGCCAACAGTCACTTCCACACATAAAAGGGCATCACACTGATAGNGGTTGTTAACCATCAGTATCTCCTTACTAGAAATATTCTATAATTGGTCATCCAGGTCCTCAGACAATCCTGTGAGCCTCTGCATGACGTCCGACGATTTCTCCAACATTGGTACACAAGCTACCCTAGTTGGCCAACAATCACTTCCACACATAAAAGGGCATCACACTGATAGAATTCGCCTCAACAATTGGCGAGTGCTAAAATGTCAAAAGTCTATTAAAGCATGGCCCTCGCTAAAATCCCTCCCGACATCGTTTGATTGACAGTAAAAAATATTTTCATGGCAGAGGTACAAGCAAGGTGTTATGTGGCAAAACGGCAACCAAAGAAAACCTTTTCCCTCTTAATAACATTACATATACAAACTCAGCAGACAAGATCAGCACTTAACAGAAGCCAGTGAACCAACTGCATAATCAAACCTCACTGAATCACTTTCGCACCTTACAGCTGAATTATGCATGAACTCTGACATATCGGCAGAACAGCCCTTTAACGCAGTCTAAACCCCCAGTGCCCCAGGCCCTAGTTTATGTGGCGGATGACTCGCGTTCATCTACATTTAGAACTGTGATGCGTCCCGAATGGCTCCCTTACACAGTGTACCACATAGTTGAGGCCATTAACGGGTTATATTCTGTAACTGTGCACTCTTCTTTCCAACATCTTAAATGGACAGTGTGTGCGTTTCAAAACAAAACAAGGTTAAAGAAAGACATACTCACATGCGAGCCAAAGCTTTGCGTGCCAGTTTACGTTGTAACTTGCGATTTTCCTCCGAATCTCTGAGTACATGATCCTCTGCAGCCCAGCGATCCCAGCTGGAAACAGAGCCGGACAGAGAGGCCCGTGTGAAACGGCAGCTCGGTGCAGGCACAAAAACACGGCTAGCTAGCACTAACTAGCTACCTCTGTTCAAAACGTCAGCTGTTGCTCAAAATAAAGGCTCTCATGTCCCACACGAGCTGTCGGCCCGAAGTAAAAACAGCTAGTTGACACAGACAGTAGCTAGCTATGGTAGTTAATGCTAGCGAACTGGTAGCTAAGCTAACAGGACAGCTAGGCGAACCAGGCTGCTAGCTAAAGGGGGCTAACCAGGGCTGCTGTGGAGCGGCGGGTTCTTCTTACCTTCGGTTCCAACCATTGAAGTGAATCAGATACTTTGGGACCCGCTTGCCCTTCTCATCTTTTCCTACAACAATATCGACCACCTAGAAGAGGAAAAGCAGATGGGCGTATTAAAACACACAGGAGATACTGAGAAGCCAGGGAGGAGAGGGCTGCAGTGATTTTCCCCAAACCGCCTACCACGAACCTGGAGTCAGCTTCTCCTTCGAATTTTCCCGTTCCACCTTAAATGGTGCCTTAGGCGCGAGAATGCAACTACTGCACCATTTAAGGAGGAACGGGAAAATCTGAAAAAGAAGCTAGCCTAAAGGGCTGACTTCAGCGCCGTAACCGGTATTGATTTACTTTCTTCTTTTATTTACTTTAACTACTACTAATGCTGCTTTTTAATAGGAACATTAATATAAAACATCTAACAAAAACAATACCGTAAAAGCTCCAAGAGTAGAAGTGCACACAACTTACTAGTGTCAGGGACAGAAACGAGAACCAAACAGTCCAATAACGACAGTAGTAACAGATCAGCTACTGAAAGCCTCCAGTCCTCCTCTGCAGGCCGAACGACTGATAATCTACAGCCGCTGCTCAGGATTTCAAACACAAAGGGGGCGAGTTGTACGGCGCTGTAGCGAAGCAGCTTCTCGGTCATCGGCTCCCCCAACCTGCTGGGAGGAGAAGCGCGTTCCAGGGAGCTCGTGTAGGGATGGGCGATTTTACCACCAAATAGGATAATATTCCGATACCGACACTTTGAAGTTTGTCAGTAATAACAAAATTCAATTCGGCTAGTGATTTAAATGTCTTCTATGAGTCGTCAGTCTGTTAATAATTAGTCCCGGGAAGTCTACCAATGTCTTCTTATTCACGTAGATAGATAGATAGATAGATAGATAGATAGATAGATCACTTTATTAATCCCAGAGGGAAAGTCACGTATTGCAGCAACCCAAGTACAGTAAAGGAAGTAGAGGAAGAAGGCGAAAGGAAAAGTAGTTCCTGTACTACACCATGATTTACGGTGAAGTATAGGAACGAGAGAGATTACGAGAGAGATTACACATCAATCATACTAGATAAATAAACAAATAATATTGATATTTATTGTGCCAGAATTGATTTATAAAAGTAAACACAAGCATCCGAAGTATTAATATTTAGGTATCAATCCGCCTATCCCTACTGGTCAATAGCTTAAATAACTGCTTCCCATCTTAATACGTTTTAGAGGGAAATCACCAAAGCAGAGGTTTGCCTAAGGCTGGACGATTTGGGAAGAATACTGAACTGCGATTTTTCTGATCAATATTGCGACTGGAATTTAAATTGCAATTATTTTCTGTGGACTGAAGTCCAAGCATGTTATTTTGGGCATTATGACCAGAACATCTCCTTTTTTCCGGCTGGAGACTTTCTGCTGGCCCGACTGCCAGTTAGCTGTGGCTGTGATGGTATAGCATACAGGTGTTTGGCTACTCATCTACAGGAAGTTTACAAGCTCTGATATGGTATTGTTCCCCACTTAAGACACGGTTTAGATAAAATTGCCTATAATTAAAACAGCATCTCTTGCGATTTGAATACTGCACTCCTTCAAACTGAGATACAAAATCTTTCAGCCCCAGGTTTGCCATATGGAAAATAAGTCCATGCATATGTATGGCTCCTGGACTGTTTTGTGTTAGGGATACAGGCTGGAATGAAATATGTGAAATCTCTGTCTCACATAAAGAAAGACATTCCCATGTATTTTTTCCTATAAGGAATGTCATAGGTGACTTAAACCTCTCTGCGGATGCTGAATGAATGAATGAGCTCCTGTGTGTACGGACTCAGTCTGCCGATGTAAACAAAGCTTATTTACTTGTTTACGCCCGGCTGACCTATCAGCTGCCATGACAACTGACAATTCCCCACAAAGTTAGCTAACCCGCTAACTTCACTAGCTTAGCTAGCTTTAGTAAGTCTCTGCTTAAAGAGCACTGACATGCTACATTTTCAGCAAATTTATTAAGTATGTAACTATTATTACTATTATTATTACTAATTCAACCAGTCTGTGACTTTTTCCTGCAAGGGTGCGAGAAGAGCCAAGCACTACGGTTCACGCTCAGGCCCAGTGTTCGAGTTAGACATGGCGAACTAACTGCTATAGCTAAGTTAGCCGACCAGCGCGCAACAACACTGCAGCCCGAAGACCAGAAAAACACCACAGCGGCTCGTTTAACTGTGTAACTTCCCGAGTACCATCTCAACTTTTCAGAACTCTGAATCTAGGAGTCCTGTAAGTGACATGTTGGAGCAAACACGCTCTATATCAGCCAACGTGTTCTCCGTGCGCTAAAACCAAGTTTACAACGGCGACAGTCCGAGATTTAAACTCCAAAAATCCTAATAATGATAAACTCTACACATCTTCCCAGCCGCAGTGCACCCCAACAGTAGCACAGCGAGCCACAGGCGCACCCACAACTCCCCAAAACACTACGCACATCTAGAACATTTTCGCCATAAGTTACCTTTGCATCGTACAGCACTTTGGCCTTTGACGGGTCGGGTTCGAAGCAGAGGACTTTTTCTCCTTTGCGGAATTTAAATTTCATTCCCCGGGAGTTCATTTGTTCATCATGGCGATGTGGAGAGGAGGAATCGTGGACCCCCGCTCCTTAACCCGTTCCCTGCCGGACTCTTATCCCGATGAAAACAAGGATGGAAGTGCGCAAGCCTTTCCCAACGAAAACGCGATTGACTGTGCTAGGTTTGTCCGCGGAGGCTTCCGTAGTCGAGCGTGACGTCACAGCGATGAGCGGGAAGATGTCGCTAGAATGTAAACAAGAACGGATTGCATAATATGAGGGGAAATAAATAAATAAAACAAAATTAAAACAGTAGGATAATAATTCAGTAATATTATGAGTAATTGAGAAAAAAATGGAGCTCATGGGCCTATAAGTTCTGTCTAAAAGGACATTGAAAATCTGTGATTTATTTATTTATTTATTTTTTCCATCTAAACCTGGAAATAAACAGCAGAAAATTTTGGAATTGTATGATTTTTTTAAACAAAGAAAAGTTATAACAGAGTAAAATGACAAAGAAATATTTATGATTTTGTGCTGTTTGTGTTCATTGTAGTAGCATGCACCGTGTTGAGGATTTTCTTTAAAAAGGTCATATTTTTGTCTGTTCTTGACATTGGAACACATGATCAGACGACTCTTTTTGATCGACTCATTACAGGCTTTTACACAAACGTGTGGGCTCCATATTTACCCACCACTTATATCCACAAGAGGTCGCACTATCCTCAATCATTAATTCATTCCTTCTCTAACACAGTATTTCTCAACCCTGGTCCTGGAGGCACCCTGCCATGCACATTTCAGTGGATTCCCTGCTTTAACACACCCCCTGCAACTCTGAAAGGGCTTGTTAATGAGCTGATGAGTTGATTCAGTTGTGTTGGGAGTAGGGCACACACTGAAATGTGCAGGGCAGGGTGTCTCCAGGACCGTGTTGAGTAACACTGCTCTAACACAACACCTTCAAGCCCAGTAAGGGATTGATTGTCCATGAGCTGATTAGTTGGGTCAGGTGTGTAGAACAAGGAAAACACTCAAATGTTAACTGAACACGGTGGTGGGCCTCCAGATCCAGGGCTAGTTAAACGCCAGTTAAGTTGTCCAGTTGTCCAGAATAAGGCCTTCTGAAAACGAACAGTACAAGGCTTTTTACTGTTATGCGAGTTTTCATTTTTATCCTCAGTCGAGAGATTTTTGTCCATTCTCTAGTAACTGCAGTTTTCGGGATATCAAAGCCATTTCAACTCTGGAATGTTCGGTCTGATCAGGAATGGTCTGCTTGTATATAGCCTTTTTTCTTTGCCTTAAAAAACTCCCAAAAAACTCCATAAAATTCTGATTTTTTCCCCCCATCAAGAATGAATACAGAATGAATAAATCTCAGGGCAGACCCCTGAGCACAAATTCAATGTTGGTCTAACCTCTCTGTTTGTCTTTTTTTCCCGTCTCTTGTTTGTCTCATAGAGTCCCATTCATTTTACCCAAACCCTACTATTTCCTTTAACCTACAGCCAGCAAACTGCATGTACTCACTCAGTGCAGATCCCCAAACTCTAATCCACAGCAATACTAACCCACACTCCTCTATATGTTGATTATTCATCCCTCGTTACTGTACACTCCCATTCATTTTCAGCAACAAGCTTAAGTTGCACAATCACTCTGAATTTTCTTCACGAAATGCACTTTTCTAGTTTAATATATCACCCAATCCTGCTTGTAGGGCTTGTCTGTATTTTCGAAGTGAACAAGGTGTGTTCTCAGGTACATTAATGTGAAAATATGAGGACACCCCACCAAATAATAAAATGCAACTAAACCAACAAAACTGAAGAATTCGAAAATGTAGTAAATTAGTTTGGTTTCTTTTGATTGTTAAAATGCATGCATATAAGTCTATGAAGATATTTACAAAGATCTCAAATCGATTAGAAATGAGCCGTTCCACTGTCCAGAAAATAATTTACAAGTGGAGAACAATTAAAGCAACTGTCATGGCAAGATCAGTACAAGAGCAGATCACATATGCATAAGGAGTCTCTAACAATCCTTAGATGCCATCACAGGACCTACAGCTCTTAAAGCTGATGCAAACATGCCATCCTTCCACATACTGTGAACCTCAACATGGGATTAAAACATCAGCCTAACAGCACCTCAACAACCTCTTCGTATATCATGACAAAGCAAAAGGTCTAGCAGCATAGTAACCACCTAATAACCTCCAAGCAACAACCTAGCAACAAGCTGGAATACCATAGCAAGTTCTTAACAAACACAATCTGGAAACTATATCAAACCATTAAGCAGTTGTTCTGCAACTGCTTTATCAGTGTGATCATCTGACTTTATCAAGCCATCTTAAACTTCCTTCACAAACTCCGCTGATACCTGTCTTGTCCATAGCGGTGATATACCTAGGGATGTACCTTTCTCACAACACTTTATGTTCATTAAAGAAAGTTGTCTCAAGCTCCCGCCCATAGTTTTGAAAGCATTCAGGTATTGTCATACTTTTGGTTTGGATTCATTAGCTTCTCGGAGGTTATATGCACCATGGCAATATGCATGTCTTTTAATGCATAAGAGCATATGGGTTATAATTCTCTCCTGATTAACCTATCATGACACACCCTGTTAGATGCCTGAGTGCTTCATTCTCTGCAATGAACAAACGCTTCTCAAATTCCAAAAAGGGTGGTTCAATGTGTTTCAGATTAAATATGTTTAGTCAGCTTTAAAGCGGCACGTTCCTTTCTAAATTTAGAAGTTCTTAGCTTGACTTCAGTTTGTCCCAGGCATAGACGCAAAGCAACGAGAGCACATTTGGAAAAGCAGGGAGAGAATACCCTCTGCCTCTCCGTTTATCACTGTCAGTCACCACGAGCACGCTGTCTGTCTTGGACAAAATGATCGTATCCCAGCTAGAAATATTCTGTTCTAAAAACGTTCTGAGAATATGCAGTGTAATGGTCCATTAATGTTTTCAGCAGGAAGTTTTCTTTTGGTTCCCAGAATGTTTTTTCTGAAGGTAGGAGAACGTTCTCTAAAAACATTCATCTCAGGTCTCAGTAACTTCCATAAAACATTGTCTGAATGCTGCTCTGAGAATGAATTCTTCTTTGGTTATCATGTAACAGAATCTGTGGCCCTGACAACATCCTCAAAACATCCTCTGAATGTCGCTGTTAGAACGTTTTGTCTTAGTTAACATTTAACCTTATAGGAACCTTATTTGAAATTATAAACATCTTTAAAATGTTCTTTGACATTAGACATTTTACATTAGACTAAAACATTCTCTTTATAATTAACTGTATTAGAACTTGTAGGTAACGTTAGCCAAAGTTCTGGGAACGTTCCCTGCTAGTTGGGATAGTGATTGTATTGCAATACGCTCTACACTATATTAAGAATGCATTGGTAAATAAATATTGTGATGTGGTTAAAACCTGAATTGTGACTGGTCAAGACATTCACAGCACACAGTAAAAACCACTATGATTAGTTAGGGGTTTGCATATTGCAGTCTTTTGTGATATCAGTATTGCAAGGCCATATTCACAACCAGTATATTGTACACGACTAGTTTCTCGGTTTAATATTTTGGTGATTTATGCACTCATCATCAAAAGAGAAGTTGCACCCAGAAGGAAGAGTCGGATTGCAATGCTATTGGGAAGGAAGATCAATCCAGCCATATATCCAGATAAATGATAAATTTTGACTGATATGGGTAATATTTATTGAGCTACACATGTAGAAGTAGTGTCTCTCAGTATGGCGCAGGGCCGCCATGTTTGCTTATGCAACATCCATATATCTCAGCATGGAGTTGTAGAGGTTCCTTCTGGTGTCCTGTGATAATCCATCCCATGCAGCTTGAATATTCTCACACAGGGGTGGAGCTGGAGTGACACCAGGCCTTCTGGGCTGACAACAAACGGTTCATCTTGGCACTGACCACGGTGCCTACTATGGGTGCAACTATTTGTCCACTGTTCTAGAGTGTTCTCTCCCCGTTGACCCTAGTTTTTTAAGGTTCTCAGTTCTCTCTCTGGACGTTCTAAGGACAACTGGAATCATCTGTATGTTCGTGTTTGTCCGGTCAGCGTGTTCTGGCCTTATTATTAGAAAAACATCTTTTTCTACCAAAAAAGGCTTCAGCCAAACAACCCTGAGTCAGGCGACCTGATTCATAGCTTCTGTTGTAAAATAGTTGCTCGTGTTGCAGCCTGGCGGGATGAGATGCTTTGTACACTTTGTTCGTGCACGAAAACTCAGTCAACTTGTACTCGTGTTCATGCGCCACGTCCCATTTCCAACACCCTCGTACTGGAGGGTCCTATTGAAACAATATGTGCCTCCTGGCGTTTGCGTGAAAGCGCACGTGTGTGTTGTGTGGGCCCGAACGTGCGGTGATGTCATCCTCTCTCTCGACCCCTGGGTCAGTTTCTGTTCTGTTCGACTGATTTCACCACTGGCCTCCTCCTGTCTGTCCCACCCACCTTCTGTGTGTTTGTGGAGAGAGGGAGAGACACAGGGAGGAAAGGGGCCTCTTTCCTTCTACCTATCTTTCATGTTTGTTTCTCTGCCTCTTCTGTCTGTTCTGCTACATCATGCAATTACATCATCTGTCCCTGGATTCAACCTGGAATCTATTTTTTCCTTGTTCTCTGCTTTTGGTTTGGTGTTTTGTACCTCTGTCTGGAGTACTATGCAAAAAGCTGGGCAGGAAAAAGAGAAAGCAGGCAACATATCACTGTATGTTGCCCTTTATATTGTGTGGAAATTATTTGATGAGTGGACCAGAAGATATGACCCAAAATGAAATAAAAGGCTGGTTACGCTACATACGTCAAAAGTAATGTATATACTGTCCTTCTTCTGTAAAGCTCCTGTTTTTTTGGAGATAGACGTCTTTTTCCAGATATTACATTATGTGCCCACTCTTTGCCTTTATTGCAGCTTCCATTCTTTTCAGTTGACTTGCTTATCCATACCTCCAAAGTTCAGTTTTAGAAGTTGGTTGCATTTTCTGCATCTCAAGCTATACATAATCCAATTGGGCCTCATTCACTAGCTGTTCTTCAGAAGATATTTCCACTCAAAACCCACACTGTAAAAAGTGCAAACAAAAAAAATACTTTTGAATAATTTAATAAGTTTGACTAAACAAAAAAAAAATTACTGTGATTGAAAGAACTGCTTGCTCAAGGTCTTTTTAGGAGGTTATAGAAACCTAATTCATTTGCTATTAACAAATTACAAGTAGTTTCTTTAGATTGAACCATTGAAACAATTTTTACAGTGCAGTTCTTGAATTCTTATATTCACCAAAGTTGGGTGTTCTTAGAGAAAGAACACTCAACAGCACTAAGGTGAGAACAGGTCTGCGGTTAAAGTATACATCATGAATCTCACATAGACTTCTTCTTAAGACCTTCCTCAAGAACAAATATGAGAACCACTTAGGAAGAAATTGGTGAATGAGGCTCATTGATGTTGATATCCAGGCTCTGGTATGGTCGGTCCATTATTGTGAAAACACCAGCAGCATCTTCTGGACAACTACTCATCCTTTCAGACTCACATCGCTGAGTCGTCCTCTCACAGTGGGAGGATAAACAAAAAGACAAGCGTCTTCAGATTTTTTGTTTTCAGACCTGAACTAAGGGTGGAGCTTGAGTTTCTCCACTCTCAAAGATGAAAGCTTTAAGTGCTGTTTATCTGATGGGAACAGTGTTAGTGGTCTATCAGGTCTTTCAAGATTCCCATTTAATCATGTTTTACTCCAGTTTTGGAAACACCTTTTTTCACGTCTTATCTAAGAATAATCTACTAAAAAATGAAAAACAAGAGTTGGAAATAAAATAAATGACTTTTGTACATTACTTTGTCTTTCATTGATGCTATTCTCTTGATTAATATCCTTTACTTTTATTAATGTTCTCATTTTTTATGTTACTAGGGCTGACTAATGTTCTGGCAAGAACCTGGTGATGCTATATCAAGATACAGGGGTTACAGTTTACTATGTGGTGATATATTGCAATACAGTTAGTTATGTTGGGATTTTTTTGTAATGTAATTTTAAGAAAACACACCACCATATGTAAGGAGGTGCTAATGCTAACGCTAGCAATGGGGCCTTGTGCTATCTGTTTACATTAGAGTGGACGAGTTTAAGGGCTGAAAATGGATTATAACACTGATATCTGTCATTTGCGGGGTTTAAACCCAACACAAAATGGACCACTGTCTGCCACCAGTCTCTCCATTTAAACTACTGATTAAAATCAATACAGTATCTCAAAACATAATACTGCAATACTCAAATGTATAAAAGTTTTCTTAAACCCCTATGTGTTACTTAACCTTGTTTTCTAAACCATTGTTCTTCAGTTACTGTGAAGCACTATGAAAATACATTATTACTATTATTATTAAAATTGTTGTTTTATGTACTATATAACAGTACATCAACATGCTCGGTATTTAATAACCATATTGCTGCTCTTTGTTCTTCACTGCCCCCAGTGTCCTTATTGCCTAAATCCTTACCTCATTCTGTATGTACGTCGCCACGAAAAAAGTCTGCTGTCCATTGGCATGTCGCCTGCCCTTTCTCTCCGCCCCTTTATCTCTCCCTGTCTCTTCCCTCTATCTGTTTTTAGACTGCTAGAATCTGACTGAGCTCTTATCACTATCATGCAGCGCTTCTCTATAAGCTGCTTTATCAGAACACCCCTCCCCCCCCGTCTCACACGGCACATCCGCCTTTTCTTCCCCACTATGTCATTCTATACCCACATGCACACTTACACACAACCACAGGGTCAGACTGGGAGACGCAGGACTGATTCTTCTGAAACCTGAAGAGTACGCCTCTACTAAGAGAACATGTGCTGGGGAACACAGCAGGTTCTTCATGCTGGAGCTCCACACTTAAATCAAAGTTTCATACAGCTGGAGCAATATTCAATATTGCACATGAAGAGTGAGAGCTGAATTGTCCTGCCTGCTCTAGCAAGAGTTGTCATGGCTGGATATAGCTTGGATTATGATAATAGGAATTAATGCATGCACACACGCACATAAGCTTGTGCTCCTATCTTTGTGGGGTATTCCCCTATAGAGTTCTCTACTCACTCCTAGCAAAAAGGGTTCTACATGTTAGCAAAACTTCTTTAGTGTCTCATAGAACCATTGGTTTTAAAATGTTTCTAAAAGAACCATATTCAGTAGATCATAGAGAACCACTTGTAAAGAACCATTTAGGCATACAAAAGGTTCTTTGAGTGTTCACAGTTCAAGTGTTCAAAGTGTTCAAAGGTGGTTCTTTAGTAAAGGGAATGGTTCTGCTTGTTTTCTACATAAAACAATGTCTTACTTAAATGGTTCTCTGCATGGTGAAATTGTTCTTCATTTTGAGGTTTGTACATGATTCTAAACAGAATTATTCCCTTTACAAAAGAACCATTGTCATAAAAGTTTTATATATAGAACCATATACAACACATTCTCCATCCATCTGAAGAACCATTTAACCATGCAAACAGCCAGTTAGGTATGAAATAGAACTCATGGGGGTTCTAAGCAGATTTTATTCCCTTTACTAAATAACCCTTTTCCAAAAGGTTCTATATACAGAACAATATATAACATGTTCTCCATCAATCTGAAGAACCAATTCACCATGCAGAGAGCCATTTGAGCCTGAAATAGAACTCATGGTTCTAAACAAAAGCACTCCTTTTACTTAAAGAACTGTTGTCAAAAGTGTTTTATATATAGAACCATATACAGCACATTCTCCATCAACTCAAAAAACTTTTTCACCGTAAGCATAAAATGGTTCTATACAGAAGTCATGGTTCTAAACAGAACCATTGCCTTTACTGAAGAACTTTTGAAGAACCATCTTTTTTAAGAGTCTACCTAAGCTGAACTCATAAATAGCCTATCGGGTAAAAAACTGAGTGAGTTCCATCATCAACATAGGAATCCGAGCCTAAAAGGTTCCGTTCTATTCTCTTTGAGATCATTTCTGTCTGAGATGAAGAGCTAAAGCTTCCAGGTGATAAGTGTGAGTAACTGCACATCAGTCCAGGTGGGGCCACCAATAAAACATAAGGCCCAAAACAAACAAGGTCAACATGTTTATCGTTCTGGGGCGGTAGAGTCCCCACAAAGAGCTAAATACACGAGCACAGGCGCGCTATGAATTGCCCCCTCTTTAACCTAACCTGGCGGGGCTGGAGTTCACTTGGGGCGGGCATGCCGAGCCCAGCGGCCGCGCTGAGGTTATGAAGCTTCCATGTTGTGCGTTTGTTTTTTGGATCGTTCCTGCAGTGAAGGGAGAGATTATGGAGGGAGGGGTGACGGCACAGGGCGAGTGAGTTTCCCAACTATCCTCTTCTCCCCCCTCCAGCCTCTCCTCCTCCTTCTCCTCCTCTCCACCCGCCTCCACATCTCTCCCTCCACTCTCCTCTCCTCAGTCCAGAACCGAGCAGCGGAGCCATGTAGGCTAACGAGCGCCCTTCTTCCCCCATGGAGAGTTTTGGCTGTTTTCTGTTCTTTTCTTGACGGAGAGCGCAGTTTTCCTGAGCCATGTCGTCCTCGCATGGACTCCTGACCACCGTCTTCTCCTCTTGCTCCTCTCCCGCCTCCAAGGGCATCTCCAAACGACGGCTGCGGGCCACCAGGAGCCTGGACCCGGCTATAATCAGACACTACGGCACGGACGAGCCCGCAGCGCCGGATCCGGAGGCGTTCAAAGCCTCCAGCCGTGAGGACGTGGCCAAGGCTGCCAAAGGCAGGGGATCCATCCATCCGCCCCCATCACCCTCAAGCCCGTCCACCCCTGTGGAGACCACGTCCACGTGTTCCCACTTCCAGTTCGAGGAGGACTGGAGGGGTGTAAGGAGGAGCGCAGGCTGGGAAGGGCCACTGGTGGCGCGGAGCCCCAGCATCAGCCCCACAGGCAACTTCTTCTCGCCAAGGAAGTGGCTCCAGAAGAAAGTGCAGCATGCCACCTGCCACGCTTACGTCGTGTGGAGGTCTGAGGTAAAGCCAATTTAAACTGTTGTTAATGAAGCGCTTGTAACGGAGCTGGTGGGTCTGAAGGGGGTTTATTCTGGTCTGGTGCTGGTTTAGCTGGTCACTCCAGCATGGTCATGCAGGTTGACCACCACAGCAGCATCAAAGCACAATAGGTGTGGTGATCATCTTATCAACTTCCATTGCTGCTGACCAGCATACCAGCATTCAGAGCACAACATAAGCTGGTTTCACTGGTGATCAGCCATACTGGTCTTGGCTGGGTTTTGTTGCAGGGGAGTTGCTTACATGGACTCATTTGCATGTGCTGAATTGAAGGGTACTGGTTTTCTTGTACAAGAAGGTGCAACAGGTCACCTGCTACTTACATTGTGTTGGGAGCTGGGTTGAAGCCACGGAACAGATGTTAGGAACAGTGTTGTAATGGAGATAGGTAGGTAGGTTCATTGAGTTCCATGTGTTGAAGAACAACAAGGAAAAGTTTGTACCTTTCTGAATATTTTCAAGTAGGTTTACTCTGCCCACAAGTGTCCAGACACCCCTCCTAATTAATAAATTCAGCTACTTTTAAGGTGCACCCATTGCTGTATAAGCTTGGGTAATTTCCATAGAAAGCCCTGCCAATGCAATGGGGTGCTCTCTGGAGCATGCCAGATGTTGGCTAGAGGGGTTGGGGAACTGTGACATGCACAATCAGAGTGGTCCAGTATGATCCAGGACATAGGACTGTGTTTTGGCAAGAACCTGGCCATATGATATGTATCATGATACAGGGGTTCACATTCAATATATTGAATCTTTGATATATCGCGATATATTGTAATACTGTAAACAAAGCGATATAATGCAGTGTTTTATTGGACTAATTTCTGGCCCTGCTGCTATAGCATAAAAAGTACACCATGCATTGATGCATTGGTTTGCTAATGCCAAAGTAACGCTTTAATGGCTGCTTAGAGCACTGCTATCTTGCAACCCCAAAGGGTTTAAACAAAGCACAAACTGAGCCACCAATCTTTGCATGTAGACTACTAATTAACAAGCCAATACTGTGTTTTTGAGAACTGATACAGCATCACAAAATATAATATCGCAAAATTCAATATTTCCGACATTTATTTACACCCCTATCCAGGACTGATTGAAAGTGAGTGAAAGCCTTCCCAGAGGAGTAGAGGCTGTTACTGCATGCAAAGGGGAACAAGCCTCCTGTTAAGGTTGATTTGAAAATTGATTTCAGAAGAAACACTGGACAGGACGAGCAGGTGTCCACACACTTTTGGACATGTAGCGTATTGGTGAGGAAGGGAGTTCGCCTTCTGCTCAGTTATATTGTAGTCATTAATATTGAGTCGCAAATTCCTTTTTTGGGCTTGATTTTGTTCTGTTCTGGTGACAGCACCTGGACTGCTTTGCTGCTGCTCATGCCCTGCGCTTACAAGCGTTAGCATTTTATTTTAGAACAAAATGAGCCCAGAAAAATTCAGTTCCTGTGCTGGATGTACTAAGAAGTTTCACTGCAGGTCTTTTTTGTCTTGATAGGGTATTACTACTAAGTAAAACTGCTTTTTTGTTTACTTAGATTTTAGTCATTATTTCATTGTAGTAGCACGTTCATTACTGGAGGATGGTTTTTGGTTGTCTTACTTGCTGTTCTTACATCTTGGTCTCTACGTGTGGTGAGTTGGGAGATTTCGAAAGCTACATTGGTGCAAATACAAGACACAAGACACGGCGAAGGCAGTGGTCTGCAGTGGCAGGATGCTTCACCAGTTTGCTATTCATTTTTATTTTGTTTTTATTTGATTTGTTTTGACTTGATTTGATATGATTTGATATTGCAGCAAGTCCATTGACCAGGATTCTTCTATGAAGTATAGTAGATGTTTGAAGCATTGATTAATCTTGGACTATGAGTCACTGAACATTTGCTACAGAGATTGATATACAGTATAAGGCCATAGTAAAATGCAACACATAGTAAAGGAGGAAGCAATGGCCCAGAATGGCAGTATACTTATCCAGTTTGCTATTTAATCATGTTTTAATATGATTTGATATTGCAGAAGCTCCATTGACCAAGGTTCTTGTAAGTGTACAAGATGTATGAAGCATTGATTAATCTTAGACTATGAGTCACTATACATTTGCTACTACATTTGCTAATATACATGGCCAATTTTACAGATATAAAAGGGGTTTCGACAGACAATCCCCATGTCGATTAGTCCGCAGCTATCTTTAAGATATAGTAAAGGAGGAATCAGTGGCTCACAATGGCAGTATACTTATGCAGTTTGCTGTTTGATGCTTTCGTTTGATTTGATTTGATATAGCAGAAACTATACCTGTCCACTGAGGTAAAGCCGATTAAAACAGTTATTGATTAAGCAGTTATAATTAAGCTGGTGGGTCTGAATGTATTTTTTTATTCTGGTGTGGTGCTGGTTTAGCTGGTTTGATTTGATATTACAGAAATTCCATTGACCAGGATTCCTCTAAGTGTAGTTGATGTTTGAAACATTGATTAATTTTGGACTATGAGTCATTACATATTTGCTATTGAGATTAATATACAAGGCCAATCTTTCAGACATGGATTACATAGGACTAAAAAAGGGTTTCAACAGACAATCCCCACATCGATTAGTCCGCAGCTATCTTTAATCTGTGTCTGGATGAATGACCTTTGGGTTCCCAGACATGAACCAGCCCTAGACTTTCCCTATTATCACTCTATTAATAGGAAGTCTGCATTGAAAATCCTTCCCAGTCCAGGATTATGCTAGATGGGTGTGTGGAAACCTGGCCCACATGGTCAGAATATAACACCAAATATGTCAAAAATGCATGTCTTTGCGTATATATATGAGCGGTATTGTTCACTGGTATGTGCTTTTAACGTGTCCTCTGTGCGGCCAGGCACATGGAGCGTGAATGAATAAAGCTGCCGCAGTAGTGGTGCAGATAATGAAATCCTTACAAAAACATACTTCAGGCTTATTTTTAGCCAGAGCTTTAATGACTAAATATTTGGCCACTGTCCACACACAGGCTGTGGTTGGGACATATCAAGGCCGTTTCCTTCTCTTTTAAACAGCAGCAAAACTACATGTGTTGTGTGTTGTTGAAGGAACTGGATAGCTTCTCCTGGTCATTCCTACGGCCAAGATCTGGCTTCACTGTATTCCAGGCAGTCTCTTAGTTTAGAGACTGGCTTCAGTAGGTAGCTTTCATTCAATATATAAAGTAAGGATTTCAGTCAAGCTAAGTTGTCATTAGCTTGAAAGTTTAAAGGTTTCTCATAGTGAACCATTAGTGGGTGTAGGGGTGGGCAATAATGCACAAATATAACATCATAATATTTCAGGATATTTTTACTATACACATTATGCATCATGATAAATGAGGTCTGATAAGATGGAACAGACAAAAATAACCAGCAATCTTATAAATACAGAGGTTTATATTGAACATCAATAGTGGATAATGCTGCATTGTCCATTTAAACAGGACTAATTAAGACCTCTTTTTGATGATACGTGCAGTTGGTCAGTGTTCTTTGACAGATGATGCAACCTGTCAGATTCATACTCCAAACAAATAGGGGGCAACATATCGCCCATATCACCCCTATTGTAAGGAACAAGGAAATGCAAAGTGCCTCCTCCTCCCTCTTCACTTCACTTACCGGACTAGAAGAATCGCTGCATTCAGCATCAAACTTCATCCCTTAACTTGTCTCTAGTGGTGGAAAGCAATGATGATGCTAACGGAGACAGTGGTCATAATGGTCACTTACCAAGAGTTTTAGCTACTGATGCATTTACTTTTCCTTTAATTGGTTACCTGTCCTTAAATGATCTACCCGAAAGCAGTAGCTTCAACAGGATTGACAAGAGGTTAGAATACACTGTCGGTGCAGCAGTGCTACTTCATCATCCTGTCACGTTGTTCTGATTCAACTCGACACTACAGTGACTTACAATCGCCTCTTGGGGTATAAAGTGGTATTGCGAGACAGGATAGGCCAGGGCTAGCTGGTTAGCATGATAACTTCAATAGGTATCTCTGCAACACGATACATAGATGCCTTTGACAAACCATCAAAACTATAATTTCTTCATATTCTGTTGAAAAATGACAAATTGTACCTTTAGGTACTGATATCTGTAACATACTCATATACTCATGCGTATTGTGACATAATTTAGCCTTATAGTGATAAGAGTCATAACATTGCCGCAGCCCTAAATAGAAGCATGGTCATATTTTCCTCAGACCTTTGTGATGTCTGATATCTTTATCGTCAAGCCCTCAAAAAAATGAACCAAGAAGGTTGTTTGACTTGCAGATTGAAAATATTTAGATATTAAATCTGTCGACATTTTATAATGACATTTTGTAAATTTAACATTTTTACACTTAATTGATATTTCTGAGCGCAGCTCAGCTGTTTTCACTGATGGATGTAGATTGAATACGTCTCCATTGAATATTTACATGCCATGTATCTTTTTAAACAATCTGACTGGGACCCAGTCACAATTACAGTGCATAACCTGTGTGAGAGAATGTTCATGTCTTGTCAGATCAGCACACAAGCATTAGCCTTGAACTGAAGCACACACATAATCAAAATGAAAAACAGCAAGCAAAGCCAAATGCCTAGAATGTTTCTCAGGCTCGATTTGATCTCTTAACATTAGTACTATGCTCATGTTCTTTCTGAACAGTCAGTGGCAATGACTTATGCATCACTGGGGATGGTGTGAATGTTAGGGCCTGACTGTGAGGTCACCTATTGGTTATCTTTATGGCGGAACAGCCCACGATCTGCCCCTCTTGTGCTTTTGGAACACAGCGTGTGCAAACAAATCTTAGATATACAGTATGCTTCCATAGCAGCCCTTACTACGATAACATCCATTTAGCATTATGATATTTACATGAAACCTGCCTGGATGGTTGAGCAAATATCAGCTTCACATGCCTTGCCACTTACCCCAAGAGTAGTCCATCAGCCAAGGCAAGCTTGATGTGTATTATTTGCTTCTTTAGGGTTGTACTAAAGCTACCTGAGTGCATTGACCAGTTCTTCTATTTACACACATGTACTGTTTGTGAATATGGACAAGAAGTCAGAACTGTTGGGTCAGATTGGCAGTTGTTGGGTAAGTTTTTCAGACCATGTCATACGTCTTCACTTGTTTATGTTATGCACAGGCTTAAATGCTGTACGTGTCAATTGCAACATTAACGTCCTGATGAAGATACAATGACAATAGTAGATAATTCACTTACATGCTCAGAAGATACGTCCTTCACCAAGTTTTGACTGAGTTCTCTTTGAATGGTCTTTCATTGGTCTATGGCCTAAACAAAATCGACAAACATGATTTGATTTGATTTGATTTGATTTGATGTATGCAGTTACACATTTCCACCAAAGAGGTCTCCAAATCCCCAAATCCTAAATAGTGTAGCTTTACTGTTAAGTTGTCCCCAGACGCGTATCTTCATTGCAGATCATGTCTAGACCCTGCAGACACCAACTTCCCCAGTTTCGTGCGATTAAAGGGCAATTAATTGGTCGGTTACTTTAGTCTCTGTTGAGTTTCAGTATATAAGGCAGAAACCTTGGGCAGTTATATGCCAGAAATATTCACGGCAGTAGAAAAGAAAATTTTACCTTGCATTGTTTTTCCTTGTGTCTCTGCTTCAGGGTCTTTGGTCTGGGACGGGTAGTGCGTTTTCAGTGTAGTCTCACTGGCCAGAGCTAATCTTTGATCAAGAATGCATGAAATATGACTGATCCAATCGCCTTTCATGAGTTTGTGTGTGTTTACTGGCGAGAGCAACAAAAGCTCAGCACTTCATGTATTTCAACATGGCAGGTTTATTTGCTACAGTTGTGACACGGGTACACAAGAATATCGTTATTTACATGGCTTTATGAAAACCAGCTGGGTTCTCAAAGTTCATAAAATTGTAGATTTTTGTTGGAGATAACAAACACAATGCAATTTGATATCAGTCATGTGTCGCTCATAGCTTATTGCAGCGAGTGGACATTCTGACGAATGTGTGGGTTCTAACTTTTTACAAGCTATTCATTTTTCATATATTTCTGAGGAGGTCACATGTAAGATCTAAAGAAGTTGGGACTAACCGTGCAAAACCTGGTAGACCACCAAAACCGTCACCATCAAGTAAACAGTAAGCTTTCTTCTTTGAGAGACAGAGAGAGAGGAGGAAATCAAGCTCCACTGTTACTTCCACACATGTTTCTGTCCATCCTTCCACTGTGAGGAGACAACTCAACACTATGAGTCTGAAAGGATGTGCCACTGTCAAGAAGCTCCTCACTGAGAAAAGAAAATGGGCAGCCCAGACCTCAACATCACTAAATGCGCATGGAATAACTTGGCTCAGAAAATGCAGCCAACTTCTAAGACTTTGTAGGTGTAGAAAAATATCCCTGCAGATGCCTTTGGAAAACTGAACGCAAGCCTGACACAAGGAATGGGGTCTGTAATAAAGGTAAAACGTGGACACACTTGAAACAAGTGTTATGTTTAGTTTTTGAGGCTTCTGTGTAATGTTCTGTTAATTATATGTTTTCCATTTTTTTCCTGACACTGAAAAATGGTTTTGTTGACTTACAGCTTTCATTTTGACTGGAAATTAAATAAATGAAGCGGGTGTTTTGTATTTAAAGTGTAGTGCAAAAAGGTGGAAGTATATGATCCCAGCGATTCCACTAATTATTCCAGGACACCCACGTAATTCCATTCTTATGTTAATTTAAGTGCAGACCCACAGCATGGGAGCATATCAACCAAACACAAACACAGTTCATCGAGGTATTATCCTTATGATGGAGTGCATGATCATGATGATGTATATTTACATAAAAATTGGTAAACCTTCTCATTAAATAGCCGCTAAGTGAACGAGTACGCAGATGTGGCCTTTGTATACAGAGATCAATCGCTGTTCAACTCCTTCTCTCCTTTTTGTTCTCCCCTGCTGACTCATTAATGGACTAAGCAGATAGAGGATTTACGGGCGATGCATAATCGGCCTGTGTCTCACATGCGTGAAAACTTCGCCCTTGTGCCCTCTTTCCGCAAGCACGTCTGTCTCCATTAGCTTCGCCTTCTCATGTCCACTGCACACTGCTTAGGAGTTCAGGGTTTTTCCAACAACTTATTCCTCTTTCCAAAAACCAAGCATTGTAGAAAGTAAACTGGGGCAGTCACTGTTGATCATGTTTTTTCTAATCTGCCAATGATTATTTGAGAAGTGAAATGAACTATAACGCACTAAGCCTAACATTTCAATGATATTAAAAAAAATACAAAGCCAATTCCAAAAAAACTGTGGGAATAGCACTGAAAATGTAAATAAAAACAGACAGAAAATAGAAATTATTTGCAAATCCTGGGACTGGAAACAGTAAAAAGAGTAGATGTTTTAAATATATTGAAATTTTAAAGTTTTGTATTTGTGGATGTAGCACCAACGCTGTTTACTCTGGAAAAAATCTGTTAGTAAACAGGGTTTGGTGCTGCATCGACAAATGCAAGTTAGAAATTTTGTTTGTATAGCAGAACTCATGCATCAACAACATCCAGAAACGCTACTGACTTGTCCCAGCATTTTTGGAACATGTTGCAGGCATCAGAATAAGTGTATATATACAATGAATAAACTATACCATTAATTACTTAAAACATTAAATATCTACTCTTTGTACAGTTCAATAAACATCAACAAGCATATATAAATAACTTCTGTTTGTTTTTACTTACTATTTTCCTGCTATTTGTTTTTTGGAATTGGCTTTGTATTTTTTGATGTCCTTGAAATGCTAGGCTTAGTGCGTCATAGCTCATTTCACTATTCAATTAAACATTTTAAGATCACAAAATTAAGATTACTGAGCCCATGTGGGTATACTCATTACAGAAGCATGTCAGTTAATAATGCAGACCCAGGCATTTAATACTGTGTTTAGTCCTTGCCCAAAGATTTCTCTAGATTCCATGAATCTTTTAATAATGTCATGGACTGTGGATTGTAAAATTATGGAATTCTTTGCGATCGTGTGTTGAGAGACATTGTTCTTAAACTACTGGACTATTACACGAATGCTCATCATCTCTTACTTATTCACATGTTTACTTGTGGAAAGTTCCAAAACAGGTGCTTTTGATCATTCCATACACTTCCGAGTCTTACACCCTGTCCCAACCTAACATGTTGCAGGAATGTATTAATTGTGTTTTTCTCTTTCCTTTAGTGTGTTGTGTAGTTTTTTTGCGCATTTCTGCAAAGTACGCGAGTACCCAAACTTGAAACACCTTGTTGGAATTCCAGCCATCTTCTCTGTTATACAGGGTGATGTCATCGTGTAACACAATCCTTATTGCCCACCTGCCTGAAAGCTTGGCACGGTTTCATAAAACACACAGAGAGCTAAAGCAGTATAAAACGTATCACTCTGAAACGTCTTGCTCCAGTTTGGCTTGCAGAAGGTGGATAGGGTCTAAGGTGGGCTGCGGACTCTGGCTCAGACTCAAGCGGCAAACTCATATGGCTATTCTTATTTCATTGTAAGAATAGCCACAGCAGAGTTGGGTGGAACTTAGCAGTTGATCAATCAGAACAGAATGGGGAGCTGACCAATCAGAGCACACTGGGGGTGGGGGTGGGGTTTGGGGCGGGACAGGTGTAAAGTATAAAAAATATTGTGTTTTACTGGAGCATGTAAATCTATTCTAGTAGACCTCAAAAAAATCATGACTACTGAAAATGAGCATAATAGGCCCTTTTTAATTTGGAATTGGTGTAAAAAGCAATAAAGTTGATTAGGTAAATGTTAAATATCTCTTCTTTGTGCTGTTTGAAATTAAATACCTCTTGAACTCTAGACTATTGTTATTGATCTTTAAATATAATAATAAAGAGTAAATATAAATATAAATGAAATAATGATAATAATGACTTATTAGTCAGTCATTTCTATCAGTTATAAGATAACTAGTCTAAAAATAATGCAGTTATAAGAATGTGGGCACTGTAAAAGTAGAAAGTACTTGTCTGGTGGGATTCATTTTACACAGGAAGATGAGGGAACATCATTTCAACTGGTCATTCTCAGTGGTTTTAGTCACGCCTGAAACTGTTGGTCATTTCTGCAGGCTGCAGGCTTCAGTGTCAGTGTAGATTCCAGTGGATTTTACTCACTGTGGAATGACCTGTAACGATTACCCTGGTGTATATGAATCATGTAGCAAACAGACTTTATTAAGACATGCAGAGAATGGACTGACTTCTTTTTGTTTGAAGGTTTTGTTGATATTTAATAATGATAAAACAAAGTTCAGTTTCCAGTTACTTTACACAGAGGCATCACACTCAGACGGTCTCAAGAACAGTTTCCAAATCCACCTTACTCCGAGACCAAAACAAGACTGATTCCAAATGATGCTGAGGCCATGACAAGACTAAGACTGGAATGAAGTACTACAACACTAATCACAGTGGCAAGGAAGGAGGACTGAATGAACTTCTGCTGTTAAAAGTCTAATTACGAGAGAGAGAAAGAGAGAGAGAGAGAGAGAGAGAGAGAGAACATGAGTGTGGTCGTTTATGTTATAAAGCTAACTCCCACATACACACTGGAGGTCAGTTTATACTGGGAGACATTAAGAGTTGGGGTGGTGCTCATTGTTAACCTCCTGGCTCTTTCCAGTAAATGTTTGCCATATGTCTTTGTTCAAGTTTTGCTTTAGCTGCATCAGAGGAGATCGCTCTGAGGTCATTACCGACTTGTTTGACTTGCCAATCACTAATGATATTACTTTGGATCAGAGAAGGGGTTAAGAAAAGAGGGCCAGTCAGATTTAATATACATCACTCATACTTCAGCGTTAATGAGACAGAAAGACCTTGCAGGCTAAATTCTTCTATTGCTGCTTATTACTTCAAATGTATTGTCTATTGCTACGTTACTGGAATATGTAACTCTGAAACAGTTATACATAGACTGGCCACTGTATGAGAAACAGTTGCACAGTTATTGCCATGCACATCCTCTGGCTCTTCGAGAATGGTCAGTTTATAACCACAGAAGAAGTGTGGTTAATGGGTATATGGATCATTCTACTAAATCAGAACTGTAAACACATTACAGACTGTACACTAAAGTACTTTTGCTTTGAGTGGCCCTGTACTTTAATCGTGTTTATTGTATTAGACAATCATAACACTACCAAAACTTCCCAAACCTCCCACAGTGTTTCATCATCTAGCACAATGCAACAGTAGAGGCTGTTACTGCAGCAAAAGGGGGACCAGCTCCCTATAACACCCTTACATTGAGAGGAAACACCAGATGAGTAGGTGTCTGCAAACTTCTGGACATATAATGAATGTGTATATTGTATACATATACTGTAGTTCCTGCAGAGTAAACAGTGTTGATTAGATGCGTATTAAACAGTGTATGTGTTAACACTGCATATGCTAACTGAACAGTGTAGGTGTTAACACTGCATATGCTAACTGAACAGTGTAGGTGTTAACACTGCATATGCTAACTGAACAGTGTAGGTGTTACACTATAGATGCTAATTGAACAGTGTAGGTGTTACACTATAGATGCTAATTGAACAGTGTATGTGTTAACACTGTATATGCTAATTGAACAGTGTAGGTGTTACACTATAGATGCTAATTGAACTGTGTAGGTGTTAACACTGTATATGCTAATTGAACAGTGTAGGTGTTACACTATAGATGCTAATTGAACAGTGTAGGTGTTAACACTGCATATGCTAACTGAACAGTGTAGGTGTAGCCCTATAGATGCTAATTGAACAGTGTAGGTGTTAACATTGTATATGCTAATTGAACCGTGTAGGTGTTAACACTGTAGATGCTAACTGAACAGCGTAGGTGTTACACTATAGATGCTAATTGAACAGTGTAGGTGTTAACACTGTATATGCTAATTGAACAGTGTAGGTGTTACACTATCGATGCTAATTGAACAGTGTAGGTGTTGACACTGTCGATGTTAACTGAACATTGTAGGTGTTCACATTGTAGATATGTATTTAACAGTGTAGGTGTTAACACTGTAGATGCTAATTGAACAGCATAGGTGTAGCCCTGTAGATGCTAATTGAACAGTCTAGGTGTAACACTGTAGATGCTAATTGAACAATGTTGGTGTTAACACTGTAGATGCCAAATAATCAGTGTAAGTGTTAACACTGTAGATGCTAATTGTACAGTGCAGGTGTTGATACTGTAGATGCTAATTGAACAGTGAAGGTGTTAACACTGTAGATGCTAATTGTACAGTGTAGGTGTTGATACTGTAGATGCTAAATGAACAGTGTAGGTGTTCACACTGTAGATGCTAATTGAACAGTGTAGCTGTTAACATTGTAGATGCTTGTTGAACCGTGTTACTGAGTGGTGGAAAGGCTGAGTGTCAACGTTACTGTTCAGTGTGAATGCTGTCAGATTTGAAGTGCTGCACCATTTAAAGTGGAATGGGAAAGTTTGAACAGGAAGCTGACTTTTAAACTACCTATGGATTGCTGCTATACCAAGAAATTGAATTGTACCTCAGTTATATACTCATCAATTATTCATTATTAAATCTTACATTTATTGTCTTACACTTTTGTTTATGTGCTGTGTAACTGTAAAGGTTATATTAGCATTTATTAAAAACACCCATGATGAGCCTTGTGTTTGACAAACAAAGATGTTAGCTCACCAAAACAAATCCAGTTTTCTACTTAGAACAGCAAAACATTAAAAATCACAAGGACCACCAGAAATTATAATTTAATTATTCATAAAAAATAGTGATTGTGCACCTTAAGTTTGTTGCTAGCCAGTTGCTAGGTGTCGCTAAAAAAGAAAGGGAACAAGGGATGAATAAATGATACATAGAGGAGTGTGGGTCAGTATGTCTGTGGATTAGAGTTTGAGGATCTGCCCTGAGTGAGTACATACAGTTTGGTGTCTGCTGGGTAAAGGAAACAATAGGGTTTAAATGGGTGTGAAAATTAATGGGACGGGAATGAGAATGGAGAAATTAGGAGATGGGGGGGGGGCTCTGGCCTGAGATTGTATGAGTGTATGTAAAATGGTTTCTGTTGGTCGAGCGGAAGTACGGTAGATGGGCAGGTACTTTTCCACACTATTCATTTTTAATTTTTAAAAAATTTGGAATTTGGAAGTTGGATCAAAAAGATATTTACAAGCATACATTCCCAATCAGACCGAAAAATTCCCGAGTTGGAACAGTGTTGATCTTGAAAACTCAGTGACTAGTAAGCGGACAAAAAAATGTGTACCAAGAAGAAGGAGAAGAAGAAGGAGAAGAAGAAGAAGAAGAAGAACAGAAGGATATGCCGTAGGATAACAATAGTGTTGCCCATTGCACAGTAATAATAACTCATATTGATGACTTATTCATAATCTCATAATAATGAATAATCACAACTATGAGAAACTCTCTTACACATACTGGGAGATTTTGTTAGAATGAACCTTCTCACTGTTATGACTATTATGGTGTTTTTGGAAATGTTTTTGATTTTATGTTGATGGATCTGAGCATAGACAACATTGATCTCATTTTTGGCCGGTGGAAGTGTTTCCAGGTTTGCATCGGCACTGCCCTGACTGTACAAGTCACAACAGCATGTCTTTGATCTATTAAAGCCAAATGTGTCCAGAACCTCACCTTTCCTGAGTAGTTAGCGTCACGATTTACAAAAACTGTAAAACGTACAAGCGTTCAGTACAGATGTTCAGTAAAGACTTGTTGTTGTGTGATATGGATCTTAAGGTAGGGGAATTTAAATTCCATGAATAAAGAAAAATAATTTTCTATACGATTATGAAATGCTATTGTTTCCATATGGTAACAACAATACATGTCATTTTTCCTGTTTTAATATTTAAAAAAAATATTTTAATCAAAATAACTAATTGCCCACAAAAAAGACTGAATCTAATGTAGTGGTGTCATGGTTGGAAGCCTTCTTTTGCCGGTTCATCCAACAAAACACACAAAAGTCACATACATTCAGACAGGGGAGTATTACCATTTAGTCCTCTGTAGCTGATCTTTAAAGGTGCCATGGAATTTATGTAGCTTTTTAAATTGTTCTCTGATGTCTACACAGAAGATATGTGACTTTGGTCGGGTTGGAAAATGAACAGATGCAGTTTTACACACCCTTTAACTCCAGATGATTTGACCCTAGAATGAAATGAGCTGTTTTTTGTAAGCTCATGAATAATCTAATGAGCTTTGCTCTGATTTGCTGGTTTACAATGAGACACAGTTATGATCACACAGAAGCAACATGTGGAAACAGACACAGGCAGGACAATAAAATGAACCTCAGTGTAAATAAGCTAGATCGTCATACTGTTAAATTAGCTATGCTAGTTACTACAGGCTTGATAGTAGGTACCTATACTAGCTACTTGATTTCGATTTCAAAGTTGTTGCTCATTATGAAACTTATATTGTAAGATGATTTGCTTCAACCATCATACAGAGGATAAGAGCGCTCAGTATGGCCGAGATTGTGATGCTAATAAAGGTGGAACTGCTCCTCTCTTCAGTCTGGAAAAGTCCAGCTAGGATCTTTGAAGTGAATCTTTACAGAGAGGATTGTATTGGTACACACCTGTTCAAAGAAATGGATGTAAAAGGTTGAAGCGGGCTAAAGAATGTGGCATACGGTCTCTGAATACATTCTGTAGGTTTGCTTTGATGGTCGAACTACTGTGCATGTCTTGTCTGCTTAGCCAGAAGCTAATGTTTGATCACATCTTTTCAAATAATCAGATTTTCAGAATATCTGACATTTGCTTGGGCTCATTTCAAACTCTTTTGGCTAAACTGGTCAAGAGAAACGAATGCTGCAGGCTTTAACAATCATCTGTCTCAGGTGATGGGAAAGGGTGGCGTTAGCTTTGTAATATTAAAGTCCAGTGAAATGTTAGCATATGCTTACACATAAAAATAGGAACCAGCTGCCACCGGAAAACCATCAAACACTTTCTTTTTGACAGTTCCAAATACAGTATGGCGGTAACGCACCCCAGCTGGTTCAGTTGGGTCATGAGCTCAAGGCTTTTACCAAAAAACATAAGAACAGCAGGAGGAAAACAATAGCTGGGATCTTTGCAGCTTGGGCTACAAGTACCCATCAACAAGACTCAGAGTCAGCAGTTGTGTACTGTTAGCATGTTATCTAAACCTCGATGTTGAGATTAATAACCATTAAAGAAGTGTTTTCTACAAGCATGTTCATTCTCTAGGAGTGTTTCTGCTATCTTATCAAAGCCAGTCCTTCAACTTCCCTTTGAAGATGTGTCAAGGGTGTTGGCCCTGCATGCAGACTTCCTCGGAATGTAACAAAGAGTAGATTACAGTGTCTAAAGTAATTGAACTCGATAAACCCTACGACCTGAAGAGTGAAAATCAGCCTGAGACAAAACATCCTAACGGAAAAACCTCACTTGTCCATATGTCTTCACGTGAGTTCGTGGAACACATCTCAGGCCCACGCATCATCTGATTGGATTGTTAAAACCAACACTGGACAGTTTTGGAGGTAAGCGGCCACATAAGGCCGAGACACCTGTATAGTAGTATAGTTCGATATAGTAGGAAATGGGCTATAGAGGAGATGGGTATTGCACATGCAAGAAGGATGCTGCACATGTTCTAGACAACTATGCCAGACAGCAAGTAACAATAAATATAGAAGCAGCACCATACAGTACAGGTGACTGGCAGTAAGGCATGGGCCAGAGGTTATACTAACAACAGTGCATTGGGGATAACATTTAGCAAGGTCTATTACTATGTGCCGAATCATATAATGTGAGTGACCACATGTGGGTACTACATACAGTACACTGTTGAATATACATTGCCAATGCTGCAACACATACAATTCACCATCATTTTTTGCAAAACAAATAAACATAAGATCAGTGTCCCTGTGATGGACCAGTGGCCTGTCCAGGGTGTATCCTGCCCTCTGCCCACTGAATTCAAGAATAGGCTCCAGCACCTCCCGCCTCCCAGAAGAATTATGCGGGTTGGAAGATAAGTCTGTGAGTGACTAAGTGAGATCAGTTTGCGAAAAAAATACCCTCTGGTATTTGGAGAGTCACCATGTCGACTGACTGCTAGCCTCAGTGGTCAGATCTTACACATCTCTGCTTTTGTCTTAGGTTTGAGAAATGAGTAACAAAATCTCTTAGGAAACTGTGCAAGCTTCACCGGGTGACAAATTTACTACAGCGCCTCCCTGAGGCAGACCAGTACTGCATCACTAGTTCCGACTAATAAAGACAGAAGTTGAATAAATGACGACCGGCTTCTGTATGAGCGATTACTTTACCCTAACACACAGCATAACATTATAATAGCTTTACCTTCAGGGACCTAACCCCCCACCCCTGCAGAGATATTCAGGCTATCCAAGTTCCCCATAGGACCCTCTGCATTTTGCACCTAAACAGAGAAATAGAGTAAATGAGTTCTCTCTCTTTCATGCTGAGAGTTACTTGTGTTTTTTTTGTTTGCACTGTTTTTCCAGTTGATGTGATCAGGCTGTGGTTAGTGGTGTACTGATTTGAGTGATCTGCTGTTGTTGTGCATAAGCTGTACACAGGCAAAATAAAATTCCACGTCTCCATACGTGAGAAACGAGCCAAGGCATCAGAATGGGTAGTGCTGTTGCTTCACATCAAGAAGGACCTGGGTTTGATTCCCAGATGTGGCGTCCAGGGTCCTTGCAGGGTCCACGTTCTCCCTGTGTCTGTGTGGGCTTCCTCCAGGTGCTCTGCTTTCCTTCCACAGTCCAAAGAAACATGGTCAGGTGACTTGGAGATGTTGAATTGCCCCCTAGCATGTGCATGTCTATGTATCTGCCCTATGATGGACTGTTGGCCTGTCCAGGGTATTTCCTGTTTAATGAGCTCTGGGATGGGCTCCAGCATTCCCTGTGACTTGGAAGGTGGCTTAGAAGATGAATGAATGAAGTATAGTTCCTGTGTTTCTTGTGGTATTAATATTCATTAGCAAAGTTACATTCATTGCGCACTCTCAAAAGAGACATTGTGTTCTGTCAGTTCATAGCACAACTTGTCTCTCTCTCTCTCTCCCTCTCTCTCTGTCTCTCTCTCTCTCTCTTGGTTCCTGACTGCCTTTGACTGTGTTTGTGTGTATATTTAACTGTGTAAGTGAGACTGTTCAGCTGTTTAACCTTGAAATAAAATGAAAAGAATAGCTTTGAATGCATTTAGACTATTAACATGATTACCAGAGGAATAGATCACAGTGTAGAAGATTAAAATGTATTGAAATGCTGTTGCTGAATGTTCTAAATGTGCTTCATGAGTGTCAGTGAATTTATGCAGTGTGGAAGCCGTAAAAGTAATGTTTACTGTCTCTAGAGGTTGACATCTGTGCAAATGACCAATGCAATGTAACCCCCCTGTTTTCCTTTCTGTGTGGAATCTTCTGATGTTATGCTTACTGTTTTCCAGAAGGCAAGGCTTTGTTCAAGTATACGGTGGTTCCCAAACCAGTCTTCAGGGCGCCCCAGACGGTCCACATTGTTACTCTACCCCTGTGCATTTTGAGTCGGGGTCCCTGGGGACTGGTTATAGAACCACTTTGTTAAGGAGTTGAATCAGGTGTGAGACAGACACAAAGATGTGCATAGTTTGGGGTCACCAACGTTCTAAACAGCTACTCTGATCAAATATTCCAGTGGGCTACCAGAGCTGTCTTCATGATACCCTGGATTCCGTAATGCAACATGGAAAAGTATCTTGCAAACATTGCTAAACAGTGATGGGAGGACGGAGAAAACGAGGTGGGTCTTTTGATCGCTATGATTGGCTCAGCCTCTGAGGCGGTTGGAAGAGTTTAGACAGACTTCTGGCTTCTAGTATGGTACATGATTTTAGCTGTGGCATATTGTATATAGTACGGTTTACTGATATGAATAGTTGCTTACAGTGTACTGTATATAGTGATGCAGTATGCAGTATACCAAGGTTTCTCAACAACTGGGCCAAGTACCAAGCACCCTGAGTGGTCTGCAGTGGGCCAGACATTGGTGCTGAAGGATGAATTGTTTATATTGAGATCACAATTTAACACAGTACAATTTTAAATGGCAAGTATATATTAAATATATTTTTAATTATACCAATTCTATGTTCTTAAGTTTTAAATGGGGAAAGATGAGCTTATAACACCAAGCTTGTGAACTACCTGTAAATAAATAGACCGATTGAATTCAATAAAAATTTAGCACAACCTCAACTTTAATTCAGTCTTGAACAATACAGTCCAGGGTCAAACCTCAAGGTGGATATTCTAGTCTTCTTGGCCATAAAAGCAAAACCTTTCATTATAAAAAATAATCACAAAGTTCATTGCAATAGCAATGTTATTCAGAAAAAACACAATAAGATATTTTACCCAAATCATTCAGCCCTTTTGGTGATGACTTTATAAAATAGAAATATAAAATGTCAGTGAAAGCAGCTCTATCATGCCTCTGGAAACCAAATACACTTCTTCCCGGATTTTTTAATTGTCTTCAGCTGGTGTAAACGTTGTGTTGTATAAACATTACACTTAATTTGACACAATTCTGCCTAATTCTCAGTATATAACAAGCTCATGTCAGCACAATCTTTTGATTTTATAATCTATTGATTTATATCGCTTGGACCGTCCTGCCTTCTAGTGATGAATAGGTGAGCCTTGAGGTAGACGAGGTTGAGAACCTGTAGTGGACAGTCCCTAATGTGCTAATTCAAATACCCTCCAATTCTCATCTAGAAATAAACCCAGAAGAGAAAGGGAAAGGGAGCCCAGGGGAAGGGGATGTGACATAGATTCTGTGGTGCCTCAAGGGCTCAAAGGCAGTGGCCAGAGGAAGGGCAGGGTTCACTAGTGTACCAGGAAATGTAGACCAAGTTCATTGCAGGAACCACATGATGCAGAAAGACGTTTTATTCATAGTAGCATTCATACAAATTCAGATTTTTTTTTATGTATTAACATCAGGACTGTGACTTTGGTGTAGATGTCAGGCATATTCATAATGGCACATGATTATGAGCATCTTCTGTTGCTTTTAAACAGCAGGTTTGCAAAATAAAGCAAAAGTATAATGTTGCAAGGAAGCCCCAGAAATTGCTTTAATGACTTTAGTACTGATTATGTCTTCCACTAAAAAGAAGTTCTGAAAGCGTATGCTCCATTTACAGCAGACAATCAATAGCAAAACTGGATATCCCATTGTTTTCAATAGAACAGCTATGAAAAATTCATCATCATCATCAATCATCAGCAATAGTCTGCTGGCCTCGTGTCACCGTCACTCACATACTGCTATCAGGCATGGAGCAACATTTTTCCAATGTTGTAGGAAAAAGGAGCAAATTAATGACAGCATGAGGGGAACACACTTCAACTAAGCAGACTGTGGAGTTGAAACTGTTGTATGATAATTCTAATTACTACAGACTACAAAATCTCTCTGTTTCTAATTTTTCTTAATCTTCTACATAAACAAGCATGTGCCGCTATTCACTAGACATTGCATAACATCAGGTTTTGTGAAGTTGATGTGAAAACTTCACAGTATTGTAGGGTGAATGTCCCCTCTCCAATAACACAAGAATCAGAAACCAGAAATCACAAGGCTGCTTACCTGTTACCTTCTCAGAGGCATCCATGTTGTTAGTGGCATAATCACATCATCAGCAACAAGTCGACATCATATGCCAAAACATAAAGCCAGCTAGTCTGTGTAACCCCTACTATTCAAATGCTATAGGTTAAGTTTGGATAAGTCAAGCTGTAGGTTAAGTTTGGATAAGTTACACTGTAGGTTAAGTTTGGATACATTTTGTGATTAGAATCATGATGTTGATACTAAGGGGGCACTATTGCTGATATTCTAGGCAGTACCTATAAAACAGCAGGTCGTCAGTATTAGCTGATGTTATGGGCCAACAAGTATATCTATCAAGTTTTTTACTGCTTTAACTTCGTGCACAACTTTTTGGTAGAGCACATTTTGGGTCACTATAATTTAATAAATCTGTTTGTGCCATCTCTACCAATCGGCAGAAGTATATTAGGTTAAAAACATCCACAATAGATTACTGAGTCTTTCAATAGATACGCCTTTACTGTTCTCATCCATAGAGGAAGCATGCAAGAAATAAATCTCTCCATGGATGTGAATTGTTTTTTGTTGACTTTTTAAAGGTAAGCTTTTTTATCTGTAACTATATGTTATAGTTTCAGTGGTTTTGATAAACTGTGTTATATAACTCCATACAACAAAAGTAAGTGCAATAAGAGCAAAATAATTAAAAGGAAAACGTGTTACCAAACGGTCCAGTGTTTTTTTTTTATGCTAAAGGTGCCTATGCTAAGCTAATGCAATAAAAACTGACTGTGTGCTTTATTATTATTGTCCCAAACAAACAAAACAAAAAAAGTTTCCTTTTTTCTTGATGAGGATGTTAAAAGGATAATTGATTGTACATATTCATATTTTTGTATGCACGTTTAAATACGCAAAGTAAAGACCTTTATAAACCTCTTGGTTTGAATCTACCTGACTTAGCATTGATAAAAAGAAGCGAACATGAGAAGGACAGGCAGTCATGCTCATATGACCAAAGAGCAGAAATATGTCACTGTTTGATTTCCCTGTACTAACAGGACGTGTGTAAATGTTGATGTGAGGCGGGCTTGATGTTCTGCCCTTCTTTCCTGGAAATCTGAATAAAATACACACTTCAAGTGGCAATGCGATGTCTCAGAAGGGGACCTCTTTGCTGAGCTCATGCAAGTGTAGATGGAAAATCAACTGTGTACAATAGCAGGAGCCCACACACTGAGATGCCCGCAAACACGCTGTTACTAGGTTCTAGGTTGCTAATGATGACTTCAGATGGTATGATGGTGGCCTGGCTCACTGTAAGTCTTAAATCTATTGTGGCTTCAGCTCTAGATGTGTGAACCGAACGCTGAAACTGAATTCACACAGTGCGGCCATGTCTTACCTAACGTGTTGCCAGCAATACTTTCAGAGACTTTGATCTGCGCACTATTTGGCTGGAATCAGTTTTCCATGGGGAGGTGGGGCAATGCCAGTTTACTACAGGATCTCTGTTATGTTTATGACAGCAATTTGCACGGGATAAGCAATCTCGATATAAATGACAGAGATACTACTTGCTGCTACTCGATTTACGAACCACCTTCCCACCAGAGAAGGGTAGAAAACATGTCAAAACATTTCATTTAGACATCATTCCGTTTACTCTAACCATCTGTCTTGCTGTCTTAAGTGAATGTACTGTGTCGTTAGCTTGGGAATTCACAGCCAACGGCCAGCGTCACCGCATACAATCCAACACTTTTCTGTAATTACTGTAAACATCTTTTAAAGTTCTAAGTTTGAGGTAGGACACATGATGTAGGGCAGTACATAAGGCTTCTTAGGCCTCTATACTCTATGCTAAACTCCTGTTTTCACAGCATATGATACCATTTTATCAACATGTTGATTTGGACAGCTTTTATGTAACCCCCCAAGTAAAAATGATCTTGTCTGAATAGTCATGAAAACCTGAGCAGTTGCAGTGCATGCATGTTTATGTTGAGCGGTAAAATAGTGCAGCATGTAGCATTGGAGCATCCTGTGAACCACTGTATCTATAACTATCATTGTATCACTGTTACTGTATCTATCATTCTGTCTATCGCTATCTAAAAGCAGAAGGGCTGCCTTTAGTGTGGTATGCACTATGATAGTTTTTTTTTTTTTTCGCAGGCATGTGGAATGGAATTTAGGTTGTTAATTGCCCTGATGTTCCTCCTACTGTCCCACAAATCCCTATGCATCACTTTCTTTACACATCAAAATAAATGTGGCTAGCATTAGGGATTAATATGAGGAATGTTATTCACCCGTAAAATATTATGGGTCCTAAGTATCTTACACACTTCTATAACATATATATATTTTTGTGTGGCTGTTTCCAAAGTATACTACCTTTTATTTATTTAATCCCCAGTTGAAATGGCCATTAAGTACATTTTTAGCACCAGGAAAAGAGCAGAAGATATCTTTTCTGCTTACCAACTGAATATAATATCCAGTTAAATATTGTATTAATATCAGTTTCATTATTTGCCTATTTAGCTAGCATTTTCTTCTGTTCTTTTTGGGATACTTGCTTTCAGGTTTTCAATGATTTCTCCAATGATATTTTCCACACCTCCACAGTTCAGTCTTATAAGTTGGTAGTGTTCAGTTGTCTTCTTACAGTGGAAGGATGGACAGAAATGTGGATGCTTTCGATCTGAAGTAAGAGTGGACCTTGAGTTTCTCCTCTCTCTCAAAGATTAAGCTTTAAGTGCTGTTTATCTGAAGGGGGCAGTGTTGGTGGTCTGCCATGTCTTGTATGGTTGTTGGGAATTCTGTTTTCTCTGTCTTTTAATAATTTTTTAAACTGAAAGTCATGCTTTTTTCCCCCCACTTATTTTCTTTTGACTTTTTCATGGTGGTGGATTACCTTACATATAGCCTTCTCAGAAACATCTCCTATATTCATCTCCGTGAGAAAGACATTTGCAGTGTGTGTGTTTGTGTAGTTGCGTTGTTAAACTTTGTTGAAGATTCTTTGTAATTTCGAGACACCAAAAATGAATCACTTGTACTCGACAGTCGAGTGACTGGAAACTAAATGAAAAGGTGGTCTCTTACTTTTGCAGAGTACCAAAGATGCTAAATATTAAGCCTAAGCCTACAAATGCATTAGTTTAAATGAGGAACGATGTCTCTTTTTTCCCTTAGCATAAAGGGTTAAATGACGAGTATGAGATATCAGTGTCCCCATCTTCACCATCTTAAATGTATTTAACACTGTTAGATGATGATACTGAGAAAGCCCTTAAGTAAGTACTTCAGAGTAAACTTCATGTTCTTTTCTACCTTAAACTCACATAATTGAACTAAAGGCTTTGAGAGTTTATGCCTGTCTGACACAGTTTCCTTTCTCCAATATCTGTGCCGATGACATTCCGGGGGAAGCCAGGGCGGAACACAACTTCCTTCGGTTCCCATTTTCATTTCCTGACCTGCACCTTAAAGCCCATGGGCTGGTAATGGCATGGAGTTCAGACAGGGACAGGATTTAACCCCATTTCAAACTAAAGTCCCTCTACTTATCTGATGTTTAAACACAGCTTCAATATGTTTCAGCTGTGCACAGTTCCAAAGACCCTTAGGATACAAATGAACATGTTCATTTCAATTTACCCTCAAAGTTAATACGCTCACCCGTGTTTTCTTCATCTTTGGAGGTATGTGAGTTTTCAAAATTGTCATGACCTTTTATACATTGACTGTGCAAATGCTGCTGTTTTATGGCTGCCCATTGCAGACAACACCTCAGCTAAGCCCTCAAATGTCTTTATAAATGAAGTTGGTTACATTTGTAAATTGGGATCATTGTTTTGGAGTCGCTGTTTTCAACAATGGAAAACCTAAATTACTGAAGGTGCATGTATTAAATTATTTTAATAAGATGCCACTTGTCTTTTTTTTTAAATAATCAGTAGGAAGCTGTGAAACGATGATTCAAACATTTTGTCCAAAATGATGAACTGAGCTATAGAGGATTCCATGATGACACCGAGAGTAAAATTACAACCCCAATTCCAAAAAAGTTGGGACACTGTGTAAAATGTAAATACCTGTAAATAAAAACAGAATGCAATGATTTGCAAACCTGCCATCAATTTCTAAATGAGTTAAAATTTTTCATAAAATGGTAAAATTTTGCACTTTCAACATCTGATATGTGTTCTATGTTCTGTTGTGAATTAAATATGGGTCTATGAGATTTGCAAATCATTGTGTTCTATAGTGTGTTCATTGTGTTGTATAGGTCACTGTTTAGCTGCTTCACCCACTTGTTATTGGTATTTTTAAGTAGGAAATGTGCTGCTCTGCCTTCAACTCAGAAAAAAAAGAAGCAGATTTATGAATCGGAAAACTTGGCCAATTGACCAATTAAACTAATAGTTGACCTAATCTTTTGTTGATACTGAAACTGGCATCAGCACCGCTATGGTGAGTGAGTTAGCAACCAGTCAATGCTGCAGTAGCTAATCTGGGGGAATACCAAGAGGTACTTTGCAGACCGGTTCTTAGTAATCATACGTTTATGTCGCAGTACAATGTGAACGTGTTTTCATTAGTATATTTGAGGCAAAGACGTGTTAATAAAAGAAAGCAGAAATCGCTTTTTTGGAGAACTTCCAACTTCTGACTGAACACCTTTAGACAGCAGTGGTAAGTAATGTTTGTTTACTTGAGCTCATCAGCTGGGAGTGCAGTTATTTACAGTATATGGCAATTGATCATCAGCTAAATATCCTGGTTGTACCAGGCCTGCAGTGTTGTTTTTGTAGACGGTAAAGACATCTTTTGCCCTCATGCCATTTTTTCTTTTGTTTTTGACACTGAAACAGACAGTGCAGCGTTGAACTTGTCAAATCAAAACCGTACTGAGTCATGTAATTGCGTAAATGCATTTATGTAGTATAGCAAAACAGAGATTAAACTCTTTACACTGAAGATATGTACAGTATAAAGAACACTGTCTTGGAAAGTCTCTTGCAAACACTTCCAGGAATCCTGTTTTACCTGCAGCTTTTCCTTTCATAATGTGGCAAAGATGAAATCTCTGGTCACAGTAAATATCTACTTAATAAAGCAGCGTTAAGGCAATACCGTCAGTTTCTGGGCCACCATTTAGCTGCAAAGTGATTTGTGTTTGTTTTGCCAGAACACAAAGTTTCGACAGAGCGTTTCCGTTCACATGCCGTTCCTCACAACGTGATATCAAGCATGAGGGAAAAAAGCGTCTCTTTGGAAAAGCCTCGTCTCACTCCCTAAATATTTGCGATATTGTCGTGGTTTGAAGTTATTACAGTAAAAGCCCTCTGGTCCTCAGCAAAGCTGCGGTTTGCGGTGTTAAGGTCTCTTCTTGGGGATGCAGTAGTGGACTGGGATCTCTCTCTCTCTCTTTCTATTTTCCAGTCCCTACGATAAGGGGCCCTGGTAGAATTGTTTGGAATTCCAGGCCTCCGGTGCCTGGGGCCCTGAAGAAAAAGAAACCATAACTGTGACTCGCTCTTTCTCTCTCTCCCTTTCTGTTCCTCTCTTTCTTTTCTCCAGGCCACCTTCACAGTCAACTTGTCAGCACGCTCGAGAGAGGAATGAAAAAGCTGTGAAATTTGGATGGCAGTCACTAAGAATTGTAATGTTTTCATGGTCATTTGAGTCCTTCAGTAGTATACAGTTACTTCACATGCAAAACATGCTCCGGTTGCTCCAGTATCATGGAATACTGAATTTTACTAGCATGTTGAGGTGGATGTATAATGTAAACACTGTTTTTGAAATGTACAGTTGGAAACCCCTAAACAATATGTTTTGCTGAATTTCTAAGAGAAAATAAGTAAATTATGATGTTTTTAGCTAATGTTAGTGAACGATTTTCTGATTTTAATATACTGGAAAAAACATGAAATATAAAATGTGTAATGATGGCATAGGCCACATTTTATGCTGTATGTTTTATGTGTTAAATTCAACAAGTATTCATTCATTTATCTTCCAAGCCACTTATCCTTCTGGGTCGTAGGGGGTGCTGAAGCACATTGGGCAGACGACAGCAAACAACCTGGACAGGCCGCCAGTCCATCGCAGGCAAATAAATGATTATTGTGTATTTAAATATGCAGATCCTGTAGAGGATATGTTAGTTTATTGTCACTTCAATCAAAAAAAGAAAAAAAGTTACAATCTGACCCAGGACGCTCAAACTACAGACCAAAAAGTGTTTCAAGTGTTTAAAATGAACAGATTAACACTAAAGCTGTCTTTAAATTAACTTACTGATTTTATGGCTGTTATTGATTGCAATCATTAATGGCAATCAACCACAGTGCTTGACTGAGATGGAGCATCAAGCCAAGTTGAAACTCTTGGATTGATAATTATCGGTAAGTGGAGAAGTGGTCCCAGCCCTAATCAGTCTACAGAAGTTTAGCCCACTTGTATGAAGTGATAAAGAGTGTTGTTACTGTAGACAGTAAAACAGTACAACATTTCGCTGTTCCTGAGTGTCACTGTTAATCCAGGCATTGGGAAAGAGTGGCCATGGATTTTCCAACATTTATGAAAATTTCAGTGCAGGTCTAATAATTTGTTGCATAGCCTTTTGAGCCTGCACAACTTTTTTTTAACAAAGTGTAATGTAAGGACAGCCAATCAGGATATAGGTCATGTACATATATAAGTTTAAAAGGCACAGTATCAAAAACAGTCTGATTTATTCTAAGTGATAGAGAGAGTGTGAATCAGAGTGCTGAGTGAACTCTGTCAGAGTCATCACACCGTTAGTCAAGTACTTGTGCACATTCCTGAAAGAGAGGTGGGATCATGTAAGTGACTGTGTAAGACATGCAATTAAATTCTAACTGGTGCACACATATTTCCTTTAGCAGGAAAGGACAGCATTAGATATTTGGTTGGAATACCGTGCCATTAAATTATTTAAAGTTGGCTTTAAATAAGCTGCTCGTGGCTCCTGTTCGTGAAGCAACAGCTCGGTCGGGAGGGTTTCGCCTTGGCTCAGTGCTCCATCTCCGCCAAGCGGCGTGACCTGACCCCCGCGTCTCATTTGGCAGAGTGAAGCAGGGAGGCATCTTCTCCTCCTCCTCCTCCTCCTCCTCCACCACAACTCCGTAGCATTCCTTTAAATTCTTCATCACACACTCACTCCGCTCGTTCGCTCTCCCAACACACCCCGGCCCTTCCAAATCACACACCTTTCACTTATCATCTCTCTCTCTCTGTCATAACAGCTGGCTTGTGTTAACTCTCCAAGGTGCAGAAAACTAATATACACCTCTTTTTACATTTAGCTTAATTATTTTTCACTCATAGCTCAGTGAAATTAGCAGTAGGGCAGAATCTACACTTTAAATCCACATTTGTGTTTGTAAGTCTTGTTTTGCAGAAAGGAAAACCCTCCATTTTTATTGTTTGGTATCAGAACAAACGTACCAGTACAAACTGAGGTAAGAGGTAATGAACAGATATCTATATGACTGCAAGGAAAAAAGAACATCAAACAACAAAAAAGAGGAAAACTGACCAAAATAGTGTAGACCTATACGAAAATAAAAAGAACTGACAACATCTTGACACTCTGTAGGTTTTGTACTGTATGAGTAACAGAAGCTGCTAACTGATACCACGTTGACTACTTGTTATCTTCTATACAGGGATTTTATCCTCAGTGAATGACGTGCCAACATGTTGCTTTCTCAGAGAAATACATTTTCCCTCTTCTGGGCTCTGTCTAACATCAACTACCGAAGTTAGATTAGCTAGCGAATAGCCTGGTTAGACTGGCTGTGCCAGACTTGGCCGCGCTATCTCTGTCTGTCACATTCTTAATAATGTGTCTGTAGCAACATTCAAGTGCTCTTGTTCTATAGTAACAAAATAATAACTTTCCAGAAGACTGTAACAAGCCTTGTTCTGCAGATAGGAAAACTGTCCTTTACATTTTTACTAACTGTTTGGCATTAGAACAAACTAAAAAAGCGCAGACCTGCCGATACAAACTGAATGTAAATTGCTGGAAAAATGCATTTCCAAAATGGTATAATTTACAGGAGAGTGCAAAAACATGGTTGAATGTAACATGAACTTTGAACTAAGTTAGTGCAAACACATTTTATTTCATGTCATTTCAGAGCAGCTCTATTGGTCCATTCATCATGTAATAAATTAACCATGCTGGACAGTGAAAAAGAATTTAGGAACTTTCATCAAGTGGCCATACATTATGGCATATAGGCTATACATTAAGACATTTCTAGATTTTTGAGACTTTTACTTTCACTCCAATACATTTCACCATAAAATAACCAACTTCCTACAAAACACTGTGATTTTCTATAATATACAAAAGAATATGAGGCACTTTCCCAGATAAATGAAACCAGTCATAGTAGGGCATAGTAGGGCATTTAGGGTCAGTTGTGGGCTGGAGGTTAGGGAACCAGCCTTGTGACCAAAGGGTTGCCAGTTTGATTCCCTGAACTGACAGCAACAACAAGTGCAAACACAAATGGCAAAAAATGCCTAAACTCTCTATGATTGGCCTCACCTAAATTTGTAGAGGTTTAGACTGAAATGACTTGAAGTCAAACGACTGCTGTTGAAAGGACAGAAAAGTGAAATGAGACCCGTTTGGAGGTATGGTTTGAAGTTAGCTTAGCGAGGATGCTATATAGACCCAAACAGTAAAAAAACACACCACAGTACATTTCTGTCTGACTAACTGCTGCTTTGTTTACAGAATTGTTGATGAAAAAAAACGAATATTCAAGGGGCGACAGTCCCTCAAGTGAGTGGTGAAATTGAACGTGTGAATGTGTTCTAAGCAAGTGATAGCTTAGCTAGCAGGCCAACTTTGCCTCCCACCATAGCTCAGGCTTGGTTCCAGCTACTATTGATAAACTTACACCCATTTAGAGGATATCTGAGAGCGTAAAGTTGAGAGAGTGGAAATCGTTGAGCTGCTGTTATTCTCAGTTTTTCCTGGGTCTGACTTTTCTCCTTTTTATGTCACTGGCACCTATCTGTGATTTCCCACACCAACAATCAGTTACCTTCTCTAAAGTAGTAATGGGTGTTTATTTGGCTGTTCGGACGTGTACTAGAAATTTGGGCTTATCATTTTGCAAAACCATCATCATTCTTAAAAACTACAGCATAGCCTACTGTTATACATCCCCACTTTAGGGTATCTCTGGTACCTGGAGTTTTAATACCACTGTAATTAACCACTGTTATGCAATCACATAACTCTTTTTAAACAGTATAGCAAAATGACAATAATGGCTTTAGACTTTGAGGGGTTAAAGGCAAGTGTAGCTCCTCCGAGAGAAGATCCTGTGGTCGACTGCCAGTTACACTCATATAAATCGTGTGCACTGGTGTTTTCCCTTCCAGAAAAATGGCAGATGATTGTTACAGGGATGATTTGTGGCGTATTAAGCAAGAGCAGCACCCTCATGAGAGGCATTACTCGCAGTAATACGTATCCTTTTGGCCGTATTTTTGTTGGGTGTAGAACTGTATTCTAATGGTTTTGAGGTTTGTGTTACAAGGCCTCGAGTAATACAGCCGTTTTATTGCCTCCAGCTAACAATCTGACCACAAACGCCACAAACGCTTGCTGTTACATTTTACTGACAAATCAGTGGGACTGGTCTTAGGCCGAGCTTTCCTCGCCATCGTAGAACACGGGTTGAAAAATCCAGCACTTCAGTGAGGCCTCAACGGAAACCGCTGGGAAACAGAACTCTTGCTTTACACTGTGAAAGTGATGGTGGGGTCTAAAAATACTTGCATCATGTTTGTTTTTTTGGCTTCTTTTGGCCTCATTTGACCCGAGGCCAACCCGAAAAACATCCCAGTAATGGCTAAATAAATATGACTGCAGGCAATACAGAGCTCCAGACGAGAGGACCTCTCACCCTGAGAGAAAAAGGGAGTGGGGCAACAGTGTGAGAGAGGGAGGCCGAGACCTCTCTGCACAAAACATGCCCAGCACTATAAATAGAAAAGCTGAAAGGCATGCTTGTTGCACTGTTTCAAGTGTTGCTGCAAAGTTACTATTTTGGTCAGATTCATTAATGTACCTGCAGTGTGAGCTTGCATTCAAATGATGACCCAAAGTGTAATACTTAAATTGCAGATAAGTGTAGGTGGTGGGAATAGAAAGTTTTCGTGATTTATCATGAATGTCAATGTTAGTTTTTCTTTTTCTTGCATGCCTCTTACAGTGAACACAAACAAATAGCATAACGAGGGAAGGCCGCGTTTCTCAAAGGAAAGGAATGCTACCACTTTTCAGCACTTGGCCAAGAAAGGCTACAATAAGCTGTGGGCACATCCTGCATGGTAACGAGAAACTGCTTAAGCAGTACTACATGGCTTAGAACCATGATCTGTTGTATAACTGTTCCAGTGGACAGAAAGAGATGAATACTATAATACAAACAATTTATCGCCATCAGTTGGCTATGGGAACGTAAGGGTAGCCAGCAGGGCACAATTTGCAAGTTCAAGTTTCAGGTTTATTTGTCATTTGCACAGCACGTCAGGACATTTATCTATTGAAATGCTTGTGCTGAGGCTCAGGTTAATACTCTACAGAGGGGCAGCATTAATATACATACTAACTAAATATACTAAATAAAGAGATATAAAAAAGATATATTAAATAAATACAAACAAAATATTCACAAAATACAGAATATACAGAGACAGGAGGGGTCTGTGTAGAAATATATATAGTATGTATAGTATGTATGTGACTCAGTGTCCAGCAGTCAGCAGAAATATGATAATAATAATAATAAAGTGTCAGAGTGCAATGGCATTGGTGAAAGGCTCACAGCTTCTTCAGGAACCTGAAATCCTGTGGGTAAACATGCCTTACATGTTTTGATGATTTTCTGAGTGGCATTAGCACATTTTCTAGAGCAAATGTCTTCCAGTCTCTGTTCCTGGATCTTATAATCACAGATCATTGGAAGAACAGTTTATGTAACTGATTGGCTGGTTTGTGTCATTGCTACCAGTAATTACAAGATGTAGGATCGGAAACTCAGCAAATAAACAGTAATTTCGTATTAAAATGTGCTGAAGTATGCTCTCTGACAACCACATAATGCGTCACACGATTTCAGTGGGAGACAAGGCTGGACTGCAGGCAGGCTAGTCTTGTGGCCACATGCTGATTACGCAGCCGTTCTGTTGTATCATGTGCAGAATGTGCTTTGGAGTGGTCCTGTTGAAAAATGCCCTGAAAAGAATGTCATTCAGATGTGCAAGTTACTCATGCCATAGGCACTAATGCACCACCTTAATTATTACAAATGCTGGCTTTTGAACTTTGCGCAGGTAATCGTCTGGATGGTACTTTTGTCTTTGGCCTGGAGAGCACGGCGTCCATTATTTCCATAAACAGTCTGAAAGGCTGACTCATCAGACCATAATACACATTTCCACTGTGGATGAGACCATTTCAGATAAGCTTAACTTCAGAGAAGTCGTCAGCGTTTCTGGATGCTCATGCGTTTCTGAGCCCATGTGGTGATGTCCATGACAGAGGCATGCTGGTTTTTAATGCATTGCTGTCTGAGAGATTAAAGTCTTGCGCATTCAGTTGTAGGTTTGGATCTTGACTGTTACAGAGTTCTCTGGATTCCCTTAATCATTATATCATGAACTGTAGAGAGTAAAATAGCTAAAATCCTTGCAATTGCTCATTGAGGAACATCATTCTGAAATTGTTTGCTGCATTGTTGGCTAGGGGTTGCCATCCTTGCTCATTAAGGTCTAGACCTTTTCTAGAGGCTCCTTTTACAACTGAGCATGATTGCATCACCTATTTTACAAGGTTCACTATGTTTGAAATTACTCTGTTCCAAATTTTTATAATGCTGTTGCAGGTATTGCTGCTGTAGCCCAGTGCATATGAAGCTGATAACACATTGAATATCTTGTCTTTGTTCTGTTTTAGTCCAAATGGACTTGGACTTTTTGTTTCTTGTTTTTGTTTGCATTTCACATACTGCCCCAGCTGTTTTTAGAATTACGGTTTGTATATAAATGACATCAAATGCCTCATCTCTGCTCTCCTCACTTGATATTTTGGAAGTAAAGTCACCAGCAGTATCTCAACTAGATACAGTTTAATGTGGATGTTTGGGTGCTCCTGGTCGAATTGCATGTTTTTGTTGATTTTTGAAGTAAAAATATGTAAACACATCCTCTACAGAGAACACACTTCACTTCTGAATATGTTAATTCATGTACTAATTCAAGTACTATTTACTTTCTGAGTTTATCTCACTGACAAAAAATGTAACTATATATATAATTTAATTATAATATAAAATATATATAAATTTATAGTTTTTGGTTATCTTAAAGACTGCACAGGCTTATACTTAACAGTTCCAACTGATGAGATGCCTGAACATATAAATATCCTGATATAGGATCAAAAACCTTTTATCTATTTTTCTGCACAGATTAAAAGCTCTAGTTACTCTTTCAGTTTTGTGAACATTCATGATGGACAGACAGATCAATAGATTCATCCAAAATTGCTTAGAAAAAATCTTGTTATATCAGCCTAAACTGCAAGTTAAGAAAACTGTGTAATCCTCCTGTAAAGTTACATTTTTGTTTTGCAATATGTTAACCTCAGCAAATAAAATACTTAGAGTATGTGTAATTTAATGTCCTCTGATTTTTTTTTTAATACAATTGTACATAACATACGTGTGATCAGTGAGCAAAATACCCCCTGACATTCAGGGGTCCCATGCTGACTCACTAATCCATAGTTTGCTGCCAGCTCACTTGCCGAAGCAATGGCAGCACAACGTTTAGTTCAAGTTCTTCTGGAAATGCACTTTTCTTGTTTGGCAATGTGCTCCTCCACATATTCACTGGGATCTTACACAACTCCTTTTTATCTTCAGTTTTAGAAATGAGTAACATTCGCTCTTTCCACAAAACTGTTATGAACAATGGGCAAGTGTTCAGATCTACAAATACGCTATAAGTTTTTCAGGGTTGTCCTAGGGCATAGTTACAGTTGCAGGACTATGAAGGACCAACTGGGCTAGCCAATTTGCTACAGCGCCACCCTTAGGCAGACCGGTGCTGCAGCTCTGGGCTAGTCAAGAATGACAGAAATTTGGCAATTGTGGGTGAAGTAGCTAAATAATGACAGCATACTGTCACCTTAAGTTCATTTTCGGGGACGCCTAGAATTTTAATTTGGTGACTTGTGTTTTGCAAACTGCATGTGATATAGAATAACATGTATATGTTTATTATATGTATATATGTTAATATTGGACTACTGTATGAGCAGGTGCTTTATCTTGATAGTTGGTATGAGGAGATGGTATTTGTGGTGAAAATGGTATTAGAAGCATCTTTGTCATGGAAAGAAATGATAAGTAGATGCATTAAGTCATCTTCCCATGGCAGCTTTATTGCAGCGCTGTTAAATATTAGGGTTAGAGTTTGCTGAGACTGGAATGCGGATGTTCTGCTCAGCACAGTTGTTGTATGCTGACATCTACTGGTTAATCTTATAAAGCCAACACAACAAGAACGGCTGAGAAGTTTCCATAAGCGTGGACTGTGCTGTGCTTGTTCTTCCAGTAAGTACCCTAAACAAGCATAATAAGCATTCTTTTTACTGGGCTATGACGTATGAATCATTCAAGCTATGTTTAAAAGGTAGCTTTCAAAAATGAACAGACTAAAAAGCATGCTCTGTGTTTATCTAATTATTTTGCCGTATAAATTGTGCCCATTCAAAGTATTAAAAGTGAGCTTTTGCAAGATGTGAATCTTTTGTTAACAAATAACCCAATAACCCAAAATGGATCTGGTTCCTCTCGAGGTTTCTTCCTTACTAAGGGAGTTTTTCCTCGCCACTGTTGCCTCTGGCTTGCTCATGGGGGGCTTGGACCCGGATTCCCTTTCCTACGTCTATACATGGACGTGTTTTTCTTTTCCTTTATATAAACTGCTTTTCTGTGAAGCTGCTTTGAGACGTTAGTTGTAAAAAGCGCTATACAAATAAATATTGATTGATTGATTGATTGATTGATTGATGAAGTAGATTAAGCTGTTTAAATTAAGCTGTTTAAATCTTGCCATTTTTCGTTTTAACAACTGTAAAACCAAATGACAAACTGACCAAAGTACAGTTCACTTCAGGAATGACACCCTGTGCACCAGTTGAAAGCTCCATCTGTTCTTTATTTCGCATGAACGTTTCATGATAAATGGGCGGAAAGATTGAAAGACGTAGCATTACTGAGTGCTGCGTGCTGCTCCAGTTCTTATAATCTTCATCTAATCAAACGATCATGTATAAGGAACCTAAGCTGCAAAAACAGCCTGTTTTGAATTCACTGTCAGGAATTGGCATATATCCACCTCTTTAAAGCTGTACTAAATACGATTTGGGAATTTGGAGATCTCTTTGTTAGAAATGTTTAATTGCATGCAATGTGTAGAAGAACGATAGAGAGTTCAGACTTTCAGACCCCTTTCCTGAGTGGATGAATCAGATGATTGTGCATGTTAAAAGAGTATTTAAAGAGATCTCTCGATTGAAGGATCTATCTTCTGGGGAAGTGAATAACCTACTGCCTTCATCATGTCTTCATCAGTCTAATGTAGAGCATGCATCAAGCTGGACCTTGTTTTTAAGCCTGTGCGTGTGATGTTAATACATAACATATGACATGGGTCAAAATACTCCCATGAAATCCAAAGATTATAATCAGGCTTTTCTGGGTGGCTAGCATAAATCATATTTTAGCATATTTAATTCCTTTCTGACTCAGTAACAGTACTACTTTCAACTTTAATGATACATACAAAGTGTTGGTTTAAAAAGTATGTGAACCTCTAGAATTATCAGTTATGTAAAGGGAATAATTAGGTTCAGTCGGTTCAGTCAGTCATATACATCAGTCATATATATAGTTGTGAGTGTGTCTTATCCTACTCAGTTGAACACAGAATCACCATCGAAGTCTGGTCTTTTTCAGACTTTACACACATTTGTTAATGCGTGTCATATCCTAGTCACATGACATTTCTGAAGACCTCAGAAAATGATTTGCCTTGCCTGTCCTCATTAGGCTTCAAAACTATTTCTGAAGAGTCTGGACTTCACTGTTCCACTGTCAGGGACATAGTGTACAAATGTAGGGAATTCAGCACCATTGTAACCCTTCCCTATATCATATTTTGGAGATCACAAAGAGCACCAGGGTAACATCTAAAGATCTGCAGGCCTCTCTTACACTAGCTAACATCTGTGTTCATGACATTCAATCAGGCAAACACTTTGTATGTATGGAATGATAGCTTTGGGAAAGCTACTACTTACAGGAATAACGTTTCTGCCTGTTTAAAGTTTCTACCTGGATGATCCAGAAGACTACTGAAATAATGTTATGCAGATTTATGCCTTAAATGAGAAATGCTGTATTTGGCAAAAACTGAGCACTGCATTTCAGCATAGAACCTTATCCCAACTGCGAAACATGATGGTGGCAGTATCACAATTTAAGGCTGCTTTGCTGCTATTGGACCGTGACAGCTTGCCATCATTTGATGGAGCTATAAATTCTGGACTGTGTCGAGAAATTCTACGGTAGAATGTTGCAGCATCAATTCATGAACTGAGTCTCAGCAGAGAGTGGGTTCTCCAGAAACACCAACACCAAAGAATGGTTAGTCTACAGACAAAGCAGAGGAAAATGTTGTAATGTTGAAAATGTAGTTAAAGCAGATGAAGTGCTGCATTTTGGGAAGGTGTAGTCAAAGATCTTCTTCCAACAGAAATGTTGGGGCAGAACCTAAAGTGTGATGTTCATGCAGGAAAGTTCACCAGCATAGCAGAGTTGAGCCAATTCTGTGAGAAGGAAAGGACCAATATTCCTGCATGTCAGTGTGAAGAGCTGCTCAGCTGTTATAGGAACCGTTTGGTTGAAGTCACACCAGTTCTTAGTTCCATAAATGCATTAAACTATATATCTGTATTATATATGTAACTGGTTTGTCTTTATTTCTTGTTGTAAGTTCAAAGAAATTTAAGAATGAATCGAAGAATTAATTTTAACCATTATTGGTACATGAACCCGCACAAACATGTTAAGTGGACTTACCCAGGATTATATACAGTGCTTAAGAAATGAAGGCTTAAGTAAAAAAACACTTTTGGCCAACAGAGGGCAACGTTTACCTTTTCTCACACATAGCACGACACATGCTGAGGTTGAAGTTCTCTTATGTTAGTGTCACACATGCAAAACAGCAATGACCCATTGTTACTCCCACAGCATACAGTCTGGCCAAACATCACACAGTAATCTGATTTATGAAAGCCACGATGTGGAGTTGATTAGAAAGAATAACTGCTGGTATGCACAACGGCTTCATAACAGAAGCTTACGTATTTCCCTCCCAAGGGCCTAATTCTGTGAAGTACGCCTTTCATGCCTCACTGATTGTGAGCTAATGAAATGAAAGCTTGGAATGAGCTCAGTACTGTAAACCCATTTACACCATAATATGGTATTGCAGAGCCCCTAAAACTGTGAAATGGGATTCGGCTTCTTGAAATTCTCAATGTAGCAAATGTTTGGCTTTGGAGAGTGTTGGTAACCCACCAACGGGGCAGCTGTGTGTGTGTTTTTGGAGGACCTCCTACAACGTTGAGGCGTCATTTCTCAGAAGGCGGTGCTTTCATTACTCTTGGTGCTCTTCCCAAAATGCCAGTGCAATAACACATACGTTCTCTGAGCTGAGTGACTGCATGTGTACTTGGGTTTAAGTGTGTGTGTGTGTTTCCACCAGTTGTGACCCACATACAGAGCCGCAGGGCTGGGAGAAACAAAGAGAGAGAAGCCACATGACTGTTCATCAGACTTTGACATGAGTCAAGTCACTATTGTTTCTGCTGCTTACTCGTTAAGCAACTGTGATTGGAAAAGTGTGTAGCATCCGGATTTGTAGGCATTAATGATGACAGCTCTGTTTGAAATAACATCCAAAGCTGACTATTGGCCTTGAACTCTTAGGGCCTTTATGTGGGCAATAACACTTTCATACATAACTTAAAATATTGTGCAAAGGTCAGAGGTCACTTCATGTTAACTAATGTACTGTATTACTTCATGTTAGTTAGTCAACGGTGTAAAGTTTTCAGCAGAAAATGTATTTTATTGAAAATGACAAGAATCCTTCAGTATTTCAGTATTTAGTGCATCCTCTCTTTGCTTTTACTACACCTTCTTAGAAGTCGGTTGCATTTTGTGCTTCTCACTATCCAAGCAATCCCGATTACATATTTAGACTCATCAGTTCTTAAAGCCTAGTGTTCTGGCACAAATCATCTTCTTTCCTGTCTGTTCCCTTTCCAGCTTCCTGAGAGCTACCTGTTCTTTCAATCCCATAGCATTGAGTTGTCTTATCACACTGAAAGGATGGACAGAAAATGCTGTGGACATTTTTCAAATTGGAAGCAAGAGTGGAGCTTGATGTTCTCCTCTCTTTCAGAGATGAAAGCTTTAAAGAAGCTATAAGTAAGATTTATACTTTAAAACATTGCAAAATGTACTAAAACTATCAACAGAATGTAAAGAAATAACAGTATGTCAAAGATGTCTAGGTATCACATTGCAGAGAAATCTACCGAAGAATGCTAACCAGATAGCCCCCTGGCTTGTCCTGTCTCGTAGTACCACTTTGCACCTGAAGAGGCAATAGTGAGTCACTGTAGCATCAGTGACTCAGCCCAACATGAGAGGATGGAGAAGTAGCACTGCTCTGACCTCATATTGTAACCTCTTGTCAATCATGTTGAAGGTTCAGCTTCTGGTTAGGTCATTAAAGGACAGTTAGCTAAAGAATGCAAGTAAGCATCCTAATGACCACTGAAGCCTGCTCGTATCAAGAAACCATGTACAGCAGCAAATAAAAGAGGTGATATAAACAGAATCAAAACAAGAGTTTTACACCGCTAGAGATGCTCCTGGTGAGTAAAGGGATGAAGTTTGATGCTGAACTTCTAGACTGGTAAGAACCGAGGAGGCAGCAGAAAGAACATTTTCTGGTCCTGTGTTGCCCCCTATTGTTTGAAGCATGAATTTGTCAGGTTGCATTATCTTACAAATTGCTCCTGTTTCTCAGATGGTGACAGATTTGGTGGTCTTCCAGGTGTTGTGCAGGTGGTTATTAGGAGTCCCATTTTCTCTGTGTAACTGTTTTTATTATTTTCTTATTTTCTTTTGACTTTCTCCTTGTTAATGGACTATGTTATGTTTAACCTCCTCAAAAAAATTAATGAACTAAAATAAATAAATTAATTGAATGAATGAAGGTGGTCCCTGACTGTTGCACGATACCATACAAGACATTAATACATTACTATTAGTTACTGAATAATAAGTCGTTTGGTGCCTTGATGCGTCACTGCTGAGCAACCGATTTTCTAAGCACTGATTATCTAAGTGGGTTGAATTGTCTAATTGTCTGAACACTAATTGTCTAATGCTGATCAACAGAAACAGTTAATCAGTGTTCTGCAACCACTGATTACCTGATCTTGCTATGCAGGCAGCTGCAACATGGCAAAATGGTCTGTAAAAAAGGAAAACAAATGTCAAAAAAAAGCTGTAAATTGTACTGTACACCCTCAGCCAATCACTGTGGTCAGTGCCAGCTGACTCAGGTAGTAAAAGCCAGTTGTAGAGCTGCAACTAGTGACCATGTATGGATCAGTAGACCAAACACTTTCTGGTCTGCTGATGACAGAGTCAGTTCATGGTCTAGCTGCGCCGCATAATGAGGCAAACACTGCTCAGCCGCTTTATTAGACATGCCTCTCGTGTGTCCACCTTGTTCCTTTACAGTTAGAGCCTAAAGACCATCTGTTGCCATGCACAGTTTACGTTAAACCATAACCATCTACAGCTCCATTCATCATCCTGGACGTCCTATGAATTCTTCCTATGAATCCAATCAATATCCCAAACTTGAACATCCAACAACTAGAACAGTGATCCCAAATGTTGGTAGTGTAATATCTGGGCAAGAGCCGTCTTCTGTGGTCAGAAATGGTTCGGTGATGAATGAGGCAGAGGGAGATGATCAATTGTACTTGACCACAGATAAGCTAAAGTGTAATTGTAGACCTATGAAGTAGAACTGCAAGAAGGTAGAAGTTTTAATGTGGCCAGTGAGTGGAACAAAAAGATATTGCTTTTGTTAGGGTGCCCCAGGGGTCCGTTCTCAGTCCACTTATGTTTACATTGTGCACTAAATTGCTGGGATCAGTGATGAGCTCACATGAATTCTAACCGTACTTCTCATTCTCATTTCCTTCATCCACTTCTCAAAATGTCACAGAGGATGTCTGGCTGTCTTTCACTCCTTCCTGTACTCTTCAGTTCAATTCTCTGGGTACTTTGTATCAGTTTGTATCCCATCCCTCTGGATAAAAGCAACTGCTAAATGAAGGATTGTAGATGTAATAGAGATGTAATTAACTAATAGGTGAGATTATCCCTAAAAAAAAACTATGGATTGTTTTTTTTTTCTTTCCTCCTGTTCCATTGCACTTCAACACTTTTAGCAGCCTCCTTAGATCAAGCCTTCCTCTCCACTCAGTCACAGTCAGTGAGTTACAGGATAATTAAATATACACAAAAAGAAGCTGTCCTCTTTTAATTCTGGTTACCAAGGCAAACACCAATGCCTCTTTCCCTCCGTCTCTCTGCCCGGCGTACCCATGAAGAGCTCTAAGTGTTGAACAGGGAGAGGTATGCCCTTGTGAAAGAAATATGCGTTTAAGTGTTCTTACTCTGAGTGATATGAAGAGTACATGCTTTGGATGTTTATACTTTAAGTATACATAAAACAAACTAAATATATTGTTTTACAGCAACGTATGGCAACTTCAGTGTATTGAAAACAGTTAAGCTGTGACTGAATATATTTGAAATGCTTTTCACTGTGCTTTTGAGTGTTTTTGTTGAAGAACTACAGTAGAATTTAGTATGTAACTGCTATTAAGCTTGGAGCTTATTATACTGAAAATAGTATATATGTGGGTTATTTGATACATGTTAGTGTTGCTTACTGAAATGCAGTTACATACTGAAATGCAGTTACTCTCAGGTGTCTCGATATCCAAATGTGATTGCCAGTTAGTTCAGTTATACTGCAACTAAAATGCAACTGATATGTGATAAAGCATACTTTAAAATAAGCTAAGCTTTAAATAAATAAATAAGGTTTACTTCTAATAAAATAAGCTTTAAAATATAATCATATACTTGTAAGTAATACAACTCCAAATCTCAAAAAGTCGGGACAGTATGGAATATGCAGATGAAAATGTAGTGTTTCTTACATTTACTTTGACTTTTATTTCATGGCTGACAGTATGAACCCGGGATCTTTCGTGTTTCGCAACCCATTCCGAAAAAGTTGGGACGACAAAACATTTACCACTTTGTAATGTCGCCATTCCTTCTCTCGTTTGGCAAGTGATTGCGTCTTTTAGGTGTTTTTTCATTCCTATTTTTCCTGCAAAGACGTCTTAAAGTTTGCAATGGTACATGGTCATCGTACCTGCCATTTCTGATCCACTCATTCCAGCGCAACACACCACCACCATGTCAGTGTCACTGCAGTGCTGAGAATGACCCACCACTCACATAATTCCTGTTCTGTGGTGGTCCTGTGGGGGTCCTGATCATGCAGAGAAACAGATGGACTACAGTCTGTGATTGTAGAACTACAAAGTGCACTTAGATTGAAATTGGAGCTGATAAAATGAGCAGAGAGTGTAGATGGGGGTTTTAATGTTATGCCAGATGTTTGCGAACAGGGTTGTTTTCCAACATCTTAGTGTGTAAAGTTTAATTAGGTTTATTAATTGGTGTGCTTGATAAAATGCAAATTACTGCAGTAAATGTGAACTTTGTAAGCTGTTCTCTCTCTAATTGCATTTGCAGGCGTACACAGGCTGAAGTTTTACTGTTTTTTTAATGGGACTTTTTCACGGTACATATCCGCCTTTATCTCATGAACTCTGTCTGACCGAGTGAAATAAGTCCAGTGTTTTGAGGAGACTAAAACTATGATGTCAGACAGGCCAAGAGCCAAGAGCTTGGCTCTGCCCATTTCTCCAAAACGGAGTCAATCTGTCCACACTTTGGTGGCCGTCTTCCATTCTGGATTCTCCTCTTGGACTGATTTATTAATGTCAGTCTTTATACGGACTTCAAAACTGTTCTAAATCACATTAATATGGAAAGAGTTATGTGTTCTTTGGATCAGACGATGGAGGATTTTGGGTTATTTGTGACATGAAGGTCATCCGAGGTGAATCCCAACAGGGGAAAATGTGAAATTCAGCAACATTCAGATTTTTATCTAACCTAAAGCCTATAAAGAAATAAATGAGTGACAATAAATTGTGAAGAAGAAGAAGAAGAACAGTATTCCTTTCATATACACAATCATTCTTCTCATTGCTTATTTGTTAGCATTGCTTGCTCAGCTTTTTTTAGCTCTGATTAATCTTTGCAGCTGTGATTTTTATGTAGAGAGTGCGGTTTAGATTTCTCAATTGTATAAAAGGATATATATATATATATGAATATATGTACTAGTATATATACTAGGAGTACTGGAAAAACATCGGGACTCCTAACAACCATGCAAAACTTGATATCCCAGCAGATTTCTTCATAAAACTAAAAGCAAGTATGCAGTAATGGGAGCTGTGATAAAGGCAAGGGGTATATGATATTTAGGGCTGTACTCGACTTGGAATTTTGTCACTCCAAACGGATTTGGTCGTTCAGTAGGAATATTCAACTGCTGATTCCCTTTTTTCATATTATCTAACAATCAGAAAGTCCATTGGGTTGCATATTCATTGCGTACAATTCTGAATCCTTATCATATTTGTGCTTGTCTTACTATCCGGTGTCGACCTGAGGAGGATGGGTTCCACTTTTGAGTCTTGGTTCCTATCGAGGTTTCTACCTCTTTCTCTGAGGGAGTTTTTCCTTGCCACTGTCGCCCTTGGCTTGCTCTTTGGGAACTTGGACCTGGATTTTCTGTAAAGCTGATTTGTGACAACATCTGTTGTAAAAGGTGCTATGTAAATCGAACTTGTCTTGACTTGACTTGACTTGAGTTGAGTTTCAATGATGATTTCAAATGACATTAACATAGTCAAATGCAAATGTCTCAAAAAGAGACATGGGAACATATTTTTGAGCATTTAAAATTAAATTAAGAGACACTGCTATGATGAAAGATTTGAATTGGGGCTTGTTTTAATTACTCACATATAATGTTGGGCTAGCATGGGGGATTAAAATTTAGAATTTACATTTAAAATTTTCTTTTTTAATCCATGTTAAAATTTTAAAATGATGTGCAAATAAAATTCACTATTCACATGCTATAAAATACTTCTTCTTCTTCACTATGACAATCCTGCTTCTTTATTTCTCTTTAAGAAATGAAAGCTATGAAGCTATAGAAGATTTGAATTATGATTAGATGAAAATAAAATCAGGCCTGAAAATCTTCTGAAGTTCCAACTTTGTTTAACATCCTCCCAACTGCACTTGGTGAATATTCAAACTTGTGAGACTTTCTCTTTATTTCCTTCCACTCTGCCGTGAGCACATCCAGCATTCCTAACCGCAGGAATTAGCTCTTTAGCGGTTGTTGGGATAATGCACCTTAAGTAAGAGGTAATTGCTTAGTGCATTTCAAAGCTGGTGGTAGCCAGGAAGATGGAAATAAAGGGGCCTGTATGTAATTAGCTCTGAGCGAAGGTGTGAGGAAGCATGTCGATTGGGTCGTACGAAGGAGGAGGGTCCGGCTGAGGTATGCAGGAGCGTGGGAAAGAGATCCGGTGGCGTGCGTGTGTGTGCGTGCGACACCTGGGGAGGATTAGTGGAACGGCAGGGTGAGCCAGGCTGTAATAGAGCTTTGATAGAGGCTAAAATGGGAGAGTGGCTCTGCTCTCTGGGATGCTCTATAAAACAGTACCCTGTAAGGCAGAAGATTGCTGCTTTAGTTTTGTTTACTGACATTTATTTAGTGTTGCTAAGATGGTGAAATTAAGAGACCGGGTTCTATTTTCATTCATTTCATTCTTTTTTCATTTTCTTTTTGTGCATTAATAGGGAAATCCATAATTCATTTTAATTGCAGTTGCAATAATACAATTATGTAAACAAAATCATTGAGATTAGCAGATACATGTGCTTCAGTGACGTACTGATGGGTTTGTACCCCAGTATTTTCTGATAGTAGTGCTTTTACTTCTACTCGAGTATATTAGTGAGTAAAGGATCTACTTTTAACCCAGTCATTCATATTTAGTCACTAATTTTCTTGTTTGTGTTTAATTTCGTTCTGTTTTGTTGTTGACAATATCTGTGCTGTTTTGTGACTTTGAAGCTTTAGCATTTTATTTTAGACCAAAATAACAAGGAAACTGAAAAACTGAGCCATACAAACTTCAACTCCTGTGCTGATAGATGCTAGACTTACTAAGAAGTTCCACTGCAGTTCTATAAGTTACTCAGTACTTAGTACTCTGGAGCTTTTTGACATCATACTTTTGTTTACTCCTTTATATGAAGGTACTTTTACTTTCACTTAGATAGATAGATAGATAGATAGATAGATAGATAGATAGATACTTTATTGATCCTGAAGGAAATTTAGCAGCCAGTAGCGGATACACAATATAGCACAGTAATACAATACAAAATAAGGGTTGTACAGTATGAACATAAGTAAGAACATACTTGTCTCTGTATTTCACCCAAGTATCAATACTTTTACTGGAGTATTGATATAGGCTACTCTACCCACCTCTGTAGATTGGTTTGATATGAAACGGGATGTAATGGTGTTTACAATGCAAACAACTTCATTTACTATGCAGACCACCAGTGAACCTACACGTGTCTTATACCTACACGAGTTTTATGCAATATCATAATGAAGTGGTAAATTTGAAAAAATATTTTTTCCTTGGGGACTGTTTAGCATTACAGAGTCCTACAGAATGGATAGTAAAATATATATTTTTTCTGAATGAATATCAAACAATGTTAATGCAGCAGGCAGAATGAGTTTCCCACTCATTTCTTGTAATAATTGTAAATATGAAAGTATTTCATGATCATGTGTAATGTTAGAAAACTTCTGGAGATCTATTTTCCTCCAAAGTTTAGTTGCAGCCTGCACCTTACATTCCCTTATCTAACACTGTACACTATACACCAGTGAGCCAAAACATTATAACCCCTCATCTATGAAGCACACAGCGCTGGTTATCTCCTAACAACAGTGCATATCAAGGTCTGGCATATATTAGAGGGCGAACAAACAGTCTTCTCCAAAACGACAAGGCTTGTGCAGTGCTAGTGGTTTGCGAATAACTACTCATATTGGTCTGAGGATGGACAAACTACAAAATAGGCAATAGATTGTTAGGTCATAATTTTTTGGTTTGTTTCTTGACATACTATTGCAGGTTTGCATGTGACAAAGGACTTCTGAAGAAGTTAATTAACTGGAGCAGACGTGTCAGATTGCAGTTAGAACTAGGCTTGCAGAATGGTAGATCTCCAGAATCATTGATGCTCTACAGCTTTAGAGCATCACTGCTGCGCCGATCTTCAAGGGCGAGTTTTTGGTTATTAACATATGTATGAAAGTGGACAGTCTGATCTGCTGCCTACCCTTACAACTGTGCATCTTTGTCAGTCCTGTTAAAGATGCAGAATTAAATATCTTGTTGGGTTTTTTGCTCCAGTAGTTTGCACTACAGCCGACCAGCTGTTTTTTATGGACTCTGGCAAGAAAATAACAGCTAACTGAACTGAACAAATAGCTAAGACACATTTTATAAACAAAGACAGAATCTACACTCGAATAACACATCTTTCACTTAAATACCATCATCATTATGACAGCAGAGAGCATATTTCCAGGTGACTAACCCCAGCCACAATGCAATGATACAACAGTTCTTGACACCTCCAATGTCATCATTGGTGATATCACCAAATCTGAAGATTTAACGTTTAACCACAACAGAACAGAACATGGTGTAATACAGCTTCAAAGACTGCACTGTAATATACGAAGTAGAACCTCATACAATCATAGAGCTGGTTCACTCATTTCCAGTACTGCTGCTACAATGATCTTGCAATATAGTGCGCTAATTACAACCGTAAACTTTATTAGTATACAGTATATATGATGCACAATCTGTATGTTTATTCTTTCATTTTTTTGTTTATTTTATAAATATAATTATTAAAATACATGTTCAGCTGAGGTGGTTTGGTTTCACTGTGTTGTCTTTCCCTTCATCTGCTATTTTAATCTCTGGTTCGACAGTAATGATGGAGGAAGTTGTGAATAAAAGTCGTTACGTGGGAACAGTGTTCTGCGCTGCTGTGAATGGTTGGGATGATTTATGTTTCCTCAAATACATTCAGAGAAATTTGCTGGGCAGCTCCTACAGACAGTTTGGTTATTTGCACCGTATGCTGCGATTTGTGTCATTAAGGCGCCTGCACAGTCTCACATGTTCCCTCTATCCACCGCATGAGAAACCAGTCAGGAAGTGACACAGCTGACCTCACCTGGTCCCCACTGAAAACAGTGGGATGGTTGGGTCCAGTTTATATATACTGTCAAAGAAGGTATGCAGTCTCACTTCCTGCTCTAACTACTGTGGCTGAAATAAGGCTCTGCCTATGGACAAAAACTCTGTGTGACATGAAAATGTGTTACAGCATTTATTAACATAGTTTAAACATTTTGAAATAAAAAAAGAAATGTAGTTGTTTTAGTTGTTAATTGTCTTTTGCTGTGGAACAACAGTTTGTACTTTTTTGGTGAAATGGTCCATATCACTCCAGTCAGGACAAAACAGCGTATTTCCAAAATGGTGAGTTTACAGGAGAAGGAAAAAAAAAACAAGTCAATGCATCCAGACTTTTCCCAAGTTATTGTGAGTCATTTCTTTTGGTCCATTTATCATGAAACTTACTGAAATCAACACAAATGGAGATACTGTAGTGCGTTTAGTGTCATGCACAATTTGTCAGCCACTCACTACCATGCAGTGGTGGACCAAGTACACAAACCATGTACTTGAGATAGAGATCCCCAAGGTCAAATATTCCTCCAGTAAAAGTAGAAGTTCCTCCCTTTAGACCTCCACTTGAGTGAAAGCACTAAAGTATTTACCTTCAAATGTACTTAAGTATGGAAAGTAAAAGCAGCATGATTTATTATGGCTCTAATGTCCTATTATCATTTCTGGAACGAGACTCTTAATCAGCCTGTTGGTGTAAAGACTCTAGTGTCACTCTTGGTCCACCATTCTTTTAATAGAAGGTCATTAATTAGTCTGACACTGATGTCTTTAAAAATGATCAGAAGCACAGAACTCTGAAGGAGAACAGTTTCCTTTAGCTAAAACCAAGCTCTGTCCAACAGGCCAAAACAAGCTCAAAACAAAGTGTGCACTGTAGCCTGATTGGTCGGCTCGCTTCATACTTGTTTTGTTGGGATGTTACGTTTTTATGTACACATGAGCCAAAAGGAAGGACACATTTGTCCATACTGTAGTGGAGTAACAGTAAGATATTTGAGTTTGAAATGTAGTGGAGTTACAGTAAAAAGTTACCCAAGATGGAAATACTTTAGTACAGATACACAATAAAACTACTTATATACAGTAACATTTACTTCCTCACTGTCCACCACCACTACTGTGTTCATCATTGGTCAGTTTGTGACCACAGGGCTGCTGTATCAGGGACTAAAACTGGTGTAACTAGGCTTTTTACACAAGTCAGTACCACAGCTACTGTTTCACTGTTGAGAGTGCTCTGCCAATTCCCAGCCAAGAATATGACTGACCACTGGTGAAGGGCTGGAGGACGACTAATACAAAATGCCCATTAACAGACGTGCTACAGTCTTTAACTGTACACCAGCTACAATGTAGGGGTTTCTAATAAAGTGGCCAGTAAGTGTATGTCCACTCCGTTCCACAGAGCAATGGTGCTGGCTCTGGACATCAGCGTGGGAGTCTGGAAATACAGAGGCTAACATGGCATTTAAGCTCATTGCACCAGCACATATAACGTAAATGTCAGAACGCTGACTCTGTCAGCCAAAACGCTCACTCACACGCACACACCACTGTCAGAGGGCTGTTGCCACAGAGACCGACGGGCACTGTAAACATGTCCGCTGAATGTGTCTGAGTGGGCATAAACACTTGCTCTTCTCTGAGACCGGACGCACACAGAGGTCAGCCCACGACAACCCCCAAAGGCTGTCTGGACACTGTAACTTTACCAGGCCAGGCTCATGCTTGTGGAACACTGGCTGAAAGCAGGGCTACTGATTAATGATGGCCATTAGAACAATTTTGACTATTCAAATATTCAAAAGAATGATAATCACATTTTGCGTTTTCCCAAACATATCATAGTGTGATGTTTTGGAGAAATTAGATTATCAAGATTAATTTGTCTTTTCTGAAAATAATTGCCTATTGACTTATATTCTACCCAATATTTTGCTAGTTTAAAATAATGAGTATTTCAGGAAAGTAAGTAATTATTTCTGGATAATAATCACACTCGTCATCAGAAGAATAGTTGTACTCAGAAGGAAGTGTGGGATTGCAATGCTATTGGGAAGGAAGATAAAGGTTACCAGGAACAATAAATGTGGATACATTTAGACTGATATGGACAATATTTATTGAGCTACATGTACAGAAGTATGGTGTTGGGCCGCCTTGTTTGCTAACACAACATGCCAGATGTTTCAGCATGGAGTTGCAGAGGTTCCTAATGGTGTCCTGTGATGCATGACAACCGTTCATCTTGGTGCTGACCACGGTACCTCCACACATGCATTCGTTGGTCATCTCCACCAAGACAAAAGCGGGACTTGTCAATGAAGATGACCTGCTGCCATTCTGAGTCACTCCATGACAGTCTGGCACGACACCATTTCAGTTTCTGGCGATGTTGACGTGGTGTTAACTGCAGCCATCGTAGGAGTCTTCGTGCATGTAGCCATCTGCCAATGGGGCTGGCACTAACAGGATGACTCTTGAAGGCCATCACTGCTCACTGTCTGCAGTCAGAGCTGTTGGGTCAGTCAGGTACAGCGAAAAGGCCCGTCACATGCACGGTTGAGTGTGAAACTTGAACCGTTCGCATGTCTCATAATTATTTTCTGGTACAAAGTACAATTGTGACACTCTACTGCCACAAACAGAGAGGAGAAAAAAAACATTGTTAATTTTTTTTCTGCTGTAGTTGGCCGGAATGGGGTTCCATTGTCTGCAACAATTTTGTACTAACATTGAAGTAAGCTGGTACCAGTTTTTCCCACTTTCACTCAAAATCAGACACTTAGGCCAGCGTAGAATGATAACTTGGAGCTTCCAAACATGCACAGTTCAAATTTGTCCTCTTTTTGGTTCGTGATAGTTCCTTATTTAGCTCTTCTCAGATGTCTCAGATCATTTCACATAACAGCTGCTTGGGTCCCCTTATACACATATACTTTGACCCTGTGGAATAAGCATGGCCATCTCTAAGACTGAAGTGTTCCTTGGATATTAGAAGTCTCAGAGCATTCGTAAGCAGGGAATACTTTGGATGGCGTGAGAGCCTTTGTCCACCCACTGTTTGGAAATGACGCTCATTGGAAAGACAGCTGGACAGGCTATCCATCTTGCCATGGACAGTTTCTGGGTTCTGTTATCCTTCATGTGTGTTGTTTTTGGTTTGGTGCTTGCATTAAAGCTTGGGTTGATTCTGTGCTGGGCAGCTCTAGTTCTAGCTCTAGCTCTAGCCCATGTTGGGGCAATTACAGTGGACGTTTGGGACCTTATGGGAAAGCTTGTGTATTTGTTTTGGTTCGTTCAGCAACAAGTTTGGTAATGAAAAAACTCCTAACTATCTAACCAACCTCCTTAACCTGTATTAGTGCATACAACATGTTAGTCAGTATGTATGCTATACATACAGTACAGTGAATGAATGAATGATAACCCATCTGACTTCTGAGAGTCTAGGCCAGCCTAAGTGATGTCCGTTATGTCAAAATTCACATTTTAAGCTAGCACAAATCAAAGAAAAAGTAATAAAATCATACAGGGAACATTAGGAGCCTCCTTAGGCCACCAACAAGGTGATTGCAGGCAAGCTGGTACCTCCAGTGGACAGAGTGTATAAATGATAGTATACTTTCTTGTCTATCCTAGTCTCTCATTGCCAGACTCATGGCATATAGAAGAAGGTAATCTTGAAACCGGAGTCATGACATAAACAGTCCCTTGGGAAACACAGAAGTGTATGATGGGCAGAGAATCCGTGCCTAAAACTACAGCTAAAAACACTTCACATCAGAGCAGTGCAAAATTACAGTGGAGCAGCAGAAAACATGTTTGAGATTCAATTCTCCATAGGAATCAGTAAATCAGCTTAAATACAGTTATATATGAGAAGTCGTAACGGTAAGAGGTCCTGACAAACAGAGATACTGTTCAAACAACAAAATAATGGGGCTTTTTGTCCATAATTTAGAGCTACAGGAAGTAATAACAATAACTAAGAATAAGTGATAAAATCATAAATATGTAGGTTAATATTATATCTCCTAATGCTGCAACATGATTTCCCCATTTTCATATTTGAATGTGTTGATTCATCAAACAAGCTGTATATGAACCAGTGGACGACTTCTCTACATGAAAAATGAGCTGTATTTTAAAACTCCGGAGTTTTCCTTATACTGTGTTTTTCTTAATAATCTTGTTATTCTGAGCCACAATGTACAAGTTAAAAGTGTATGTATTATTAATACCTTCCTAAACTTTAATAAGCATCCATTCCACATCCATTGGATGGCTAAAACTGTCCATTAACAAATGGGCTTCAGTCTTTAACTGTACACCAGCAAGGTGGAGTTACAAGGTAGGGGTTTCTGATAAAGTGCAGAAGTCTGGAGATACAGAGTCTCATATGGCATTAAGCTCATTATATTCTGTCAACCAAATGCTCACTCACCGGCACATAACACTCGCTGTATTTCAACATATTTCTTGCCTCTCCATGTAAACTGGGAGGTCCAAATCTTGGGTAACGTTTCTGTAAGCATTTCCTAACCAATTACCAGTTAGACTGATAGCGCCTGCTCTGCCCACACAAAACAGTTTTAGAGTCAGAGAAACTTAGTGAGCTAAAGCTAACCCAGCATATCTAAAAGCTAGCAAGCTAAACAATTCGGTTTTTCAACTCCCAGTCCTCCATCCGGTGCAGTACCTGGACGGACGCCTATTAGTCCTCTTTTCGGGATGAACTATTTAAAATGTTCACTCGCAAACAGTATTATGTGTGCCATTGGCTCACGTCTGTGTCAAAAGACATGCTTTGCACTTTATTTGTTTAACAAGATCATGTGACATTGTGACTTGCCTACTGCCTAACTGCAGGTCAGTCCAATCCCCCACCCCCCCTTTATGATGTCCTCCTTTTTGGAGTTATGAAAGCGGCCCCCCTGTGTCTATAGCTGCCCATCACCTGTTCATAAGTTTATCCATGCACCACAACTGCTCATTCAACCTTTACTTTATGTTGCATTGCCCATCTATTTGTTCGTCTACCTGCCTGTTTGTCTGCACATCTGTTTGTCTGTTACTTCGTGTGTCGTTTCATCCATCTGTTAGTTCATCCATCCGTCTGTCTGCACATCTGTTTGTCTGTTACTTTACGTGTTGTTCATCCATCTGTTTGTTCATCCGTCAGTTTGTTCCATACTGACATTTTTCGCCCAGTTAGTGTCACATAAAAGCTGGGTTAAGATTTTAGTTCTGTCTGAGTGGTGGAGCAGGCCAGCAAGCTGCTCATTAGCCACACCCACACAGTTCTCAGATAGGTCTGGTCAGCAGTTTTTCGTAAGTCATGTTTTATTGTATTCATATCTTATATTTTTATTCAAGCTCTGCTGGTCGTTTATTATAACACACTAAGTTCAGTAGCGTATAAATATTCTAATATTTGACTCTAAACTACGGTATAATTTTATTTATCAGTATGTACTGTAGTTAGCAAGCTAACGTATGTGACACTGTGGCAGGATGAGCTGCTGAATGTTCAGTAGTTGGCTTCCTATTCACCAGCATCTTATGCAGAGTATCCTGTCCACCTTGCAGAAGGTGCCAGAATATAACGGCTATACTGTTTAAGTTGGAATAAAAATTTTAACAGGAAGCTGACCAATAAGCAGATCCATTCTACTGGTTCAGAACCAACACCAGCCTTTTCTTAGGTGGTGGAAGGTAATGTTGCGTTTCCATAGAATGCTAACATTCCATTTAAAGTGGACTGGATTTTTTCGGAAAAACAAGTTTCCCAATAGGAAATGAGTTGTGATGTCTTCATCATTGTGGAGGACATCAATGTAACTTGTATAGATGTATAGTTAATCCACGTTTCTGCTTCGCATGAGTTCAAAACATCAGTAAAATATGCCCGAGCCGATAAACGTCAGCTAGCAACCTCATTGCTCTATTTATCTCTCATAAAGACCTACATTGTTTGTGTGATCCCCAGTTTTCAGCCTACAGTCTTAAACTCAGAAAGTGTGTTCAGTCATTTGATAATATGTCAGAATTCAGGGTGTATAGTGTATTCATGCATACGTACATACAGGCATACGTACATGCATGCATACATACATAAATTGCAGGAAGAGAAGTATGCATACAAAACACAACACATGAAAACACACCTAAGAACACACACCAGCTTCAAATACACCAGGTATCAAATTAGTTACAACAGCTAAAAATTCAGCTACAATGTTGGTGATTTTTAGCGACTGTTAAGAAGTGTTTTGGACTCTTTGTCCGTGTACAGGTGCATTGACCAGTTTGACATGGCTGGATAGGAGTAAAGATGTTCATGTGAGGGGGACGAGTAGGGAGAGAGTTAGACCTGGGGGAGTTTAGCTGAGATTCCAACCACATTCCTCAATCAACTCCCAGGGAGAGCAGAGCCAGGCAGGATTGCTCTCTCTATATATTTCTCTCTCCCATGTTCCGCCTCTTTCTCTCTGTCCACCACACCACCACACGCTGCCTGTGCGCGGGGTTGTTACCTGTTGAAAGCGTCTGCCCGACCTCTCCTCAGGGAAAAACAAGTCATGGTCTGATTAAGCTCATCCGTCATATTCGCCCATCACACACAGTAATTCACACGCATCAGTCTTTTGATGCATCACTCGACGGTGAGGAAAACAGCACAGGCTGCGGCGTCACTGCTGCGCTCTCCATCTGCGCCATCATGATGACTGACTACCATTTTTATCTAGATTCTCTTTTTTTTCCCTTTTTTTCAGGTGACATAAAATAAAAGTCTGTAGAAATCTTTCAAACGGTTTCTCCTTATTCAGATTAGAGCTGCACAATAAATAATCATGTTTATCGCAATATGAGTTTCTGCAATGAACATAATGTTATGAGTTGCGATAACCTCATAAGCACAATGCCATTACATTGCCACACAAACCATTAGAGGCCTAATGAGTTCTATACGGTAACTTGACCATAAGGCTAAACGGTCAGTTAGAACTAAGTTTTAGAACACAAGGCTATATATTCAGTTTGTCTCCTCTTCTGAGTGCTGTTAACTTGTTTTGCACTCTTTCATTTCTCTAATGATTCTCCGCTCTAACTTACGCCCAGTTACCTACATATGTAATCGTCCAGAACAGCGTAGACAAGAGTCACAAACTCATGAGTGATGGCCGGCACTCACCAACGACCTGACGGCACAGTGAGCTTGGTGTGTCAGGGTCGTAAATCATCCCACACTTGCCCCAGTCTGCATCATGTTGTTAAGTAATCTTGGCTAGACATCCCCATGTGGATTGTGACCCTGTATAACATGCTGCTGATCGCTGCTGCTACTGTCTTGGTCCCTTTTTCTAACAGTTACATATCAGTATTGTGTTTTAAGTATACGGTGTATATATACAGTATACACAGTATATATATATATATATATATATATATATATATATATACCCACACTTTCCTGCTGGGTCAGAATTTGGACAAACCCCAGCAAAGACAACATCAGAAGAGAAAGAACCATGGAACCATGTTAACATATTACAGGATTTAAGCCTCATTTGGTGTGAGACTGACAAAGACTGACCGAACTTTCTAATGTGTGCTGAATTTATCTCTCTGCATGTGAGCCTGAAATGGGACTGAGACTTTTGGCATCCAAAAAACTACAACACTCAGGGAGGACGTGCATAAGGTCACAGCCTACATCACAATTCTTCATAAATAACATTGGCAGGGATGAACACTCGGCTGTTGCATTTTCATTGTTTCCCTGTTAGCCATGAGGCTGTCCTGTATCCTTTTATCTCCTTTATCTCTCGCCAACCAGTAAAAACCAGTATAATACTTGCTCTGTGTTCTTACTTGGCCACTTGTGTTTTTCCTGTTCCTCACTTCCTCCAACAACATCCTTCTTGGCCTCTGCCATGATGTCTGGGAATGTTGAACTAGTTTCTTCTTATACCTATGTCGCATGGTGCTGTAAAACATTACGTAGTACTTGCGAGAGGTCTTGTGTGCGCTCCACATAGCGCTATAACAGACATTGCAGGGCCAAAGTGGCAATGACAGAGACGACGTTCTCGCTGTTTCATGTCGATGTACCATCAGGATGATTCTGAAGATGCTAGTTTAAGGTAAAACCATTACATAATGCTGCTTTAGGCTGAACTGTGAAAAGGTGACAGTCAATTCTGTGTAGCAGCTCAGAGTATTTCAGTTTGCATGGTGCTTTTAGTTTGGGAGATTCAATGTAAATGATTAAATATCAATAACATAAACGAGAAGATACCTGCACCCCTCTTGAATATGGACTAATGCAAGAGATAAAACTCTGTTAGAACGTGAGGCTATATATTCAGTTTGTCTCCTCTTCAGAGTGCTGTTAACTTGTTTTGCACTCTTTCATTTCTCTAATGATTCTCCGCTCTCACTTACGGCCAGTTACCTACATCCGTAATCAGCCAGAACAGTGTAGACAAGAGTCACAAACTTAGGGCTGTTAGCCGGTGCTCTCCAACGACCTGACGGTACCATCAGCTTGGTGTGTCAGGGTTGTAAATCATCCCACGCTTGCCCCAGTCTGCATCATGTTGTTAAGTAATCTTGAATAGACATCCTTCTGTGGAATGTGACCCTATATAATGTGGATAAAGGTAGAAATCAGGCTTCAGGATCGCTGCTGCTACTGTCTACAGCTATGCATCACGCATACTTGGGTCCCCTTTTCTATAACAGTGTCAGAAACTAGATAAGACACTAAGCATGTCTTGGCTCTGGGACACCAGCAAACTGGAAAATTTCATTTTTCATGGAACTTTCACTTTAAATTTGGCCAAGGATCTTCTCCAAGCCTTTTGTTTATAGTTGTGTAAATATTTGGGGGAGGCGCTCCAAAGCTAGTTCAGCTGTGGAGAGTTTTTTTTTGTGGGATCCTGCAACACATGGCCATAGCACAGAGAAAAAGCTTAAAGGGGAACTCCACCAGCACAGAGAACCTTTTCTATCACCACCATGTATAAACCATGTAGGTTCACTGGTTGTTTTGGATCATAAGTATAATGACTATATTTGCGCTGAACACGTCGTGACCCCTGCCTCACCATCGCTACAAGGTAAATTAGGATCAGTATGTTTCTCTGCAGTAGACCATTTCACATCAAACCCCCCTGAATGACTTTGTTTACGTCTCCGTGATTGAATTATGTGGCTAATTCCGTTTCCCCTTTATGTTACAATGCTACCAAAGCTGTTTCATGTCTGACAATGGCAGAGTTCTCGAGTGGGCTGTCTCCTAAGAAAAATGTCCCCTGGCCTTGTTCTGCAGCAATGGAGATGAAAGATAGGAGGCACAAATCGTGATGACAAAAAGGTACACTGTCTCCAGGGTAGAGTGACCTGGACTAGACAAAGAGATGGAAAAGGGAAAAAGAAGCTTCTGTGAATGCGTGTGTATGTATCTTGGTGGTACCTCCCCTCCCTCGAGCCCCTGGTTCTGGGGCCTTATCGCTGCTTAGGGGTGTCGCTTACAACTGTTGCCCTGCAGGATGGTTCTCACCGCGTTCTTCTCCTGCCTGAAATGAGGAATTACAGTCTGAGGCCGTATTTAAGATGGACTGGGTTTATCTGGGGACTTGCTGTAATTTAAGTCATTACCAATGAGGTCCGTGATATTAATCCAGCATGAATCTGCAGTGTCTGTAGGGTTTACCAGTCTGCTAAGTAATAATCCTGGAGTGATTTACCTCCTATAATCTCAGAGCGCCCTCAGGAATAGTAGTCCTATTAGAATTAACATCACATTAGTTCGTTCATTCATTCATCCGCTACCTTAAGATGCCTATCCTCCTGGTCCTGGGCGCTGGAGCCTATCTCGGTGCTCATTGGGCAGAAGGCAGGAAGCACCCTGCACAGGTCACCAGTCCATCACAGGGCAGACAGACAGACATACACATTCACACCTGGGGGCAATTTAATGGAAGAAGAAGAGCCACGCAGACAGAGGAGATATGCAAACTCCACACAGGTCACCTGGCCTCCACACAGAGCGGACTCAGGTTGCCTAGCTGGGGGACTGAACCCAGACGCTTCTTGCTGTGAGGCGACAGCGCTACCCGCTGCACCACCGCGCCACAGCAGGTTATGATGAAACTAGGTACTAAAAATGCCTCCATTACTTTGAATTAGTTCATACCACTCATCAATAATAAACAGTGCTGCTAAATAGGAGAGAGGATCTGGCTGGAAATAGCTTCACTAGCATGCTAATAACTCTGCATACCATAGGACATGTTCGATTCTGGCAAGCTAATGCATCGACACAAGTTTAGATGAGCAAAAATAATGATGACATATCTGAGGGAGTGAAGTCGAGCTGCCGTTGAAGGGACAGACAGGCTTGGCGAGCCGCTACAGGCCCTGACGGTGCTGCCCATCACAGCACAGGGTTGATGCTGAAAACAGTGGCTCTGTTGCCATAAATTCAGTTGGTTCAAACTGAAATGTCTCCATGGTGCTTTGTGGGGCTTATGCTCCTCGGAAGTTCCTACTTACGACTTTGGAGGTCGTGAGTACGACTTGATTGGTGTTCAAGTGGTTTTGGAAACAAGATAAACGCGCCATAAATAATGCTTTTTTGTTTATGTTTGTTTTCCTTTCATTAAAGAGTCTGTTTACGTTGCATTACTGCAACAGAATGATGAGCGGGAGATACTGTGTAAGATGAGAAATTATTTTTATTTGGATAGAAGCATCATGAAACGTATTCATATTAGTATTTTGGTGAGTTAGTGATTTTAGCATGCGGTGTTCATGTGCGGTTGCTCAATAACTGAAATAGGGCCAGTTTACCTATCAGTGGCTACTGTTGCGTTTTTTGTTGACACATGCCCAACTCGGAAACTCTTGGCTCATCAAAAAATCTGAGTATCCCTCTCGGATCGTGTGCACTCCTCCCATAAATATAATACTTCCAACACGACCTACAGGCAAAATTACTTAGCAGGTGTAACTCAGTGTGTAGCTCAGTGAATATTGCCCATATCAGTCTAAATTGATCAACATTTATTGATCCTGGTAACCTTTATCTTCCTTCCCAATAGCATTACAATGTGACACTTCCATCTGGCTCCAACTACTCTTTAGATGATGGGTATATAAATGGGTGGAGTGTATTTATTTATCCATTCAAATGTGGAATAGAAATTTGACAGGTCATAATACTGACATACTGTAATCTTTTTTAAATAGTGTCATCACTTTTATATATGTGGCATACCATATTACGGTCATACCACCCACACAATAAGACACTTTTGGTAATTTGTCAAGTAAGGGTGTGTGTAGGAAAGTACATATTAGCTTGATTTTAGCCCGAGAACACATACAGTATTTGATGGTCTTTTTATTGACATATGAATTCTTACGGGTTGTTTTATGGAAGGGAAAGGCGCCTGAATGTTTACTGACGTGGGAGCACGCAGATGGTAAAAAATGACTGACATGGCAAACGTAGACAGGACTAAAATCACTAACGACTAAAGACTAAAATCAGAAACGCATCCAAAAATGACATTACCCCACCTCCCCATGTAAAACTAATCCTGTCTGAATGGGGCTTTACTTATACTGCTTTCCATATATTTTACGGCTGCCACGATTATTAGACTCGGTCACTTGATTGAAAAAACAGCGGAATTCCATAACTTTTCCATTACATTAAATTACATTTCCATGCCGAACCCTTAGCAAAGTGCTGGGCAGTGTATTTTCTATACCAGCATACTGTGATATCGACATAGCACATGATAATGCTTTCTTGCATTGGTTATATTGTTTGTGATATATTTGATACACAAGGAGCATTTTATTTTGTGCACTTTTTGCACAATATTTGCTTTATTAATTCATAAAATACTACTAAAAGTTATAATAAAACTCAGGAAGTGTGAGTTCATTAACTTTATTATTATTACACTTTAACACTTTGTGATGCTGTGATATATTTGCAAATGCCATGATATTAAATTTTAGCATGACTGCCCAACACTAATCAAACATGTAGACAGCTGTTCTGAGAGGAAGAGAGACTGGGCATATTTATATACATACTTAATACTAATATAATCCTTGAATATCGACAGCTACTATGGCAGTCCAGTTTAAAACAGATGAAACTGAAATTCGACTCATTTATGGCTATCTTGACCAGGTATAAAGATGCTATAGATTGCATATATACAGCATTATAAATTGTTGTCTACATAGAAGGTATGTGACTTGGTCGGGGTGAAAAGCACTCAAATGCGGTTTTACATGGCAATTTAAACCCTATGATTTTCTCTGATTGGTTATATAGAAGCAACAAGTCTAAACTGCACAGGCGGGAAAATAAAATGAATCGAGATCAACACAAAGTAACTGAAAGTTATTACTTACTATGAAACTCTCCGTTTAAGATGATCTGCTTCCACCAGCAAACAGTGGATAAGATCACACAGCATGGCTGCTACTTACAGGTAGCTGTTGGGGTTGTGACAGTGGTTAAGGTGGAACTGCTTCCCTTGTTGCCTCTCTGCGCTGCTTGCAGCCTTCACATTGCCAAAGGTTTGATAAACTGTCCAGAGTGAAATGTGTGTTGAGACTGCGCTTGTTGGCTTGCTATTTGCCAGCTTGTTTACATTCAGTTAAGAATCTGGAATAGGAAGAAATAAAAAGCCAATTTTAGCCTTGTTTAAAGATGAACATCGACCATGGCTGATCAGAATTCTTAGAAAGGGGTACAAAAAGTGCCAACATTCCTATCACAGCCTGGAAAGTACATTTCTGCACAGTCAACTGGTGCCCATACAAGCTTTAGCATTTAAGGTGGAAAGGAACTTTCGATTAAGAAGCTGGTGAATAGGAAGCCAACTTCAGCCTCGTCTGAATAGAAACATTATCCGGACACACGGAGAGATATTGGAAAAGGTATGGAAAGTGCTGAGATCCCCTTCACACCCTCCTCCATAGTCCACCATTACTCTTGATCCATTGTCAACACACAACACATTTATTGATAACACGTAGCAACAGAGCAACACCCGCGTGCACACAATTAGGTGGAAATAGTTTCCCATTTTCGTTACATTTAGCTCCATATGATACCATATCCAATAAATGATTCATAACAAAGACATATTTCTTTAGCCATTAAAATGAGTTGGCTAACTGAAGTTCTGTTTGAATGAAGTAGTTTTACAGGGTTAGGGGATGCACTGTACTTATTAGTCTACCAGTGATTCTGTGTGATTTCAGTCCTGTCCAAAGCCCCAATGTCAAGACTACGGATGTAATATTTTATAGTATTTGGAAACGGCACGTGTAGAGAGTCTACTCAAAACTTGGAATACCCAGGATACAGCTACAGCTGTATATGGACTGTTCTACCGAATGAATTGACTGTTTCTGATTCTGTCCCACACTAAAAACAGCCTTAGATATTCACAAGGATTATGATATGATGGATTTAAACGCATTAATTAGACGGTAATAAGCTAAATGTACTCAAAATCATTAACAGGTTATTGTCCAAGGGGCGGTAGCTGTCCCAAAGTCCTAACCCCTACATTTATCCTTGTGAAAAATAACTTGCAAGTTAATTTAGATTGAGCATAAGTTTAATTTTAAATATACTTTTTTAAAAGAAAAAGCCTTTTGTTTGCAGGTGCTCCTGCATGGTGACAAAAACTGTTCTTTGCTGTTTGAGTGTTTTTATCCATAGAAAATAATAAAAAGCAGCAAACAGATGAAGCTAGTATTTTCCAAACCTGTACACTAAAAAGTGACATATGGAATTGTGGAATCGATCCATCCTTCTGAATTCTTGTGTGTGAAAGCAAACCACCGATAATGAGCCCCTCCCCCAAATGAGCCCAGAATAGGTCCTGGGTGCGGACCCAAATATTCGTTTCCAGTGTGAAAACGCCCTAAGCCAAGAATCTAGTCACACAGGTCTCGGTGTGGGAAGCAGCTGCTGTGCTGGGTTGCTTTTTGATTGGCTTGTTAGTTTATCTTCTCCAGAGTTTGGATGTTTAAACACCATCCATGAAGTTTGTAACACACACGTCCTAAATGTTAGCGCTTAGCTAGCTGAGATTCATGTAAGTATATATTAGCACAGCTAGTCTGCGTGTACACACAACATCATAACATCATAACATTATGTACAACTGCCGCAATAAAAGAGCATTTCAACACAATAAAACACTTTCATAAATGCTGACTTGCTGACTCACCTACAAATATGAACCATACACATTTCCATTATAGAAACACAGTCAAAAATCTGATGTAAAAATGAGTAAACAAATCCTCTGCAGATGACACATGCTTTAATACAAAGTTGCTGTTTATTTGCATAATTTAACATTCAGACCACATTTTCCAGAAATAGTTGGAACATTTTGTAAAGTGCTATGAACAGGCTTCTGTGATTTGTTCATTTTCTTGAACCTTTATTGAACTGGTAAATGTGCAAAGAACAGATTTCAAATGTTTTCACTGACTATTTGAATTTTGCACATATAAATGTATTTAGAATTTGATGCAAAACACTCACTGGGGCAGTGGCATGTTTACCACTGTGTTACATCACCTTTCCTTTTAATTACACTTCTTAATGGATTGGGAACTGAAGATTCGCAAATGAGATTTTTGCCAATTTTTGCTTGATGGACTTCAGCTGCTCAACGATCATCATTGTCGTTGTCCTTCTCCTCTTCATGACGCACCACACATTTTCAATAGAAGACAGATCTGGACTGCAAGCAGGTCTTTCAAGCACACACACACTAAATTGCATCATGTGCAGAATGAGGCCTGGCATTATCCTGCTAATAATAATGTGGACTTCCCAGGAACAGACTTCATCTTGATGGCATAATATGTCTCTCTGAAATCCAAATACACATCTTGATGTCAGTGGTACCTCCACACATATGCAAGTCATGTCATGGGCACTGATGCCCCCATCATCACAGATGTTCACTTTTGCACCTTTCAAAGTCTGGTCGGTCCCTTTTGTCTTTGACACAGAGAACTTGATTTTCATTTTTTCAAAGACCACATCTGACCACAGCACACATTTCCACTGCGTTTCAGATCATCTGTGAGCTCCAGCTCAAGGAGCTCTCTGTATAGAATTGATATGTGGCTTTCTTGACGCAGCGGCGGTCTGCGTTAGGTGACAATGGTTTTCTGAAGTACTCCCGACCCCACATGGCTATATTTCACACAGTAGTGTGACGGCTTTTCATGCAGTGCGGAGCATGAACATTTAACAGTGGTTTCTGGCCTTGCCGTACGTGGACTGAGATTCCTCTGGATTTCCTGGACCTTTTCACAGTATTCAGTATGGTACACGTGAAACACCTACATTTTTTGCAGCCTTCCATTGAGAAATGAACTTTCTGAACTGTTTGACAATTCTCTCAAGAAATTTGGCACAAAGTGGTGAGTCACAACCCAACACTGCTTTCCATCACCTGTAACCACTTCACCTGCTTATTGTGGAATGTTTCCAACCTTGAATATTCTATAAACTGCTCACTCTTACTTTGTCTTCGTCCCAACTTTTTTTATATGTTGCAGGCAAATTCATTGTCTGTTTATATTCATAAAATACAAACAAGTTAGTCAGCCAGAACATAAAAAGTCATTTCTGTGTACCTTACTTTATCAGTTAAATAAAGGTTTGAAAGAATTAACAAATCACAGATTATTGTTTTTATTGCATTTTAGAAAAGTTCAAAAACTTTTCCAGGTTTTGCATCTGAAAAAGAATAGACACATAAATGTTATGGTACATTTGCCATAACTTGCCATTTGACCAGGGTTGTTTGAACTTTTGCATATGACTGTATACTTCATCAACATATTACTGAAGAAAAAAAATGTATAGTTCAAATGAGGGACCCCTGAAACGGGCAGAATTTGCTGTCACTGTATTTCTGTTCTGTTGATGCACAAGTCATAAATCATTTAGCATCAAGTTTCTTTGCACTACTGATAGACATAAAAAGGACAGTAGTAGTAATAGCAGTAATAGTGGTGGTAATAGTAGTAGTAGCAGCAGCAGTAGTAGCAGTAGTAGTAGTAGTAGCAGCAGTAGTAGTAGTGGTAATGGTAGTAGTGGTGGTAGTAGTAGTAGTAGTAGTAGTAGCAGTAGTGGTAGTAGTAGTGGTAGAGGTAGTAGTAGTGTTGGTAGTAGTAGTAGTAGCAGTAGTAGCAGTAATAGTAGTAGTAGTGGTAGTGGTAGTAGTAGTAGTAGTAGTGGTAGTAGTTGTGGTAGTCGTAATAGCAGTAGTAGCAGTAGTAGTAGTAGTGGTAGTGGTAGTGGCAGTAGTAGTAGTGATAGCAGTAGTAGCAGTAGTAGTAGTAGTAGTGGTAGTGGTAGTAGTAGTAGTGATAGCAGTAGTAGTAGTGGTAGTGGTAGTCGTAGTAGTAGTGATAGCAGTAGTAGTGGTAGTAGTGATGGTGGCAGTAGCAGTAATAGCAGTAGTAGTAGTAGTAGTAGTAGTAGTAGTTGTGTTAGTAGTGGTAGTAGTTGTGGTAGTAGTAATAGCAGTAGTAGCAGTAATAGTAGTAGTAGTGGTAGTGGTAGTAGTAGTGGTAGTAGTTGTGGTAGTAGTAATAGCAGTAGTAGCAGTAGTAGTGGTAGTGGTAGTAGTAGTAGTAGTGGTAGTAGTTGTGGTAGTTGTAATAGCAGTAGTAGCAGCAGTAGTAGTAGTAGTAGTAATAGCAGTAATAGTAGTAGTAGTAGTAGTAGTGGTAGTAGTTGTAGTAGTAATAGCAGTAGTAGCAGCAGTAGTAGCAGTAGTAGTAGTGGTAATGGTAGTAGTAGTGGTAGTGGTAGTAGTTGTGGTAGTAGTAATAGCAGTAGTAGCAGTAGTAGTAGTGGTAGTAGTAGTAGTAGTAGTGGTAGTAGTTGTGGTAGTCGTAATAGCAGTAGTAGTAGTAATAGCAGTAGTAGTGGTAGTAGTAGTAGTTGTAGTAGCAGTAGTGGTAGTAGTAGCAGTAGTGGTAGTAGTAGCAGTAGTAGTGTTAGTAGCAGTAGTAGTGGTAGTAGTAGTAGTAGTAGTAGTAGTAGTAGTTGTGGTAGTCGTAATAGCAGTAGTAGTAGTAGTGGTGGTAATAGTAGTAGTGTGCTGTGACTTAACCTCGAGTAAAGAAAGAAAACACATGGCTCAGGACAGACAGAGATTGAGACTGACTCCCTGTAAAAAGTCCCATTTTGTGTTTAACACTCACCTCCTCCTGCGGAGCAATGACCTTTTAATCCCCCTCCGCCCCCTCCAGCTATGACCAGCCGTGCTGTCTGGCTTGTGTTCCTCTCCCGTAGCTACACTGAGCTACATTAAGGTGGTAGAATTAGCCATGCAAGGCTGATACAGGAGGGCTTTGTTTGGTTTCTCTGTTTTCTTTTCTGTTCTACTGTAATCTCCAGATTCTGCACAGATAGATGGAGCTATATCTAACATCCATCCAAAGGCTACACTGAGGACAGGAAAACAATGTATCCCAACCTAAAAACATTCACAACACATACATAACCTGCTTATATAACCCGAAGAGATTGATCTGTATCTGTAGCATAATACCGTCTGAATATGTTCTCATAAAGGACTGTGTATATGTCTTACGGACTAATTATTTATGTGTAATAAACACTCAAAGAGAACCCTTCAAGAACCCTTCAAGAACCCTTCAAGAACCCTTCAAGGAGAATTCTGACATTTTTTCTAAGTGTTGCACAGTTAAATATAGAAGATGTAAACACTGTCATTCAAAGCGGTTTGAGGCGTAATGCACTGATGAAGAGAAATTTATGGAGCATGAATCTTAAAAAGGGTGATGATGGGAACCTGATGTCCAATGTGTTAAAAAAAAAAAAAGCAAAGAAAGATATTATATGGCATTGTTATGACTACACTGCCTGATGCCTGATTTATGATAGTTTTGGTACAAGAGTTTGGCTCAAAATGTATTTAGAATGCATTCACAGCAGGGAGATAATTGAACTGAACCCAGTCCTTTACTGCTGTGAGGCAACAGTGCTACCCACTGCATCACCATCACACTTTAAAATATTAAATATGGATATATTATTTAAACCCAGAGGGCAAGTATATATCGCTCTGCTGGCTTGATCTAGTTGGTACCTCACTGACTGATAGCCACTATTGGTCCACCCTCGGACCACCCAGATAACTGTCCTGTGCATAAGATCTAACTAGTTTTTTAACCAGCTGAAACTGATTCAAAATGCACACAAACTTTTATTTTGAAAAATAAACTGAGACAAATATTATAAATGAAACAAATAAGGATGAGGCCTGATATAACATGATTATAACATGATATAAGGAAATTGAATAAGGAAATTGAACTGTGAGTGGAAAACAAGTGCTGAAAAGTGGCACATGTCAAGACTCTGCTCAACCACTGGTGGGGCGCCCAAAAAACTCTGAGCCAAACACTAGTGGACCGCCAGCTTTGCCTTTAGGGGGCCAATGGTAGTCCACCATCCTCTTGCTATCAGGGAAGATACCTTTCAATGTCTCCTTTACACTGTATACCATATTATTAAATAACAGCTATATGACAGGTGATTTCCCAGCGCTTGAATTGCACTGTTCATCGAAGCCTTTGTTTGCAACTCTTGGCTGTGGCAGATCAGTGCTCACATCAAAAGTCCAGCAATCTTCATTAGCCAGGATAACGGTACATCAGTGGCCATGGCAACAGGCTGTGGCTGGAGAAAGAGGAGCGTGGGTGGTGCAGAGTCTGCACAGACGGTCTCGGCTTCAGCCCAGTCACGACACGCTCCTTCACGTCTGCCGCATTCACAATGACTTCTTCACATCCAGTGCGTTCACCACGACCTCCTTTGAGCGAGCAGTGACGCTTTGTCTCAGGGCACCGTGACACGTCCCTTCATAAGTCTGCTCCAGCTGTTCTAAGGGGGTTATCACGACCTGCCAATCCACAAGGTCCTTTTTTTCTTTTACTGACAGCACAAAGACATGCAGGATAAAGCCTTGTTTTGCCGCGTGTTCGGAGACAGTGAGGTCCCACTGAAGAATAATGTTGACAGTTGTTTACATCTAAATCACAGTCACTGTGTTTCTCATGGGGTCTGTGGTTAACCAAAAGGTTTCCTTGTTTACGATGCAATGATTCAGGCCTGCATTATGTAAAGCATCTTCTCATGCAAATGAATGAATTACGAAATCTGGACGTCTGGCATGGAAATTGCCTCAGATCGGAGGGAATCGGAATTCTTACACAGCGCAGCCTTTTCCCTGAAGATATTTCCCATGGATAGCGTGGCACCACATGACTGGCTTATCAGATGTTTCATACTTGGGAGAAGCAGCCATCCTGTCCTTTCTTCTATATGAAATAGCCATTTGTTCCTAAAACCCTGTGGCAACACGCTAGCTATAGAACTAAAGAGAAACACTGGAAGATTGGTAGCTTGATGCCTTTCTTTGCTGGAGTTATAGATGGAGTGGTGCAGCAGTTGCAGCACTTTCCATGCACCATTTAAAGTGAAAAACATGAAGAAGAAGCTTCAAACTTGAAATTGGCCACAGTTAACATACTTCCTTAATCTGATAAATTGCACCAAAAGTATTTTATACTAGGTGCTGATAGGAACTTTTCTAGATGTACTACAGATCCACCGAGACATCATTTTGTGGATGCTGACATGCACACTTAACCCTCTTTGTATCAGGATCACAGGAGGTACAGAACATTGATACTGGGTTGAAAACACATCTGGACTGGGATCAGTTTGACCCATAGTATGGTGTACTAATGATGTTTTTCAGCTCCCAGTGATAATAGAAAGTAAGCTTCATGGAATCGTGGTGGTGTATTTATCACTACTCAATTTGGTCAATCGTCCAAACACCAGAATTCTTCAGAGTATAGCACAGTGGCTATTTCACTATGATAGAAAATAAACGTTGTGTTTCTCCTTTCTTTCTCCTGAGTGATAATAATAGCTGGCTTACAGGGATAGCTCTGGTCAAACATGGGTATGATACTAACTAAGGGCGTTTCCACACTTGTTCCTGAATACTTAAGTCCGCACCCTAGACTGATACTGGGCTTGTTTGGCGGGGGGGCTCATTGTCACCGGTTTGCCTTCAAAGACAAGAATTCCAATTGAACCAGGGATGCGCAATTCCATACATCACTTCAAATTCCAGACAACAGTTTTATCCAGCTGCTGTTTAGAAAACACCCACATGGAGAAGAACAGCATTTTTCGTCCACAACAATCATTTCCCTGCCATCACCATTACAAAATGATCCAATCGCACAACCCCACGCGCAAATCCGGGAGCGGAAAGCTTCCACATGCACAGTGGACTGCACCACAATTTGCTGGAAGCAAACACTAGATAGAGTTCAGTTTTCTGAACCGCACCCGGGCTCAAAAAACAGCTTTCACACTTGACCAGCCTTGTGATTAGTGAGGGCACTGCCTTCATTAGCGGCTTACAAGGAAATAGGAAATTTTGGAGAGTTTGGACATGTATAATAGGTGGGGTATGTGCGGGTACTCATTGAAGGTACCAGTACTCAGTATCGGTATTGGTCTAAAACTGACCAAAATCACTGGATTGGATAGAAGAAATAGAAGCATAATCTGAATCAATTAGCCTAAACAGATACGTAAGTGCTGAACTAAACAGAGTTGCACTGTAAGTTAGATTTTGAATGTCTGATGCTGCTGACTGATCAGAAAGGCCACTAAAAGTTCTGTGTGTGAAAGAGTTTCACTAAAGAGAAACAGCGGTGTTGCATAACTTAGTCGTGCCGTCTGCTTTGCATTTCTTCATTTGGGGGAGCAAAGCATGTCACAAATCACGTTTCAAAGAATGATGTGATTAAGATGGCTGGTGAAGCAAAGTGCATCCAGATAAATGTATTATCAACAGCTTAGCTGTTTAAGGGAGGGAAGAAGACGGTATTGAATTGGTACGGGTATCACCAGATACTCAAGGTTGTGGTATCAGTATCAATATCATACATGAAAAAGTGGTATCGAACCGGTCTTAACTAAAATCTCTGTTCGCTACTTTGTTCTATTTCAGCACAATGATATACATTTGTGAGTATGCATATCACACTGTGCCACCCCGAAACACGAGTGACTGAATGCGAATATGTTTCCTGAGAATGTGTTGTTAATACAGTGATTGAAAAGGCAGGTGTAGCTGATGTTAACTAGGTAGACCAACCAGCTAGAAATGATCTGTTTTAAAAACTTGCTGAGAGTATATGATGTAATGTTCTATTAACATTTTCAGTGGGAAGTTTTCTTTTGGTCCCCAGAATGTTCTTTCTAAAGGTCTAAAGGAGATCGTTCTCTAAAAACATTCTGTCATCTCAGATCTCAGTAACATCCATTAATCATTCTCTTAATGTTGGACAGAGAATGTTCTTCTATTGTTATCATCTATCATTCTATTGTTAACAGAATCTGTGGCCCTGACATCATCCTCGAAACACCCTCTCAACGTTGCAGTTAAAACGTTGTGTCTTAATTAACATTTAACCTTATTATTTGAGGTTATAAACATCTAAAAAACGTCCTTTGAACATTAGATTAAAACACATTCTTTAAAGCTTTATTAGAACTTGTAGGTAATGTTAGCCAAAGTTCTGGGAGCGTTCCCTGCTAGCTGTGTAGGCCCAGAAACAATGGGGCAATGACGAACATTTATGTTGACCCATTGTCCACTGAGGAGAAAATGCTTTGTGTAAGACAACAAGTACTCATCAGCTCATCCAGTGATGTAGCCATTGTAGTTTTAGCTTACATCTGCGGATGCAGATTTCGTTCCTCATCCAACACCACTGATTTCCGTCTGCTTTTTTTGGGTAATAGAACTTTATCATCGTTCTGTCTGCTGCTTTTTTTTTGTGCTACCGATATTTGTAACCTCCCAACACCAGTGATAGCACCTGAAAGAGTAGATCATTTTGGCTTCCCTGCTGTTAACCGGACATCTGTTCATTAACTCTTGCAGGTACTTAAACATGAGAATTAGTCAGAAGGCACAACCCCAGTATACCAGGTTCCCACACAAGCTAAATTAACCTACTTAGAAAGAAAACAAGGATTTTGGTTGGGAATTTAAATGGGACGATAAAGAGAATAAAACCTTCAAGAGGAGAATAAAGTCTCCAGTGTCTCATAAAGAACATCATAAGTTGCAGTGTTCTGTTTGGAAAAAGCTGTCCATGTTAAGTGATTAATCAGCTCTGTCCTGAATGAATGCTACCCAGGAACATTCTCAGGGCCTTTTAACTCAGCGACATTTCCCGTCCCGGAACATTCTGATGTTGCAATCGCAGCTGTCCCAACACTTAACGGTCACTCTGTTTACAAACATTCAGCCCCAAACACTCATGTCCCTACTGTTCCTTGCAGGATCCTCTTTCACTGACAGCTCAGCGCATCCTGAGGGGATCGGCCTGGTCGCCTTGGGCCTCCTAAGGGTTGTCTGGCTCAGGCCCTCGCAATAAACGCACGCTCTTCCCCTTTCCTTTTACCCGCCATGAAAGGGCTGAGAGCACATTCCTCAGCACTGAGGTCACCCCTCGGCAGCTCCTTCTGCTCCTCCTGCACAAGCTTTTTTTTTTGTGCTTTAACCCCAAAAACTCAAAGGATCCGTCAGCAGGCTCACACTTCCATTCCGTTCTTGTACACTGTGAAAAATGAGACGTCAACTCAACTTCAGATTATGAGGTAACTGATAGCACTGCTGTTTTGGAGTTAACTCAGCTTAGAGACAATGGAGTTCACAAACTTCAGTCAAACTTCTTGGTTTGGTCAAAAGTTCAGCCCATTTTTAGTTCTGGATGTCATTTCAGTAAACAACACAAAAAATAAGTCTTTTATTTCCAGCTAGTTGGAATTCTTTCTGCCACGCAATCCCACTAGGCATTTTCTCTTCTTCCAGATATGGACAGCTGTGGCATTGCTGGGCTTCAAACCCACAATCTCCTGATGCTGGAAAGAATTATTACACAAACGCACCACATGTGACCGTGAGGCTTTCCAAAGCTAAAACAACAAGGATTGTCTACAGCAGTGGTCACCAGCCCTGTTCCTGGAGATCTACATTCTACTACTAGCTCCAACCACCAGTCTACTATAATACCTGCTCCAGCTAATTAACTACTTAAGAAGTTCTTGATTGGAACTGAAGAATAAGTCTCCAGTAAGCAGAAATGCAGCATGTTAGATACAGTTTGGAACTAAACTCTGCAGCCAAGTAGTTCTCTGGCAGGAGGGTTCATGACCACCATTCTACAGTGGATTAAACATTTATGAACACCAAATCTGAGTAATTTCAGGCGTTCTAGACTAAACTGTTACCCCAACAAGAGATTGTTAGTTTGGACTCCAGCAATGTCATAGCTATCTGTAAATGAGACCCCAAAAGCAGGGGTGCTTTAACCTGCTTATGGGCCATGGGCGACTGAGGGTCCAGTTACAGCAGTGTCCAAAAGCTCAAAACCTTTTTTAACGAAGGTACACACAGCTCTCAGCAACTCCAGCACTACCACCCATTTCTGCAAGAACTTAAACTCAGAACCACATCATTAAAAGCCATCAAAAGAACATGGTTGGAAATTTGCACTAAGAAGGCAGATCTTTCCCAAACAAAGATGAAGTGCAACACCATGAAGCATGCATCCGCTCACCACAAACACATTTGTCTAGATCATAAATCTAGATATGTTGAAAACAGACAGCTGAAATGTACAATGGCAGGACCACAGCAAACGAAGAAAACATATACCTAATCATCAAAGCCAAAAACAAACTGCAACATAACCATTTGCTTTGACTGTTATGAAGCCTGTCTTAACCTTTGTAGTAAAAGAACATGGCAAACAGCTAATTCACAGAAAACCGATGATGAAATTTTTGGTTTTGGATGTTTAGAAAATGACACCATCTCTAAGACAGAATCTCACATTCAAATTCCCTGTTTAGTCTTTTAATTTAAGCTTCACTTTGAAAACCCTGGTGTGCTGATAACAAACGGGTGAAGAACATATGGTCTGATGGTCCATAATACAGTGAGAGCACTGGCAGAAAACAAATCAAATTACAAAACAATATTCAAATTCAAATTTTCTTTCCCTATTTGATTGGATAAGCCTACGATCAACCAGGTCCAGCTGGTGACGGGGAATAAATACATCCCAATAAACAAACACACAGCCAATCATTTATTCATTCATTCACTCACTCATTCATTCATTCATCTTCTAAGCCTCTTGTCCTTCTGGGTTGTGCGGGGTACTGGAGCTTATCCCAGTGCTCACTGGGCAGAAGGCAGGACACACCCTGGACAGGCTGCCATTCCATCTCCTGGCAGACACACAGACATAAACACTCACTCACACCTAGGGGCCAATTTAGCAGCTCCAATTTACTTGACTTCAAGTCTTTGAACTGTGCGAAGAAACCAGTGCACCGGGACCCACACAGACATGGGGAGAGTATGCGAACTTCACACAGATAGGAACCTGGCCACTCCGACTGGGAATAAAATAGCCAGTCAGAGGCCCTGAATTATGTGGGCTTCAGAGTTCAGTGTTTGGTGGGACTGTTTGATGGAAAGTATCCCAGCTAAAAAAAACAAGTTCTATATTATTTACTCAACTGAGAAGCTAAACAGTCATTTGACTTAACTAAGAGGAAAAGCAGTTACCTAACAGTGCTACATAGTTTACATTACCAAACAGTTAACTGGACAACATGCCTGCGATTTAGAGGGTTAAGTTAGTCTCTCTTGCTGGTCTCGTCTTGGTCCTTAATTCGCAGTAGAGCTAATAAAGGGTGCTGTCACATTGCTAAGACTGGTTCCAGAGAAAAAAATGGAGTAGGGGGGAGATGTAAATGTGGGCCATGCTTGGTTTTATGGTCTTGTCTCACTGTGTTTCTGGCTGGAGTTTGTTATTCAGGGTTTGGCGCTGTCGGTGGATTCATAGGAAACATTTAGCTGCTAAAAAAACAAAAGGAAAGCTGTCGGCTTAATGCGGGGGGATTAAGTCATTTGCGAACGGAATTCGCTTCGAATAAGTGACTTCTATAAGCAACTGGCAGTGTAATTAAGGAGCCATCAGAAGTTAAAGCCATGCTAAAAACAGCTGAGAGACGTCTGTGGGAGAAAGAACCCTAATATGTGTTTAGAATACACATCACATGTTCCACCCTGAACGGGCTAAAGAGGGTCACTTATCTGTCTGGCAGGATTTCTTTAAGCCTTTGATGAGCCTACGACAGTGGCTGTTGTAAAACGGGCAGTTTAAGGCTCTGCTTTGCTGAGCTTGTCACACAGTACATACTTTATCTTGCAGGTCAAGTCAATTGACATCTTAAACAATGAATGAATGAATAAATGGCATTGGTATGGCAGGCAAATTGGCATTAAAGAGACACCCTATCTAAATACTACATTTATCAATATGCCTGTTTATTTGGTATAGCTGTGATGTTATAGTCTCTAGAGTGAGATTTCGCAGTTTGAACACTGGGAAACTCCCCTTCTGATGATGTTTCTTTAAGGTGGAACTCTGGACTGCATCGACTTTGGGGCACATAATTTCTTTTTTGCTAGCCGGCTCACTAGGTAATCCATTTAGATGCCATGTAACTTGTTAAATTGTTTATTGTATTCCACACATTCTACTGCTAGCGTAACAGTCTTCAAACAAGGATTACGGTGGTGCACATGGATTACTCAAGCAATCCACGATTTGATATTACTATTGCACATCCAGTATACGTCGGCAGAAGAACTTTCAAGAACACAATGCAGGCTAAATGTACAGTCATATGCAAATATTCAGGTACCTGCGATCAAATATGAGAATAAACAGTGAGAATAAACCAATATATCCTCTACAGTGAACGCACCTCTGCACATTTTAATTACTGTTTATTTGCATGTTGTTTTACATGTCAAGTAAATAAACTATAAACTGTGCACTGAAATATGCAGCAAAATAAAAGTCTCCAGGGAGTATAAACTTTCGCTGTATATTGTCACTGTCCAAAGAAAAACAAGAATCTCCAAAATGGCAGCTTTAGAAGAGGGCAAAAAGCTTTTTGTTGCTTCTTTTGTTGTAAACAATGTAAACAATGGAATATACATGCTTTTCTTTGGACAGTGAGAAAATATTAAACTGTGTGTCAGTGATAGCTGTCACTATTGGTTAGTTTTGACAGGGTATGTATATTGTAGCAGCCCGATTTGACAATGCTGCCAGTCGTTTGGGAGCACTGAGTGGCGGGTTCTTACTGATGCCATGTTCAGTAAAGAGCACTCAGACTGAACCCAACTGCAGGTCACAAAAGAGACAGCAAGGTGAAATGGTGGTGAGGACAGCGGAACCCAACTGGAAGATGGCCTGGCAAGGCTCAATGTGAGTCACAGGAAGACCTGGTGGCACAGAAAAGCCCTTTGATGAAGCCAGTGTGAAGACACATGCAGCACCCTCACTGGCATCTACAGCGCAGTGGGCAGTAGAGAAAGTAGAGAGCTGCTGCTCCCAGCATTTTGAGGAGTGATGCCACAAGCCATGAGGAGAACCCTCTGCGCTGGGGAGGAGGATGCACCACTTAGCCTGTCCACTTCTGAACCAGGGAGCACTGGCGGTGCAAAACTTGAGAGCACACGTCCCTGGTATGTGTCTTCACTGGGACAGTGGACACTCTGTAACCCCTGCTGCGCAGAGACTGCGAGGGGGGCTGGGGGGGCCGTGTGCCTTTTACTTGACTCTGGCAGTGCAATGCTGCAGAATACTGTATAGCACATTAAACATGTTAAACAATAGTTTTATTATGGAAAACTCTGTTAAACAAACGCACACAAGGCGCTCCTGCTCTGTGTCTTGCCTAAAGTGAAGCCTCTGACTTTCCTGCACTCTCCTAACCCGTCTAACGCTCGTGCCTCTCTTTCCTAACCTATGGCCTATACACTTTTAGCTGCCCTTCATCACTGCTGGTAAACGGCTGTGTGCGTATGCAGTAGGGCGCTGGAGATAAGTGGCTCCACTGTGATGCGGCACATCTGGTGCTCTGGAAAGTTCCCTCTCGGCCCCATATATACACAAGACCATCGCCGCCTCCTCCTGGAAGACAGGAGCAGAGGATTCGTGTCAGATACGGTCACTCCGTTCGTCTGCCCAAGCTCCATTTTAGGAGACAATGGCCTCCTTCCTTTCGTGCTGACCTAGGGCCAGCTCCCACTGATCAAAACTTCACCTTAATCTCATAAGTAAGGCAGCGTGACTGATCTTGAATTAGCACCAGAAGAGAATGTCTGTTGCTCTGCTCGACTCTCAAGTCAGAACAGTTTTCTAGTTTCTCTCACAGTGGTGATAATCAGGGTTGACGTTTTGAGATTGGTGTTACTCTGGCTGTAAAGGTTGCGGGACGCCTTGCCGCTTGTGAGGAAGATTTTATGTTCATTGCTGCTGTTCAGTGAAGTAACAGATCTTGGAGGGTTTTCCTAATACAGAACAGCTAATCACAAATTCATTGACTATATTTAGCAACTTTAGCAACTAGAGAATATGTTTTGGATATAAAGATTTTACATTATGCAAAAGGCTTTATATTTAATACAGTACTGCACAAAAGTCAGAAACCTCCTTTCATTTGTTTGATTTCGACGCAAAATGGCCGTTAAGTACAAGATCCTCATTTTTCAGGGGATATTTCTGAGGACATTAGATATAACAACATATATCAGATATATACACTCACCATTGGAAAAAATAGTTGCACCCAGGAGGAGTCAACTGACAGGAATGGAACTTGATTAGGTTTGACATAATGAGATGTCAAGTTACAGTGATTGAAGTTTCACGTTCAGCCATGAGAAGTTACAAGCAAGGACGGGCCTTATAAAACTATATACAGTCGTCCTGTTGTTTGTGCTTTCCACTCTGACTCGCGCTCACATACACAAACCCCGGAGAGGGACAAATTGTCCAACATGTGCAGAGTGACACAAAAACCATGATTGTAGACATTCAGCGAGCAGTGATGCCTCCATTAGTGATTCTGTTAGTGCCAGCATCATTGGCAGACAGCTGCACAGCGCACACACGACCGCTACAACAAATGCCCTTAACACCATGTCAGCGTCACCAAAGACTGCAATGGTGTCGTGTCAGACTGTCATGGAGTGACTCAGAATGGCAGCGGGTCATCTTCAATGACGAGTCCAACTTTTGTCTTTGTGGAGACGACCAACGAATCCATGTATGGAGGCACCGTGGTCAGCGCCAAGGTGAATGGTTGTGTCACGTGTCCAGAAGGCCTGGTGTCCCTCCACCTCCACCCCTACCGCACAATCTGCAGGAACTGTGTGAGAATACTCAAGCTACATGGGATGGATTATCACAGGACACCATTAGGAACCTCTACAACTCCATTCCTAGACGTCTGGCATGTTGCATTAGCAAATATGGTGGCCCAACGTACATATTGAGGGCCAGTGTACATACCACAAAAAAGACCTCCACTGTGCAATTCCATGAAATCCGCACGTTTACCACCAGGATGGCTTGTAAACAGCTGTGTTTGGTTTTATGTACCTCAGTAAGAGTTATGCAAAATGTCTCATGTCACCTTTGTTGTGAAGGTTTGGACAGGCATTGTGGTGGTAACTGCCAAAAGCATTCTGGGAGAAGTATCTGCGTGTCTTGCATGGACACCCTTTGCAGCTGTCTCATAAACAATGTCCGAAACATTTGTTCCACTAAGCACACTTGAAAATGTCTCGGCCTGGAATCTGGGCTGGTGTCAGTAGATGGAGCAAAACAATCTACAGTCTGCTGTCTGTTTCAAACCATCAGAAATAACCTCATTCTGTGTACAGCAGAACACTAATGAGCTAGTTCTAATCACTGTGCATACATGTAGGCACAGTGTAATAGTGCCATTATTAATGGGTTGTTGTCATTACTGTGGAGTTTACATGGTGACACACTTTTGTTGCAAAGTTCTGATGCACTTATTAGACACTGCGCATTATGTAGTCTAAGCATATATTAGCCTAGTAATATTAGGCTGAGAGATGAAGCAGATGGAGATTGGAAGTGGCTGTTAGAAGGACGGGTTGTGAGCTTGCCTCTGAAGTGGAGACCGTAGAGTTTCAAACCACTTTCTGTTAAGGGGGGTATGAGGTTTTACCCTGGTCTAAAGTTGAAAGTGGGAGAGTAGAGCGCTCCCCGATGTAAACCTGATGTGCGTGTGCCCTACTAAAGCAGAGCAAATGGTTTTTATTAACTCACGTAAATATGAATCTGGAAACTCTATTATAAGCAACTCCAAGGAGGCCTGTAGTAGAAGCCACATTGTTCTTCTCGCTCTCTCTCTAACTTTGTCCAGATTGCTAAACTCTCTAGCCGAGTTGCACAAACAGAAGTGTAGTTGAGACATTTCTTATCAGGGTGCATCTCCAATGTATGTGAAAAGCTTTAACATTGCTAGCTGCGCGATTTCTCAGAGTTGAGTTTGATGCCAGCTGATAAAGTGCATTGTTCACATATCTACAGTTCACTTTATTAGGAACACCTACCTCGTATCAACACTCACTGTCCAGTCTATCAGCTCTATTCACCACATAGATGCACTTTGTGGTTGTACGGATTGTAGTCCTTTTGTTTCTTTGCAAAGTTTGTTAGCCCAGAGAATAGTCCACCAACAAGAACCTCACCACTGCAGCATCCACTGCCATGTTAATGTCACTGCTGGCCTGAGAATGATGAACTACAATTTTAGGTACTAGGTACTAACAATGTAAATATAGCTTCAAAGGTATTACAGTGGTTTTATGGTTCAGCTGTGTGCTTTAAGTATTTTTGTCCAGGGACAAAGAAACATATTCATACCATTACAAAGAACAGAACAATAACAAAGCTGGAGATAAGACAAGGCGTTCAGTGGAATATGATACAGCTATGTTCTAAAGGTACTGTAGGCGTACCTTTGCATCTATAAGGTTGCCTACACAATTTTTGGTTTGTTTTGTTTATCAAGGAACAAACGGTGTAAAAGTAACTTTAAAAGTTGAAACTGTTTTTTTTGTACAGAACTAGAAAGCCACGGAGGGAACCGGAGGTAAACATAATAATTCACTTGATTCAATGTTTTGCAGTTTATTCACAAGATTAACACTGTGCTCTCAGTCTTTTAATCATGCTCAAATCGTGTACAAGCAGGCTAACCATTCCCTGAATGTGTCTGATGGATTTTAATGTGCTTAGATTTTTGTGATAACTTATTAGGGTTTGTTTAGCTTTGGGTTTGTGTTGCGAGTGTTGTGAGGACATTGTAGCTTCTCTTGTAGCTTCTGTGAGTGTTATGAGGACACTGTAGCTTCAAGTCAAGTAGTTTTTTATTGTCATTTCAACCATATACAGTGGTGTACCGTACACAGTGAAACGAAACAACGTTCCTCCAGGACCAAGGTGCTACACAGAACAATAAATACAATAGATTTACAAGACAATTTACAATATACAAAACAGCAAACAATAAATACAAGGAGGGAGCAGTAAAGTGCAGTTATGTCCATTTTTTAAAGATGGACATTGAACATTGAACATTGTTTTTAGCAGTTACATAGCAGCAGTTATGTCATTGAACATTGTTTTTAGCAGCAGTTATGTCAATATGTGGTATAAATGTAAACATTTACTCCTTAAGTTTGTGTAGACAGATTTAAGAGATGAGATTTTGTGTGTGTGTGTGTGTGTGTGTGTGTGTGTGTGTGTGCGTTCAGTCCAGTCACAGAAATGTGTGCAGTTATTCAGACCAGACTCTGGTTGTTAAGGAGTCTGATGGCTTGGGGAAAGAAGCTGTTGCACAGTCTGGATGTGAGTGCCCGGATGCTTCTGTACCTCTTTCCAGACGGTAGGAGGGTGAAGAGTGTGTGTGAGGGGTGTGTGTGGTCATCCACAATGCTGTTTGCTTTGCGGATGCAGCGTGTAGTGTAAATGTCTGTGATGGTGGGGAGAGAGATACCGATGATCTTCTCAGCCGTCCTCACTACTCGCTGCAGGGACTTGCGATCCGATACAGTGCAGTTCCCAAACCAGGCAGTGATGCAGCTGCTCAGGATGCTCTCGATGGTTCCTCTGTAAAATGTGGTGAGGATGGGAGGTGGGAGATTTGCCTTCCTCAGCTTCCGCAGGAAGTAGAGACGCTGCTGGGCTTTCTTGGTTATGGTGCTGGTGTTGAGGGACCAGGTGAGATCCTCTGCCAGGTGAACTCCAAGGAACTTGGTGCTCTTGACGATCTCCACAGTGGAGCCGTCGATGTGTAGTGGAGAGTGGTCACACCTTGTCCTTCTGAAGTCAACAACCATCTCTTTGGTTTTGTCTACGTTCAGAGACAGGTTGTTGGTTCTACACCAGTCCGTTAACCGTTGCACTTCTTCTCTGTATGCTAACTCGTCATTCTAGCTTCTCCAGTATCTTCTGCTCACATTATTATTATTTAAATATTATCCAGAGTAATCGCTGTGTGCAGCACGGGCAGCAGCTAGATGGGCTGGGAGTCACTCAATAAGGTCCTAGTAGGTTGTCCCGGGTATCTGGAGCCATGCTGACTGCAGTGCATCCCACAGCTGGGGGAGGTTACATAGAGCAAACACGACAAGCAAGGTGGTCCCACAGATGCTCAACAGGGTTCAAGTCTGGGGAATTCAGGTGTCAGGGTAGTACTCGGAGGTCTTGGTCAAGCTCTTCCAGTCAGTGTTGGACATTTCTAGCTGCGTGACCTTTCTAGCTGCGAGATCCCATCTGTCCCAGGGAAGACAATGAACATGCATGGGCGTACATGATGTGCGCGGATGGATTCATAACCAAATCGGTTGAGAGTGCCTTCCACATGGATGAGTGGGCCCAGAGAATGCCACGAAAACGTGACTTCCTTCATGAGCTACGTGCTGCCGCCATCAAAAGTAGGAAGTGGTCATAATAATGTGTAATAACTCGACTGTGTATGAGTGTCATGAGGACATTGTAGCTTCTCTTGTAGCTTCTATGCGTGATATGAGGACATTGTAACTTCTCTTGAAACTTCTATGAGTGTTATGAGGACAATGTAGCTTCTCTTGAGAGTTATGAATTCTTGAGGCCAGTTTGAATTACAAGGGTTTATTTTTGTTTACTTTGTTTACACTCGTCATCAATAGAACAGTTGCCTAAATAGTTGCACACAGAAGGAATCAACTGATGCAAATGCAACTTGGTGGGTAGGTTTGACTTCAGGAGACATACAAATGATTTAAGTTTTATTCGCATGGACTTTATTGCTGTACCTGACGGACCCTACAGCCATGATTGTGGACATTCAGCAAGCAGTGATGCCCTCCATGAGTCATCCTGTTAGTGCCAGCACCATTGGCAAAGGGCTGCAAGACGCAAGACTACATGCACACAGATCGTTATGACGACTGCCCTTAACAACACAGCAACGTCACCAAAGACTGCAATGGCGTCATGCCAGACTGTCATGGAGTGACTCAGAATGGCAGCGGGTCATCTTCAGTGACGAGTCCCACTTTTTTTCATGATGCATGGGATGGATTAGCACAGGACACCATTAGGAACCTCTACAACTCCATGCCGAGATGGCTGGCATGTTGCATAAGCAAACATGACGTCATACTGAGATCCACTAGTTCTGTATGTGTAGCTCAGTAAATATTGCCCATATCAGTCTAAATTTATCATCATTTCTTGTTCCTGGTAACCTTTATCTTCCTTCCCAGTAGCACTGCAATCCGACACTTCCTTCTGGGTGCAACTCTTCTGTTGATGAGTGTATGTAGAACATAATGGTGATGGACGCGGGTTGCATGGGGCCCCCCTTGTGAATTTCTGCCTAGTGTCCCTACAGTCTCTAGAATACTCCTTGGTAGAGGGTGGTCTGCCTCCTATTGTCTATGACCTCCACGCGTCTCTATGATGTTTGGGAAGTGTTGACATAAAATCTGTCCGAAATGGGAATTCGTACATTCCTCGCAGGCTTTGGTGCAGAGAGCGCGCGTCACCCAACCGAAACACTCCGTCCAATTCATCATCTCGTAAAGTCCTGGCTGCTCACGTACGACCCGCGCGACTCCTGTTTTCTCGGACAGCGCGCGCGGCATACGCAGCTCCCAGTGTATGCAGCGTGTGTGCGCGCGCGCGTCGCTCCGCCTATGGCGCTTCCTTCACTGACCGCTCTGCGCAAAGTGTCGAGCCTCAGCTCAGCATCGCGGACAGAGGCAGTCAGTCAGAGGGACTCAGCTGGGGCCAAACATCGCACTCCGTGACTGAACATGAGGCGGAAAACGGAGTTTTTGTCGGGCGACTTCCTCGTCGAGCTTCTCTAAAGCGGAGTAGTGTTTTTTTCCTCTCTCTATCTCTCTGTCCTCCTTTACTTTCCCCTCAGTTTGTTCGCATTGATGTTAAGTCGACGCCAGGACTCATCGCGCTCCGCTCAGCGTCTTTTCTGGAGTTTGCCCGCTTCGTTTCCGTCCGTATTCCTCCTTTTCTGACTGCTCTATGTGGATTTTCTTCTCGAAGGAGAGATGGGGGACTCTGTGTTCTTCGACAGGCAAATTTCTTACCTTGTGAGTAGTCTTTACTTTCATGTCATGCTCGGTTTTTAGAAGCTCGAGTAAGCTTCTTGGTGAAATTCTCCCGTTCCACCTTAAATGGTGCAGCAGTTCCAATTGGTGCACCGTTAAAGGTGGAACGGGAAAGTTCGAACAAGAAGCTGCGAGTATGAAGCCAACTTGGGCGGTTAGGTACAATGGAGTTTGTCTGCAAACGTATGTAATAAAAAAAAACGTGGACGCCGTGCAAGAGCTGAGGAGCCCCAGAAGAGGTTTAGCGTGTGCGCTTCCTGTGAGGAAACAGACACTGACAGGCTCTTGCTGTTCAGAGCTCTTGCAGACAGATACACGAGAAACTGAATGTGTTGTGTATCACTTTCCACACAAACATTGTGTCTTGTGTGGTATAAAATAACAACTTAAGCTTCTGTTAAAACTCTGTAAACTAGCCAACGAATAGTCCTTTGACATGTGCCAATATTTTAACAACGACAAGGAGATATTGATGGATAACTAATACTAATATACTGTAATTAGCTATTTATAGTGTTCATTTGCAAGCTGCCTTTAAATACATTACCGACATTCGGATATGCAGATTTCTGAGCCATCTACAGCTCCATTTATAATTCTTGACACTCTGATTTGACAGCTTTCTGTTTATGGTTTGTAGCTATACTAACATATATTAGAGTCATCCATCTTTATTGATTCTGATTGCTGGTGTGCACGTGGTCAGACACATAATTGTGGCTCCATTTGGGGGGTGGGGATTGCTCCTGATGTAATACTGCCCATTATGATTCCATCCATGTTTCTGAGATTTACTCAGCTTGGTTTGTATCAGTGGTATGTCTATCTCCCCCTCAAGCTCTGAGAACCCACCAACCCCCTCTGAAACCTGAAATACCTTTACAATATGACCGCTGCTCCTACATGAAAAACCTCGCCCCCAGTCCTGCCCAGTCCAGGCCGTCTAAAGTAAGCATGGACAAAGCTCCTGTTTGGTACCTTATGACTCTGATTAATGTCCCTGCACTGCCAGATGATAAGTCACCAAATAGGCTATGTGACAAACTAAGTCCTTTTGGCACTAAGTGCTGGGAATGTGCAAGGAATGATGTTTGTGTCTGCTCGTTGCTTTTGCTTTTTCAGTCATTATGCGGATACCCAGTGTGCACTCTCCCTCTTTTTTCCTGTCTTTCTTGAGTCTTTCTTGAGACTCCTGCGTCACTGTGGCTAAATATTGCTAACTTTAAAGGAGCAACGTGTAAGATGACGCAACCTGACTAATTTGTACTCCAAACAGTAGGGGGCAGCTTATCACTAAAACATTGTGGTGTTTTATCTATTGTAGACACAATCTATTGTAGAAACGAACAGCCCCCTCAATGTTAGCATTAGGACTGGACCCAAATAAAACTGCACAATACTGTAATCTTCGGGATTCTTGGGAGAAACTTAGATAATTCAAGGTTTCAGTCCATAGCACAGCTTTATATTTCAGTTAGCTGAAAACAGCTTCAAACACAGCGAGAAGTAACACAGCCTTTTCAGCACTAACAGCTAAAAACAGAGGTTTTTGGAGGTGCTTTACTTTGGAAACCCACCTTTCCCCCCGTATTCAGGCTCTTCAACTTGAAAGTCCTTGTACAAATGCTGTTTACTTACCGGTCTAGAGGAAATGTTGCAAGTTCACCATCAAAGTTCATCCCTTTACAGCGGTGGAAAGCATCACAAATGTTAACTCTATTTATAGCACTTCCTTTATTTACCACTAAACACAGGATTCTAGACATGAGTGGGCGACAGTGACGCCGATAACGGTCACTTGCCAAGAGCTTCGGTCATCGTTGCGCTTACTCTTCCATTTATTGGCTACCTGTTCTTAAATGATCTACCTGGGAGCAGCACCTTCAACATGACTGACAAGAGGTTAGAATATGTCGTAGGCACAGTGATACTTATTCATCCTCTCATGTTGGACTGATTTGACTCAGTGCTACAGTGTCTCACTATCACCTCTTGAGGTACAAAGTGGTATAGCGAGACAGGACAAGCCAGGGCTTGCTGGTTAGCATGCTAACTTCAAGAGATATCTCTGCAACACAATACATAGCCACGTCTTTGAGCTACCGTCAAAACTGTTATTTCTTCACGTTCTGTTGAAAAGTTAAAACTAAAAATATTACATATTGCTCCTTTAAGCCTAAAGCAACCTTAAGAACATTGTTTGTGGGGTCTAGCTAAATGTCCTAACTTTTATTTAGTTGAATGCAAGCAGAAATTCTGTGAAAGAGAATTTCTTTTCATGCACAGACAAGCCGAGTGGCCAAGCAACCTCAGTATGTTCATAGGCCCAGCTGATTCACATAAAGAGCTAAACATGCTAAACATGGATGCACAAGTACACATAAATGCACACATACCAAGCCATCATCCTCCCTTTGTGCTGATCCATGACTGTGATTACACAGGCATGTAACTGAGCCAACAATGCAGCTACGATACAACTGGTTTACATATCTTGATGCCTCACCCATCTATTCCCTCCACATTTGTTTCCCATCATTAAAGCCTGTTTAGTGATTGGTTGGAGATAGTAGTTGAAGTATTTTCTCTGGTCATTCAGACTCTCATGTTTTGTTTTTTTTTTTTGTTTGTTTTTTTACCATGTAACAAATGTCTGCTTAGATCAGTGCTTCATTCTTGTTGTAATCTGATCTACAAACCAGCGGCCCTTTCTGAACTTAGCTGATACATGAGATGCTGTCTCAGATCAGCCTGAATCAGCCTTCTGCCAATGCAACAAGTCTTTAGTTCAGGCTTGGCCTCTGCGGTGAGGGAGTAAATCATGTGTGTAATCACATCTACTTTGCCTAGTGTGCTGGGCGGAGAGGAGCGTGGCTGTTTAGACACACCTGGTGTTAGGAGGAAGCATGTGATGTCCGGAGAAATGTGCGAGCCATAACTCATGAACACTTTGACAGATTCTCACTAAAGTTGACACTGGATAAATGGCTCCCAATTTTGGCCCAGTTTGGTTTATAAGGGGCACTGTAAATTGCATTATGGCTTCATCGAAGCAAACATTTGTATGATACAGTTACATTTTTGGGCAACTATCTGCAAAAACATGGTCACCATTGACCATTTCAGTAGGCTTAAACAGGCTTTTGTGTCAGTGAATGCAGCAGGGTTCAGGAAACTCTTTTTTATTCAAAAGCATGTATTCAGCGGTGCCGGTCTTTAGCAAGATTATCATCATCCCAAATTCTAATGCAGAAAATCTGATGATGCGTTTTGTTGCTCAGCATATTCCTCTGTACTTCCACAGAAAGGTTCCTGGTGACTGATGTAAAATGGCCTACCACAAGCCATTGTTTTTGTGAGATATGTTGTCAGATTTTCTGTAGTTTATTTAGCTAGACAAACAGAACACGTTTGGTTCCCTTTGGTCTGAAGTGGATGATTTCGTAATGGTTATTTGAATGGTCTATTTGAATAGAATTTTTTCCCTCATTTTTCACAGCCCCACTTTTGTCAGTATTAAAACATATTGCTTTGTTCCCTGTGAATTTCATACTTTCACAAAGACCAATTTATGTGACTGAGAAAGTGCTTTTAGAATGGACATTCGTTTCTTTTGGCTACTATTATGAATGGCCAGGTAGGAATTTTGCTTCGCTTTGTTTCTTAGAAAGACTCATTCACTCAAAAAGTTATTATTATAGTCATTGCATAACTCACAAATGAGACACATAGTCTTTTGCCAAACGTTATAGTTTTCTTTTAATCTTTTTGATGGATTTTGTGGTGGTATTTCATGTTAGAACAGTTTCATATTTCACTTTTAGAGTTACTTTTATATTCATACCAAGACTATCAAGGTGCATCTAAAGTTAGAAACTGGGTTTATGGACTTTTATGGATCATTTTGCCAAAAGTCTGAGTGGTTATTTTCCCATCTGATTAATATGTAAGTATATCATTAGTTGTTTGCCTGTCAGGGTTGAGTTACTTTGCTAGGGAACACACTTGGCGTGCTCAGGTTGTGTTTGCATATCCTTAAGATGTCATTGCCAAAGGACATTAAGCTTTTCTTTTGATTTCTTTGGAGCCTGTATTTCTAAAGGAGTTGGATTGTACATTTGACCATGGCTGTGTTTGAATGCTGTGTGTGTGTGTGTGTGTGTGTGTGTGTTTATTTGCGGGTGGGCTAGTATTGTTTGAGAATGATGAAAGCCCATTTCAGAGGGATGCCTTAAAATAACCAAGACAAAACAGGTTTGTTGTTGACAAGGAAGTTTTAGTGGATTTTTTAGTGTCATGATTGTGGTGGGTTGTGAAACAGCTTCTTATCCCCTCTAGCTGATCTAGCCCACTCTTGTAGTTGCATGGCATCATCACAAGGTAACATCAGTCCACAAAAAGGTGATAACAGATCAAAGGCCTTAGAGACCTACCTGAGAAGATCTGTACATAACAACAGCACATCCTGGATTTCTCCTGAAATTTCCCTTTTACTTTGTTTTTCAGTCACACTGGTGATCACTGTGGCTTGATACAGTAAGAATTGTTATGCAACACTTTTTGTCAGTGCCACAACTGAAACTATGCAGAATGCATGCTCTTGGAATGCTGGAGTCAACAAAGTACTTCACAATATTATGATGTTTTCACAATTCAACATGATTTTTTTGTTATTTGTCATTTTGAGTGTACTTTAGTCGAAGCTGACTAAAGTTATTTATCAGAAACAAATGTATCTTTCATGTTTTTCATCCGGTAACCCTTCTGTTTCAATCCAAAGACTGTTATGGAAGGGTTCCACCATGAGTTCAGTGGTTTGTAGCTTTTGTTCTGATTTGACCGACTCAAAGTTTGATAAAAGTGCTCCTGCTCACTGTAACTTCAATGAATTCCTAACAAGATCAGCTTGAAAAGGCAGAGGAGGCTGAAGAGAAGGAGAGAATGTGGGAGCTAAAGAGGGTTAAGGAAACAGACAGTGTCAGTAAGAAGGGAAGAATGTTCCTCTTCATGGGAAGAGGAGGAAAATTCTTCATCCTCTTGTAACAGGAGAGGAGATGGTCCTCTGGTGTTGTGTAACTCCTGCAGGACTCCAAACCTCCTCCCCTGGTCAACTCTGAAACTCATTTCCATCTGTGCATGTTACTTAGCGTCCTTTACTGGCTCTCTGGTGGGTCGGTGAGCTGTGTGTCAGTTTATGAGCAATGCTTCTGTGGAGAGGACACACAAAAAAGGTAATCTGAGACTGGAAAACAATACAGTTTTCTTTGGCTTCCACAGCCACCATCACAGTTGGAAATGAGAAAAAAAGAAAAAAAAAGTTCCAATGAAGAATGCAGAAAGGAGTACATGGGAGATATATATGTGAAGTGTATTAGAGCCATCTGTACCTTTTGTGAAAGTCATTGTGTTTGGTGCTATATCACAGAGAGCTGGCATTTAGGAAAAATAAATCAAACTGGTTTTGATTATTATGGACAGAAAATTAAAATTGTGAGACTGTTAGCTGCTGTTGTGTTTTTCAGACTTTTTATTGATGCTTTATTGAAGCTATGATGAAGATTAGGGATGCACAGCATCATATCAGGAAGGAGATGGAGTGGAAGTGGAGACTGCGAAGAAATATAAGGTAGAGACAGGAATCCGACTGGAAAGAGAAGGGGTTTCAGGCATAGTTCTCCCCCGATATCAGTTAATCCACACTTTCATGTATTAACCATGGGCTGATATTTCAAACCAGTATTTGATACTTATTGCACTCCAGCATTTTATTCATTTTACACACGGCCGAGTCACGTTATCATGACTACCAGCTAATATCCAGAATAACCGCCATGTGCAGCACTGACAGCAGCTACACGGGCTGGGAGTGACTCAATAAGGTTCTGGTAGTTTGTCACAGGTATCTGGAGCCATTTTGACTGCAGGGCATCCCACTGCTGCTGGAGGGTGTGTGGGGGAGGAGCCATAGAGTGAACACAGCGATCAAGGTGGTCCTACAGATGTTCAGTTCGGTTGAAGTCTGGGTAATTACGGCGCCAGGGTAGTACCTTGAAGTCTTGGTAATGCTCTTCCAACCAATTTCGGACATTTCTAGCCATGTGACATGTCGCATTGTCTTGCTTGAAGGTCCCATCCGCCCCAGGGAAGACAATCAGCATGTATGGGTGTATGTGTTCTGCAAGGATGGATTCATACCCAAATGGGAGTGCCTTCCATATGGATGAGTGGGCCCAGAGAATGCCACGAAAACATGACTTCCTTCACGAGCTACAAGCTGCCGCCATCGAAAGTAGGACATTCCAGGCGGATTTGGCCCCAATTTTTTATGTGTGTATCGGTACACCCTTATTTAACTGCTTTATTCATACTAATTACTGTGTACGGAAAGCATAATGTTTCCTAAAGATGGACCAAATTGAGGCAGCTCAGCTTCGAGCTTAGAGCGCTTTAGGATACGACTGAGAAATCCTGCAAGTAAGGCAATAAACTCTGCGGCATTCCGGCTATGCCTTCAGGTGTCACCGTTAAGCTTCGGACCATGACGTTGAGTGTGTTCTCTGATCGGAGGATTATATTCACATAAGCTTTTGCTATTAGTGCTTGTATAAACAGAATACTTTATTTTGTCATTTTTCTGGCATGGCGCTTCGCAAATACCCTGGATTCCAGGTTTCTGGTTGGAGGGACGTGAAGAGAGCCAGAGAGGCAGAAAGAGAGAGAAAGAGGGATAGAGAGAAAGACAGTGAGACAGTGAGTGAGTGCTCTCTCTTAGGTTGCCAGAGCATAAACTTTTAATCCATCTTGTAGTCAGCCATGTGGCTGCGTTTGGCCTTCCAGTGACGCTCGAAGCATACCAGCGCCCTCAGCCCCAATACCTCAACGGATTAGCCGCCACTTTATCTGCTAGCATTTTACACTCGGTTAGCCTTTGCACCCATAAAGCCTTAGAAGGGAACTGGAATGCCAAGACGGGATCCTTAGATTAGGCTCCGGTGTTCTTAGAAGGTCATCCTTAGAAGACTCACTTCACTAAAGAGCAGCTTCTGTAGAGACTACACAACATCTACAATAGCTTTTCATGACGCTTGACATAAGCCAACGTAAGGGGTTTATTCCAACAGGCATCAGATGTCAAAGAATGCTTTTGTTCTTTGAGGTCTTTGCAACTGAGTAAATGTTATATAATTGTCTGTATGGGTTATTCTCACGAAACATATCCACATACAGCACATTTAAGTGTCGTCAGCATCGTGCAGATAATTTGGTAGATAAACTGGAGTTTGACCAATATTCATCATGTTCGCGCTTTTTATGTTTTTTTTATTAGATATTTTATTTTTATTTGCATTGTCTTTGCAACTGTAAAGTTATTGTTTTTTTACCGTTATAGATGTCTTTAAACCCTACTCTGTTTCAGTAATGAGAATTTGGTCACTTAAGATGGAAGATGTTACGGAGAAACTGAGATTATACTATATTTACAATTAATTCATTCAAGCTTATTTTTATTTATTCAACAAGGCCCCAGTGTTCACAAAATAAGAAGAAATAATGTTTTAGTCAAATTTTTTTTTTTTTTTTTCAATTTGGGTTCCTGTTTTTGTCATGTTCGTGAAAATAACCCTTATAGGTTTATGTCAGTTGTCATGAAATGCTTATGTAGGTGTCCTGTAGCCTTATGAACACAGCCCTTCTGTAGTAGCCCCAATGACTGATCCTGTTTAACTTGGACCAAAGTGTACAGGGAATCCACATTGGCAAGTCCTATAGCATGGCTCTCACACACTTAAACCATGATGGAAACATACGATTTGGGCAGTTTCTCTAGTCCTTCTCAGCCGAAAAGACATTCCACTCTTATAGCATAATTCTTTTTACTCCTATATGCTTCAGCAAAGACCGTATGTTGGGAGTCAGGTCAAGTTTCTGTTGAACCGTCTCTGTAAATTAATGAAAACCAGATTGCCCATATATTGTGTATGTAATTAAACCTATTTGTCTTGATAGCTCTTTATTTTGAAAGATATCACTGTGCAGAGACCCCTGGTTGACGTCACAGCTATACGGGGGGAGACTTCCTTGCCCAAACATGCATACCAGCAATATGCCTTGTGCTTGGAGAGCATAGTGACCCAAGTGAGAAGGTGTCAGCAAGACAGGTCTGCCAGCAGAGACAAGTTGTAAATTCCTCCTGTTGTTCAGGGAAGCTGCACAGAACCATACGTGTCCTTTTCAACTGCCTTTTGTGCATTGCAGCACGTGTGTTTCCATACCTTTTCTAAGACCTAGCTAGTGCCCAAGGGTGTTTACTTTGCTCTGCCACTCCCTCTGCAAACAAGCTGGGTCTAGGCCAGAAGTAGGGGCTAAGGGGTACTTGCTTTGGATCTGGAGTGAGCCAACACTAATTGGTAATGCTGAGCATTAGATAGTTGTACTTGTGTATATGTGCATTATGCACAATAGCTCAAAGAGAGGGTCTGGACTGCTAGCTCCAAGCAGAAGCTGTCCAGAACCCCAGCTCAAATTCTCAGAGTTCTCTCCCCTTCCCCTCTCTCAGGTTCTTGAAGTACTGTCTGAACTCACAAACTGACTTCGTAGGTCCCAATATTGGGAATGCATCAACCCTAGGAAAAGAGTGGCACCCTTAATAGTAATTGCGATCCCAACTGCAATTGTGAGCATTCTTGGAAAGGCAGAGAAAGGACCAGTAATGCCTTCTGGAAGCAGTCATGCCTTGTAATCCGGGTCCTTTTGCACAAAGAACCATAAAGTTGAGATTGTCTTAACTTCTGCAGAGCAGTAAAGGCTCAGTGATTCCAAGATCATGCAATTACAGTAATACTTGAGAAAGTGGACTCTGATTAGGTAGCCCTTGCGTGAATTGTGCAGACATAGGCATTAGCAACTTCTCTATTTTTATTAGGCAGAGTTTATTAGTGTTTTAAAGAATAAATGACTCAGGCTAGCCATGTATGTGTGTAAAAACGCTGCAGCCTGTTAAGTTGGCAATAGTGGTTGCGACACTGCACATTAAAATCTAACCTAAAATATGTCCATGCTTTAGATCTGTTTAATTTCCACAAGTCTTTGCGCATCTGTAAAAAGTACAAGCTGCACGCTTTTATAGACCTTTCTATAAATATTTTAACAAGCGAGACAGATTTCGTTATTCAAATACCATTGTAAAGATTAAACCACTCGTGTATTTACAACACTGAACCTTTCAGATGGATGTTTTATTATTATTATTATTATTATTATTATTATATTTTTAATTAATTACAGAAACGTCAGGCCCTCAAGGTCAAGAGGTCAGACAGTAAGTTAATTGGGGTCAAATACCAGACCTTGATGCCTGTCAGTTCATTAACACATGCAGGATGTTTTACGGTTGTGTATACATGCTCAGCACCACAACATGCAACTTTTTTTATGTGTATTTTTTTGCAGGTTTGAAAAGAACTGTGCGATCCCAGCTGGCTCTGACAAGTTATTTCAAATGTAACCATATTTGGGAATCTTGTTGCAAAATAGCTTTGTAAACGTAAATGTACATCGAAGAGCACGACAGAGATGGAATGGGAGCCTGTTCAGATGGATGTGAGTCAAAGACGTAGTGGGACTTTGCAAATAGTTCAGCATGTGCTGTTGTGTAAGTTGTTTAGTTAATGATAAACAGTAAAGTCTACCGCTGGAACCACATCCTGGAGCTAACCATGAACAATGATCAAACACTGTTCTCCATCACTCTTCCTCTCTTTTTTGTCTTGCTGAGGTAATATTTATTATTCTTACCTTCCAGACTTATGCACAAATGACAAGTCAAAATGATGGAGCAAAATACAAAATCAGGGAAAAAACTCCCTGTTGCTACAACTAGCACATGCAAGTAGGCCACTCGTTACATGACACAGAGCAGTCTACAGAACATACCATACTACTGAGTAGGGATGGGAATCTCTAGGCACCTCAGGATTCAGTTTGATTACAGTTCAGAGGCTGCGATACGATCATCAAACCATTATCAGAGCATCTTTTTTCCTGTACCGCATGTCTTTGTCCTTGCTCTGTGAGTTTGTGGTACTTTTAAAGCAAAGCATTTATAATGATCCATAATGAATTTACTTTTAAAATATGTTATTAATAAAATACATGGAAGCGAGGGAGGCCAGGTTTAGGGAGTGGGTATAAGGTTTCAGATAAACCCAGTGCAGCAGCAACAATCTTGTTGGATGCGTCATCAGTAAATAAAACAATCTTTCTCAGTGATCTGCCATTCCTCTCCTACGTTCTTTAACAGCTCAGCCGTATTTGCACCTGCGTGGCTCTCCTTCACTGTTTTTGTTCACACGAGACGCTAGCTGCCACTAATCCATGATAAAATTTCACCGTTATAGTGACGTAGGTTTCTGTGGCAATGTACGTCCACGCATTACCTGCTACAGCTCTCCTACCCGTTTTTTCAGTGACCCCATGTCTTCGGTGTTGGTCTTGTTGTATCTTGCCTTTTGGGAAGCTGTGTCTTGCCTCCAAAGAGCGGTACATAGCACGAAAGCCCTGGTTCTTAGCGACTGAATGCAGACAAAGTTGCAATAGAGTTTGTAAATCACTTTGCTCTTTCTGAGTTGGGTGGAAGCTTGGTCTTCTGGTTGGGCAGGTGTTTTTGTTCCTCCTCCAGGTGGAAACGCGTAATATGGTTTCTCATGTTTGTTGTGTTTTCCAAAATATTTTAGTTTGACATAACTTGCATGTAGTGTGGCTCTTGTCCAGGTCCTTTTGCCCCCCCCTTAACTTCATGGAAGGCAAAGTGCTTCCACACGCTAGCTTTTAATGCTGATGGTGGTGTTCGGATTTCTCGTTCGTCCATCTTGTGTAACGTACACACCACACCAGAGACTGTCCAAGTGCCGTACCTCTGCATTTATGAATTCTGCCTTTAGCATTCCATCAACGTTACGAATCCATACTCAGTTAACATTTAGAAAATCAGTTTTGGACATTTGTGATTTGATTCAGCATTGCAATGCATCTAAGAATGGATTTTTTCCCTCACCCCTACCACTTGGTGCCTGGCCTTCATATGGCTCTACTGGGAAGAGGCATGAATGGGGATGATGGTTATTGAGTGACCTGTATCCATCTATGTATATTGTAGAGTGGTGGAATGGCCTGCTTGTTGGTTCTGTGTGCACATGCAGTCATCTGCAAAAGTTTGGGCCCCCAGGTGAAGTGGTGAAAATAATTGAACACATCCCAGCAGTGCATGTGTTAACTTATTTTAACTTGGAAAATCAACACGGAATGTAAATTGACTGGGGGCATTTTGCATTCAGTTGTATATATGCAGACCTGTCAACCTTGGGAAAATATTTTGCTCACATATTTTGTTCATGTGTTTGCCTTGAAAAAAGCGTCACTCCGCACCTCATAGCAGTATGCAGGCAACGACGGCATGAAGCCACGCAAACGTTGGCATGGAGGCAGTGTGATGGAACTTTCTCAGTGTAGACTATGGAATGCCAGGGGGACGCTCTGTACTTTGCTCTGTACTTCCTTGCTTCCAAAAAATCAACACCCGATTTATTTTACTGCTGTGGTCAATGGCAGAAGTTGGGAAAATTGAACTCCCAATGGAGCATTCTGCTCACCGCTGCAGTCTGTTGCGGTGGCAGAGTTTTGTCACGGCTCTGTTGAACAAAATGGAATATTTGGTATGCTGTCGGTCACTACCACAGACATGTGAACGCGGCATTAGTTCACATGTTCAGTCCAGCATCAGTTCATAATTATGAAATGCCTGGTGAAAAAGCGAGCTAGCTTGCATATTACATAATGTTCGGCTAACGTTATTAACATTACATATATGCAAGGTTTGGTGTATCCCTGACACTGTTGGAATGAGCGGTGTATCCAGATGGCTTCATTTGTTTTAGAGGCAGTTTGATGAAGTCAGGCTTTATAAGAGGTTTTCGTTTAACTATGAGAGGAGTGCCCAATCTTCAGATGTGAAACCAGTACTGCTTTCACTGGTCTTAGAGCAACGTATTCTGGCAGACTGCACAGGTGAAAGATTGACTTGCAGCTGTGTTTTATGCTGAATTTTGTTCCTAAAGGGTCCTGGATGTTGCAGTGTAAACATGAATACCTTTCTATTGATTGGTAGTAGTGGAACTGGTGAAGTAGCTCATATTAGGGCTGAGCAATATGAGTATATATTGTTATCATGATAACTTATGTCGGAATACTGTAAAATATGCTTATCTGAACATATTGTGTATATCGTCAGTAGTTGTTGAACAAACTGTATGTTTCATTCACAGTATGGCAAATATTGAATAAGAATCATTATATTTACTTTTCATATATTACTTTTTTTTAAAAATAGCATTACCTGTTATTGTAACTCAAATCCAACTGACCAAACATCATATATGTATAATGCTGCTATATGGCTAAACCTGGTATCAGGGCCATATCAGTAGAAAACACCCAAGCTTCAACTTGCTATCTTTAGGTTACAACTTGGAAAAACCTGGAATCGGGGTCATATCAGTCGAAAATGCTGGCTCGCCTATCATAGGGAAAATCACCTTAAATAGCACAGGTAGAGTAGTTTCTGCATAATAGCCTACTTTTAGATCATCTCCAGTTCAAAATAGCACATTTGTAAGCTTAGTAGTTTTAAAATGTTCAGTCCAATACTGGCCAGTATTCACAGTTTCAGTTACAGTATGGGTATTGTGCCATCTCTAGTGAGGGCTCACAACACCATTTTTCTTCACCTTTGGTACTTCACAAAGAACGACCAAAAGGTTTGTACAAGACACCAAAGCAGTTCCTTTACAGAGACAGTGTGATACACCCTGATGGTTTGACTTAATTTTCTTTGTTTTAGTACCACTAGACCCAACATAAACCCCAGTTTTGCTGTGATCTCAGTCAACACAAGTGAGACAAAAGTTGTGACTGCCTTGATCAGGCCTGTAAATGGGTGTTCTGCTCTAAAACAAGCATGCTGTGCAATGTTATGTAATATCGTAATATCAGTTCTTCTTGATCAATTTGTCTTGAGTTCTTCACTCTCCCATCATCAAGCTGGTGCAGTAGCCCCCCTGAATTTGTTATAAACATTGTTAGAATAGCTCTTATTGTCCATCCAGCCTGCTGACACTCGTTTACAGAGTGTCTATCTCTAGATAAATACAAGATAGACCAAAGCGTGAGTCAGGTCTGAGATAAGACGTAATACAGATAGCTATAGGAATGCTCCAGTCTCATATTTCCTTTCCATCTCACCCTTGATTTCTGCCTTATCTCTCATTGTTACCTCTATTCTGAGAGGGTCCAGTAAACCATGAAAATCCTCCCACAGGTCTGCTTCAGCAGGTCCCATTACCCTGCATTCTGAGAACGGTTTCAGCTTTACCTCCTTGTCCCGGCTCTCTCATTAGTGCCGCTAATCCAGGGCAGGCCAGGGGAAAGGGTTAAGAACACATATAATTCTATTATCGTAGAAGCCGTGATATTTGCAAACCTCATCACACATTTAAGCTGTTACAGATAGTCCACATATTAAGTGCACGTGTTTGAGTTTGGTGCCATCAGTGGAAAAAGAGACCAACACTGCTGTAACACCTGTAATCTCACATTTGGTAATCTCACTATAGTATATTGAGTCACCTTTAGTGTCATGAAAAAGAACTACATGAGTTAACATACATATCCGGTTTTAAGCAATGTCAACAGCACAGCACAGTGGAACATCCTCTGTGTGCCTCTGTGTGCTAATAGGATTAGCAGAGTGCAAAGCAAAGGCTCCCAAGTTGTTTAAAGAACCCATTATTTAACGCTGACCTCAGATCAGGTTTGTGTTTCCGCTGCAAACTCTTATGATTTTAAGAAGGGGAAGCTGCTTTCATGTCTGTGCAAGAAAGGCTCAACATTCTGTTCTTTGATGCATCACTAGAACTTCTCATCACTGTCCTTCTTCTAAGGACACCAGCAAAACAGCAAGTTGGAGAGACAAGCAGTTTCTTCCTCTCTGTCTTGCCATGGGAATTTTAACTTGGACCAAGATGGATTGAGTAAGACTTTCCGGAAGAGAGAAGTTTGACTTGAACAAGTCTTATATAAGAAAATACCTGTAAACTGCACTAGAGTCCAACACAGAACACAGTCCTGCCAAGGTCATCAGTGAAAGAAAGTTAAAGCGGGTGACGGTAGTGTGATGTAAGGAGTTCTGTCTCTCCTGTTCTCATTTTGCTGCATGGTAAAAATTTGTCATTGCAGATATATATAGAGAAGGATGCATGTTTTGCATTGTTGTTTTTTACTGGTCATCTTAAATATTGGATTGGTATTTGTCTGAGCTGATGAAGGTGACAGTTGTCTTGTTCCAGTCTAAAACAAGCATGTTTTTATTGTTATGTAATATCGATTCATCGAAAAGATACGTTTTCTTTGTCTGGAGTTTCCTCAGTCTGCTATCATCAAGCTGGTGCAGTAACTGAACTGAATGATTAGTAGTATCTTACCCAGATATCTGTTTTTATTTCATTGGATCTCCAGGTCAGCAAATTACCAATGGAATCTTTTACTTTTGGAAAGTAAAAATATTTTACTTGAAATATTTAATAATAATGCAATATATTATGGAAATATTTCACTTTTCAGGCCTGCTTTACAAATAGTGTACTAGCTAGCATTAGCACTCAATGCTGACAAACGACCTAGCTATGTTAGGTGACATGGCAGAGGAACATATCTGAAATCAGCGTTTCTGTTAGTAAAACCAACAACACAGCAACTCTCCGGCAAAGTGTTATTCATTTAGCCTATACAAATATACAAATTTAGAAAAAGCATGTGCAAAAAAAAAGCATTTCAAACAACCCACCCCCAAAAATGCAACCTAAAGTGCTTTTAGTTTCCCAAGCGTTCCTACGATTATGAGAAGGAGGTTTTCCTTGTCTTTAAACCTAAAGTCTTGCCCTAAAGAATATGGTAGCGCTGCTGTAGGAGGCCTGTATGATATTTTTTAGGTTAAAAACTTTTAAATGCTGTGTACATACAGTCTTCACAGCCATGCTGTCAAATACATGTAGGCTGGCAGTTAGGGAACCAGCCTGGTGACTTGAAGGTCATTGGTTTGATCCCCTAAACCGAAAGGAAATGACAAAAGTGCCCTTGAGCAAGGCAAAAACCTCCAACTGCTTCCTGGGTGCCATAGACTGCTCTGGGCAAGTGTGCTTACTGCTCCTTAGTGTGCACATGTTCTTTAGTGTGTGTGTGTGTGTGTATATGTAATATGTATCACTTCATGAATTCAGTAGAGCACTGCTACTGTCAAGATATTCATAGTAAAGGTTAGGGTCAGAACCCATCACAAACCTCATGCCAAGAAACGTAGGATTTTTTTCTTTATTTTTTTCTTTATTTTTTTCTTTTTTTTTTTGCAATTATGATTTCTTCATAGAAGTCTCTCTGAAATGAGGCAGGCACGATAAACAGTACATGGAAATCGCTCAACCATCAAAATCGTCACCTTTTGCCCCCTCGGAAAAAAATGCAGTGTCATAAGGGGGTTACACATTCCCATTCCGTCATGGAGTTTTTTATTGTCCACAAGAAAGTAGTGTAACATTCCATTCTGATCTGCAACACCGGACCGGGCGTATTTCCTTATCTCTAACTAAACAACACTCTCTGCTTTATTGTATTGCCCCAAGCGCTCTCTTAGGTTAAGTGAGCTCAATGGCTCTTGCACACAGACTTAGCCAAACATGTGGGTGGCTAAGTGGGCCAGGGTGGTATGAATTTTACCATGTGTAAGAGTTGTCTTCACAGACCTCTTGATATGCTATTTATACTTTTTGCGGTTAAAGTTCAGGACGTACGTACTTGGACAGGATCATGAATGAATCATCTTGCCATTTTAGCGTAGTTCCAAAGCATGACAAGTACTTTTAAAACTATTTGCATGATATCTTGACATGAGATAACAATCCATGAAACCAGGCAATAAAGACCAGACAAATCTTAACTTATCTCCTATCTGCGAAGTGAGGCACCTGTTGGAATGCAATGTTATGGAGAGCTTCTATCATGTACGAAGCCTCTCAGGGCCTCCTACCATAAGATGAAAGATTGTAATCTTATATTCTTGATGAACCCTGGCCCACATGCACTTCATTTCCTCACCAACGTTCGCAGCAAACATATTTACTTTCGTTTCCTTTTTTTAGCCTTGCACATGAATGAGCTCCTTGGTGAACAGGCTTCTTCCTTAGCATGCATTTAGCACTGTTGGTATCTATTTGCAGTGATGTGAAACCAGTTTTGTCATTTGTTCTTTAATGACTAAGATCTGGGTTTGAGTTGCTGAACAGCCTTTATTTTTCAGCCACAGCCTGCCACTGCTTATTTCCCAAAATTCTCATTCATTCTCAGACATTCCATTACAAAGTTTTGGGGTTTCTTACGTAATTGCCCAATCTCATACCATAGGTATGGTAATTCCCAGTGCATGCTCAAGAAAAGCAGTGCCCAGTAGAGACGTTAACTGGATTGTCTGCCAAAAGAAAGAAATAGAGAGTGTATTTGGCCTTTCGGTTAATTGCTGACAGTTTTTATATAAAGAACACAGTGGCCTTTGAGCCAATTAAAAGAAAATGTTTGATAAAAAGGAATGCATGTTTCTTAACTGAGCAGGGCCTGAAAGTCGCAGTTTTATCATAATGTTAAGCGTGGACGTCCAGAAAGAATGCCAGGCTCTTGTTTCCTGATGTTATCGTAATTAGCTTATAATTATAGGCTTTTTAATTACAGTTAGTGAAATAGTTCACAACTGATATGTTCTTCATTGCTTGTTCATAATGTTCAATAATCAAAGGAAAGTCCAGTCAGCGAAGGAAAAGAGTTGTTGTTGGACTGTGTTTCCTACTAGGGAGTGTGCCGCGCATGATTAAAGGCAATGATGAAAAGAAATGGTTCTTTTTCTGTGCAGCTGTGGAGGCTCTGAAAAAGGTAAAGCCGTGTACGATCAATCTCTAATCTCTCAGCACCTTGGAAGGCAAAGGTGGGAGAAGCGAGTTTTCCTTGAAACTTGATAGACTAATGTGTGCGTGCATGTGTGTGGGATAGAGTGTGTGTGTGAGAGTGAGTGAGAGAGAAAAGAAATTCCATTCTGCAGTTACATACTTTTGATTGTTGCCTAGCAGTTATTTTTACTTGTTTGTGTGCCTTTTCTTCTTTTTTGTGATCTCCATCCTCTAGATCACGTTCTTTTATTCTGCTGATCTATCACCAGCTGGCTGTGTTCTTTATGGCCCCCTTGAGCTTAGTCTCACAGGCTGGACATAATCTTGTAATGAGAAGGTCTAGGGACAACCATGATACATTTTGGGATGAATATAGGTGGATGTGTTAGCATGGGAATGAACTTGAGTGTGAAATTTCTAAACCAATCCAGTGCAGAGGGTGATAAATCACCTATGGTTAAAATTAAACATTACCCCTCACAAAGGAATAAGTTCTGTTGGCTTATGATAGTGTTGTATTAGCTAGCTTGTTTTATCACTAGCACTTGCACTGTATGTCACAAAAGCATGAACTAGAGGAATTTGGGTGTGGGTTTTAGAAAGGGGCGTACCCTTGTTTATGGCTGAATTTGCCACTATCCTTCACCAACGGTTTAACAAGTAGCCCTCAGACTCTCATTACGAGATCACGTCCCGTCCTGTGAGGCTACCGTAAATTATGAATGCCAGTGGTAAACACCATAGGTTTTTGGCTGTTCTGTGTTTTCTCTGTACCAGAACTTTGGACTTCCACTGCTCATGGCATTAATCGAGTGAGAAGAGCCTAAAGGCATCATTTCTCATTGCCTTTACTTGTCACAGCAATTTTTCTACTGAGTGCTGTTTGAAAGATCTTGAAAGCCTGGTGAAATGTGGAGGCGTTTGGAGCATTTGTCTCAATTTGCTGTGCCACAGCACCTGTAGTTAGACATTGATATATTGCATGTTTATGTAAACAACTAAAAAAAAAAAAAACAGTTCCATAAACATCACTCAACCGGATACATAGTGTATACCGACCAAATACAGCAATAGTATTGCCAGGCATGAATTCCTTGGCAAAACAAACAAATAAATGTGATTAAAATATGGGAGAAATCTTGCAGAAGTGGGGAGGTTGTTGTCCTGATGCTCTGTTTATTCGACCATTGGCAACCACCAAAACTAAGTGCTGGATTCCCACACTGAGTTTCATGAAGGCAGTAGAACACTTAGCTAATTACATTACTGTAGGTAGATGCCAATATAAACGATGTAAGAACGTTAAAATGAAATGTAAGATGCTACAAATTAGAAACAGCTAAAGGCCAAGGTAGCCAGTAAGCAATGTTTCCAAATCCAAAAGCCTCCAGTATTGAGCAGCGCAACTGTATTCAAGACTGTGAGATTCGTACAGGGAATGTGCAGTTCTTTGTCCGAAGGTTTATAGATGCCCGTCATCCAGATTACTTCTTCTGAATTCAAAGGTATTATTAGTGAGTTTGTCCCCCTTCCTGCAGCTACAGGCTTTGGGAAGGCTTTCCACTAGATACTGGAACATTGATGCGTTGGATTTGATTGCATTCAGCCACAGAGCATTATTAAGGTCAGCTATGATGTTGGATTGTTAGCTCAGCGTCATTCAAAGACATCTCAAAGCTTGTGGATGGAGCTCCATTATACCAGTAAACACAGTTCCACTGCTCAACAGTCTAATATTTGGCGAGGCTTTATACCCCTCTATCTGGTGCTTGGCATTTGGTATGGTGACCTTGGCGTCCTGTGTGGCTCCTCCAAAGCGTCCTATTCTGTTAGCTTCTGTGGAGGCTATACAAGCTATATGCATGCAGTGAACACCTGTGTCAGCAAAGGATACACCTTCAAGTGTTAAAATAGTAATTAAAAGTGTCTTAAAACTTTTGGACTTCAACACCAATTACTTCTGGCTTACGTAGTGCAGTTTACCTTTAGATTCTGCCTTATAAATAAATAAACTGTTTGCATTGGACTAGTGACTAGTGCAACTAGTACACTGTTTTTAAGTTATTTGGTTAATGCAGACCAGTTGTTGGAGATAGGTTTCCTGTCTGTGCAAACATTAAACTCGAGGATCGATTACAGTGGACGTATTCGAAGCTTTTAAACACAAGCAAATTTGCTGTCACACCTTAGTGTCTACATGGCCGATGCAATTGAATTGGCTAGCATTGTCCTCTTAAGTGTTCTGAGGCCACTTCATTTGCAAATAAGACAGAGACATTTTAAAAGAGCATATTTGTATAAAAATGCAAATATTTAATTAGTATCTGTATTTGATTATGGTATGAATGGTAAACATTAGGATTTAGGCTGGAGCCGCTGGTTCCAGATCAAATAACACTTCACTTTAAGCTAACAGACTCCTTCTGCACCGTTGTTTGGTTTTGGTGAGCTGCCTGTGGCTTAAGGCTGCAGTGCAAAGCCGAGGGAGACGACGTCCCCCCCTCCCACAGCGGACTGACTATCTGTTAAGTAAATGTGACAGGAGACTCATAGCAAAGCAATTATACAAGATTACAGTCTTTCCTCTTCCCTCCTGTACACAATGACAGATGACGTGGCATTGTCAAGACATGCTGTAATTTGAGGGTAGCTTTTCTTGCGGTCACAGCACACAGTGTCTGTTTGTATTTGTATTGGTGGGTAATTGGCCGGGGTTAGCTATAAATTACCATAGACTGCCAGCTTGATTTCACAGTGTGGCTCCCGAACTCCATGTGAAAGCTCTTCTGAACTCTGCTGAAACTATTGGTTTTGAGCGTCAGGAATAATGACAAGTCTAGAATACTTTAATATTTGTCATGTGATTTTTTTTTTGTGGGGAGTCTTTTGCTTTATTGCCTTTATTTTATCTATTTATGTTTTGCAAGTTGGGGGGGAGGTGGGTTTAAATCTTTCGGTGCAGATTTGCAGAACATTTAGATCTGTGTTCCTAAAGTTGATTTCTAGCACATATAGTATTATGATGCTGCTAGCCTGAGCCTGCAGCAGTGGTTGAGCAGGAAAGGCAGTTGAGTTTTCTGTCATTTTGTTTCCTCTTTTGCACGACTGTTAAAAAGTGCTTCATTGCTGGATGTTGTAATTGTGACCAAACTTCATTAGCTCACTGCTGTGTCGATTTCCTGAGTGAGGGATTCACCATGCGGCATGCAAGACAAGATTACACACATTCCATGGGCACAGAGAGAGTGGCTGGTGAAGAGAGTGAGGAAAAAAGAGAAACGTTGATGGGGGTGGGAGGTGTAGAAAGACGAGACGAGATTTGGATGGGGGGGAGGTAGAAAGATACCTGCCTTTTGATGAAAGGAAAACTCTGGATGGTTTCATAGAGCCACATTGTCAGTTTGCTTTAGAAAAGCCTCCAACTGCTTCTCTGCATACTTTTAAGTTATCTCTCTATAATCTCTGTAAATAAACGGAATTTAACTTGTTCTTCATCGGATAATCTTTATATTGTAGGTTTGTAAGCTCACTGGACAAAAAATGAGTCACCTTGTGTGTTTTAGGTGGTAGGAACTTTAGGCTCTTGCAGATGGGGCTATAAATGTCTGCAGGGTGTGAGTAACAGAATTAATAGATTGAGAAGAGGTGGTACAGTGCAGTGAATGTCTCGTTCCATGTGTGGAAAATGGGTCCAAAGCAGATGTTTGGTGATTGACTAAAAGGAGTGATTGCATTTGGGCATGCCAAAGACCATAGTGTGAAGGAAGTAGTTGAATTTGAAGGTGTATGAAAGCGTATGGTCATACGGGTCTACCAGCAGTGTCTAAAATCCCAGTCTGCAGGAAATTCTCCTCAGAATTGTGTCAGGGAAGGCATCCACCAAATCTGGACCAACTGTGCAATTCTTTGATGCAAGAGTGGCTAAACATTGATGTGGCCTACATCCAGAAACCTTTGAACTTTGAAGAACTGTAATTATCTAGGCGGATGTATATATATGCTTAGAGAGCGGAAAACCCTGTGTCGACTCACATAAGCGCACAAACTGATCTGTCCAAGTGTTTCATTTGATTAATTGTTCATGTGAGATTTATTTATGATGTTTGAAGAGTAATACAGTAGACTAATAAACACTTCCTGGGGTCGAAAAGAAGTTATTTCAAAGCGGACCATGGATGAATTTATTTAAAATGTTCAGACCTGATGTTTAATTTTCATCCAAATATACTGTGATTCCAATTTTAAAAACTGATTTACTGATTTAACATTTATATTTATTTATGACTGTTTAACAGGAAATAAAATGCCATGAGTTTACTTTGTTTAGGCTATTCATTTCCACGTCATTTTTAATGTTTAAAATTAAATAAAAAGAAAACTAAGCCTATATTTTTCCACAAATCCCTGCAACAGTCCCTCATTATAAATAAGTCAGAATTCAAATCTTTTGTCAAGTCTTGTGGCCAAAGCTCATGCAGATTTTATTTTGATCCAAATTTTGATAACCGATAGTGTTGGCTGTTACTGTTTTACTCTATTATATTTCAGCTTTAAAATTTATTTGAATAGTGCTTTACTGGGAGGCAATTAAGTAGTAGACACTCACAGTCTTCAATATCATATTGTAGCAGTACAGTGGTATATTTGTGCTTTCAAATTCTGACTGATTGATTGACTAATTAAATGAGTTTGATTTCTGCTAATCACGTCTTATTTTTCATTATTTCTCTTCAGAAAGAAGTTTTTATTGTATGTTTACTTTTTCTTATCATGCTTTAGATATACACTTTACATGTCTCAACTGCCCAACGTTTTCTCTGAAACTGATAGTATCACTAATAACAGCTAACTGAAACATGAAAGTAAATAAAGTGGTACCTTGAAATTAAGCGGCAACTCTATTGAGCACAACTGTGCTACAACATTTTGGTGTGAATGTTGCGTCAGTATTCAAATATAGCACCAGTGCACCCCTGCCTCATATTATTCACATCACAATACTCTAACACAGATCAGCCTAAATGAAAATAAGTTGACTGTTTGCCAGTTGCTTCTTTGGAGCAAAACATCTTCTAATTCCGATTCATTATCTCTACTTTGGTGAAAAGAAACTTTGGTGAAAAGAAACACAAATCTTTGGTGAAAAGAAACTTTCCAGAAATTATGTAATGCACCACATTATGCAACAGCATCACCATCTTAGCTGCTGTGTGTAGCCATGGAGCAGTTGGGATCTCTGCGGTGATGGCCTGCAGGTGCAATGATTGGTTCCAGACTTTGATGCGTAGATTGAGCAATGCTTTAAACTTCCAAAACTCACTTTCCTTATTAGAATAAAAGGCTACTTTGTGGCCTCAGTTATGTGCCACTACATACTTTCCCCATCTCATGTGATTATGTAACTGCGTTCAGCACAATAATGTGTTGTATCCTTATTTTCATAGTTTTATTTGAAGTATCAGTTACATATGTTCCCTAAGTCTGCCCTTTTTTTGCCGAGCATTGTGTTTCTTGACATGATGCTTGATTCATCATCTTGCATCATCATATTATCTTCCAGACTAATTTTCTATTTGTTGCTGTTGACCTCATCCGGCCCGCCCCATTCTCCCACCAATCAAGTGTCAACGGGGCGATAGATCTACAGCAGCAGGTGAAAGGGGCATTAATCTTCCTTCTCTGACAGGCCAGCGAGGGCTGCCAGTATCCATAATTGCCACCAGATGTTAACCCAGCAGTGTTCCAGCCGGACACAAGCCGTCCGAGACATTACCACCTGAAGAGATAGGAAAGCGGAATGGCCAAAAACGAGATAGAGAGATATCTCTTTTGTACTGCATAAATATTCTCCAGATTACCAATCAGTGTGTGAGGCCCCTTCTCCAATTCTGCTCGGAGCGTCTTACCTCACAGGCACAGATGCATGTGTCCGATATCCTCCACAGAGAATTCTGGGAGCAGACATGTTTGTGCACAGAGCAGATGTTTCTGTGACATGTGCATTTCTCTTTGTGGAGAACATGATTCTTCATATCAGGGCTCGCAGACCGTCATACTTTAGCTTTCTGCACTTGGGTTCTGGTTGCGAAAGCAGTTAAAATACCATTTTCACTGTAAGACTACAATTAGTTTATGGAAAACTCTGATAGAACTTGCCAAAAGAATGCTCTTGTTTGTCAAAGGTTTGGACACACCATGACTACAACACTGACTACAACATATGGAATTTTGCAGTGACTAGAATCTGACATTTAAGATCTTTCAAAATAGCAACTCATTCACCTTGATACAACTTTGCACAACTTGTCAGCATTCCCCCAGCAGCCTTATCAGCAGTCACCAGTGATTTTGCGAGTAATTTCATACATTTCCCCCACCTGTTCAGGTCCCACTGATTAGTTGGGTAGTTAGGTCAACCCATCACACGATGCTACCAAACTAGGAGGGTAAAGGCTAGCACATGCTTCATCCAAGATAGATAAAGTGTCACCACGTCTTTTCGAATAGCCACTAATGCTGTGTTATTGGACAGCTGAACATGCTCAGAGGAGAGCACTAACTGCCAAGTCTGTTACATCATACATAAGTGATGTGGGAGTTGGAGGGCTGTCCTACCCAGAGACAGTGAGGCCTATTTTGCTCCTTTGGACTTCCAGTCATGGATGGCTGTAGCACTGCCAGGAACTGAGCACATAATCTGACATTAGGCCCAACACTTAGCTGGTTGGGTTATTTGGGAGCTGCATAAATTGAAACATAATTGTCTGATAAACATAATTCTAGGAAAGAGCCAATAATTATAATTACGATCTAGTGCTATAGATAATTTTGCGAGCTGGATGTTAGGAAAGCCTGTATCAGAAGATCTGAGTGAATAAACTGGTGATTAGGTGTATGGATACAGGCCGTAATTGAAAACCAGTGAAGTTGCTGTAGGACGGGAGATATGTGGGCAGATTTGGTGGTACTGGCGCAGTGTGAGATTTGAGGCTGCCAATAGAAACTAAGTGCTGCCTGTCAGTAAGATTTGATTTGAACCAGACTAAGTAACTGCCTCAAAGGCAGGTTTGAGAGAAGTAAAATATTAATATGGCCAGTAAAAGCAGAGCAGAGGTCACTGACTACCCTTGGAAGAGCAGTTTCTGTACCGTGAGTGATGTGATAATTGTAAGAGGATGCTGTAGCTGATGTTTTGCATGTAAATAACATTCACTTCTTTAGGTATTTAATAAATACTCATCAAACCATCAAATACCGGTCTGTCAAATCTAAATATCTACCCATACTGTCCTGTAGCCTAAAAAACATCAGAAGGACACATACATTCAGTCAGGCGTATGCTAGTTAGTGTGTTAATCTGGCAACACATTACGCGTTTCTGTGTGTGCACTTGCACAGGTCCGACCTGAAGCTTTTGTTTTGTTTTGTTATTCCAGCTAAGCGCTGTTTATGTCATGGCTTAGTTTTCAAGATTGCCTCCTTCTATATGTCATGCCAGATAGCAGGCTGGTTGTGTTTTGTGTCAGTTGAATTTCCCTGCACTGCAGTTGTAGGTGGTTCTTGGCCATATTAAGTGATGAACGGTACCAGACTCACCCTAGAAAGCCTAGGTGTATATATATCTTTAACTGGAATTGTATTTTAGGATACCCCACTTAATTATCAGGTTTGCTGATTGCTGTATAATAATTGAATATTTTTTTTATTTTATTTATTTTTTATTAGTAATAGTAGTATTTAATTATTGCATTTATTACATGTATATATTTTTAAGTTAATTTTGCTGCAACTGTGTTTGTAATATCACCTGTACACTTCTCCAACAGTCATGCATATGCATATTCATTATAAATATTTATTCCTGCCCTTTGCTCCACAAATGAAGTCCATCAGATTCATTGATTTGTTGTTCACAGTTAGAGGGCATTGCCTTTTGTTTCACGCCAGGCAAAATCTCCTCCTTGCTCTAGTCGTGTTGGTCCAACAGACTTGTTTTGTTTCAGATTGATGTGGTGTTTCTCTCATTTGGACGTCGGTAATGCCTTCTATTAGCACTGAAAGTGCATGTGTATCTGTGTGGCGCATTCACCATGGCTGTAATTCAATTAAGACAAGGAAAAAAAAGTCCTTTGCGTCATACCACAATCTGTTGTCCCTCTCATATTTTAGGCAGGGTGTTGGACATGTGCTGCGTGGGCCTAAAGTTAGATAAAAGTGAATCTGAGGAATGTGCAAACATCAGAGCTTCAAAACAAAACAACAACAGTGGCTCTAAAGTGGGCCGTGGTGATATGGAGCAAGTGGAGCTTTACGTCGCTATGCAAATACAATGCAATGTTTGAAACGTGCCCCCAGGACCTAGTTAGATGAAAGCATATTAAAGCATGCTACATTAAGAAAGCATCAGTGTCAAAATAACTTCATTTGGGAAATGGGATTTACGAAACCGGATTACGAGAGTGGTTCAAAATTGAATTATTTGTGTCTTTTTGTTAAATTGTATAAATGGTATCTACGTTTTATATTTAGGCAGTTATGCAATTATGTAAATATAAACGACATTCTTTCTTTCCATAAAACAAATGTACATCTGTAACTTTCCATTAGTCATAATTTAAAAAACTCCATTATCAATGAGCAAGAAAAAAGTGACTCCATTATCAATGAGCAAGAAAAAAGTGACTCCATTATCAATGAGCTCAGTCCTGATACTGTTTAGTTAGCTATGCTAATATCAGTTCCTGGAGACTTGCTAGTAGCTAACATAACCTGTACTAGCTACTTGCGTTTGATCTCAACATCACAACATAAATTCAAATTGTTAGTCACTATGAAACTCTCAGTTTAAGATGATCTGCTTCAACCAGCAAACTGTGGATAAGATCACGCAGCATGGCTGCTACTTACAGGTCGCTGATGGGATCGTGATGCTAGTTGGAACTGCTTCTCATCTGCCCATCTATCCATCAAACAGTACAGAGCACTACTGTAACATCTTCGAATTAGAGCTGACCAGGATCGTGTTAAAGATGTGAAGTTGGCTTCCTACTCCTCAGAAGGAAGGAAGGGCCACAGCTCTGTGCAGTTAAAAACAAAGACCCTAACACTGACGCTCATCATGCATCATAGGAATACATCAAGACATTTTTCACAATACACAACGTTTACCATCAAAAATTCTGTATAATGATTTTTATTCAACCGTTCACATACTGCGCTGCATTTAATGGACTTAAACAGGACAAATTAAAACCTCATTGGGTTAAAACATGCAGTTGGTCGTGGTTTTTGGCAATATCTTCCACCCAAGGGCCATTTTGTTTATCAAAACAACAAATAATATCATGGTTAACAAGTATCAGTATACGTCCCCCCCACTATACGTCCCCTGCACTTTTCAGTTGTCTGTGTTTATGGATATCTTCAGCCTGGCTGAAGTAACTACTGGGGGTTTGTTTCTGTGGCAGGTGAACATTGATGCACGGAATACTGTATCCCAATATAACTCAATATGACTGAGGCAGTAGGAATGCATTGTGGTCACAGACTAGCTTTTTGGGTAATGTAGATGTCTGTTATTTGTTAGCTACATTAGCTTTGTAGCTCATAACACCAAACAGGTCTTGGCTGAAAGACCACATTCGGGGTGAGGGGCGGCTTTTCCAGTGAACCACACCTTCAAGAACAAATGTGACTCAACGAGATGTGATTCAGAATCTCATTTCCCTTTTCTTTCAAATGCGAGCTGCCAGTTTCGCTAACCAGTCGATGTAAACAAATGCAGTTGTTGCGTATGACGCATAAAACGTAGGAAGAAGGACCCTCGATGTCCATGCATGGGGTGCAAATTTAGCTCCCCTAATTGTGTGACCTGTCCTTTTCTGCTGATGGTCCTTGTGCTGCGGTCAGCGACGGTCAGTGATGTGTGTTTGTGGCGCTGAGTGGTTGGCATGGAGACCCTAGTACAGATCTGGCTATACACGCTCCTCTGTGTATCCGTTGCCATGGAAACATACATTTCTTTTTGTCTCATATTACGTGATTTGTCCTTCGCTCGCTGCAGAAGCTGAAGCACATCCTGTATAACTGCGCTCACAAAGCATCAGCATCTACTTACCATGTGCTGATTGCTAGCTCAAGTGTGCTGAACCTGCAGTACCTCCAGGTGATGACGGCTGTATGACGGTTCTAGGAAAGAACTGAATGAGGCGTTTATTCTGAGTTTTCCTAAAGCCTTCCAATAGCTTTACACAAAAATGCATTTTTCCTCTTTTTTTGAGGAGTTTCAGACCTGTGACCTCTGAGCAGTATTTAACCAGACCAAAGTTATTCAGGCAAAATGTGACCGTTGTGTTCAGTTCATGCCTCATAGCTCTCTCCCATTGGAGTCCCACTGGCCTTCAGCATAATGCCTTCAGAACATAGAGTTCACTACATTGATTAGGGATCATGAATTTGCATGACTGGATTTTGATGCTGATTCCAAATTAGCTGATGGACTTTTTTTTTTGGCTGATTTTTATTAGCCACAGCTCATACCATGTGATTTAAAAGAACTTACGAAACACAATAGCACATTACCAGTGCTTTCTGTTAGCCAAAGTCACAAAACAAACACCCTTATTGGCTCATTATTGACTTCTAAACCCTATCGCCAAAAATCTGTTCTGAGAATTTGGCAATGGCTCCGTTATCTCTTCTGCCAAAAACGTTACAGAACACGCACGCTGGCCAGAGTGAAACATATCGGTTTGTAGGACTGGTGCTTTTTGTGTAGTACTGTGCTTTCTAAAACCACATAAAATATAATAGACTTTCTTTATTGCTGGATGCAATAAAGCTCATTCAGATCGGTTCACACTTAATATCATTTAGTTTAACCAGATAAAATGCTACTGATTCCTGCTGATGTGTTTTCTTGTTCAAAGAAGTACAGTGAGACATAAGCCAACAAAATATGGGCCACAATATACAAAGTATGAATATCTTATAAGCCAGCATAACCAAAAGCTAGCAAGCTAGTCTACCTCTGTAGTTACTGTTTTCCATTCATTAGTTTAGACATACATCCGTTATCGTCCGTCCGTTCATCTGCACATCTGTATGTCCATTCTTTTACACACTGTTTCGTCCATCCTTTCGTTCGTCAGTTTATCTGACTTTTTTTGGCTGGGCGGTTAATATTACTCTTAAGTTTAGTATCATACAAACATTTCTAATGTTTACTCTGTTCCCATGGACTTCAGGAATTGCCTTATTCATGGAGAAGAGCAGATAAAACAGCTGAAATGGTCAATGGTTTATGTATCAGCCTTGAAGGGTTAATGGGACAAACTGGTATTTTGAATTCATACATGAAACATCAAGCTGCCTATTCAAGTAACGTTCTACATCAAAAGTAAGAGGCAACTGTCTATTTAGCACCACAAATCATGCATAATTATGCTTCGATATTTTGGAACAGGTGTAGCAGCCGCATTCAAATGAGTGCACTTACTTGGCTCAGTTCACTTGCATCATAAAATTGCAACGCAGATCAGCCAGAATGAAAACAATGAATTGGCGGATTGCTTATTGCCTGTTTGGAGCTGATTCCAACCATGTGTGCCTAATGATGATTACAGACATTTTAATTACCATCTGTGTTTAAGCACAAACAAATAGCAATCTCAAGGTGAACAAAAATCACTGAGGTGTTTCTAATGAAGTGAAAAACACGGTAAAGATGTTGACAAGCACTCTACTGACTTCAGCTGGAAAAATAAATCTAAATTACCATGTAACAGGGTGAAGAGACATCAGAACCCTGACAGAAGGTGTATATTATTTCAAAGGAAATTGAATAACTAGGTTAAAGTGATGTGTAGAGTATGTAAACATGGACAAGAATGAGTATTGGAAGCACAAACAAGTGCTTTCCTCAACAAATTTCCTTATCAGTAGTGATATTATTCTGTGTACTGTGATGTTGGTGAATTGGTTGAGGTTTCATTGTAGCTGTAAACGTCTTGTTTGTATTATCAGCAATGATATTTTTTGCTTTACTGTCACAATTTGTGTTTTGTTCTGTGGTCATCAGGACCAAAAAGAGAGAGACAATACTAAAATACAAGAAATATTAATTTTTGCTTTGATGTAGTAGATTCTCTGTTGACACTTGTCTTGTAAATATCTATTGAATTCAGTCTTTTTTTCCATTTTTCCTCAGCTCACAATAGAATCCTAACTCTAGGCTAATCTTATAATCCACAATATGCATCAAGATACTTGGTTTTTCCTATCTGTAGTGTAACGTATAAAATATTATAATAAAAATAATAAACTTACAATTACAATTATTTTTATTTGGTTTACAAAATGCACTGCACTAAATCCAATTAAACAGGCCTAATTGTGCTGATTTTGTAATAAAATCATCAGTATCTAAAGAAGACTGAATGTAGTTTTGTAGTTACTTTTAAAAGTACTGACGGAAAACAAAGAAAGCATACCACGATGATGGTAAAATGTCACACTTTCCAGACCTATTTGATACCAACTGAGTTTTACCAGTTAATAAGCAGGGCATTTCTAGATGAAATAAAGAGACCAGAGTGCTTAAAAATGTTCACTTATCTGGTAGAATGTATTCCAATATCTACTGTTTATGTATTTAACTATGGAAAAAGAAAAACTGTATTTAACCCCTTTACATACTTGGTGAATAGAATAAGGGCGAAGTTAAAGTTGAAGTTTCTGCATATACAATGCAAGATTTCATGAATGATTCTCTTGTGCTCATCTGCTGTCTATTCAAAGAGCATTTTCTCCCACATGGAAGTCATTGAGAGTACCTACATACTACACGCCTCATGTTTTAGGCCCATGTGGCTGAGGCCTCTTAGGCCCTTGGGTGGAATGTATGGAGCTGCAACTCGTCCCAACGCAAGTGAAGGGGCAAATGAAGGGGGGAGCGGAAAAGATGGAAAGAAGCTTAAGGGGCCCAAAACATGTTCATAGCTCTCCCTTTGGTAAAAGAGGAAAGGGTGGTATTATCAAACTGTCCTCAAAAGCAGCAGGCGATTGGGCCTCAAGCATCTATGATAAGGAGGTTCACATTACAAGCCTTACTGCTCAGTCCCGATTCATGTTTTTTTGTTTATAAGTGACCCATATTTGTCAATCGCGAGTTCATACCCTTCCTTCTGATATAGTATGAGGAGAGATTGCCTTCCAGACATGTTCATCTTGGTGCTGACCGCGGTGCCTCCACACATGGATTCGTGGTCGTCTCCACCAAGACAAAAGCGGGACTCGTCATTGAAGATGACCCACTGCCATTCTGAGTCACTTCATGACAGTCTGGCACGACACCATTGCGGTCTTTGGTGAAGTTGATGTGGTGTTAAGGGCAGTTTTGTAATGATCTGTGTGCATGTAGCCCTGCGTCATCCAACCATCTGCCAGTGGTGCTGGCACTGGATGACTCATGGAGGGCATCACTGCTCACTTAATGTCAGCAGTTGTAGCTGTTGGGTCACTCCGTGGATGTCGGACAATTCGACGGTTCTATCCACTTCCACCCAGCAGTGTGCTCTGGTAGTATCCGCACAACCAGTAATAAGACCATCACGCTTCTCAGAGCCCTATGATGCAACCTTTCTCTGACTCTTCCAGCTGCTCTAATTGCTTTCAAACTCTTCTCTGAGACATACTTCACTTGCAAAGGATGCTACCAACACAATAACATAAATCAGAATGGAAAGCATGCGCAACAGGATGACCTCATATATTGAGTCAGGTATATCGATAAGGCCCGTCCTAGCTTACGTCACATGCACAGCTGAGCGTGCATTCCTGTCAGTTGATTCCCTTTCATTCCTGTCAGTTGATTCCCACTGGGTGCAACTATTTTTTGGATGATGAGTGTAGAAACATACAACAGACAAAGTAGAAAAATTGTTAATAGCAAATAGTAAATAGCACTTTAGATGTACACTTTATGGTCAGACCGAAGATGAAGATAAAGAAGATGTCTGACCCTAAAGTGTACCATGTGAGCAAGTAGTGAAAAAACAGGAAGTGGATCAGATAGTGTGGCACCTCTAGCTCTGTCAAAATCCCTACTATCTGACCCATTTCATGTTTCTGAAACTTGTTTCTTTGGTTTTCACTACTTGTTTACACAGTATACTTCACGGTCAGGCTGAAGAAGATGAGGCTAAAGAAGAACCTGATCCTGAAGTGTACTGCGTAAACAAGTCGTGAAAACCAAAGGAGTTTCAAAAACAGGAAGTGGGTCTGGTAGCAGGACTTTTGACAGAGCTGGAGGTGGCACACTAACAATACATGTGGTTTGTATGGTTTCACATGAACCGGTAAGAAATGCTGGCTTGGCATGTTTGAAGGTTAAAAAGATCAGAGATACAGAAGTGGTGTGTACAGTCAATATGATGCAATTACATGGCTAAACAACAGACATCAATATCTAAACTTAAACGCCTATCTTCCTGGGCTCGACACTGGATTGTGGTACTATGTAGTTAGACTTAAACAGGATGTAAGATGGGGAAACATGGAAGATAAGATGAATGGCCATAAAACAGATTATGACAGGACATTATGAAGCGGCACAGGAGAGTTTAGAGCACCGGGAACTTGACAAAATGGGATAACACAAGGCTGAGCTTAGCCTGTTGAGATAGTGCTGATGTTTGATTGTACTTACTGGCAAAGCCAGAAAGATGTTAGTTTGAGTTCTTGATTGCCCAAAGAAAAGCAGTAAGCAAACAGATCAAGGTCAAAGGGGGCAGTGAGCTGAACTGAAGCATCTCTGCCTTAATTAAATCCAGCGTTTGTTTTCGCCCGCATTCCGCCATGGGTGCCAAGATACTTTAGTCACAGTTAGGTCCAAGGGCCGCACAAATGGGAAAGCGCAGGGTGTGCGGCTTGGAGATGTGCTTTCACGGACGTGCCCTGGCAGGCATCTGTGTTCTTCCAGCTGTTTTTCTCTTTCTTGGCATTCTGCTGCTGTGCCCCATCCTCTTTGGCTCAGGACAATTTGTCCGTGTGGATGGATGCGAGACATACACCACAGGCCACAAGTCTGGAATAAACACTAGCGTTGTAAAAATAAACAGGGAGTGTGGACCAGACGGGACTGGACCCCCCCCGGCCAAATATTCCTGTTGTTCCTACATTAAATATGAGAGAGGCGTCCTGGACGCTCCATATTTTTCTATTTTGCGAGCAGGTGCACAAGCTCATTTGGAGCGCAGTTCGGATCTGTAAGTGCTTAGTCCTGGTTTGTTTAATCAGATTAATGATAAACTGCAACATCTGATGTGTGATCAAAATAAGCTGAATAAACATCTCCAAATTTTCAACTTTGCTAGATGATGCTGTTTACATATTAAAGAAATACAGCAACATTATTAATGCATTCATTATGTTATCTTTGTGTCTATATCTATATAAATCTATATATTCCCATAAACTATGTTAGAATAAGAGTACATCACTGCCAGTGGCACCAATTAAATATTCTGGAAAGAAAACTTCAATAGTAGGTGCCATCCAATAAATAAGCATTTGTAAAATATATAGAGCAAAACAAAAATGCATTTTTTGGACAAATTCACCTAACTGTAAAATATTTTAGGGGGGAAAATAAATAAATAAATAAATAAACACTCGTACTTTTCGTCGTACTTTTAGCCTGAAAGGCACAAGCACCATGATTTGTGAGGTCCCTAAAGAGCAGTGTCCTTCTAAAAGGATCCTTTGCAGCCAATTCACCCAGTCCTCATTAAAGGAAATAAAGGCGTCCAGAGGTACGGCACCACATGACTGGACCGGAGCCTTCAACTTTGACCTCATGTTTTCTTTCTGAGAGGAGAGACGGAGCATGCAGTTACGCACATGCTGAGAGTGGAGGGCTTGGAGTTCTTTCTGTCTCGCACACACAAGAACACACAAACACTCGTCTTCTATTTCTCTTGCCCTTGCTGCGCTGTTCTCCTCAGCGATACTAACTGCTGGCTCTGGATACTGGCCTTGCGTCATCGCAACCCCAGAGGCACTCTGCACGCTGGGTCTGTTGTGATTTTATGGGCCGTCAACTCAAAACATTGAGTAGTAAATGCCAAAGACATCCCGTTGCAGGAATAACTCCATGTGAAGGCAAAACGCAAAGTAGGATTCCTCTGAGAAAACTCCTCGCACTCATGTTATAGGCAAATGTGAGTTCAGCATATAATTCATGTACAGTTGTGAGGATGTGACAGTAAGCTAAGAAACAACCCACTTGGCAGACATGGTAAGAAGGAAAAATGTGCCTCAACATTGTGCAATTCAGAAAGATCAAATCCTGAAATTGTGTTCACTAAATAAAAGTTGTTTGCTTGCTCAAGTCTAGAACACATTGGCTTCTTCCTTTTTATTGGCTAACAGCATTTTCAAAGTGCAGATATCCTTGGAAATAGGGGCAGACTGGCACTAGGATTTATTATTAAAAATGCCGTCTCACTCATTCCGTCCTCCCACAACGAGGGGGGAAAAATCACTTCGATAGGGGAGCTCTCAGAAACGAAAACGAAGCTGTGGACGTAAAACCATTCATGACCAGATTAGAGGATTAAAGTAAATCATATGTACTTTCTAAAGCTGCTTTGGGCGCATGGCCAGTCCGCGCCAAAGTGCTGCCCACCACCACCACCACTCATATTTCTGACAGATCTCTGAGCCTTTTTTTAACAGAGGTTTCCTTGGAAAACTTCACTAAGGATGTTTATGTGACGTCCAGCAGCTAGCTGAAGCGTGGCCTCCTTATGTCCTTGCTTATATATACTGCTGATAAAGGTTTTTTACACCTGTCCAGCATGATCAACTGGACTGCACATTTCAGTGTGTTTACTATTAATATCAACAGATTGTGAAATAGGACGTGATCGATCATTTCTCTGTACTCCATGTTTGGTATAGTGTGTCCATATCTGTGTTTGCGATAAGCCAGAGTGGAACAGAGCGTAACAGAATGAAGTAACACTCCATTTAGATGACTGGAAGCTTGTTGTGTGACGTTTATTCTCTTCTGCTCCGCTGTAGGGTGACTTCACCTGGAATAGCCTGTCTGGGAGAAGTGTACGCCTCAAACCGGTGGCCATCCAGAGCCTGTCAGAACTGGAGAGAGTGAGGCTGCAGGAGGTGGCTTACAACCGGCTACACCAGGACTATGACCTGGGCTGCCAGATCACCATCCCCAAAGGTAAGATCCTGGGCTGTCAGCTTGGTGGTACGGTCACAGCTATTACATAATCCCCCTGATCCCCCTGACTATTTCAGCTGATCACAATTAGTTTCCACGGTTGTTAGCTTTCCCAATCATATGTTTAAGTCACAACAAGAAGATTGTTAATGGGTTGTTTGGCTTTGTTGTAACATTTTTCCACCCATCTACAGCACTTCAAAGATCAGGTATTGAATGTTATCTCCATTTTCCTGAAGACTATAATAAGAAGAGGGCGCCTAACACCCTATAATCCTATAAAGTTTGATATCGAGTCCTCTCTTTTTGCTGAGTTACGGGTCTCTAAATATCTCTGGCTGGATTTGTAAAGTGGCATGTTTCAAAGCTTTCTCATCTCCTGTTGTTTTATTCATGCCATCATCCACGTCATGCAACCCTTACCTCAGGCTTTAACTTTAATAGTGAGTAGTTAAAAAGAGTAAAAAAGGCTTTCAAGATGGCACTGAATAGCATGGCTGCATAATAACTGATCTCCCATTAAGCTTAGTTGAATACTCCCCCAATCAAATAATTTCTCATATTTGTTAGACATTGAAGCCAAACATGGAGAGGGAAAAACGAAGAAAAGTCAGAGGGAAGTTGATAAAACGAAAAGATAAAGTTAAGGGGCCTGGAGAAAGGGTTTAAGAATAGGTTGATTGCCAGTGATTCAGAAATGCAGTCTTTGCAAGTGGTTTTGATGCAAGAATTGACTTTAGACAGATGTTTCGGTCAGATATAAGAAAGGAGTTCAGCACCTTTCGAGGAGGTTAACACAGATATGAGAGAAGCACTCTGGATAAACAAGATTCTAAAGCTAAAAAGAGCAAAAAAGACCATTAAATTGCAGTGTGTATATAAATATATATATGTATATATATATATATGTATATGTGTGTGTGTGTGTGTGTGTGTGTGCGTGTGTTTATTGTGCATGCAAACACATCACAAGCAAGATAATACAAAACCTCAGGTGTTCTGTTGCTTTAATACCACAGGTCTGCAAAATAAAATTACAAAAGAAAAGCAACAAAACCCTGAACATTATGTCGGGTGTGCTTTAATATTGGTAATTCCTAGTAGCCTTATGTTACAAAGCCGTAAAGTCACATTATCAGGTGCGACTCGCTGCATCAGCTTCAGTATTTGCCTGATTAACCTGAATGCCATTTAGTTTCAGTCAGTCTGTAAAGCATTTCACAGCCCATTTGCCTAATCATATTCTGTTTGCATGTGGCTAATTACAGTTTGTCTAGTCGATCCGCCATCACAGCTGAACGAAAAGCTAACTTATCAGCAACAACAGTTTTGTCATTTAAAATAGCGGTTTATGTAGGTCTGCTGTCACTCTCTTTTTTAAAATCTGGCCAAACAGGCCGCAAAACAAATAGTGCCTTATAGAAATGATCTAATATGTTGTCTGACGTCTGGTTTTGTAAGGAGATGCGGAGTAGTGGTTATCCATAGTGTAAAGCAAGTTGAACTTAGCAAAATTACACAGTGGTCGTGAAAATAATGCATCAGGGTGTGTGGTCAAAACCACCTGTAGTGTAAATAGATAGAAAGCAACCTTACCAACCATGCCAAGCCAGAATGTAAGGGTGAAGCTAGTAATAGTGCAACTGTCACAGAAACCTCATGCAGTGTCTCTGGAAAAAAAACCACAAGTTAGTCAGAATTACTACGGTCTATGACTGTCCATACATAAAACAGAGGAAAAGGTGGATCACGGCCGTTATTGCTATATTTACAGAAGATATTATCTGACTGGACAAACAGAAGAGAACTCCACCTACTTTCACAGTTCTCTGACTTTACCGAGGTACTGATAGTTGTGGGTTCAGTTTGTACCCTGCTATCCAGTAGAAAAATGATACTTGTGAAAAAAGTTCAACACAAATAAGATTCAACAGAACTGGAAAAAACTTTCAGTATCTGCCATAACTCTCACCATTTTCTAAATATGGACACATTATTTGTACAACAGGCACGCTCTAAACACAGCTTTGAAGTTTCATTATATAAGTCCTTCAGGAACTGTCCAGCAATGGGAAAAGGAAGTATTCTGTAAAATGATTTTCACTCCCTGCATTTCACAGGAAAGGAATACTTCACGTTATGTTTTTCATGTAGAGGCAGTGACTTAACCCCAGCGACTGGCCTCACGTAAGCAGCGGAGCTTGTAACTTCAGAGAGCTGTGAGGTCTGGAGTCTCTCTGATCTGCTTCGCGTTAACAGAGCCAGTCTGCACTGCCTGACCAACAGCCAGAGGCCTGCATCCTGTCACAGCTCAACCTTTTACTGGGAGCAGTCACGAAACATAAAAAAACCCTCAAAGATGGATAATACTGTTTGAAATTAGCTTTGGAAAGTATGCCACGTTGTACCCCAATCTAATCTATCCAATTCAGCCATCCAAAGCGGAACTAGTAATAGTTTCACGGAAAATTTCACAGTTTTACAAAACTATGGAGGCAAACCTTGGACACTAAAGATGTCTCTGCTCATTGGCCACATTTGAGGGAAGGTGATTTTTCTTTTTTTTTTTTGCTTTAGTTTTAGCCGTGAAAAGAAAAACTAAAAACTGAAATCAGATAACTGAAACTATAGACCAAACCAAATCAGCATGAAGTGGCTCCTCTAGCTGGACATAAACAAGCTTTTGCTTTGTTTTTTCTTCACGACCTCCTTGAAAGTCTCATCATAGCATTACAAAGATAGCTGCTGTTGTTTAAAGCTGTGGCCCTGCAATACCAGCGGAACCGTCTGGATCCAGCACAGGCAAAGGATTGGTTCCGAGACTGGAACACATTCAGACAGGAGACACGGTGTAGGTGACAAGCTTCCTGTCTGAAAGCTTCAGTTACGCCATCAAAAAAGCCGTCCTCCAGAGTCACGCACATAAAACGGCTCGTATGTTAGCACTTCAGCCCGCATTCCTCTGCCCGGGTTATATCTCTCCCCCTCAGAATGATTTAATGTGCTGGTCTGCATTTCCTATTAATTCCAGAACTTGGGATGCCCATGTGTTAGGGACATTTCTAAGCGCTGCGAGTGTTGGGAGGTTTTGTGGGCGTTCAGAGTGGCTCGGTTTTGTTATTTATCTCAAGTCAACCCTACGTTGGGCAAAGGCAAAGCCTCAAAAACCATCTAGCAAGACTGAGGAGAGAAAAGAAAACAACGACTTTGAGTGATTTCACGTGGCGCTAGGCTGAAAGAAGGGGATCGGAGGCTTCCTGGGTTTTCCACTCAGCCACGCAAACCCCATCTAAGAAGAATCCCAACCATTTCCTCTTTCTCTCTTTCTTTTCCCCCCCTTCTGTGTCTGTCTGTCTGTCTGTCTCACACATACACACATGGTCATTGTGCTATTCTGCGAAAACTTAAATATGTCTTTATGTTGTAAGGAGTCTGTGGTTATCTCAACAGTAACTTTGGTTGAATAGGCCCTCTTCCGATCTCAGATTAGATTATGATGTGAATTTTTTTCCTATGGAGTTAAAGATCAGATAAATGATTCACTGATTATAAACATCAAACACAATAAACTTTTGCAAATTCTTGTTTTATTTATACGTGTACTGATCTATATGTACTGATTTCTCTGGCTACTTTACATGGCCAATAAAAATAAATCTGTTAAATCAGCTTTAATTATTTGATCCTTAATGCGTGATGAGTCAAGTGTCAAACACTAAGCTGATGCTGACGACAGTAAACAAGTGCAACAGCAAAGCAAACCAATACTTGAATGGCAGTGGTATGGCAGTAGACCAATCCAGTAACATTTCCTTGTAAAAGAGAAAATTAATTTTTATTTGTTTAGAATTGTTATGATTTTCTAGCTAGCTAAAGTGTGACCTAGAAACTGAGTTGCACAGTGTATGAAATTGTATAAGGCTACACTGGCTCATTGAAACCAGAAATTTTAATTGGCTTCCAGTTTGTTCAGAATTAGGTCCCATGAGCTATTGTAGTCCTGTGTTTCATTGCATCAACATGTTTTGGATCCAGTAGCAAATGGGAATGCCACAGGAGTATCCCTATTTTCAAACTCCTGCAGAAGATCCTGCAGCAGACTGCAATGGGAGAAAGCAAGCATTTCGTACCCTTTATTAGCCCCTTTATAAAAAGTACCTATGAATACTCTGCCAATACATAATATGTATATGTACCTTCACTCTTTCACTCACACCCTCACTGATGTTTTCATATTTAGGCCCAATCCCATTTCACCCCTTGCCCCTAACACTTAGCCCTACCCCTCTGTTTTGCGTGCTCACATCAAGGGGTAGGGTTGTCCCGATTGTTGTTGAGATGGAGGGGTAGGGCGAAGTGTTAGGGTTATATGGCCCAACGGAGATTTTTCAGAGGCACACAGTGTTATGAGAAAATTCCCAGAATGCCCTGCGAATCATCGGTAAGATGGCTGCACAAGCGACCAAAGAGATCCAAAAATATAAGTATTTTCTCTGTTAAAAATCTATTGTATTGTGAGATGAATATTGTAATAGCATTTTATGGTCGTTTTCTTCATAACACGCATAAAAATCGCTAGTAAATTTTCCGTTCCACCTTAAATGGTGCAGCAGTTATGTTCTGGTACCTGAGGTTGCTGCACCATTTAAGGTGGAACGGCAAAATTCGATCATGAAGCTGGTAATTAAAAAGCTAAATTCAGCTTCATATCACCTAAGAATTCTTGGTGGCGATAATAAAGAATTGTCACCCCCCTCTTTGAAGGCATATGATGACCTAAATGTATTTAAACAGTGGAGCTGAACTTCACCCTCCTCTGCTGTCACTGCAGACTGGCAGGGTCGCCTACAGAGCACCGCTAGCAGCCTGTTAAGGAAGTAATGTAGTTTTTTGTTTGTGCTCTCGTTAGATTGGTTGATGCGATGTGAATCGCGAGCGCCCATGCTTTTCATCTGTTTACATAAAAATAACCGCTGAACGCAACTGATGACGTATCCGGTTCTTGAAGGGTTGTCCCATTTCATAGGGGGAAGATTTCAACCACTACCCCTTCTAACTCAGTTTCAAGGGGGAGAGTTACACTCGAAAACAAGGGGTAGGAGTAAAAATAAGAAATGGGATTGGGCCTTAGTTTCTGTCAAAATGTATGTGATACTACATCCCAGAAATGTGTAAATGTTCCCTACAACAAGTTTAGTTCCTGCAGATTCCACAGACATGCAACACTTGCCTACTGCAGTCCACTGAAAGCTTATTTGGCAAAGGTAGCAAAATATGCCCAGAAATAGCTTCGGGCTCCAAGGGTTAAACTGTAAAAACCCCCACAGTGTTATTTGGTATCGAGCACTGTGACACTGCATTTGGTATTGACATCAAAATTCTTGTATCGTGACAACCTGACCTAGAATAGCTTTAAAAACACCTGAAAATTCACTCGCAGTTCAAAGTGTCAATGTTGAACACTTCCCACATGTCAGTGCTGCTGGCTCCACCGATACTTCTCCAGGAGCTGCTTGGATTTACTTAAGAGACAACTGACAGCCATTTCTATACACTGTGTTTCTAATGATTGATGCTTGTGGTTGGGAGCCGAAGTAGAGCGTATTAACCGCGATGACCGAGACGTGGGCCAAGAGCACTTTCTGTTCCACATGGATTTCACACTCTATCCAGTGTCGTGTTAGTGAGACTGGAGTGGGTGGGCGTAAGGAAATCTTTTGCAGCTGCATTCCTGAGTTGGGGGGAGCATAGATGGTTGTTTTGAAATGAAAGAGTGGTCAGTTGTTGATAGATGACATGTTTTTTTTTTTTCATGATATGCATCATTTGTGTGGTCTGAAGAGTTCATAAATAAGTTAGATTTCCAGCATTCAGCATCATGTGAGTGAAATGACTCGCAATATTGGAAATATAGACTAGAAAAGGTGGATATGGCAAAAACACAAATAAGATTAGAAAAGCAAATAGAACTGCTCGTGTGATCAGATGAGGAATTACTTTATATTCTACTGTAAAATCACATTAACCATTTAAGCATGTGTTAAACTGTAGATGCTGTCCTCTATGTATTTACAGACGGCCAGAAGAGGAAGAAGTCACTGCGGAGGAAGTTGGACTCCCTAGCCAAAGAGAAGAATAAAGATAAAGGTAACAGACATGCTAGGAGGCCTGGGCTCTCTTTATTTAACTCGCCTATGGGGCTGTCAGGAGCACACGATCAAAACAGACTACTCCGTTAAAATAATTAAATGATTAAAATTAACATTCTCAGTGAATCGGCTGCATAAATATTTGCAATTGGAATAATAAACAACTGGGTTTATACATAAAGCAGTGGTTGGTCTGTCACAAGTTTGAAATGCTTCAACTCTCTGGGCAAAAGCAGAGCTGGCCTAAGTTGTATGACAGCCAGTGTGGGAAATATACACCACAGCTAGCGTGGCGCTATTCCCAGAGAGGCACTAGCGAAAATTAGCATTATTGCATTACTGTAATACTCAGGCCCTTCATAAAATTGATTGTTTCTGCATAAGACACAGTTGCATTCATGAATACAGCATGTCTCAAAGCAACATAAAAAATATTTTTGAAAAAGACTTCAGAATGACTTAAAATTAGGGGTGCGAAGATACCATACTAAGTATTGGTACTGGTCTGATAATGGCCATCACTGGACCGGATTTTGCAAGGAAAAATCCTCTAGCCTAAACTATCACATCAATGCTAAACTAAGCTTTTGTACAAAGTTACACCTTGAATTTCATTGTGAATGCTGACCAATCTGAAATGCTGTTGAAAGTTCTATGTGTGAAAAAGTTTAAACACAAAGAAACAGCAGTATTACGTAACTGCATCATGTTGTGGACCATGTGTTTCTCCCTTTAGGGAAGTAGAATATTTGTTTCACAGTTTGAGCATGATGTTATTTATATGGTTAAGTAAAGCAAATAGCATCCATACAAAGATGTTTAACAGTGTTATTAACAGCTTAGAGAACTTAGAGAAGGAAAAAGACAGGCTCGGCTGATACTTAAGGTTGCAGTATCAGTATCGGTCATGAAAAACTGGTGGAGTTACCCCTCAACCAGACACCCACAATTATTACTCACCACAATTATCACAACTTATGCAACCTGATTGCGGTTGCTTAAGCTGAGCGTAATTGTTTTCCACTGTTATCTTATATAACAATATTCACAAACCAAATTTCACAGGAAATAGAATATCAATTAAAAGCTTTTTATAATCAGCTGCACTGAGGCAAATCCAACTACATGCGTAAAAGACATTTACTGAAACACATATTTATTGGTCACCTTATTGAGACAGGTGTTAAATAGAGATGTGCACGAGAACTCAAGTACTTGGTTAACTGTTCGGGGTGGTATTCAAGTATTAAAATCAGTCTTTCGAGTATTTGTTCTGTGTTATTGCAGAAAGATGGAAAACATATAAATGCTAAACTGTTACTTGTTGGCCACTTATGCCTGCTGGTGTTAGCTTGGTACCAAGTAGTGTTTGCATATGTATTGTTTGTTTGTTCAAGTGTTGTTTAGGTCTTCCATTGGTCTTTTTTAGTATTCTGAAATCTTTGAAAACCTCCACACAGCATGTTATTGTTCAGTTAACAACCATTTTTAGCCTTCGATTTCTAAAAAGAATACAGATTAATCATCAAAATAATCACTAGATTACTTAATTACTAGTTTACTCATGTAATCAATAGCGACAGCCCTACTCACTTACAGTCATGGGTTTGTGTATTTAAAGAAACTTGAATGCAGTGTAACCAGGTTATCACACACAAATCTAGCCAAACCACCTCTTTAAACACCTCCAGAACACAGCAGTTAGTAAAGAAGCATGTTCTACAGTAGCTTCCTTTCCGTACTGATAGGTCGTTAGCAGACTGGGAAAAGCATGACAGCCGTCTCCCACAGAAGTGCATCAGTTTACTTTCCCCTCCAGTGATTCAGACCGTTTTTCCAGTTCAGCAAACTGCACAAGAGACTGAGCTCTATGCACTGTGTCAAACCCCAGGTGTAATATCTGGCCTACCAAAAAAAAAAGGGTGGGGGTGGAGAGCATTTACTACTGTGATATATTTAGAAAAGTGTAAAGCTCTCCTTGTAAGGGGACTCGGCCGAGAGCTAGCTGGCCTCAGACAGCGTGTTTGGCACAGCGTCTCAGTTTTGAGGGAAAAGAATTAAAACGGAAAGAAAGCCACTGTGTCCCACGGCTCGCCCGGCGTGTTGTGTCTGGCTGCCACTGAGTTTACAAGGAGAGAACGCATAAACAGTTTTAAACTGTACTCTACCCTCTTTGATACCTAAAGGCTACTCTTGTTTGTTATCGGGGCAGGAGAAGTCATCTCTGTTTATGTAATCGAGGTTGAAATTTGATTTTAAAGTTACAATTTCTTTTAAGGGCAGGGATAAAAAAAAATATGGCAACAGCAACGAATCAAAATTTGTTCAGGTTTTCTTCTCCTCAAACGTAGCCAATCAGATAAGACATGTTTGCTGCTTCAGTTTTGCACTTGAGCTATAAGGCAAATGTAGCTACTTACTAGTAGATTATTATCATTGTGAGAAAATAGAAGGAACAAGACAAGATGGTATTTCCCTGTAGTTCATTTTGCAGTGGACATAGTTTTTGTGTTTTAGTTTCCTGACAGTTAAGGTAAAGACATTTGGTCATGGTTTGTTGTACCACTAACACCTGCTAACAGTATTCAGTTAATGGTATTTCTATTTACACAACATTATTTGGTACATTCTCAAAGTTTCTTGAAACTTGCATGTTTCTTGCTGGCTTAAAGCTCCATCAGATGGAGTTAAACTGATTATATACAATAAAACAAGCCTTTTTCCAAAGAGACACTAACTGTTAATTCTCAGATGTTGAATATACAACGGGCAACATGCCACCTTCCTTCAGTCTTCGGTGCCAGTCTTAAGGTTCATTAAGTGCAGAAACAACATTTAACTAGTCAAACTGAACACTGGAATTCAATTAATCTTTGCCCAAGAAAGTACTAAAATATTGTTTTTACCTGGCAGCACTGTAGATTTCCAGCATTCCTTTCTTTTACATATGTTTACTTTTACAGTCCATACTGTAGTAATCTTTTCACTCGCCCAAGAGGTTCCTTTAATTACACATGGCTGTATAAGGGAATGCACAAAACCCACAACTCCTTTGAAATGCACTGCCTTATTAGAGAGTTTCACCAGAAACACACACACACACACACACACACACACACTTTCTCTCATTCTCCCAGCATGCCTGTTTTGTCTCAAACACTGGTTGGTCAGGACTGCTGACAGAGGACAGCATATGGCCTTTGATCTAACCGACTGACGCTATACCGTTTTTACTTGCCAGCTGTCCATACTAGCACACAATGAAATACAGAACACATACACATAAAGAATATGTGATGCTTTTTAGTAATGTACACATGAACAATGCATCTCCTTCTACAGAGACGGTTACTAAAATGCATAGACAAGGCAATTAATTTGACCTGTCATTCTATGCTAATGGTCAGTGTCTCTGTTAGCATACAGTTGGAAAACTGTGCTGCACAAAATCTCCAGAGTTCAGTGAACTCTGAGGTGGATTAGATGGTCACCAATTTGCAGTCTAACACGCATAGCACAAAAAGAGCCTTGATGTGACCGTAATATGTATATGCATACAGAGGTATAAATCTTCTCTAGATTAAAAAAAAATATAGAATTTTGAAATAATAACTGGACTGCTTGTGTATTGCAGCGTCATCACAGGAAATTTTGCGCTGCATCATCTCGTCTCACTCTGCATTTAATTTTGACATGTGAAATAATGTTATTTTGATGGTAAACGTTCTTTGAGCACATGTTCAAAGCTTGTGTCTGCGTCTAGTAGCTATGACTTGTGTTATTTTGAAAGGAAGGAACACAGCTTTGAGACATAAATGCTAATGCATACCTCGTTATACCTCATAGAAGGTAAATCTGTAAAAACTGGTTGCTGTGAGGTGTTCAAATGCTGGCAGTGTTAGTTCTGCACCAGACTCCAGTTTTGTCCATTCTATGTGGGCAAAATGCATCGGATTTGCATTTTAAATTTGCTTAGAAAAAAAAGCCTAGTACATCACCACTGTGCATATAGTAGGTGATCATTTAATGCTGTGGGACTGTACTGTGTGTGGTTACAGGCCATTGCAATTAGGTATCATCTTTGGGTAACATTGAGCATTGAGCTCTTTTAATAGAATGTAAATAGTGGGCAACTGAAGTGGCTTCCTCAGCTTGTTCCAGTGAGCTATAAGTGAGAAATAATTAATATTAAATTACACTATGCTTTTGTTATTACTGATGATAAATGAGGCTTTAAACAGTGTGTGTTAAAATATCTCTCTCTGCTTCATTTGTCAAAAGCCTTCATTTGTCAAAGCTTGAGAAGGGTGTGTTAAACACGAATGAGCCTATCAATCACAATTCCGTTAATTTCCAATAAATTACCTTCCAATTCAAGTGGGCTTCCCTCGTAAACTTGGTTGTAAAAACAGCTTCTTTAATTACATCTGTCCGTTTACAACAGCACCCAAAAGTACACATTCATTTTTACGTTAAATGCTAGATACTTATTTAATTAAACTGAAACACCTTATATTTGACAGGAGCTCTGGAGAAACATGGAGTTTGACTCCTGCTGATCTGCTGAATCTTTCCAAACTTTCTGTTTTCCTCTCAGAGAGTGCACCCCAGGCATTTGGCATCTCTCTGTCGCAAGTCATTGCCAACGATCGAACATACAGGCAGCGCCAGGAGGGTCAGAGGCTGGATCCCGTCCCCCGCGAGGAGCACAAAGACTCCAGTGACCTTGTCTCCTCCATCCTGCAGTTTGCCACCAAGCGGCCCACCAAGGAGCTCTCCAGCAGTAACTCCTCACTCAGCTCAACCTCAGAGACTGCTAATGAGTCCACCTCGCCCAACACACCAGAAGCAGCACCTCGAGCACGCAGAAGGGTGAGGGAAGCTGAATTGATCATTTTAATTCATTCTGAGAGAAGGAGAACAACTGTATCTGCAAATGCCTGTGCATATTAGAGATGCACCAATATGGAAATAATGCCTAAACGTTTATAAAATATTGGACTGTTAGGATATTTATTTGTAAAAAACTGTATTATTGGCCATACCTGATGTTAGACCACCTCTGTGATGTGCTGCACTGCGCTAGCAGGCCTGGTAGATGAAGTAGATGGAGAAGCAATGGAGTGAGTATTAAAAAAAAATATATATATATATATATTTATTTTCTAGCGTATAATGAATACATTGTTTAAAAATATCAGCCAATTTTTAAAGCAATTAAATGCTGATACTAAAATGATTGCTATATTATCATGCAAATAATAAGGCATGATTAGAAGAGGAAACTCATGTACATTTGCCAAACGATTACTTTAAGTTTATAAACTTGATTGAAACCTGGTTAGAGTCTTTGTGGTTGAATCAGTCACAATAAAATGGGCATAAGAGGAATGAAACTTCTTGAATTTGGCAGGAGGTATGCAATTTCCTTAAAACAGAACTCACTTTAACCTGTGCGAACGATGTCTGCGATGCCTTTGGCAGGGTGGCATGTCAGTGGATTCCATCACCGATTTGGACGATAACCAGTCTCGTCTGCTGGAGGCCCTGCAGCTGTCCCTGCCTGCCGAGACGCCCAGCAAGAAGGAGAAGCACCGGGATAAGAGGCTGAGTCTGAACCCCATCTACAGGCAGGTGCCTCGCGTGGTGGACAGCTGCTGCCAGCACCTAGAGAAGTACGGTATGTGTGGTAGAAATTCTGCAATTATGCATGAAGCAGTAGGCTGTAAAACACGGGCAAATAAACTTCTCAACTATGAGTAATGTGTTTAACTGAAATCAGGTACAGATGGTTGAACTGTGCTTTCTTTCATGTAGGTCTGCAAACAGTGGGGATCTTCAGAGTGGGCAGCTCGAAGAAAAGAGTGAGGCAGGTAGGAGTGTGAACACACTTCCCACTCCACATCGCATGATGCATCATTAAGTGTTAGTGTTCCACCGTTTCTCATGCATTTATATTCCGGTCCATCTCATTGAAGTGGTAAATGAAAGCTTTGTGCGAAGGAGCTGTAGGGGGTCATATTCGAATCTGCTTTGGATGTTCCCTATGATTAGCTCGGTGTCATCTCAAGTAATCAACACAGGCCTTTGTCTTCTCAAGTGCTCTTGTCTTCCGAGCAATTGCTGTGCTCTGAGGTACCTCTGCATGATGATAGGCTTTTAGAAGTCTAGATTCATTGGGTCTTCTCTGAAGCGGTTTAACTTGATGGGCTTGCTGTCTGTTGTCTGAAACTTTCTATAGATGCTTATTGTCTTTATAAGGAAGGCATTGTATAGAAGGCATTTGTCTTGTAGACATGATTTTCAGGATTTTCTTTCATGCACATATTTGCCATACTGCAAGCTCCTTAATGTACATGATCCAAAAGTGTACATGAAAAATGTATTGTGTGCATATGTGCTATTTGCTATTTGAAACACACACATATTAACAACTCATAAACTAAGGATTTAAAATTACAAACAAGTCAATAAATATTTTAGATTTTAGATTTTAGTCTAAAACCAAAAGTTATTAAACCTTGGATATTACCACATAGCAACCACCAGGCGGCCCAATAGGTCCGTCACCGGCCACCAGTACAGAGAACACACAAGAAATAGAGAGGACAGAGGGGGAGGGGTGTTGCTTAGTAAGAGATGTGACTGGGCCAGGCAGTTGTAAATATAGAAAATAAACCAATGGGCTGCTGTCACTGATTTGTGGGCCGGTCATTGGTCAGTTCGTTTTTTTCATTAAATATTAAACATTGAAGTATACTGGCCCATATGCTAGATTACCGGTCCAGCCCTGGCAACTACCTAGTGGTACCCCAGCAACAATCGAGCAATAACTTAACCACCTGAAATACAATAGCATTGAGCAACGCCCTAGCAATACCATGGACTTGTACTTTTCTATCTTTTCTATCCATTTTTTTTTTTCTATACAGTCAGTGTGAATCTGGTGGAAGGTCTAGATATATGTGATAATCGTTTCTTAATCATGCAGCAGTTTTGACTGAAAACAAAAGGTGAGTGAAGCTGGTGTGGGTGCCCTGCCTGTTTTTGCTAAGAAAACATAACCCTGTGACGGCTTTCCTCTCGCCTCTCTCATTTTGCAGTTCCACAACACAACAATGGCCGATTTTATCTTTCATTCATAGAGCTGCCAGCTTGTCTCGTCAGTGAATGGCACTTTTTCCCTGAGAAAAAGTTGGTTTCCTACCGAAGGGGTAAATTTCAGATGTTCACACTAGCTGAGGCAAGTGTGCACTTTTCCTTTGGAAAAGTACAATCCTCTTTCACTTGACGCACATTGAGTACTGTGGAAAAACAGCTTAGAGCAAACAGCGGCTTTATTCCACAATAAGTAAACAAATATCACAAAGTCCTGGCGTGCATCAGAATCAGATTGCAAAGGAAGCAGTAGTGCTGAGAGTAGAACCTGTTGGATGAGGTCTAATGGTGGGAGAGACGCCTGTACAAAAGGTCAAGCAGCATGTGTTTTTTTTTTGGACAGACCTACCACAAGAACAATAGAGAAGTTATTAAAAAAGCAAAATATGATACATACGTGCGTCATAGCACACACTGTGAGTGTTATGTTTATTTACGTAACACGTTTTTATTATGTTATAGTCAATTTTCATTTCTCACAAAGATGATCAAAAAGGAAGAAAACTAGTTTTATTACAGTTTGCCTGGTTTTGCTTGTCTGTTTTGCTCTGAAATGATCAAGACCTTTGTAATATATGTGCAAAAGTGTTCTTATCTGTTTACCAAGCAGTAAACACTGGAACTCATTCTGCTTCCTAAGTTTGTTCAAGGTGTCCACTGTTCAGGACACTGGACTTAGCTAAACCACGCACATTCTTAGATTATCAAAGCATGAACTCTAGCCTCTAGTCACCCTCTCAACTCTTAAAGGGGAATTCCACACATTTCAGCGAGTAGCAATTGAAACCACTCTACTACTTGTAGTTTTCATTTGACCTAAACTACCTTAAATACCACAGCCAAACCGTAGCAGTCATTTAGCAATATATATTTACATTATTTGCTTTTCCTCAAGGTTTAATCTTGACGTTTTAAGTATGATCTTTTATAACTTTTACATATCTCTTTTATGCGTTCTCATTTTGGAATCATTCACAGACTTCCAGAAAGCCTTTGAAATGCGGTAATTGTTGTGACACATGTTCTAGTGTTTGATATCCTTGTGGCTACGCTACGCAAAAATTAGCATGTGATATAAGCTGTCATGACACTGATATATTATTGAATTAAAGCTGTCACGACAACTCATGACAGCATATGACATTTGCCTTGGTTATGTCAGTGTTATGTGTCAAGGTTCAAGTAAACTGTTAGTGAATTGTGCTTGCCAAGGCTGAGCTGAGAAACATCTTAAAAGACAGCGACAGAGAGAATGGAAACAACCGCAGATGAGTAAAAACACATGCAGGGAAAGTGACTGCTGTGCATGGGAGTATGTTTAATCATCTAAAAATGCATTTCTTCATCTGTGGTGGTATTGAAGTGTATTTATTTGTGCACTTGCAGATGTGGATGCTACATGCTTGGATTCGCAATCAGTGTTTAGACGTTTCCATCTGAGTGTAATTGCCTTAATATGCACGTCTTTTTGCTGCAGCTGCGGGAGGAGTTTGATCGGGGTGTGGACGTGCAGCTGGATGAGGAGCACAGTGTCCATGACGTGGCTGCATTGCTGAAGGAATTCCTGAGGGACATGCCTGACCCACTGCTCACCAAGGAGCTCTACACTGCCTTCATCAACACCATGTGTGAGTAAAACCTTACCACAACATTCAGACAACATCCACAGCTTAAGCCTTTTCTTAGCCTCCCAGGAAAGAGAGAGCTGTAGAATAGAACTGGGGCTAGGTTGCTGAAAGCATTTCATGATAGCCTGAAACGTTTCAGCAAAGTTCTAATAACTTAATGAATTAAGTCATTAATTAATAGTGTGTTTACTCAGAATCTGCTGACGCTGGAATGCTAGCCTACTAGCTAATAAAGATGCATTGCAGTTTTTCAAAAGTTTTCCAAAGTTAATGTTTGCGTTTGATGTTGATCTTAATGTTGAATCTTCTGCTGTCTATAGTATTCATGCTGTTTTATCAAAGCAGCACAGTTAATAACCTAAGAACCTACTGAACTAGGTCCATCTACAACTATATTTTGTTATTTTCCAGAATTGCATTTAACTTTACTATGAATTTCTCATTGTTCACCTGAAATAATGAAAGAAATAATGTTTGAAACAAGTGCAGTTATCTGTCGAGAGAATAAGACAATTTTACCAAATAAAATTACATACTGCTACATAAACAAGTAAAAATGTCTTGAAATGAGATTAAATAAGTCTTATTTTAATCCTAATATTCCTAATTTTTTTAAACCAGTCCAAAGTGAGTAATATTACATGTATCAGCTACATTTAAGATGATTTCGCCTGCCTAGATACTGCAGTGTTGAAGTTTTTTATTTGGATAGGTTTTGGGAGTCGAGCTCCTGACCTGCACTGAGATGTATAGTCTCTCCTGTAGTATTCTAAATCCAGCAGACTTCCTTGGATCCCTGAAGCGAGTTGAGAATAAAAATCTGTTGATTATGCAAGCATATGCCGATACTGAGTAACAATACTGATACTTCTTTTGTTGGTGATTCATTTTTGTAATTTTCCATAAAAAATATAAATCAACAACGAACCATCAAACATCACACACTCTCAAGCCAAAACTCCCAAAAAAATACATCCTATTACTTATACAATTCCAGAAAATATTAAACTTGAATGAAAGGCACTCGCAATCATTTTTAAATTGTTCATAACAATAAAAACAAAGCTAAACAATGTATAGATAAACCTATGGTGCATACACATAAATCCACAGATGCTTCTCTGGGCCTGGCTAAAATATTGCTAAATGTTGTTTCACATCCAAATTTCTCCAGTCGTTTGACTCATACAGTTCGTTCACTCACGCCAACATCTGCGATTAGTAAATATTATTGTTTGGTTAGAAGTCATTCACGTTGAGCTGTGAATCTTTGGCTCGATAAAAATACTATAACGCAAGGCTATCGTTACACCAAGACGCCAGCTGTTCCTCCTATATACCACTCTGTGGTTTGCTCCTTTGATAAGAACCGAATAGACTCGGACTGCAGCTGAATATACCCAGCAGGAGATGAGGAATTGCTGAACTACATGGTTTGCACATTGCTTTATCAGTGCTTATTTGTGGATAATATACTAGGAAGAATTTCAACCAGTACATCGACCACTACTAGTCGGCTGGATAACAGATTTAACACTATTGCTACTATTGCTTGCCATGCCATACCTCTATGGTGTTGTTTCTTTCAGTTAAGTTCCATCTTCTAGCATACATGCACATATCACTCAGCAGGGTGTCTGAAACTGTGGTATCAGTATTCTCTGTTGCTGACACTGATGCAGTATTTAAGAGCTATCACAGATACAATACAAAAATACAAAAACACCAGTAATATGGTGTTGTTACCAGTATATCAGTTATAACAAAATGTCTAGTAGTACACTCTGGTCATTTTTACGTTGCCAACAATTATGTTGTCGTTCACAGTGATGGAGCCTGAAGACCAGCAGATAGTTACACAGTTGCTAGTGTACCTGTTGCCACCCTGTAACAGTGACACCCTCCACCGACTGCTGGAGTTTCTGCACACTGTGGCTCAGCATGCTCATGACGGATATGACAAAGATGGACAAGAGGTGGGATATAGGTCTAATCATTACAAGTTCCTGTTCATGCATGTGTATATTCTAATGCATGGTCCCATAAAGAGCTGTAGCTTTTGGAGTAAGCAGGGTGATAACATATCAATGGTGGCTTTACAGGAAAAAACCCAGTGCCTTGCAGTGAAGTTGGTGAGCCTGTTAGACGTCTGTTATATTGTATGTAAGGTTCCCAGTAATGCTTGAATGGTCCCAATACTTTACTATTTTGAGGTCAGTTGCTAAGCACTAATAAGTAGCTTAGCAAGATCTGTTGATCCAGCATTAGTGTCTAGATTTGGGTTGTTTCGCACTTCATAGGCTAACAAGGATTAGTGTAGTTTGCACAGTCCTGCGAATGTAAAATTAATGTATTAAAAATATGGTTAATGGGGTTATTAAAAATAATAAAAATACAGTTAATTAGGGTTTTTGGGCAGCATGATCTCATTGTATAGTAACGTAGCCGTTATGAAACTGATACTTGCAGTGTGTAATGTTTAACTGTACAGTGCACATGGTAAACAAAACTGACTAATTTAATACTGGTGACTGATTTGCTCAGGCTGCCAGACTCCCGATATATAGCTTTATGTACATATCCTTGATTTCAGTCTATGGGCATCCCTAAAGTTCATCCACTCCCCAGAGGAAAACTGGTATAGATTAAAATCCTCTGCTTTCAAGTACTGATCATTAATCTTCAGTAACTATTTTTAGGTGTTAGATTAGAATCGTTAAGCAGCATCTGTTATCCACAGCTCATTCAGCTGCACAAATTAAGTTTGTGCAATGAACTGAACCCACTTAAGGCCTTAGGTCTAGGGAAAAACTATAGGCTGAAGCTCCTAATCTGAGCTTGGTCTTTGGTTCTGTACTCATCCTTACCCACTACATGGGTTCAGCGTAGTATATTTTGCCGATTGCTGTCTTTACAATAATGTAGATCTTTACTAATACTTGTATTACGCAAGGCTGCAATATACTATCGAGTCCTGTAACAAAGTCACAGTGTTATATGCTGTGAGTATCCTGACTAGTTTCTGTTCCAGTTGAGTTTTTGAGAGTGTTTTTTACTCAGTGGTGTATGAAATTGTACTGGGGTGGTGATGAGAAAGTGCAGGGGGCAGAGTTCTGGAGAGTTGTTGCAAAAATTGACAATCACCAATCCGCTTGAACATCTGTGACCAATCAGATTTCAGTGGGGAGGGGGGTCACCACCCCTTTAGAAGCATGCATGCTCTTGCCAGTCTATAAAACGTTTTTTTGGCTACGTCATTGTGCACCCGAGGATGGAGAAAACTACTATTAACCAGTAATATCATGTTTCACCTCCCTCTTCCATCACGCCCACCTTTCATTGAGACAAAACACTTGGCTAGCTCAGAGACCCTTTGTAATACTGTGTTTCACTTTGAATGGCATCATGGTACCAAAAAGAAGTGGAATGATTTCAGATTTAGGCCAACTTTAATAGAATTAATTTTGTATTTCCAAAATGTACAGTTATATTGTGTAATTTAAGGTATTTGTCAATATTGTGCTGCTGGTGCCTGAAGTCAATCTCTAAAGAGTTTTGGGCCTAATCTAGACTCAGGGTTGTGTAGGCTGGGTCTGTCCTCAGGGCGCTCTCACTCCCAGAGCAGTGTGCTGGGCTTGGCCCAGTATACTTTCCCACACGCCTCTGTGCCCCTATCTGCCATCAGCCACAGGAAGCTGGCCTCATTTCACGCTTGTGAGGGGAACACTGATCAGCACTTTCATTGCACTTGCGTTCCTTCTGCGATAGGGCACAGAGGGTGATGGGCTATTTAGTCAAAAGGAGTAAAGCTTAGCTAGTGTTGCTAGTTTGGGAGGTTCCTGGGAGTAAAGGAAAGAAGGTATTTTTAGTTGGAAATGGGTAGCATACTAATATTTACAGTCGTATGTTTATTTTGTAAGTCAATGTAAGTTAACACCCTGTTTTCAGAGAACACACCTAAACTGCTATTTTTCTGATCATTTTAGAGCATAGTTTAGATCAAATTCACTCTGTTTTATGTGAATCTGTCCACAGGTGACAGGCAACAAGATGACATCCATAAACTTGGCCACCATCTTTGGGCCAAACCTGCTGCACAAACAAAAGAGCTCAGACAAAGAGTTCAGTGTTCAAAGCTCCGCTCGCGCTGAGGAATCCACCGCTGTCATCGCCGTGGTGCAGAGGATGATTGCCACTTTTGAGGATCTCTTTATGGTGAGGGGGGGAAATGGAGAACAATTCAGGAATGGTGGTAGTGTAATTGGGTTTGATGGAGACTGTGATCTCCAGCTTTTAAAGACCAGGATTAACCTCTAGAAGTCCAGAGTTATTACTGTTCTTTTCTGTCTACAGTTTGGCTTTTCTTTCTCCAACATAACTAATCTGTGTAACAAACTTCAGCAAATTCAAATCATAAGTACATATTTACATACAATACAGACTCAATTTTTTTTTGTGAGAATCATATTAACAATATCAAATTACAACACATTTTTAGTGTGTTAACTGTGGCTTTGTTAACAGTGACTTTTAGAGTTTGATCTTGCTTATAGACGCTCATTCTAATGTTCGTGTAATAAGTGTTTGTACACTCCGCTCAGGATTCGATGTGTGATACTAAGTTCGTGATTCTATATTACTACAAAACAAAATAATACTAAAATCATGTTGTTGCTCAACTTACTAAAAAAACTAGCGCTGAGAGGCAGAAGGATTGCTAAAGTAAGCTGTTGATGCATGCTGTCACAGTTTTGTATTGCAACATCTCAATGTCACAATGCATTGTTACAGCCCTATCATCTAACAAGCATGGCTATGTTAGATGCCTGTAACAGACCTGATTGGGAGACCTGAGGGTTTGCTAGTTTCTGTCTCACTCATGACTGTTATCTCCTCATCTGTCTTTTGAAACCCAAGTCGACAAGACCGCTCCAGTTAAAGCCAATCAGACAATAGAAGTGTCTTGTAGAAGGCAAACAGTGCTGTGTGTGGCAGAGCAGCTCTAAATTAAACCTGAGTGGAGTGGCTTAACAGAGGCCCAGCAGGAAGTGCATGTGAAGGGACAGAGATTTTAGCTGGTGCCAGTGGGCTTTAGGGGTTAAATCTCCTGCTGTTTATTTTTCACTTCTTACACTTCTGTTTTCCTTCAGAGTTGAGTATTAACTTAGTGGGCGTCTAGAAAATACAGTGCAATGCAGAACATACATATGAACATACCTGTATACTGTACTGTGCAACAGTCAGAGTCAGAGTTATTTGTTATTTCATTTCCTGTCCAAACGTCTATTAAGTACCTTTTTATTTTTAGTTTTCTTTAAGATGTGGTAGTCCACTAAAAATGTGATATAATATTATTTTTTTGAGGCTTCTCTAATTGTCTGTTAAATATTTGTCATTTTCCCTGACACTGAAAAATTAATAACTTGTACATTATATTTATTAAATAAACAAACATGTGGTCTCTGACTTCTGCACAGTACTGTATTTCTAAACAAAAAGATGTTTTATTGCGTTGCTTTCAGTAGCAGATGCTTTGAGAATGAGTCTCTTAGAAGATGCAGCTGCATGCTTCTAAGTAGTGCAGTGCATGAGCTTAAAGCACTTGATTTCATTGTGGTGTTAATTCCAGGTCTCTCCTGATCTGCAAAACGAGGTGCTAATGAGCTTGATGGAGACCGATCCTGATGTGGTAGACTACCTGCTACGGCGGAAGGCGTCACAGTGAGTGCAAGGCCTAAAAAATACTCATACAGACACTTAAATACTCAAAGTAGCTGTGGCCCCTTTGGCCATACGGTACACAAGAATGGGGGAGTTGCGTTACACCTATTCAGAGAAGTAACTGCAAATATGTTGGTGTATATTGCCCTCTGGTGGTCATTAGTGAACACTGCAAAAGAAATAATATCTGTAGCCCTTTTAACATTTGTGCACAGTTTAGTCATTCAGATAGAAATACAATAAAGTAATAGTGTTTTGTGTGAAATAGTGCATTTTAAAGACACTAACCATATCAGGAGCCAGGGATTACTATGTCTACAATGCAAATATAATTAATTTATTGATTATTCAGAACTATCAAGGAGCCTGCATTTGACTTCATTAATCTGTAAGATAAGACAAGACAGCCTTTTATTATCATGCATGGGAAAATTAACATTGTTACAGAATACAGAGCAAGAGGTAGACAAAAGAGCAAGTTATACAAAATTCGAAATAGAAAACATAAGAAACGCAAAAAATAAATAAATTTCTGTAGTTAAATATTCAAATAAAATAAAGTATACAGATTAACAATTTTACATGTGTGATTACACAGATATATATATATCTGTGTAATATATGTATATATATTTGTTTATATATATATATATATTTGTTTTTTATATCTCAACTACTGTAAATCAATGTCTCCACCTCTGGCAATCAGTCAGGTATCCTAACCTATTTCAATGATTTAATTATGCAGACATTTTGGGAGAAATCAGTGTAATTATCCTTAAAGATTTAACCTTCATTAATTAAGCTCACCAGACAAAAAAAATGTCACCTTGCGTGTTTATGGTGGTAGTAACTCCAGGCTCCTGCAGATGGCGTTGCATGAGGTTGATTGTGCTGTAGGGTGTGTGTTGGGATTTATAGATTGAAAAGAGGTGTTATTTTGTGTCCAGTGAGTTTGCTAATATGCAGCTCAGTGTTTACGAGAGTGTGAACTCTAGGTCCACATATGAGTCCCTCTCAGAAGAAAAACTCCTTCAGTAACACATAGCGCTAACAATTTCACAATGTCCTCATTCTTTCTTCTTCAGGAGTCCAGATTTGTTAAATTCAGAGCCCACCTTCTCTCTCAGTGAACGGAGATCATCCAGTGACTCCAACAAGGTGTCAAGTGGTGAAGTGTCTCCCTATGACAATAACTCCCCCGTGATGTCTGAGAGGAGGGGCGGAGACGGAGGCAGCAGCAGTGGTAGTGGTGCTGGAGGAGCCCTCAGCACTGAGCGGCTCTTCCGTGTCCCGGAACAGTATGCCCTGGTGGGCCAAGTCACAAGCCGCACCAAGGACATGGTCTCAAATCCCTGGTCCCCATCAAAGGGTGAGAGCAAGGAGTCTGAATCTGAAATAAACAAGCCATTTGTTCCAGTGTAGATATAAATATGAACATTTTTTCTATCCTTTGTTCTTTCAGATCTTTCAGAGGAGCATGCCAACATCTGGGGTGCATGGCACACAACGCTGAAGCCAGGGTTAAAAGAACAAACCTATACAGGTACTGCACAAGCAAAGTCATTTGAGCCTCTTTCAAATCAGACGTTAATTCATGTACGCTTTTAACTGCAGTAGCAACAGTGCCATTCATAAACAACTGAACAAATGCAAGTTTAGTTGGTTTGGCAGATTGTCAGTTTTAGTTTGACTTTCATATCACAGTGTTTTCTTAAAAAATTTGAATTATCGATTACATGCTCCTTGTTTGTGAACTCGTGTTTCTTTTCTGTCAATGGAAAAACTGACTCACATGCGTATAGCTTTACCTATGGGGAAAAAAACATGAGCTATTTTCATTATCAATATTGCTTTGAGTCGCCCTAGAGTTTAACTATAGAAGCAGGCGGACACAAGTTTCCTCACTTAGCATGTTTCACTCTGGGAAACCCCCAGCTTGGGATTTTGTTAAGAAGCAGGAACGAATGGTGATGTTAGTAAAAGCACACAACCTTAAAAAGAAAAGCTGTACATAGATCAAGAAAACCAGGATGTGCCATAACTACCATAAAAAGAAGAATGTACCAGCTTGACAGTGTTTACCAAGGTACAAATCATTAATAAGACACAAGAACTGAAAGGTCAGGTTGTAGTTTAATAAAAAGTACACAACGGGCATGTAGGGTGTTATGGACAGTTGAGACAAAGATTAACCTGTAGCAGAATGATGGAATGAGGAAATGGAAAAAAACAAAGGATTTTTTATGATCCTCAGCATATTATCTCACCTGTAAAAATGATGACATCAGATCACTTGCCTTTAGTGAGAAACTTTCTAACCAGTCAGATGGACCGTGACACAAAATATACTACTAAGGCAGCTAACAGTTAAAAAGCTAGATGTTCTTCAGACTAGGTTCTTCAGGTGGAATTTTAGCACCTTCATTCAAGCTGGAGCCTGACTGTGGTCACAGCAAGTATTTTGCTGCAGTTCACATTCTCTGTCTCTAACTTATTGGGTATTTAAAGATTGTCGGGCTTATCAAACAAACCAGTAGGCTTACTGGACGTGCTCCTTGTTTAATGACTAGTAATGTGTCATGTCATTCAGGTGAAGCACTACTCACAAGAGCCTTCTGAATAATTTAATAATTTTGCTTTTGGTAATCTCTACAAATGACTAATTTAAGGATGTTAAAATAATGGAAGTTTAAGCGCTGGGGACAAAAAAAAGTTGAGAAAAGTTGAGCTTACTTCCCTGTTAACTGGTGGGCACTGGTGAACTCCTGTTCCCTCAAATCAACTCCCTCAGTGCTTTTATTTGGGTACTGGGCCTGATGCTTTTGACAGCATTCTAAATTATATTTATATATTAAATTTATGCTGTGAGACGAAAGTGTTAATTTCTCCAATGACTTATTTCCTCTTTTGCATATGGCTGATTTGTCCAGTTATTTACAGCCTCCTGCAGTATTGGGGGCTAATTAATTATTGGTTCATCTAATGTAGATGTCAGTACTCTTGAATACTGGTGAGTGTGCATTCAGCACTTCATAGTCACTTTCGGCTCGACACAGCAACTGTATTACTGTCCAGTTACTTATGGGTATATGTACTCAAAGATATTCCAGTACCTCATCATTAGTATGAGCTAAGAGTGGATGTTGATATGTTGTTATAGGTTCCTACGGCAACATGTCCGAGGGGAGCTCCCGCAGCTCACAGGAGGGGATCGACAGTCACCAAGGTGACACCAAGCAGCTTGTGCGGACGCAGGCCTCTTTGAGCGCGACAGACAGTCGGCAGCACACTGCAGTGAATCGCGTATGCAGCAGCCCTCACTCCGGCCAGCGACATCTCCGTCTGAATCTCAACCCTGACGGCCAGTCGGCGTCTAGCAGCTCAGAGGACCTCCCGGTCGGGAGCAGTCACAGCACGCCTAGTCCCACCATTTTCCCTAAACCAGCCAATAGGAATGACGCTCGCCCCCCTCCACCCCCTTACGGACACTCGAGGTCAGCCACTTTAACAGTTTCCTCCATTTCCCCAACGTCTCCTGCTCCTGTGGCCTCAGCTCAGCATTGCCCCCAGCAGAGCGGGAAAGCTGTCACACAGAACTCGTCCTCCTCCCCAGGGGGCCCTCTGACTCCCCTGAGCCCGGAGTGGCAGGACTGGCAAAGAGACAGGTGGCAAATCTGGCAGCTCCTGTCTTCAGACAATGCGGACACACTGCCTGAGACGCTGGTCTGAGGAATACTGTTGAGGACCCCAGAGGTACCAGCTCATCCAAAAAGCCACTGTTTTATGCCTGTGTAGGGCCCAGTATGTGGCTGTGGTCAAAGGCAAAAACAAAAGACATGTAACCCGGCAGATGGAACCAAGGAATATTCCAGGCAGCAAAAATATTTAACCTGAATGTCACAACGTTTTGCTCGGCCCCTTTCCATTCCAGTAAAACGAAGCCCTCCGTCACTTTTCTTTGCTAACTGAAAGTCATTCTGAGTCCAAAACGAAGGTAATTTGTTTCAGCTTGATGCTTATCTTCGTAAGCCATGATGACTGATGATTATACATTAAAAAACATCAGATTTTGCAACTTTGCATCAAGAAAATAAGTCATCTGAGTAGAAGGGAGTAGGGTATATCAGGGCTTATCTAAATTTGGATTGGAACAGGGCCATCAATGTGGTGTTGCGCTCTCTAAATCTGTGCCACATCCACCACTCCGCCTGTGGATGGAAGAATGCTGAGAAAAGAACAAAAACAGGTACCTCAAATTAGTCTAGCCAACATCCACTCAAACCTAACATTAAATTGTCAAGTAATTAAATCGTTAATTGTTTTATACGGACAAATTGAGAAATACGGTATACGCATACTATTGTTTAACTGCTGTGTATGCCGCTTTGTTGGTTTTTGTTTGTTTGTTTTTGGTTTTTTTTACTATTTTTAAACAATTCGTGCACTGAGTAATATGACATAAGGTAGAACTTACCATTAAAGAATAGTAATTATAGTCTTTATTTCCCTTTTGTATATACACCGTGAGAAAATTGCCAAAAAGCTGCTAAATCACATGTACACAAGATGACGACTCTAAAGCTTAATGTATATTATCTCATCTTACCTCTATCATTTCAGTAAGCATACAAGGACAGTGTAATGCCATGTGAAAGGACATGCAGTGTCAGTCTTTCAGAGATGAGATTAGGGTATAAGAGCAAGTCTGTAATACCGACCGTGGGGCTGTAAAGTTAGTTGAGTGAGTTTATATGCCTTTAGCACTTAAAAAAGAAAAGGTACATGCACATAGACTGATTCGGTTTTTGGCTAACTTGACTTCAGACGACTCTTTGCCTCTTTGTGCCTTTGATCTTACAGCCTTGTCTAAGAGCATTTTGCAGATGCAGAACATAGAAATAGTATATTTAAACAGTACTGGTTCCAGTCCCGTCCTGTGGCATCTACAGTGCAACCATTTGAATGTTCTTGGAGATGCTTTAGCACTCTCTCACCTCTTCAGTTTCAGGAGAATAAAACTGTTTGAAAAGGTTACATAGGCAACTGAACTACAACACTGTGCAACAGCCACTCCATCCTTGGTTTATTTGATCTCCAGTCATTAAGTTATTCTTTTTTTCAGTGTTATGAAGAAGCAGAAAGTAGAAAGGCACCTATTGCCATTTTTTGTCCAATCCACATTTCCAATTTTTGTTCTCTTAGTTCTGACTTGCAGAGTCTGATTTGAGCCAATTCTGATTTTCTTACTTTTTGATAAGTTCTTGTAACTTTAAGGGGACATTCTCAAATCTCAAAATTAAAAAGGTGCACCAGGTTATAGGACAAACCTTTTTCTTATTCATGGCAGAAAACACAGAAAATTGTGCAGAAGCCCCAACAACTAAATATATATACAGTTTTAGTGTGTCCACTTCAGGCCTTTAGTCTATTTTCTGCTCCTCATAATCCCAGACACATTCTGTGATGTTGAGGTAGTCAGTCCATTGTTGTAGCAGCTTCTTTGTTTGATCTGAATTTTTTCTTCTTTTGCACCTATTTTCTTTTCTCAGAAAAAGCTTCTTGACGCTACACATCCTTTCATGCTCATAGCATTGAACTGTGCTCTCACTGTGGATGGATGAGAAGAAACAGTTGTTGATGTTTACAGACCTGACGTAAGAGTGAAGCTTGGTTTTCTGCTCACTCTCAAAGATGAAAGCTTTAGGTTATTTGACTGAAGGTGACAGTTTTGGTGCTCTACCAGGTTTTGCACAGGGGTTAGGACCCCCAGTTGTGCAGTTATTAATGTGTTACATTCTAGTTTTTAAATTCCTGTTTTTTCCTCCAAACAGTTTTTTTCATTTGACTTCCCCTTTTGAATTATCTTACATTTAATCTCTTCAGAATCTGCTTAATAACTGCTTAATGGCTGTCCTGACTGGATAAATCAGGGGTGGTCTCTGACTTTTGCACGATACTGAACGATTCTAAAGCATTATATTCATCACATTACTCAAACTCGCCATTATTAATAGTGCATAGGCCTGAGTTTGCAGCATTAAGAGACCTTAAGCTGAGTGAACTTGTGAGAGCTACTAACTGACATTGTAGTTGTTTCTGTTGCAGCTTTTCAAAAGCATTCAGTGAGGCACAACCCAACAGATCTTGGTTTGACAAAACCTTGCATGTCCAAAATGATAACTGTACGGGACATACTTTACTTTTAACGGAACTCAGTATAATCACTTTTTTTCCATGTAATTAAGGACCATTCCTTTAAGTCCATTTATCATGACATTTACACACAATGTGAAAAGGGAGAAACGGGGGCACAAAATGTGAAAAACAAAAAAAACACATTAGTTTTGTTTTGACAGCAACATTATTTTACCAAACAACATACTTCTGTAAGAACTGAAAACAGACTTAACCAGACAGGGCTAGTGCAAACTGATGCAATTAATGAAACTCCAAACGATTAACGAAATTCAAAATAAACATGATTAGTGTAAAAAGGTTGTCAGCACTGACAATTATATTTTAGACCACAAGGTACAGCAGCAAATATTAGCATTAATTTCAGTCAGCAGTAGTGTTCTTATAGTTTAGGAGCATCAACTAATTCTGGAGACTTCACTTCAGACTGGCAGGCTCTCACTGTGCGCTATTTAAGCTGCAAAAATTGTCGCTGTCCACAGGAAAACAAGTGTCTCCAAAATGTTTATGGTGAATCTGGAGAAATGTTTGCCAGAATGCTGTGATGAATTGGAGACCATGTTACTACTGCAATTATAGGGGGTGACCAAATGCACACGTAGAACAGCATGATGTAGTGCTTTGTTAAAACTGAAAGCAGCAGCATTACTGAGTATGGAGAAAACAGAACACACTAAAATATGATGGGCATGCGCTGCTGTCAGTCTCCCTGTTTTTCAAACCACATCATATGTCTTTACATATTAACGTCACACACACAGGCTCAAAAAGATCCAGCTAGATGTTTAGATCTCAGAAGATCTCATTCAACTTTATACTGATAAAGAAATGACAGTATATCACTACAACTAAAAATAAAAACTAAAACTTCTCTCATGTTTGCCCCACTAAAACTGAACTTTATCCAAATTTATCCAGGTCATTTTTTGGTTAAATGTTTGACTCTCTTTATCTGTATGGTCTATGAATTGACCTCTAGCAGTAAATATTAAAGGAAAATTGCTTTTCTCGCACATTATAAACAGCTGTATTATGTCATTGACTCTCAGTAGAGTAAAAAATCACTGCAAGGTTTGGTATTTCTGTTGGACTGCCAGGCTAGTCTGATAATTACAAACCCTTAGTTTGAGTTCATGGGTGAGCATGCTAAGCCCCTCAAAAGCAGCTGAAAGCACTCACACAGTCCATCTATTTTAGGACTGAGTTAACTTGCTAACCCATGACTTGGCTTCAGTGATCACAGCTGCCAGGTTTGATGATTTCCCCTCCCTGTACATCTGGTTTCACCTTACTGGTAAATGATTTGAAGCAAAGGTTGCTCTTCACTGTGGTGTACATATTTGCCTGCACATATTGCGTTCGGGGTTACTGACATATATTTTTTAGTCTGTTTGGTGGCAGCAGTGTTTCAGTTCATTATTAAATATCTTGCTTGCCAAACGTTGTTCACTGGTTTAGAAGCATTCAGACTGGCTCTAATATCGGCTTGTTTTGTAAGATGTACTAACAGTGTTGCCATTTTGGGAGAACATTCCAAAAATCTCAAAGCTTTTACTGTGGTTTAACCTTGATCCTGGCTGTGTCCTGTGCCAAATGTTCTCTCAGCAATATTCCTTTTTTCCTCGTTGTGTAATTACATTAATGATTTTGTAAGCCCAAATATAAAGTATAAAGATGTTATTACTTCAATATTAGTCAATATTGTAATATGGAACAGTTTGTACTCCAAGCAGATAATGCTTTATCTTTTTTCTTTTTTTTGGTATGGTCTGACATTTGCCGTGAAGCTCGCTTTGGTATTTTTTATTTTGGTATTTTTTAATATTGTGTTCTGTTTGTTTTTTGTTTAAAGCAAGTCTCATTAAAATAAATGAGAAAACAAGTTGGATATGTACATCAATTAGCCAAAAAATCAATCCACCTTCAAGATCAAAACAGCTCTCTGAGGCCTTCAGAAAGAGGGTTGCAGTCTGGAAAGCGGTTTAAGAATATGGAGAAGAGTTGAAGATTTTAAACCACTGCTAACCAGTCAAGGCCAGGTCACGCCAGCAATTTTAGCCTGAGAGCAGATCGTAAGATGCTAAAAAGTGGCCTCTAAGTATTCCAAAATTTCATCAGGTAGCTCTTGGCATTGCTGATGTAAAAATGCTTTCATCTACCACCTGCAAGGTGTATTAAGAGGAAGCACATGCTGTCTCATAAAGGACATATCTAGGTAAGGACCAGGTCCACTTCTGGAACAATGTGCTATGGACAGACGAGTCAAAGATATAGCTGTTTGGCCACAGTGCCAGAAGCCACGTTTGATGAAAAACTAAAAACAGCATTTGACCAGAAGTATGTCATACCAGCTATAAAGCATAGTGGTGGAAGTGTTATAGTTTGGGGCTCATTTGCTGCCTCAGGGCTTTGCAACTCGCAACAACAGAATCAACCATGACTAATCTTTCATACCAGGGAGTGCTGGAGGAGAGGCATTTCCGTGTTAACTGTCCTTTTCTGAACATATTATTACAGATAATCTACCATGGAAGAGCCCATACAGTGACTGAAGGATGCTCTAAGAAGTCTTCCAAGATTCTCTGGGTAACTCAGAGAATCAGCCAAACGTTTCAGACAGTATAAATGAATGGAGTCATTTCTGGTAAAAAGCAGAGTAAAAGCGGACACTGAAAACAAGTATGCACTTAGCCTTTTTGCCTACCACCAGGGTAAGACCCCCAATCTATTTTCTCCTCTGATTAAGTGACTGAGCACGTTCACTGAAAGGCTATGGAGTACTTAATTCAGGAATTTAATCTGGATTTCTGCATTCCTGAGGATTTTTTACCTAAGAAATAAATCTGGTCAGTCCATTTCATTTTTGTGACTATAAAAAATCTGTGCAAAAAGTCATTTATATTAAGTTGCACAGGAAATACATCTGATTTTGGGGTTGTGGGGTGAACAGCACACATGGTTATGAGATATAGGGGAGACCGGGGCTTCTTGTCACATGGGGAAGCTGTCACATCATTAATTTTCACCACCAGTGAGAACTATTTAAAAGTCAAATACTAGTTATGTGCATTTAATTGATCTGATGTCATATCCTGTCTGGGAATAGCACATCACACTGCAAACTGAGGTGAGCACTGATTTACCATTTTTCACATTCTAAAGTAAAACTATGTAAGTTGATTCTTTTTGTAATAGCCTTCTTCTAGTTCAAAATGTCCAGCTTTAAGCTAACTTTGAGATACAGCTAACAGTAGCAAACATGGTAGTTCAGGGGAACTTGTAGAAGTTGTCATATGTGACAAATTGCCCAAAAATCACTGAGACAAATATCCAATATACATATACATAGATAGATTCACTTGTCAACTGTTGTCACATCTAATTTGGAGTTTTGTGTGTTGTAAAAGAAAGAAAGAGAGACAGGAAAGAAGAAGGGAGAAAAGATGGTCAGGAATTATGAAAGAAAAACAGAAAATGGCAGCACACTACCTGATGGCAAATAAATCAATCAGGAATACAGTGAAAGATTACAACATTAACTAGCGTACACTGGCTCGATACTGTAAGACATTCTCCGCAGCTGAAATAGAAAGTCAGAAAGCCATCACAACTACAGTAATTGGGTATAAATCTCCACAGCAAGTTCTTAGCCCAGATCTGGAGTTGCAGCTTGAGCAGTACCTTGTGAGATCAGCTGAAATCTATTTTGGTTTGTCACCAACTGAGGTGAGAAAGCTAGCATATGATTTTGCAGTGGCACAGAAGCTACAGTTTCCACCAGCCTGGACTGAAAAAGAAAAAGCCAGCAGCGAGTGGTTTACACACTTCTTAAAGCGGCACCCGGCACTCTCTCTCAGAAAGCCAGAGGCAATTAGCCTTGTCAGGGCAAGCGCCTTTAACCAAGAGAATGTCAAGGCTTTCTTTGACAGTCTGGAGAAGGTGTTAGATTGACATTCACTGGGACCAGGGGACATCTGGAATATGGATGAAACTGGTGTGACGACCATGCAGAAACCAGACCGACTGGTGGCCAGGCATGCGTTTAAACAAATAGGGTCACTGACATCTGGTGAAAGGGGTACCCTAGTGACACTAGCATGCGCGGTCTCAGCAATAGGGAACAGTATTCCCCCTTACTTCATATTCCCTCGGGTGAATTTCCGCGATCACTTCCTCAACGATGGACCGTCTGGCAGCAAAGGAGGAGCAAACCCCTCTGGCTGCATGAAGGAAACACACTTCGTGGATTTTCTTAAGCATTTTGTTGAACATGCCAAGTGTTCAAAGGAAAAGCCATGCTTACTCCTTCTGGACACTATTGATGGATTTAATTTTGCCAAAGAAAATGGCATAATTATGCTTTCCTTCCCACCCCACTGCTCACATAGGCTGCAACCTTTGGACAGAACCGCTTATGGGCCACTGAAGAAGCACATGATGTCTGATTCGTGGATGAGGAACAACCCAGGGAAAACAATCACAATCTATGACTTCCCTGGGATTGTGGCAATCCTCTGCATATCCTCTGGCTGCAACCCCACTGAATATTCAGGCTGGCTTTCGAGTGACAGGGGTTCATCCTTATAACAGGGATGTGTTCTTGGAGGCAGAATCTGCACCATCCTATGTCTCAGATCGCCCCTTTCAAGACCCTGCCTGTCCAGGCCCCAACACCAATTCAGCATTTCCAGGCTCCAGCAAGAACCCAGCACTTCCAAGCCCCAGCAGCAACCCAGGACTTCCAGGCAACAGCGCCAACTCAGCACTTCCAGGCCCCAGCAAGAACCCAGCACTTCCTGACCCCAGCACCAACCCAGCCCTGCCTATTAGCACCACCTCACCCTTGCCTAGTAAAGCTGGCTCCACCCACCAATCAACTCCAGAGGACATTTGGTCATACCCAAAAGCCAGTCCAAGAAAACGAGCCTGCCAACCAAAGAAATCAAGAAAAACTGCTATTCTTACAGACACACCAGTGAAGGAGGCACTTACGGCTGAAAGGCAGGCACAAGGTAAAAAGTGCCTGTGCCTTGTTTGTGTGGAGCCATTTGCAAACAGTCGACCAAGGGAGACTTGGGTTCATTGCGTGAACTGCAAACAGTGGGCCCACGAAAAGTGCACCCCTAGCAAGCCGATGTATGTTTGCCAGAACTGCAATTCTGATGATGAGTCAGAGTAGTGAAGTTTGAAACCTAGTTTACAATTGTTTGAATGCTTGACCTTGACTTGAGACACTGTTTTTCCAGTTGTTGTGACTAATTTAATAGCCACGTTCCAGGATTGATCCAGGTTCTGTATCCATTTTCTGTAGCTGAATTTAATTTAGCATTTGAAGTAAACAAATACCCCAGCATTGAATTGGTTCTTGTTTTATTTGTTGCAAAATCCAGTGTGATGTCTTACCCCACATAGTGTGACACCCTACCTGCTGACGGGGCAATGTGTCACATGTGCACACTCACTCTTTAAATGCCTATATCTCTGTATTGAAAGAAGATATGGATATGGATACAAAATATATTCCCCCCTACTGTATATACTCTTTGACTATCTAGAATTTCCATTCTACGCTGGTTATAGTGATTTATAAAGGCAAACTTTTAAGCCATCTTGCTGGAGATTGTGAGTTTGTCAGTTAAATAAAAGTTAAGTGATTTCTTCCATGCCGGATCTGGTCTATCTAATGATCATGTACCCTTTATAATGAAGGCTACTGCTTGATTTGAATATTGATATTCACCTTATTTATAGTGATGCTATAATAATAATAATAATAATAATAATAATAATAATAACAACAACAACAATATCAGTAATAATATACCAACAAATAAATTTACATAAAACCTATAACCAATATACCAATATAATCACAATAAAAACATAACTAATTAAAAAATGGTAACATATTTGGTTATGTTTTAACACTTGTTATGTACTTTATTGGTCCTACCAGGGAGACATTATTATTAGCAACACAGCATTAAAAGGGCAGCGGCATTTTTGTCATTACTAATAAATCGAAAAATCATTAGAACAAACTGAAAGAGGCCTAAATTAGATCTGTAAATGTTATGAAAATGCATTTTTTTGAGAAATGCAAATACTAGACATGATATTATATACACTATATTGCCAAAAGTATTCACTTACCCATTTAAATCACTGAATTCAGGAGTTCCAATCACTTCCATGGCCACAGCTTTCCTCACTACTAAATATTCCACAGTGAACTGTCAGTGGTATTATAACAAAGTGGAAGCGATTGGGGTTGACAGCAACTCAGCCACAAAGTGGTAGGCCACGTAAAATGACAGCGGATGCTGAGGGGCATAATGCGCAAAGGTCACCAACTTTTTGCAGTCCGTTGCTACAGACCTCCAAACTTCATGTGGCCTTCAGATTAGCTCAGGAACAGTGCGTAGAGCTTCATGGAATGGGTTTCCATGGCCGGGCAGCTGCATCTAAGCCTTACATAGTAAGTATAGTGACTAATCACGCTTCTCTGTCTGGCAATCCGATGGACGAGTCTGGGTTTGGCTGTTGCCAGGAGAACGGTACTTGTCTGACTGCATTGTGCCAAGTGTAAAGTTTGGTGGAGGGGGGATTATGGTGTGGGATAATTGGGCTTGGCCCCTTAGTTCCAGTGAAAGGAACTCTTAATGCCTCAGCAGACCAAGAGATTCTGGACAATTTCATACTCCCAACTTTGTGGCAACAGTTTGGGGATGGCTCCTTCCTGTTCCAACATGACTGCGCGCCAGTGCACAAAGCGAGGTCCATAATGCATAATGCACAGTTCAAATGCGTGTTAAAGGCAGACAAGTGAATACTTTTGGCAATATAGTATAAATCATATATTGTATAACACTGATCCTAGATTTGCCAGGGGTCTTCTTACTTTGGGTTTTCCATTGAAGAATTTTTTTTTTTAGTTTTTTGGTGCAACCACCCCCCTAACACCCAAAGTAATTATAATAATAATTATAATTAATAATTATAATAATAATAACAACAACAATAATAATAATAACTAGAAAAGTGCATTTCCTGAAGGAAGCGCGGGATGGTTGCGCAGCTTGCTAATAGGGAACGAGGGATGAGTAAATGAGTGCGGGTCAGTATGGCTGTGGACTAGTGTTTGGGGACCTGCCTTTAGTGAGTACGTGAAGTTTGGTGGGTCTCAGGCGAACCAAAGCATTACTGCTTGGTTTGGGTCGAAAATGACTGGGACTCTATGGGAGGAACGAAGGATGAATAAACGACAGATAGATGAGTGCGGGTCAGCATGGCTGTGGATTATTGCTTGAGGACCTGCCCATAGTGTGTATGTGAAGGTACGCGCCTCTCGGGCGAACGAAACAGCCGCCTTTAGGTTGGTCTAAAAATGACTGGGACTCTATGGGAGGAGCGAGGGATGAATAAACGACAGATAGATGAGTGCGGGTCAGTATGGCTGTGGATTATTGCTTGGGGACCTGCCTTTAGTGTGTATGTGAAGTTACGCGCCTCTCAGGCGAACGAAACAGCCGGCTTTAGGTGGGTCCAAAAATGACTGGGGCTCTATGGGAGGAACGAGGGATGCGAAAAGAAAGAGAAACGAACGAGTGCGGGTCAATTCAACACTGAATTCCCGCTCGGGAATGCCCCGAGCCAGTGTATCCGATTTGGTGTCTCTAGGTCGAGCGGAAGTAGGGTAGATTGGCACGCGTTTTTTGATCCTATTCATTCTCTATGGGAAAAAATTTCGGAAAAATTCCTTCCTATCCGGAATCCATGCATCCGATCAAAAAGCTGTATACAAGCCCATATCACCGAATCATACCAGACAAACTGGAGTTGGAACGGAGTTGATATCTCGAAAGCTGCGGGACGAGTTAGTCGGCGATGAAACGGGAGAAAAATAAGAAGAAGTAGAATAATATAAATCGAATAACAGTATAGTTGCGCAACCATAATAAAATACCCAACGTTTACACACCCTTATGATGCAACATTAGCCTTCGAAAATCTGTATAATCAAACCTGCTTGGATTGGAGTTGACATCAGTCTGAAAGCCACAGTAAAGAGCTCTTAGCCAGGAGACCAGGAATTCATGAAGCCAGAAGGTTAACTGTTAAGGTGAAGGGTGTCACCTCTACGAAGTCTGGCAGCTGTTCTTGATGTTTTTACTTTCATATTATCCTTCTTTCAACTAAAACACGAGTCTTTTTGATTCCTTTACTGAAACTGTCCTAAAGGACCTCCTTCTGCTTGCCTGAGCGATGGAATAGGTAAAAAATACTCTTCAAGATGAAATGTTAGCATTCCTCAGAATCTCTCCTCCATCTCTCAAAGGCGCCACTAACCGACGTGAGCTAAATTATTGATCACAACATGTAGTGGAAAAGACCAAAGCTTCACGAGGGCAATTCATCTTACTTATGAAAGTTAGCGTGGAGCTGCATGGCTATAACTAGTCTACACTTGAAGTACCCTCTTGCTTTTGCTGCAGGTTTTGCCCATGTGCAGGAATTCTGATCTGAGCATTCTAGCTGAGATTGCCTGGCCATTTGGAGTTGGACATGTATCTGATCAAGGACTATGAAGGAAAGTGACTCATATCAACTTGGAAAAGATCAGATTTGCATGCGCACACTGCTCTGAAAAGTCAGATCTGTGTCACAGTGAGACAAACAGTATCTGAATTGGGCGACTTTAGTAGTTTTTTAGTTTAGTAGTGGGGCTGCACTGCTATAGCTTGTTCACACCTGAAATACCCTCTTGTTTACGGCTTGCGTCTTGAGCTCCACACCAAAGTATTTTCTTGTTTTAAACATTGATTCAGCTTTGGGTAACATGCCTCAACCTGTACACTCCTCTAATGAGAGAAAACATCCACATTTATATTACAGCATGGGTTATTCCTTAAAGTCAACATGCCAGTATCTTCATATCAGCATACCTAACTATAAAACAAGGACAAGTGAAAGTCTGAAGACTGTCTTCCAGGGAATTGGGGATGGTCCTGTAAACGTGTGTTTAGTTCTGCCACCAGAGGGCTTCCAACATGTCCATATAAGACACAGTAAAATGTATTAGCATGTAGAACCAGGAATTTATTATGCTTTGCTGGTGTTTCTCTTTCCTTTGATGTGTTATGGAGCTTTTTGGGTATGTAAGCAGTCTGTGAAGTTGTACACGGCAGAGAGAGAAACTCTGTTCCACAGAAACCACTTTTCTCAGCTGCATAAAACGCCTTGTTGGAATTCCAGCTCTTTTCTCTGTTACACAGTGATGTCATCTCATTACACAATCCTTATTGCCCGCCCGCCGGCCATCTTGGCACACCCTTATGCAACACACAGAGAGCAAAACAGTAAAAACTGACCACGCTGAAACTCCTGCTCCAGTCTAGCTTGTGAAGGTGGATCAGGTCTAGCGGCTTGTACTACTTGATTTTCAGGATTGGACTCTGACTCAAACTGATACAGCAGAACTGGGACCATTGTAAGATTCATAGCTGCAGCGGTGTGGGGGTGGAACTTCCAAAGTGGGTGAGCTGACCAATCAGAACACTGGGAGGCAGGGTTTAAAGACACAGGAGCTCATTTCAGACAGAGGGTGAATACAAATGTACTATTCTGACAGACCTCAAAAATAAAATTATGAGTTTAAAAGGTTCCCTTTAATCAGAGTAAAGATGCAATGCAACTGATATATGATGTATACATTCTGATTTCAAGTCTCACTGCTCACATTTTTTTTTATTTTGCTCAGATCTGCTTCTTCTTACTCAGTGGTTCACATTTGTGTACACCAATCTGTCCTTAATGTGAATGTCCTGAAATGACCTACATGCACACATTCTAATCAATAACGTCACATGTTTGAACCACATCCATCAGGAACAACAAATAACCAGAAGAAAAAACCCTTTGTTGTGAAGATAATTATCTCTGAACAGCTCTGAGATGTTTATTATTAGAGTGAGACAAAGGGTTAGCTTTGCTTTTGCTGCAGGCTCCAACTGTGTGCATGAATTCTGATCTGAGCATTCTAGCTTATGTTGCATGGCCATGAATTGGACATGGAGCTGATCTAGGACCACAAATGAAAAAGACTGAAATCTAATTGCTCTAAAAAAGTAAGGAGAAACAAAATGATAGGTTAAAGGGGAGGAGTGAGAGCCACCTGCTGTAAAAACAATTCACACTTCTCTACAAAACGGACAGCACAACTGCAGCTTTCTTCGTCTCAAAATTAAAAAAAAACAAACGCACAACTGCCACAAAAAAAGCATTTAAACAAACATTAGCATAAACTTCTGACTTATTTGCTCATCTATAAAGATCACCTCCAAGGTTTGTGCATATTTCCATGAAAATATATGCCATCAACTTTACTTTTTTTTTAGAAAAAAGTGTATACTCCAAAAACTAAAACTCCAAAAAAACAACTAAAAATTGCGATTCTGTGAAACGGGGTAAACCTTCAAAATAAGCATGCTTTTGTGTCTGCCTTAAAAGGTTAATAGATTTAATAGTTTAATAGGAACATTAAAAGTTGGGTTTTCTTCTTTGGTGGTATGATGCAGTGATGTGTGTCTAATGGGTGGGACTGGTAGAAAAAATCCAGCCGTATATATACACACACACACACACACACACACACACACACACACATATACATACATAAAAAATCATATAATAGGCTTTTGAAAAAAATAATTGGTCTGAATTTCTAAGTGGCAAGGGAAATTTAGGGAGCCCCTAAGGTGATACCTTTGTCTGTTTGAGGACGGGCCAAGTTTGCTGGTAGGCGTGTATTAAGGATTGTTTTATAAGATGATGTCACCTTGTGATAGATAAAAGGGCTGTAATTCCACAGAGGCGTTTCAGGGAGCTGAGAAAAGTGGTTTCTGTGGGAGGGAGTTTCTCTCTCTGGCGTGTCCTTTGGGCTGTATAACGTTGCAGACAGTTTACATGCACAAAAACCTACATAACTCACTACAAGAAATAGGAAAAAAACAAAAATCATAATAGGTTCTCTTTAAGTAGAGCAATGAAGAAAGTATTTTCAACTCCGCACGTACACTATCTCTCTCTCTCTCTCTGTATCTCTCTCTCTCATACAGACGCGTGCACCATAACAGAAAAGAATGCTCACCTGCACCTCACATTACACCCATAAGATGGCGCCAGACACTGTGATAGTTAGCATTGTGAAGCACTCACACAGCTTCTTGTATGTGGTTTTCATGAAGCTTTAGTAGAAACAAAACTGGTGTGGTAGAATCAGTTCTAACTGGATATGACTTCTTCCCAAAGTGTTTGAGATGCTCCTGTTAGTGACCGTTAAAAATGCAAAAGTGACATCTGCTAAGAATTTTGATTCAGCTGTCCTTCAAATGTCAGGCTCTTCTGCAGCACGGACTGGTCAGCTTTCTCAGTGAAACACGAAGCACTGCTGCAGGATTAAACAGTGTTAATAATTTTTTCCCCCAGAAACAATGTCTGCTCGAGCTTGTAGCAAACAAGTCAAACATGATAACATCCTGAAGAACATTTACCTAGCCCATTAAGTGTACGCAGGCACTTGACCTGGTCATACCTCTGGAAAAAAGTGTGTTTTTTCTCTCCTGCTTGGAATTTCCCCTTCAACAGTATCCCACGGAAGCTTAACCATGTGATTATAGCTGGTTGCTGGAACGCAGTGGTTGAGTTTGCCTGAAATTCCCGTCACAACTGGATGCCCCGGACAACCGCAGATCATTCCTCCCCTTTCTGCTCTGGCACTAGAGCTGCTGCTCAGCTTGAACTTTTTTACAGAGGCAGAATTGTCTGAACCTCAGCTTCATTACTCTCCAAAGAAAGAGGAAAGAAACGCAAATCTGGACGAAAGCTGACATCGATTTCTGTGGGCAGGAACTCATCAGGAACTGAACGGAAACTCGCACTTTGATCGCATTCAACAGTTCCTAAAAGAGACCACTTTTTCTTTCCTTTCCGATTCCAACATCAGAACTGAGGCCTTGAATACTGGCCCAATACAGATATTGATATATTATCTTTAAAGGCTTCTAAGCTTTAAAATGAGTTTTTATTTTAATACCAATAAAATACTTCTCTGAAGATTAGCATCTAATCTTCAAGTAATCTAGCATTAGGACTCAAAGGCACAGACCAAAACATCTTGGATGCTGAAATACTGAAACCTGACATTGTCAGAAAATGACATAATTAAGGATTATGTGAATTATTTAAAATGAAGAAAGAAAGAAAGAAAGAAAGAAAGCAGTGGTGAACAGTAATTAAGTAAATGTAAATTGTTCCTATACTTTTTATTATGTATCTGTACTGAAGTATTTTCATTCTGGGGCCTTCTTATTTTAACTCCACTACATCTCAAAGGCTACTACCTTGCTTTTTACTCCACTACATTATATGAAATCTGTTCTTCCTTTTGGCTTATGTGTCCATAAAAACGCTACAAGCTTGGTTCTAGCTAATGGAAACTGTTCTCCTTCAGTGTTCTGTGCTTATGATCATTTGAATAGACATCAGTGTCAGAATAATTAATGAGCTTCTATTAAAAGATTGGTGGACCAAGAGTGACACTAGAGTCTCTTCACCTAACATGAGTTGATTAAGAGTCTTGTTCCAGAAATGATAATAGGACATTAGAGCCATAATAAATCATGCTACTGTTACTCTCCATACTTAAGTACATTTAAAGGTAAATACTTTAGTACTTTTACTCCAGTGGAGGTCTAAAGGGAGGAACTTCTACTTTTACTGGAGGAATATTTTACCTTCGGTATCTCTAACTCAAGTATATGGTTTGTGTACCACAGAAAGAAAGAAAGAAAAAAAAGGAAGAAAGAAAGAAAGAAAAAAGGAAGAAAGAAAAGAGCACGCCATCTGACTGGTTTCCTGATGCATGTAGAACCATAGCGCAGAATCACAAGTCCAAGTCCAAGTTGTGGTGGTATTCATAAAAGTAAGTTAGATGAGAAGTTTCTCAGGCAGTAAATACTTTAACTTACACACTTTAAAGCTCTTCAAGGATTCAAAGGTGTTGTATACAGTAGAACCACGAACATTCAAAGAACCAGGTGTTCTCCTGTTGTTACAATGTCAAGCTTCTAACAATGGAAGAGCCCTTATTGGTACTATATAGAACCATTTTCAAAAAGAACCGTATACAAATTTGAAAAACCATTTCACCTTGCAAACAACCACTCAAGCATGGTTCTATATAGATCCATTGTCTTTACTAAAGACAGAAACAAGAGTTAACATCGCTGTTGCTGTCCACCACTGGAGACGCTCTCAGTGGGTAAGGAGATGAAGTGAAGATGATGAACGTGAACAATGTTTCTTCTAGACTAGTAAGCAGTGAAGAGGGAGGAGGAGGGACTGTGTATAATCTGGTGACATGTTGCCCCCTATTGTTTCGTGTATGAATTTGACAGGTTGCTTCATTTTACAAATGGCTAATTTAAGCATCAGAGTCATACCAAAGCCATGTTTTTGATTTTATTTTCACCCCAGTGCTGAACAATGACCAATTTACACTTAAAGGCCATTTTGACATGAAATGAAAGAAATGAAAGGGTACTTTCTGACCTCGGTCCGGTACTGTATGTCCATCCATGGTCACAAAAGACCTTCCACAGAGCAGAGATTATAAATACCATGTAAAACTGAACAGAGATTGAAGAAACAGACTGTAAATGGCATTATCTCTTATCTGTCACCATTGGCATCCACTGGTAAGCATATGGCAAGCGCTAATATCGGCAGGATATTTGGCCTTGACTAAAGCTATATGGCAGATGTTCCAACATTTCTCACATATGGTTCTTCTGAGGGGATAGAACCCAAGCGTTGCTATCATTACTAGATAATATCAAGCAGTGAATGTAACAGCAACCAGCCTAACAAATTCATTATTTGGGAACAAACTGGCTTCCCATGCCATTGTCAAGGCTGTGAATCTGAACTGAGGCTGAACTGAGCTAAACGCCTGTGGCTACTTAACAGAACAACACATAGCAGTGGTCCTGCTTTCTCTCAAGAACCACAGCTTTTCCCCATCCTTTAACACAAAGCTGCATTGTTGCATACACAACAAATTCTGTTGCCTACACAAAACAGATGGCCAGATCATGGCCTGCTTCAGAAACAGCGGCTGTGCTTTTAAGGGCACCCTAAGAGGTCATAATTGGAACAGCTTTTGTCCATGTAGATGTTTAAGCGACGGTTTATTAGGTCCACGGTAATTAAAAGCCATCTGACTAACACATTGTGTGACTATTCGAAATGCTCCAGATTCATCCAGCTTGTGTTGGATTGGGGGATGGTGGGTCGCCACAGCCAGATATTTTGGTCTTGATGGAGCTTAAAGTTTGTTTAAACACATATGCAAGGAGGTCATGGCTACAAAGTCAAGATGCTCGGGGTAAGATGCAATTCTTTTTGATAATCCTTCGCAAATCTCTGTCATCTCTGAGGCTGGTGCAACAAAGAGCATTGTTTGGTTCAGTTTAATACCCTACACATGGGCACTGTTATACGCTTGTATTTATTCAGGATGTGTCAGCTTGTTTTGATTCAGAACTATAGGTTCTTGCACCCCGTGTGCACCAGAGGCTGAGTTTGGGAGTGCATGTGTATGAGCAGATACCGGATTATGTTTTTTTGGGTGAGCAAGTGCAGCGGAGGATGTTTGTGCCTGGGGGTAGGAATTAGCTCGCTCGTCATATCTGCAACCAGCCTTTTCCTTCTCCTATCCGAGCCTGAAGTTTTATATTTTAAGTTTGGAAGCACCATCCAAACGTTTGGCCTTAATTTAATACAAAAATCATAAATCAGTTTTTCAGACTGATGATGTTACATATTATTGCTGGCCAAAGAAAAACGTTCATTTTTGGCAAGTTTTACTTTTATGAATCATCTGAACACATCAGCTGCCGTCTACATTGTGTGAAAATTTCATGATGAATAGACTAAAAGAAATGGACCAAAACTGCTTGAAAAAAAGCCTGGTTCCCTTTTGCCCTTTCCTGTAAAGTTGCCATTTTGGAGAGACTTAATGTTTCTTTGGACAGCGATGGGTATATAAAATGAATATATGATGATACTAGTACTATGCAAAACAGGTTTCGAATACTTAGTACAAAGATAGAAAAAGATGTAGTTGAGTTAAAGTAGAGATACCCAAGGTAAAATACCCTCCAGTAAAAGTAGAAGTTCCTCCTTTAGACCTCCACCTGAGTAAAAGTACTAAAGTATTTACCTTCAAATGTACTTAAGTATGGAGAGTAACAGCAGCATGATTTATTATGGCTCTAATGTCCTATTATCATTTCTGGAATGAGACTCTTAATCATCCCATTTTAGGTGAAGAGACTCTAGTATCACTCTCAGTCCACCAGTCTTTAATAGAAGCTCATTAATTAGTTTGACACTGATGTCTATTCAAATGATCATAAGCACAGAACACTGAAGGAGAACAGTTTCCATTAGCTAGAACCAAGCTCTGTCCAACAGGCCAAAACATGCTCAAAACAAAATGACTGCTTCACACTTCTTTTGTTTGGACATGGTATGCTTTTATACTGTACGTAAGCCAAAAGGAGGGACAGATTTGGCCATACAGTAGTGGAGTAAATGTAAGATACTGGAGTTTGAAATGTAGTGGAGTTAAAGTAAAAAGTCCCCCAGAATGGAAATACTTCAGTACAGTTACACCTACTACTACTTACAGTACAGTAACCAATTACATTTACTTCCTTACTGTCCACCACTGAAAGAAAGACTCACTGTATAGCATGTAGATTGACGTTATGATAACACTAATGATTAACACTAGTTTTATGGTACACCACAGTAAAATTGCAGATGGTTAGTATTACTGTGTTTCAAAGTTTATTTATCATTAAAACTGTTGATTACTGCACTTTCAAAAACTGACCTCAAACATTGGCCAGCATCTATCAGTTAGCAACAGCTTTGACATGAGTTTGTGCTGTTTCTGGGAAACATGGCGGAAGCCAGAGACACAGTGAAGCCAGCGAGAAGTAAGGTTGAAGTTTGGTCGTATTTTGTTTGAATGCAAAAGGAAACTTGATTGAAGGCGGTCATCCTGTCTGCAGAACACGCAGAAAGAAAATCATTGCCACAGGTACTTCAAATCCGATGAGTCATCTTCGTGACCACCACTACTTACTTTATAGTGAATGTGTTCTGACGTGCTATCTTGCCAAAATGTCCGACCACAGAGCAGTTTTAGAGCTCCAGCTCCGTACACAAATCTTCAGGTAGGATACTATAAAAGCTTAAATCACTTTATCTAAAAAAGCTTGACAGCATTAAAACTGTAAAGCTGCTTCATGTTCAGATTTCCCTGTTCCACCTTAAACAGTGCAGCAGTTATTATAATGCCTCAGGCACCAGCAGAATATAACTGCTGCACCGTTTAAGGTGGAACAGGCAAATTCAAGCTGGTGAAATAGAAGGCCAACTTTTTGCCTTGTTTTAAAACTACAGGTAGGATAGTTTGACAGTCTAAATGTTCTTATCAGAAAACATTTTTAAAAATGTTGCAGAATAATAATAAGAATAATTAGGATGTTTTGATAGTCTAAATCAACTTATTGGGGAATAAGTAGTGATTATAGTCTGTACTGAAATAACATTAAAAACTCAATAAAAACTTTGAATGCTCTCATGTCTGAACAGTTTAACCTCTCCTGGCCACATGGTGCAATTTTAATGTTTATGCACATTTGATATGGCTTTCATATGTTTACATAAGGTATTGGCTCTGTTGGCATTTTAATGGTTATGTTAATATTAATGTTTCTTTTTGGTTTTCAATATAAAACCGGGTGAAATCACCTAGAATACGTTATTGTGTTTCATAAAACCAAACAGAAAGAAGGATTTTTCTTGATGAAAAGTCTTCTTGATTTTTTCTTGTTTTTATTTAATAACTCAGGACAAGTAATCCATAAGTAATCTAAAGTAAACCGATAACATTACCTAACTATAATAATCCTTTGCATTAGGTTACAAATACATGTTTTAATCAGGTAATCCGTAAAATGTAATGGAATCAAATTTTTAAGTAACTGCCCTACAAACAAACCTGCTGTGATAACTGAATTTTCATACCATTTAATCTTTAATTAACACCCATGAAACCTTTTATGTTAAAAGTAGTGATCAAATATAAGGCAGATAAGAAGCAAATACTGTAAATACATTTTTACGGTATACTGTTTATTATTCACTTTTCTTCGTATTGTTCCCGAAATACATGAAGTAATGACACATGTAAAAATGCAGGAATTGTATGAAGTTTGTAAGCAGAAAGTCCAAACTTTTGATTTCGGGGACCCAGTGGTCTTGTGGTGGGTTAAGAGCCAAAAAGAAAAAAGGCAAAGTGCTAATAAATCAGGCAGGTAGGTTTCAAATAGGGTTTTTTTTTTTTTAAAGAAAGCACAGTTTGAGAGACCTGTCACATTAATACATATTAAAAGACATTAAAACGTTGTGAGGAGGCATATTTGGGCACTTATTAAGTATTCAGCAAGGACTTTAATACCTTAAGCCATAGTCAAGCAGATTTTAGGACCGCACAACTGTATAAGTTGTATAAATTATTTTGTATTAAATGGCACTAAAATACTTTAAAAAGTATTTTACTTTTTTAAAGTATTTTACTTTTTTAAGTATTTTTCTTAAACTATTTTAAAAGTGAAATAAAAATAAAATATTAAAACTGTATGAAAACTTAATTTTGTTAGCTGCGGGGGTGGTGATAGGGCAGCTAGGGTAAGTCATTAATATGACATGATATGATTTCAATCTGTGATATGATTAATACGATTTCAGTCTTCTGAAGAGGAGTAAAAATGCACAAAACTAAATTCTTACACCAGCAGTAAAATCCTAGGGGAAGTAAAAACAGTCCGCCGAAGTAGTTCTATTTCTCAGTGTTTCTCTGGCTTATTCTGCCACTTCTCTTCTCTGAGCTAGAAAATGGTGAGAGAGCTGCAAAGCATCCGGGATGCCCTAGTCTCAGCCGCCTCGTCCTGTTACCGATTCGCCACGGAAACCCGCTAACCGCTTCCACATGAGCTGATGGAGATGGTTGCGGCCTCCAGCGAGCCCTCATTCCTCCCCCCAAGATGGTCATGAATCAAGAACAAATAAGTGAGCTGGCATATTTTGTAAACACAATGCGGCAGATATGTTGCCTCGCTGGCGCAGCTGCATCATGTTTGTGGATGTGGTGTTGTGAGGTGGGTGGGGGGGGGGTGTACAGCTGTGCTGGGCAGATGTGGGTTTTTTTGCCTGGAGTCTGGGTACTGCTGACCACTGTACTGCTTTTGACCCTGGGCCGTGGTGGGAAAGACAGATTTGGGACAGCTACGGCCACAAAAACACACAAACACACACATTTACAGAGCTATACACACTGTCCACCATCTCGACACACTGAGTTTGTGTAAACTGTATGACTATATTTGGCTTCCTGGCTTAAATCAAAAGCAGGCAGAAGAAGAAAGAAAAACTATTTTAGCTCACCAGAAGTGACTGGAATGCATAAAATATGAAATCTGCATGAAGCAAATCTGAAGAATATGCAGCATAACGTGGGATGTGACCTGCTGACAGTACACTGAGAAGCAGAGGTGTAAAGAAACACTGATAAACTTAATCTTCCTCGATTTAAAGGACATGAGGAGCCAAAAATATACTTGAGTGAAAGTATCTATATTTAAACATGCTTAAAAACAAAACAACAGGAAGCTGTTACTTATATGCTTTCCTAGTTTAGTAGTGTGAGACGTGGTTGGGTGTAGTACAGTGTAGTATTGTAGTGTAGACTGCTAGATCAGAACTGAGACTGCCACATCCGAGTGGACACAAAAAAGACTAGGAGTCAAGACTGAGACAAGAAGTGGCCATTCATTATTATTAATTATGCATTATATAATATATATATAGTTGTTTAGATATAGTTCTTTTTATGTTCAATTACAGTTTACTTCATACGGAAGAATCGCAACTTGGCTGGTCTCAACAGCAGTTTCTGAGTCCACCTCACCCTGAGACTGATTGAAATTAGGAAATTAATGTTTTTCTAAGAGAAAGTCTAAAAAAGACAACCTTTGAGATTTATGATGATTTCTTTAAAATGTCAAGAGTGTAATGTGTAGCTAGACAGATCAGAGAGATCAGATAGGAAAGTTACTAAAAGAATGAGAGGAGGAGAGAAAGAAAGATACAGATACAGAAATTCAAGTTATTATGGTAGAAGTAGTTTTCAGAGTTATTGCTAAGCTGTGCATGATTAAGCAGTTTTTGCAAATCATAGGTCAATGTGCTCTCTATATGTGATTAAGTGTTCTGTACGACTCATGGTGTTCTGTTTTTCGGCCTTCTGGGGCCTTGTGACATACTGATACACAGGCTCTCCTCACAGTCTCCAGATAACCATATTCTCTTGTTTTCACCCGCACATTGGTGACCTTGCAGCTCCCAAACTTGGGGGTAGCTTCTTGCCGTTGCCAAGCAACGGGGCTGTGACTTAGGGCCTTTACGCACACACATGCAAGTAGTTATCTATGTAGTATATATATCTTGTTCGGGAGGGACAGGGTTAGCGCTTCTATATTCTATCCTCTTTGGATGCTGTAAACCTTCTTTTCCTTTAATTAATCCTTTTCTATGATTTCTCAATGGGCGGTCCAGACTGAGTTTGTCAAATTTCCACGACAATAGATAGACAGATAGATAGATAGATAGATAGATAGATAGCGTGAAGATTAAGTAAATTAGATTTTTGGCTAAACTGATATTCACCAGAAATTTAGGCCAGACATTAGTCCTAACTCAATAGAACTACAAATATAAAGAGACCATAGCATTACAATCCATAAAAAGTTATGTGCGGTAAAGTGAAATGACACAGGGAAAAAAAAGTTCTGAACACGCTGACTGAAATTTACTTAAAACCTGGTAGGGAAGACTTTGTTTGCAGTGAGAATTTAAAGATGCTTTCTGTATGAAAAATAACAATAATAATAATAATAATAATTATAATAATAATAATAGTAATAATCACTCACAGGGCTCAGAATGACCCATTCTTCTACACAGTCTTTACATATTACAGATTCCAGGGAACCGCTGGTGAAGTCTAGTGGCTGACTGAGTCATACTGAGTCATACCAACACATGAACCAGATGAGAATCTTCTTTGCAGTATGTTTAGGATGGTCCTCCCACATCTCCTCCTCATTGTCCTGGTGGATTGCTGACCCCTCAGTCAGAAATCTTGATGGGAGCCCCCGTGGGTGGCTTGTTAATGGTCAAGTGCTATTCTTTTCACTAGTGGAAAATGGCCGAAATGGTGCTTATAGGAACATTTAGGAGTTCAGAAATCAGTTGAGAACCAGTGCCACTGTTCATCTGTTCCCCTATCTTGCTGTGAAGGGAGAGCTCTTTGACTCTATCCATCATCCATCATGAGATATTTCTTGGTGACAAATGATTTTGAGTTTACTTGCATTTCGAGCTTTGGTACCCCTTTTTTAAAGAGTGCAAGTACTAATCTACCAACATGCACCATCCCATTCTCATCAGCACATGTAGAAAAATGAAACAATCAGCAGAATTAGTGCTTTTACTTTCTGTATCATTCCACTGCACATAACTTTTTCCATGGATTGGAATATTCAGAGTTCTTTAACTGTGTAGTTTTGAGCTAGTACCAATGGCCGGTAGTTAATGTGTTAATTTTTAAGTTAATGTGAATTTTTACAGAAAGTTTCCATGTTAAATACTAAATTTCCTGTAACTGCATATGGTTAATACGTAATACTTATACCTAAACAACAGCATTACAAAAAAACATTTGAGGAAAGCAGAAATCTTGGAGAAACAAAGTGACGTATGTAGTTTCCAGTGCTGCCAAGAGCCAAACGTAGACGCTAAAATGATTCGATATGACACAAAAACAGGGTGGAGATGTTATGTCTACTCTTTAAATTACACTTATCCCAAATAACCAGTGGATACAATATATGTCAAACAACAGTGTGTCTTTCTCTCACAACCTTAAATTGCGGTTGGCATCTCCGCACCATGGATAGCCAAAAAAATATGAAAGATACCAAACAAAGAGTTATTCCAAGAACTGCAGACTTTTAATTCCCCTCAGAGAAGCATGACAAACCGCTTATGTCTTTTAGCTGGTCTATATATGTCTAATCAGTTGCGATGATCCATAGAAGTCATTTTAAAAGTAGCAATATGCCACTATGGAATTTTACAAATGGGTTGTTTATTGGCTGCATTGAGTTAGCCCTTCTGCAATCCTGGGATCCTTTTTTGTTCTCTGGTCAACAGAGCATGGATGGCCTCATTGTTTTGGCTTGGTCCAATGCGCCGCCATTAAAGCTCATGCTGTCTCACTTTGGTTCCTCGCCAGAACCCCCCTAAAAAAAAAAAATAAAAAGTGTTCTCTAATCCATAACAATCTGCTGACTGTAAAGTGCTGGGAGGGATCAGAGAACTCTGCAAAACATCTGCACAACTAAGTAGAGCTCCTCCTGAGAGAATAAAGCCCTGCTTTGTTTCTCTCGCATTCTTGACTCCTGATGTTTCATTTTCAGATTTGGTTCTTTCACCAAAGGTAGCCCAAGCGAAGGCAACCTCTAGGAAAAATAAAGACGTTTTTGTGGCTTCATCCGCAAGCAAACCGCTTCCCAGAAAAGCGTCCCATGCTGAGGTTGAAAGCATTGACAGATGTTTGTTTGTTAACCTGATCAGAATTCAGCTTCACTGACAACACCAGAGATTAAGAATGGAGCAAGAGAGGTCCAAGGTCAGTGTACAACCATGGATAAACAAGCGTGGACATACAGACCCAACTCAAGACCCAATTTGTCCTGGTATGTTTTGGGTTTAGAAAGGGCAGATCGGCTCATGCTGCGCGCCAACAAAAACAGGCTTTGCCGAGTCCCACATCTCCATGCTGCCTCATTGCTGAAGGCATTCCCCCGCCTGCGATTTCACATGCAAAACAAAACAGGAAATTAAACTCTCTCAGTGGTTGCACAGTTGCCCAGGACGTGTCAGGGGCACTTCATGGTGAAATGGGCCCCGATCCGTGATGCTGTGATATTTGAATCAGATATCACTTCCCTTTAGCAACAGTGTTTTGGAACAGTTTGTGTTTCATTTTGGTTTTAGTTCTAGCCAGGTCCCAAAGTAGTTTGCATGCATAGCAAACAACTGCCTGTGGAGCATCAAGGAACACCTCAGTATTTATGGAGGTACACAACAATATCTCCATGCAGACAGGCGGGCTCCATGCAGTCGAGCTGCAGACACCTGACGTGTACTGTGTGTGTCGAAACTTGAAGAATGAAACCAGACATTCACCATCAAAACAGTGACACCACCATCTTTTCCATCTGGATTCCTGGACACAGATAGCACATGAGATAGCTGAGATTCAAATCCCAGTGGTGGACTCAGTTCTGCATTTCAGCCATTTTACAGGTGCCGCTTTAGGGAACTGCAGGGGCTTTGATCTCTCATAAGTCCTAATCAGGAATTCCGGCTATGTAATAGGTTATCTGTAATGTTATCTGGAATTGTGTAGTGTAGATGTAGCAATGGTGCTATAAAGCTCAGAAGTGCTGTAGCACAAGCATACTGTAGCACCCGCTATAGCACCGAGCTATTATGAAACTGAAACTGTCCCATTCAAAACCTATGTAGAATACACAATATATGAAATATATTGAATTAAAGTACTTACAAGAATGTCACTCAGATGCTTTACATGCTTCAAATGTCCGTGTTCAGGCAGAAGTAGCATCAAAACCCGGGCTCAATCTCAAATGGCTCCACATTCTCAAATAGTGCACTATGTAGGTTGTGAAAATCTAGCTTCTATGAGCAATATTTGTTGTGTCTGATTGTGGCTGAATCCTAAATGACTATTTATGAGCTATACTATGGACTGTTAGACTGCAGGAGCCAGTATTTACATTCATACATAGTACAGTATGTAGGGATTACGCTATTTGAGATTCAGCCCCACTAGGGGGGAAAAAAGGATGCCATTAGAGGGAGCTATATAAGACTTGCAGTGGTGATTTGTTGATGAAAAAGTGCTTATAATGTGAAGGGTTTTGTATTAAACAGTGTCATATGATATGTACATTATTACGTGGCAAAAATTTTATTTAGTAGGTAAGCAAGCATTCTTGCCCTATAGCAGTACCATGGACACTTGACAGGGATACCATACTGTATAGGAACTACAATTTTGGGCAGAATATGTTTTTGTGTTTATTATAATTACGTAATCAAATTCTTTTCTACAAATTTGTGTGTTTTATCACAGATTATTTTGGCTGCAGTTTTATGAATAAGCCACTCGAGGCTGTCCATTACTGCAGTTTTACTCTGTAACAGAGTTTTACTCTGCTTGGTGTCATGCCTAAGTGATAAAATCGCAGTAATGCACATCCTCTTGTGGCTTTAAAGTCAATAATGTAATAAATTGTTATTTTAACTGTGATTTGTGTTTAAATGTGACATAAATGTTAAATTTGTGAAATGTAATTTCATGAAATTAGCAGTGTGAGGTAACCCATACCAACAGCAATGCTTGTATGGTTGGAGTTAGAAATTAGGATATGCAATCGTTTAATATCTACACGAATGCTCAGATGAACGTTACTGGAGTTTTAATCAGTTAATTCTAAATAAAAACAAGCTCAAGATAGGATATACGCCTTTGGAATAACATTTGTTTTTTTCTGCTGGCTGTAAAATCCTGAATCATCTGGCTTCACATATGACATTAAACTAAACAACTTTCGGATATTTTGTAAAGCATAAGGGAAAATGATCTGCATTTATTATCTGGTGTTTGAATTATTTGTCGTAAACCTCAGACATCTGATTTGCTCTTAATTAATGGACTATGTGGCATCATAATGCCTAGATCAAAAGAGCTTTTTAAGGCCTTCAGAAAGAATGTAGCAAAAGGTTGTAGTCAGGGAAGAAACTGGAAATCAATCATTCATCTGTCCAGAAGATCATCTACAAGTAGAAACTTGCCAACTTTAACCTAACACCAAAGGGTTAGATGTTAACAGAAGTCTCTAAGAACCCCAAAGTTACATGAGGTAGCTCTACCACATATTTGACTTACATGGAAGATGTGCCAGGAGGAAACCTTTACTCTCTAGAAAAGGAAAAACCAAAAACAGCACTTAATAATAGTAAGTTTCTCATACCATCTGTAAGCATTGTGGTGGAAATGTTTGACCTGCTTTGGTGCCTCAGGACCTGACCAACTTGCAATAATGGAAGTGACATTTTCTTTCATTCCAGAAAGTGCTTGAGAAGAATGCTAGGTTGAAGCAGACCTTCCAAAAGGTTTAAATGATCTCAAACTTACAAGTACATCCAATAAAGCATTGCTCATAAGGAAGAAATAGAAAAGTTATGGAATAGCCTAGTCAAAGCCCAGATCTAAATCTCATTGACACGAAATGGGGGATTTAAAACCCCTTAAACATTGCACAGCTGAAATCTACATAAAGGCGCGGGCAAACATTTCTCCCAGTAGATGTCAGAAACTGGTAGACAGAACAGGAAATGCCTAAATAAAGTTGTCTCTGAGAAAGGCGGCAATACCAGTTACTGAACCCTGGGGTGCAACTTTTCATGGGGTGTACTTACTCCTTCACATGACTGTATGTCATATAACAACTGGGAATTCCTTACAGTGCTCAGCAAATCCTGATAGCTGGCTGCTAATCTAGAGCCTAATAAACACAAATGTGGTGCTAGTTAGTATTAATGTTACAGCATTGACCTCACATTTGCATGTTTAGAACGTGCCTTCAACATTTGGTTGTAGTATGATGGAAGCCTGATTGAGGAAGGGGGAGAATTCTGAAAACGTCAGCTGGAGTTCTGAAAGGCTGGAGATCAGCTGGAAGGCTTCTACCTGTAGCTGGAGGCCACATCCCCCTTCAGGCTGTGGCAGGACTGTCATATGACTGAGGAACAGGGAGGAGATAGGGTGGTGATGGGGATTGTTAGAATAGGTAGAAACAGAAGGCAAGGATGTGAATATACAGGGCACCAGATTGGAAGGAGGAGGGGTTTCAGGCACATACCTCCCCCCAAACTACAGTTATTCCATAACTCCATTTTTATTTCTTCATTAAGGAATGAATCAGCTGAAGCATTCACCAGCTAGCAAAAAAATTCAACCAGCCTGCCTCCAATCACCCATCCAAAGCCCAGTCTTTCAAAAATCACTTCCACCATCAAGATACGGAACTCCTGGTCTTTAAAGCAGAAAATCTCATTTTAGAGACAATTGCGGCTCCACAGTAAGACATATTTCCACAGAAAGGCATATTATGGCATTTTGGCTAGAATGCAGCTTTAATAACAGTGATGTACACCCAAAGAAATTGTATAGCAGCTAGTATTAGACCTTTATAGGATGTTTAATTAGGAGAATAACCAATAGCCAGATTGCAGCAGATTCCTACACACCCTATATGAGATGTTTGGTCAATGGGAAAAGCTAAACAATAGCATCAATCCCAGCCTGGCCTCGTTTATAAAGACTGTAACAAGTGACAGACGTTTCTATTCCATATGTCACTTTATACTTTGGCCTTGATCAAGTCTAGTGTTTGACTCAAAAGGGGTTTTACTATCAACAATGCACTTTTGGTCCAAGTATGGGCCTAATGCATGCCAGAAGAGTGACCTTGGGGGATGTGCTAGTTCATAAATAATATTTTCCACATACTTGAACTGTGAGCATCAGATAGCTGCCAATGATTTATTATCCCTTAGTAAAGTAATGGCATGCTACATGACGAGATCTCAAAGTGCAAATGATAAAGGACCATAGCTCTGTCATCCAACATGTGTCAAAGCTGTTCCTTATGAGTGTTGCAACACCAGTGGAATCCCATCTGTAACTCAGATCTCACTTGCTAGTATGACTTTTGATGAATAACGGGGGCCAAACTGGTCAAGACTGAGTTGCCGTAAGAACTCCTTCCAGGTGATAGATGAGAAAGATGAAATGTAATGAGTTTGGGGTGAGACTGGCCATAGTGAAATCGAATCAAGCCCAATGAATCAATCAAATTAAACACCAAATAAGATCATCTTCATCTTCAAATAGGAAACAGAGTAATGTCTTTACCTGGAAGAGCATTTTGGTGGTGTTTAAATGTGTTTGGGGTTTACAGTGATAGCACTTGACCAGGGGTCAGTAAGTTTATTGTGGGGTGATACATTCAGGTCCAGTAGAAACGATTGTGGCTGATTCCATGAAGAAATGACTGAAGCCCTCTCTCCGAAGAGCAAAGTGGTAATTTGGCAGCTTATAGCTTTCAAGATTGCTGTGTGTGTGTGTGTGCGTGTGTGTGTGTGTGTGTGTGTGTGTGTGTGTGTGTGTGCGTGCGTATGTGTATGCGTGTGTGCGCATGTGTGTGTGTGTGTGTGTGTGTATAGGCACAGCCTTGGCCGTACATTAATGAAAAGGAATTTAATCCATCAAATAATGTTAATATATATTTGATTCATTACATTACAAAACAGTACATAAATTCAAAATCCTGTATGATTAGAGACCTGGGCGATACCTAAAAGTAATTATCATGATTTTATCAGCCTCTCTTCAAAACAAATACACACAGTCCACACTAGCATTGGAGTCTTTTCTGCTTTATTTTAGTTTATATTATTGTCTTAGAACGTATCATTAATGTATTATTAATGTATTATTAATAATAGATAAATAAAACAATGTAATTAATAATAAAAGTCTTTCCACATATTAAGTAACACAACATCCTTTAAGACCTACTTCACCTGTCCTTATAATAAACATTACTGCAAACACATATAAGCTCACTGGACAAAAAAAATGAGTCACCCTGTTTAAGGTGGTAGCAACTTCTTGCTCCTGCAGATGGTGCTGCACGAGGACGATAGGGCTATAAATACCTGAAGGGTGTGCATCAGGATTCATAGATTGAGAAGAGGTGGTACAGTGCAGTTAATGTCTTGTTCCATGTGTGGTAAATGGGTCCAAAGCAGATGATAATGATTGGCTAAAATGAGTGATTGCATTTGGGCGTGCCAAAGACCATAGTGTGAAGGAAGTAGCTGAATTTGCAGATGTATGGAAGTATACGGTCATACGAGTCTACCAGCAGTGTCTAAAATCCCAGTCTACATCTACACCTATTATCCTCAGAATTGTGCCAGGAAAGGCATCCACCAAATCTGGACCAACTGCGCAGTTCTTTGATGTAAGAGTGGCTGAACATTGATGTGGCCTACATCCAGAAACTTGTCCAGTCCATGCCAAATCAAAATGCAGCTGTTATTGGTACTTGGTACTGGAGGTATTACATGCTATTAGGTACAGTCACAGATAACTATTTATTTGTCCCGTGAGCTTCTTTTGCAGATTTACGATGACCTACATGCTAATAGCGTTCCCTGCTGGAGAAACTTCAAGCTGCAAATGATTGTCAAAGCCATGTCCATGCGCTTTCCACAGTAATAACAAGGTGTTTTTTGTTTTTACAGTGGCTTTTTTCATAATTCAGCTAACCACCAGGACTCTTCAGCTGTACAGAAAATACTGCACATTTTGCTGTTAGTCACATGCAGCAGAGATAGTGGGACATTCACTCTACTTGAGTCTTTTAAGGCCCCATTATTACATTACTACTGTTTTAAGAACAAAAGAGAGTAAAACATTTTGTGTACCTTTTATTGAATATTTAATTTTTCCAAGAGAAATAACACAGGAAATGTCTTAACAATTTACTCTCTATGAGAATTACCGGTGTGCCTGCTGGAACAATTCTTAAACATGAAACCCAATTTCCTTACATATGTATAAGATGTTTAACTGTAAATTGGTCCTCTTTAATTCTCTCTCAGTACTTTTTCCAAAATGGTGATTATCACCTTTTACGCCATCAGGTTACTTATCCATCATTGATGATATCAGATACATGGCCCTAATGCCTAGGTCTAAGGATAAGCATGGAACAGTTCATATTTTTAACAATTCATTTAGCAACATTTCACTTTCAGGCACTCATGTTCCAGAGTGGCAAAATGCAACCCTATGTCCGACAGAGTGGCAAGCTGCAATTTAGTGGCAAGTGGCAAGCGATACAGCAAGTGACAAGTGACAAACCAAGCTGATATTTTCTTAACTTTATGCAAATGAATTATGATGTGGTGAAACGACATTGTAAATGATTGGCTCCAACAAAGTCTTCAGACCAATCGTAGACACGGGCTCTGAGCTCCCCAGATTCTGCTCTCTGAACTTTTAGTTCCTATCGGCATTTTGTTCCTATTCCCAACAGTTCGGTGGTAAACATGGAAGAGAGTCTTACAACCACTGTTTCTTCTTTCCCCACCTTATATGAGGTATATTTGTACCTATACATTTGAAGAAAAATAAAACACGGAAGAAAGTAGCGGATATTCTTGGTGTTGCTGGTGAGTTAGGTCACTTGATAGCTAGCTACCTTAGCCAGCATGCTTAAAATAGCAACAATTACACAAACAATTAGTTGGATATTTAAATACTGCCCCCCCGAAAAACTAACCAAGTGAAACAATGACCTCTGCACATGAAAAACCAGGAAAATGTGGAACTTTTCCATTCCTGTTAAAGCCTGGCATCACTGGAGAAAAGCAGAGGATGTACCACTTGAAATTGTGGGGAGGAACGGTTGATACAGGGCGGTAGTTTAAAAGACAGCTTAGAGGAAGAGAGATGTGGAACAGCACGGCACAATCGCACCACAGCACTTACGACTAAGGCATCACTTTTCAGTGAAATGATTTGTCAGCCATGCAAGGGCAAACATTTGTTCAGTGCTGCTGATGACTTTTCAAGCTATTTATCTAACAGCTTTGCAGCTTCGGCAGATTCCAGATAACGACTTTTGGGCCGTTTCACAGGGAGTGGAAAACTAATCTGCAAGGTATACAGCGCTTTCTTGGGCTTCTTCCATGTTTACATGAGTGAGAGATCCTGTCAGCACAGACTGACGGACATGGAATCAGAAAGTCCTTCCTCCAGCTGTTAATAGGTAGAGGATGCATGTTCATTTCATCATGCTCGCCTCGCTCCTTTGCACACCAACTCACACACACACACATGCACACACACACATGTACATACATACAGGCACTTTATAGGTTTGACTACGTGGAGATCTTGTGTGGGTTTACCAGCAGCCGATGTCACATTTCAGCTGTGTGGCAGCCAGCACGGCAGGAAATGATGCTGTTTAATGAACATCTGCTTAGGAGATTTCTTCTTGTACCGGTGGTGAGATATTTCTCTCCACTCTCTCAGGCCTTCAAGGAAAAAAGCCCTAGAATGTCTTTAAATCTGATGCTGCAAATATGCTCCAGCTGCTTGAGAAGCATATTCAGAAGCAAATCAAGTTAAAGAAAACATATTTAATAATATAAATGGCGGGGAAGCTTCTAGAACTTTCCATTACACAACATTCTAAGCATTCGGATTTCATGGCTATACAGAGACAATTTCATAAGTGTATTGGGAGACTTGGTGGGAGGTGTCGGTGGTGGTGGGAGTCATTTTGTCATTAAATACTAAATCATTTTGTCAGTATTTGAGAAAGATTAATATACACTCACCATCAAAGGAATACTTGCACAAATAGTTGCACCCAGAAGGAATCACCAGGAATGAAACTTGGTGGGTAGGTTTGATATCGTGAGACATGCTAATGATTCAAGTTTCACACTCAGCCGCACATTTGACATAAGCAAGATCGGGCCTTGTGTATATTTGTGCCTGACTGACCCAACCGCCATGATTGTGGACATTCAGTGAGCAGTGATGCCCTCCATGAGTCATCCTGTTAGTGCCAGCCCCCTTAACAGATGGCTGCAGGATGCAGGACTACATACATACAGATCATTACGACTACTGCCCTTAACACCACGTCACCGTTGCCAAAGACTGAAATGGCGTGGTGCCAAACTGTCATGGAGTGACTCAGAATGGCAGCGGGTCATCTTCAGTGACAAGTTTATCACGGAGTGGTGACCCCTTCCCATCTTCTGAAAGACTCCACCTCTCTGAACTCTTTTATAGCCACTCATGTTACTGGCCTGTTGCCAATTAAGTGAGATGTTCCACCAGGTAATTTTTTAGCATTACACTACTTGACCAGCCTTTTGCTGACCATGTCCAAGTTTTTGAACTGTTTCACCAGAATTTCTCAGTTTTAACATTTGCTGTGTTGTCTTTGTACTGTTTTCAATTACATGTAGGGTTTTAATAATTTGCACATCATTGCATTCTGTTTTTTCATTTACAGCATCCCAATGTTTTTGGAAATGGGGTTGTAGCTGGTGGGCCTAATAGATTTCTAAAGCCTGTATTTTATTACATTATGCCTACATACAGCCTATGTTAAAGGAAAGGAATTTATGTTTAGTTTTGTTTGTTTGTTTGTTTATTTGTTTGTGTTTAATGCTATATGTTAAGTTTGGAACACAAGGATGGAGATGTTAAAATATTGGTTTTGCTTGGAATGAACTAACTGATGTTTTTATTCTGTTGAAGATTGAAGTTTAGAAGGTTAGAACCATTTTGCCAGTTGTGCTTACACACAGAGGAATTCGTCCGCATTTAACCCATCCGTGCAGTAAAGCACCCCCACACTAGTCAACACACACTAAGGGGCAGTGAGCACACGTGGGCAGCCCTATCCACAGCACCCAGGGAGCAGTTGGGGGTTAGGTGTCTTGCTTAAGGACACTTCGGTCATGTCCTTTGGTTCAGGGAATCAAAACTGCAACCTTCCAATCACAAGGTTGGTTCCCTAACCTCCAGCCTGTGACTGCCCCACAGCTGTTTGTGATGTTACTACAGTAGACAGTCTATGGAGCATAAAATTCTGCCATCATCTGCACCAGCATAGCGCAAAGGTCAATGGTGCATTCCGTCCAGAGTTTTGCCAGCAATTGAGACATGGACAACAAATGACTCAATGTGGAAATCCAGGTATTATAAATAAATAAAAAGAGCACAAAATATCCTTCCGACTTTGTCTACCTTAAATGCACCAGGGATATACACTCATGCTAGCTTTCATTACTGAGTTCATAAAGGCATAATTCAACTAATAATGCAAGAAAAAGGACTTTGGCTGAAAACAACACAGGGCTGTAGGTTTACCTTTCTAGGTGGCAGCACATAAAATATAGCAGCACACAGATAAATGAGGCATCGGTAGGTTTTCATGTTGGTTGAGCAGCAGATGCTGCCCCTTCAGATGATCTAATTCACTAACAGGGGTAACAAGTGCCATGCTGGATGCTGATGAGGATGTTGCTTCTACATTAACCATTTTCTCCTTAGTGGACAATGGGCCAACATGCTATTTGTCCAAGAATCAGATTTTTATGGTTTCTGAACCATCACGCTTCACTGAACTGCTCGTCTGTATATTTTCTCTGCCTGGTTGAAACGGAATAAGCAGTGATTTCAACAGTTAGTCAAGAACTTGAGGACCTGTGTGCATTCCTATTCGACACCCCTAAATCTCTCCTTAAGCAATCATTCATTTTTGCTGTTTGATGCTGTTTTCAGTGTTCTATACATGTTTTTTTTTCGATGACATGTAAACACAGCCTCAGCCCTACTTCTGAAAAAACTACACGGCTTGAAAGTGAATTTTCACTAAATTTGTTCCAGCCTGTCTGTCCATGTGTGGTTTGCACAATTTTTTAGGTGCCATTAATCAATTTTCTTGCTGTTGTATGCACGGATTCGTTGGTCGTCACCACCAAGACAAATGAACGACTTGTCACTGAAGATGACCCGCTGATGACAGTCTGGCACGACACCATTGCAGTCTTTGGCAACGTTGATGTGGTGTTAAGGTCAGTCATTGTAACAATCAGCCAATGATGCTGGCACTAACAGGATGACTCATGGAGGGCTTCACTGCATGCTGAATGCCCGCAATTGTGACTGCTGGCTCACTCTGCGCATGTCTGACAATTCATGACAGTTCATGCAGGTCTCCCAGATCCTTTATGTCGCTAGTGCATGCCTTCTTCTATCCACTGCTGCCAATAGGGTGCTATGGTAGTATCCTCACGACCGGAATGGCGCGCAATACGTTGGTAAGACCATCTCACTTCCCAGAGCCCTACAACGTGACCCCTCTCCAGCCTGTGACCAATACAACAGCACGAGTCAGAATGGAAAACATGTGCAACAGGGTGACCTTATATAGTCAGCCAGATACAGCGATAAGGCGAGTCCTTGCTTGCGTCGCATTTGCTGCTGAGCGTGAAACTTACCCGCTCAGTTTCATTCCTGTCAGTTGATTCCTTCTAGGTACAAAATTATTTTCGATGATGAGTGTATTTTTGAGTGTATTTTTAGAATGCTGAACTGACTATATGAACAGAACAATAATAATAAAAATAAGTTTCATACCGTTGGCAGCTCAAAGTGCTTTATCATCAGTAATAACAGAAATTATATGTTTTCATGAACCAAAGACTATAAATCAAATTTATAATAACCACAACAATGCAGAGCCTTAATCTTAAACACAGGATAAAAGAGATGCGTTATTAACTGTTTCTTAAAAGTATGCACTGAGCTGGACTGTCTAATAGAGGTTAAGGAGCAACTTCTCACATATGCCTACATTTTTCTTTCATTTACTCTCATATGCCCGACTGCCCAACCACTGCTCTGAGAGGAACATGTTGAAGCAGGAGAAGTGTGGAGTCACCTCAACCACTGCGGTGGTACAAGAGAAGAGGTAGAGAGGAAAGAGAGAGGGCGAGAGACTGAAGGAGGGAAACGGGGAAAGCAGATCCCTTGGCACTTACTATGACATTCCTTTGTCTTACTGCTCCTCCACTAAGCTGGGTTGGCTTTTAGAAACACTTTAGCTCTCTCTCTCTCTCTCTCTCTCTCTCTCTCTATTATGCTCTCTATTCTTGGCTGTAACCAGTCAAACCACTTTAAAGACTTTCCATCGACTGCTTCAGTAGCCCCCTGTTCCTTCATAGGGGTCCTATTGACCTCTGACACCCAACTTCACCATATAACAAAAAACTCCAGATGGGCCAGTTACATTCTTCAAACCAGAGCCAATCCTTATGGTCCTGGACCACTCCCACTGAGACCTACAGAGATCCAAAATGACTCCGTCTAGGTGTTTCCCCCACCATTTTCAACTCTTTATATACCTTAAAGGCAGCTACAAGCAGTAATACAGGCTAATGAATTTTCACTTACAACTTAAGTATAGCCTACCACACACATTGGTGGTTGCATACTTAGTTTCGGAGCTTCGGTGCACAGTATGGGAATATAGCAGCCACTTAGGAAACGATTCCAACCTTGACTATGTATTCAAGTCTTAGCTTTGGCATCTAGACAATAGCACCACTTTTATGGGTTGGGTTGTTAACACAGTTGTGGCTGGATAAAGTATCAGAGGATTTGGTGGGTGGGTGGAGAGGCGGGCGTGAGTCATAAGAATGTTCACCGGGTCATTAAAATCAAGCGACACGTAGAGCAGAGCCCTGAAACTCTGAGTATTTTAACAGAACTTTTTTTCCTTTCTTTCATGGCTTACTGTTGCAGGATTCTGCTATGCCACAGAGTAGCCAGAAAGCGAAGGGAAGCTTTTGAAAACTTTCAACAAGGCTCTTAAAGGGTACGTATTTTAGGTTCAGCTGAAAATATCCTCGTGCAGAGGGAATCTTAAAATAAAATAAATATGAAAACCACAAGGCCAGGCAACTGCAGGAGAAAAGAGAATCACGTTATTCTTTGCAGATTGTATGCATCTTAAACAGTTTTCCCACATAGCCAGAAGTGGAACATTCAATTAGAAATGAAAATAAAGCCCTATTTCACACACAGTGAAGAACAGAAACGGTGGCCTAGAACTGTACTGAAGTCTCCTTACTGGTTGTCCAGCACACGCTGGTCCAGGCATACTGGAATGACACCTGCCTCATAACCTATACTGCTCTACAATGACCCTCACCAGGATAACAGACACATATGTGTCCCAGAATAAGACCACTTAGAAGTTAAGTTCTCTGTTTGCTCTATACCCAGTGGGGGACAAATCCTATATCTGAGTTACCCGAGATAATCCTTGGTTTATATTTCTTCTCTAGATAACATATACAACATACTTGCTTTTAAACGTGCCAAAAGTAAAATTACTGTAAGACATTCTAAATATTATGGTTATTATGTCATATTATTATGTTAGGGTATTATGTTAATCCAGGGGTTAATTATGCACCCCCCACCACCCAATCCCCATTGGATTAATGTAATATCACTTAAGAAGTCTGTTGCCAATATATCGTCGCTGTCCAAAGAAAAACACGTATCTCCATTTTTGTTGATTTTTACTTTTATGCCTCATTCGATCACATGAAGAACGGACCAACAGACATGGCCCATTTGACTTCCATTCAAATTAAATGAGGTTTTTGGCCTCTCCTGTAAAGTTGCCATTTTGGAGATACCTGTTTTTCTTTGGACAGCGTTGATATTCATTACATCATATGCTGAGAACTGAAAACTGATAAGTAAAAGGTAATATTACTGTAGTCACAGTTTACTTAAATACAAGTATTAACAAAGGAAATTACTCAAATATAAAAGTAAATAGGAGTTTATTGGAAAACTACTGCAGTAGTAGAGTTACTAACTGGTATAAACTCAATACCAACCAATAACCTTTATATGCTGACTCATCACTGGATATAATCTGTACAAACAAGATATTAGAAGAGAAAAAAAATGTCTACAAGCCTAAACCTAATTCTAGGTTTAATAAATCACTTTTATTATAAAAAAAAGCAAAGTAAGACGAAAATAGCAGTAGCTGTTTAGCATATTTAAGTTAGCATTCAGCCAACGCCTTGCTCCTCAGGGTGGAGGCTGAGTTGTGTAAGCGGAGACCTCAGCAAGTTTCAGGTGGCAGTTTTGACAGCTGATAACGAGGGCAGTTCTTTAGTAGTCAAATATAAATAATAGGTATGTAGTTTTGTACAGTTCTCTTGAGAATGAAAGACATTAAAGATACACTTTGTAAAATTAATTAAATTTAGCAACAGAATGTGAAGAACTAACAGATTTGATGGTGTGTCAATGATGTCTATGTATCATGCTGCAATGAAGTTAACATCCTAACCAGCTAACCCCAGGCCATCCTGTTTTGTAATACTGCTTTGTACCTCAAAAGCTGAAGTGAGTCACGGCAGTATTGAAATAAAATCAGTCCAGCATGACATGATGAAGAAGTAGAACTGCTGCCCCAATGACATATTCTAAACTTTCACCAGTCATGTTGAAGGTGCTGCTCCAGCTTAGATCATTTAACGACAGGTAGCCAGTGAAAGGAACACTAAACACAATGATGGCTCTTGACAAGCACCCATTATCAGCACCACTGCCACCCACTCTCAGCAAGAAACCACATTTAGCAGCAAACAAAAGAAGTGATATATAAAAAGAACCAAAATAAGAGTCAACACTGGTGCTGCCGCTAGAGATGCCCTGGGAAAGTAAAGGGATGAAGTTGCTAGACTCATTGTAACATTTCTAAAGGCCACTGTTACTGTAGCTACATGTTGTCTTTTTAGTTTGCATTAATTGATATAAACACAATGTGAGATTAATTTGAGCCACTCACGTTTTCTGAGGCAAGTCTGTGTGTGGAAGACTGTTGCATAGGTTTAACAGTTAGGATATAAAAATAAATAAAAAATAAAAATAAAATAAAAAACCTGTTCTGTGCTACTTCAGAAAGTTCTTAAGTCAGCCAACAGAACAGGGTCATGATTCAGGACATGGCCAAATTGAATAATAAATTAATAATTATAATGAATTCATTTATAGATTAAACCTACTGGCAATGGATGACACAATCACCGGCTGCCTCATGCTGATCAGACTGGAGTAGATAAAAAGATCTCCAGTTTGCCACTGAAGGCTACATACATCACACTGTGGTCTTTTGACAGTCTTATAGCGCTAAAAGCTTATCACAGTCAAAGAAAGGGAAGCCTCATCAAACAGCCATCAAATCCATGTGGATGATGAGATGGAAATAAAACACTGTTCATGCTAGGAAGGTACATGTATGGTTATAGCTTCTGGGATTGGAAAAATCAGGATCAGGCCGCACATTCATGCACATTCAGACACACTACATCAACTAAGTAAACTTGGCTAACTGCAAGATTGCAAAATTCAATGTTCTGTGTGCATATTTGCTGGCTTTGATTGGTAATGTGGTTTCCCTACACTGTTTGATCCTCATCCTACACTTCTTCTCTTGTGTCTTCAGTTTAGGAAATGAATAAAAATGTAACTCCCACCTCTAAACATATTGCATATGTGATTTATAGTACCCCCACACAGAACTTTACAGTGCACTGTTAAATTGCTTGGACCGAATAACAAGGTGATTGATTTGCTTCCTCCATCGTCCGGCGCCGTGCAGCTGGATGACTCATGGAGGCCATCACTGCTCACTGAATGTCCTCATTAGTGGCTGTTGAGTCAGTCAGGCATGTCAAACCTACCCACCAAGTTTCACTCATTTGGTGTGTGAAGTTGTCAGTTGATTCCTTTCTGGATGCAACTATTCTTTTGACGATGAGTGTAATTACATGTCTCTGCACTAATATGACTTGTTTTCGGTGCATTCCAGGGTTAAAGTGTGGAGACATGATTTCCGGGACTGAATGATTAGGCCAAAGGGACCCAGTTGCAGAATGTTCTTCACTATGGGGCAATGGAAAGTTGTTTAACTTAGGCATAATTTCAGCCTGAATATTATATCAGTGTATGTGGACAGCGACACTGCTAGCTTGAGGATACTATTAAGGAACATCAAATATGTATGACTGTATCAATTATTAAACTAGACCTTCACTTGTCCATCAAAATGGAATGGTGAATAATACAGAGGCAGTTAGCATAAACGTAGCAATGCATCAAAGAATCAAATTATCTTTTTTTCTCTTTTTCTTTGGAGGGCACCCAGCCCATTGTTAATTCATAATTTTCCTTGCAATGTCCATGGCTTTTCATCGTTGTCCATTAAATCTGCACTGAACTCCCAGATGAGAATACAAGACATTCCCTTTCACCAGTAATACCGAAAATAACCTTTCATGACTTGGCTATGAAATATGCAGTATATACAAGCGAAAGTAGGAACGGATGGAATGGAGGTGGACAGAGTGCCTTGTAAGGTTAGAAGAATGAAGTGCCGTGATTCGCTTTATCTTGGTGACATAATGCATTTCATGAGAGTGAGGTTCAGCGTCATGTCAGTAAGAGGTAAAAGGTTAAAAAAAACAACTAAGTAACTGTAACAGTATAACTTAATTGGTGTGTGAAGTTGGGAACAAAAGATAAAGGGTTTCCAAAAAGACAGCAAATGTGGCAAATGTCTCACTAATTGGAGGCGTGGAATGCTTAGACATCAGGAACTTTGGTAACACCTTGGTTTTTTTTTTACAGTATGGTATGTGTTTGGTAATTAATGAGTAAATATATAGTAATTACATAGTACATACAATGTAAGTACATAGTAACTACCAGGTATGTACAGTAACGTGTCTAAACTTAATAGGTAATTATGTTGCATGTATTTACATATGAGTATGTAAGTACAGAGTAACTAATGTGAGAAGCACAGTCTTACTATAACTTGTATATACATGGTAGTATTTCTGGCCATGACCATGATGATGATAGAAGGCAGCTGCCAGTACTGCTGAAATATACTTGGTATCACTCACATTCCTTTACTCTGTACTTATATTCTAAACAAAAAAAAGTGTGTGCCAAGTATTTCATGTAAGTACTATGTTATTAACTATTCACATCTGAGTAATTACTGCACTGTATCACTAAGAACTGCTGTGCATACCTGGTAGTTTTCAGACGAGGTATAAGATATTTAATGTTTCTTTTTTTTTATTTGATGGAATTCATGCATGTTTTGGTCTTTATTATGTTACATGATTATACAATCAAATGAAAGTCAAGTGAAATTTAATAGGCAACACTGACTATAGTGAGATAGTTTTTTCTGCCATTTGACACCATCAAGCCGGGAAAACTCTTTTTGTGGGTTGCAGAGTTGGGAAACTCCCAACACTGAGAATATGATATGCATCTGCGTCGAGACACACTGAATGGGTTAATAGATCCCAACATTTCGGCTGTGCATCAAACAAAAGCTGACTGACAATCGCGTAGTGCTGCCAGCAGGATGATTCGCATACCACAACTAGCACAAAATCAAATGAAGCAGTTTCAAGATTGGCTAGCAGAAGAGTTGCAACATTACAAACATTTGAATGACCAATCTTCAAAATATTATAAAACAATGAGGCACTCATTTCTGGAAGGGGAAACGTGAGACTACCACCCCATTTTCTTGTTTGGACACCGTATCTTAGTGCAAGCTATGAGCAAATCTGCTGGCAGACACTTCAACACCTAGCAAGTCTTCTTCAGACTGGGCTTGAACTTTTAATGATCAGTCATTTGTGCAGAGTGTGTTAGGTATCAAATTAAAAGCCCTGTGGTTAAGCAGACGCAACAAAGAGAGAACGTGTAGAGTGCTCATTTGAACAGCCAGGTAAAGAATCTCAGAGCCAGAAATGAATGAATAATGAAGCACCCCAGGCTGAACCGGAACACTTCAAAGAATATGATTTCCTATCATGGAGAATTTCATACTCTTTACTCCCTACTTCATATGGGCAATATATGCAAACTAAGCATTTCTTATTTTTAAGAATTACTTGTTTTTGTGATGTCACAAGAACAAACTCATTTACATATTCCCACCTTTTAATATGAACCAGTTTGGCCCCACTCATCCATACTGTCATCAGTGTTTCAGGCCAGACTACTTTTTGAATGAGGCACCATATAGGGCAGCCAATCAGAACACGTCTTATTTGCATATATTAGTCTTAGAGGCACAATAGGTTGTATACATGGCCATGTAAAAATTAAGCATCATCATAAATCTGCAGGAATGGCATGAGAATATTCAAGCATGTGGAACACATCCTGCATGGGATGGATTATCACAGGACATCATTAGGAACCTCTATAACTCCATGCTGAGACATTACATGTTGTGTTAAAAAACATTGCGGCCTGATGCCATACCGAGAGATGCTACTTCTGTATGTGTAGCTCAATAAATATTACCCATATCAGTCTAAATGTATCATCATTTATTGTTACTGGTAACCTTTATCTTCCTTCCCAATAGCACTGCAATCTGACTCTATTGCAACTATTCTATTGATGATGAGTGTAAATTCATATCTAACAATGGGATTCCATCAGTGGTTTTACTCTTGAGAAATTAGAAAAGTTCTACATGGCATATGACTTTGAAAGTAAGTTGTAGTGCACTACATTTTAGATAAGCTTGCAATAATTTTGTCAGTAGCTGCAGGTTTCACTGCAATAAATCCAAGTTTGGGGGAAAAAAACTGCAGAAAAGTAAAGGTGTAACCACTAACTGACATGCTATCACTAGGCCTCCATCAGCTGACTTAGAGGAAAGAAACTTTCCCCAAACCTTCAAAACTTCCATATCTCACCCCGAGACAGGCATTTCACATTGCAATCTTATTTCCCTTCTGCAAGAGCTGGAAGTGGAGTTAAAGTGAGCTAAAGTGATAGCTCCGGCCCAGATGAGTAGAGCTTCCTGTTGGATGGGGCCTCGCTGACTCTTTAAAAGCATGACTTCCAATCTGGTGCCGGCCCGACGGGGATGACAACTGGCTGGCACATGGCATGGCAGGAGCAGATAGTCATTGCTTGCTGTCACATCCCAGCTGATCTGGCTGGTTAAAGGGCTGCGGCTATCACCTCCCTTCATCCTAGCAGTATATTTAGCAGTGATGTGCTGGAGGCATCTGCTGCTGCTATATTCTTACAAGGTGGCAATCTGCAGTAAGGCTTAATGGGATAATGGCTGGTCTTCCAGTGGCTTTGTGATAACCTATTTTCACTCTGTTTTTGGCTAATGCTGTTTCACTAATAGCACAGTTTTAGCACATTTACCTGAATATTGTGCATACTGAACCTGATGCCAAAATGCAAACTAATACAGAAACTGTATGTACCATTCTACCACACTAGTTCAAACTGTAGTCCCATAGTATTAACTAACTAAATAAATAAATAAATAAGCACTACTACACTATCAAGTGAGATATTTACAAGGATTATGTCATCATCTAATTAAACCCAAGTCATTCTTTTTCTTTCAATAAACTTCAAAGATGTAGATTTATTATGAGTTTTAAGAATATGAATGAGTCTTTTTTGAATATGAGTTTTAATGAAGTTTACAATAAAAATACTTTATTTGAAAAGCATCCCACGTTTTCATGTCACTGCAAAACACTGAAAGTTGTAGTCTATAGGTGCTCCTGTAGTCTATAGATGCCGTATTTTAGCCTGAACAGCACACTTTAGAGCAGGAAGTGAGACTGCATCCCTGTCCCACATAGTGAGCAGTTAGATACTGTTTTGTAAAATCAGTGTGAAACATTAAGAACTGTTATTACTGAATTGTTGCAGTAAACATTTTTTCCCTTTATTGAAAATATTATGATTTCATGTTTGCACCTGTTCAAAGCTGTATTTGCTAGTCATGTACAGGCTAACTTTTTAAAATTATACTTAAAATTAGCCAAAACTACCAAAACACTTGGTAGCACTATGCTTAATAGTTTTGGTAGTGACAAAATGTAATGTTCACTCATTTGTTTTAATAAAATCATAATTAAAATATATACAACCATTCAAAACAGAATGTCAAAGCCTTTAAAACCTGAAATGCATTCTGGACTCTGACTTCAAACAAATTCGTCAGAAGGATCCAATGTAATTTTTGTATTTTGCCATTTTGTTGGCTTAAAAACAAACGACCAAGCGGACGACGAACAATGTTCCCAGGATTCGGCTGACTTTGATAAAGGACAATGGAGAGTTTCAACAAGGCCTGGCGCCAAAACCAAACCATGAGTGGGGCATTCGAGAACCATGGAGGGCCGGACGGGTGGGTTTCTGGCTGTAGAAGAGCAACATCATAGTAGAAGCATTTCAGCAGCATGCTCAAGGACTCGTTTCACTGTGTTCTTGTTTTGTGATGACTTTGACCATGAAAGCTCATCAAAAAAACTACAAAACAGTGGGTTTAAAGGGCATGACGATTGAGTGGCAGGGCATTGTCCCACTAAATGACACCTGGATGTCAGTCTACCCATGGCTTTAATTAAGAGGTTAATCTTGTTATGCTTTCACAAATAGCTTAGGTGTCTGTAGATCCGCCGGAGTTGATTTTGGTGATGCTACCACCTTCACAATGAAGCAATACACAACCGAAATACTCACTGCTGGGATGCGTCCCATCAGTCATCTTGGTGGTTGTTGTTGGTATAGAAGGTAAAGCCAGTTACATACATGTCTGAATGCATTTACCATATTATAACCATAATGTATAACCATATTACACTAAGAGAATCCATTTAGCACAAAAAGTTAGATCCCAAGCACAGCACTCTCAGTCTTATGAGCCTCATTCTTTTCAGTTCTGTTCTTTGCACCATCTGAAAGTTTCCTAAAGTCCTCCAGCGTTAGAAATGAGTTTCTTTTTAAAGAATGTGAAAGGCATTGCTATCTGCTCTGCCCATTAATGTTTCAAATCTCTGCTCTTTCCACCCTTCCACTGCCCTCTGCGTTCAGAGACCATGTTACTAACCCTGCCCCCTCACTACAGCACCAACAGAAGCTGGCCTTACCGCTGAGCTAAGGTCAGGTTTTGCAGTTTATCTGATGTGGTTTACATTAGGGGTAAGATTTGGGCTGAGGGAAATGCTTCAAGATCAGCTCCTTTTGCTAGGTATTAGCTCCAAGGTCACGTATAAATAACTCATGCCTGGAATGCTGCTGTCTCTGCGTATGGTGAATGTAATTCCGTCCTGCCCTGGGATGTAAAGAACGTCTGAGCTTTTTATTCCTCCATAGCTCCCCCTGTGGTTCTGCGAGGAGGTTAAAATATTCAGCAGAAGGCTTTCTTTTCTATTCACAGTAAGAGTTCACTCTTTGCCCTATGGCATCAAACTGTAGACCTGAGATGGCATCTTTCTTTTTGCAGGGCTTTATTGGTTTCATATGCAGGGTTTGCTTAGCTGGAACCGATTGCTTGATACTTGGCAGGTGACTTCTCATAAATAGAAAGACAGCACAGCTCTCAAATCCAAGTGTTCATTAATGGAGGACCAAGAGTAGACTATTCCTCTTCTTTAAGTAATATGTTGCTTGATGTTTAAACCAGTTAAAGGCTTCAAAGACAGGCTTAGGTTTGCATATGGAAGGTAGGGACATGTCCCTATCAAAATTATAGGAGGAACTGGCCTTACCAATATCTGAACAAACTTGTTTGCAATGTCATTGGAGTGAAGTCATACTAAAACTGAATTATACTTTCACAGCCGAGTGTCACACAAGACTCTGCAGGTGGCTCGTGGACTTGAATTGAACAGGTCAGCATATATAGTTAACTCTTGCATCATTGCAGTATCTCTGTGGAATGATACAGTCATCCAGTAAAAGTACACATTCCTCTCTTTAGACCTACACTTGAGTAAAAGTACTAAAGTATTTACCTTCAAATGTACTTAAGTATGGAGAGTAACAGTAGCATGATTTATTATGGCTTTAATGTCCTATTATCATTTCTGGGACAAGACTCTTAACTCTTAACATTTCGGGTGAAGAGACTCTAGCATCACTCTCGGTACACCAATCTTTTAATAGAAGGTTATTAATTAGTCTGACACTGATGTCTATTTGAATCATCATAAACACAAAACACTGAAGGAGAACAACTTCTATTAGGTAGAACCAAGCTCTGTCCAACAGGTCAAAACAAGCTCAAAACAAAGTGACCACTGTACCCTGATTGGTGGACTCGCTTCACACTTGTTTTGTTTTGACACGTTGCATTTTTATGCACACATAAGCCAAAAGGAAGAGCATATTTCACATAATGTAGTGATATTAGACTTTGAAACGTAGTGGTTAAAGTAAAAAGTCCCCCAGAATGGAAATACTTCAGTACAGAAACACCAAGTACTGTAACCAATTACATTTACTTCCTTACTGTCCATCACTGTATTTGACTGGCTGCAAGCGAGGAGGCCATCTGAAGGCTCATGTCACAATGTGCAAACATTGTGCTTACTTTCAGACACGAAGGGAGCGAATGCGGATTAGTGCAGTGGTCTTTCAGATGACTTGCTCCTGTTCATTATTACCTGCCCTGCACAGGACACAATTATGTCTATGCAAACATGTTTTGCATCATGCCACCAAAAAAAAAGAGAAGGACATCATGAGCTTTTTCACCACCCAGAGCGGTTGTTGTGTCCCTAAAAATGTTGCAACCAGTCCTACTGGCTTCAGAAAACAAAATTCCATTAAATGAACTCTTAAATGAAGAATAAGAATAAACTAATACTTTGCATTAAGTTTTGAATAACCAACATGAAGTAGTACTTTAGTTAGCATGAAGTAATACATTAACAATGGTTATCTAAAGTTAATTAAACTTGTACTAACTGTTACATGTTTATTTAACATGTAAATATGCAGTTGTTAAATGTTTACTTAACATTAGATAACTTAATGTTAAGTATTACCACCATATTTACTCTGTCAAAAATGAAACAGGGAAGAAGTTAATGTAGAGAGTTTTTTGAGGCTGGAACTGGTGTAAGATTGTTCCTGTTCATATAAACTACAACTATTTCATTTAAAGTATTTGTTGGACTAACAACACCTGTTAAATCGATTGTTAGCACATTAACTTACTTTTTAGGTTATACAGACAAACCATTTACAGCATGATACTATGTACTTTGTGCTCTTATTCCTAAATTAAACAACCAAAAAAGTTCATGTCATGTTGTGGATGACAACACCAAGTCCCAGTAGCGTCCTCACAAATGAGGGACTATTATTAAAATTATTACACTTTAAACTTCATTTACTGATTAACATAAAAATGAATGCTGTCTGCTATCACAAGGAAGGAATGCCCCAAAGATATCAAGCGTAAACATATGAAGTCATAGCCAAGAATCATGCCTAAACAATAGCTGTAAATCATAACCAAGGTATAAATAACTTGTATCCCTGAAGACTTCATTGGTACCATGAGCGATGACTCAACACAGTAGCTAGTTACAGCAGTGTTTTGCCAAGTAGTATGAATTTGTTTGGCCCCTTAAGCATGAATCTGACTGAAATGGGAGGCATAAAAAATAAAAATGACTCAGAAAAGTTCTCCTTATTGTATAAAGCCTGGGTAGGGTTTAGCCTTAGGAGAAGCCAGTGAAAATGGACTGGATGATTGATTGCAGTTGACAGGCTGTTTACCATCGCTGGGCTCTGCGCTCTCCACTTGTATCTGTGTGTTCATTACCTCAGAGACAACATTTCATTTCCTAGCAATGAGTGACAGGATGGAAGAGCCAAGTTAAGTATGTTGGCAGTGATTACTTGCAACAATTGATTTTATTGTCTTTTTTAAATCAAGCAGCCAAATGGGAATTGCGTTCCTACTTCCATTATGTGAAACCAGTAGGCGCAGCAATGTAAATTAAGTCAGATGTAGGTGTCAAAAATATGAACGTGTGCATATTTTTTGACTTGCATACTTTCTTTTTAGCCCCAGTTTCTCTGGGCAACTCAAGCAGTGAACCATTTTATACACCTAAGCAAAGCAATCCAATTTGATTCCTGCGTTTGACATATTGAACATCCAACCAGCTTGAGTTGTTCTGGCCTGGGCACCCAGAGTGTCCAAGATAGACCACTGGAGCTGGGTTGGTCTGGGGCAAGGTGACTCAAAGCCAAGGTCTGAGCTGGAAAAAGTGAGTCAGTAGACAGTCATGTGGTGCCGGGCGTTCCCCTACGCTCTGCAGAAGCAGCGCAGCCTTGGATGTCATTCAGCATGAACCACCATGCTTATGGCAACGCTCTGAGTCTATGATAAACATCGCTGGTTAGACTCACTCGAGGCTCGAGGCCATGGATGTTGTCAGTGAGGCTGTCATGGCTACAATTCTCGTTGGCAAGGCCACACAAAATATGTTGCAACTCAAGCTGGTTTGCCAGCTGATTCACACCTTAAATATAAAGTTAGTCTTCTACACCTACCAGCCACTTTATTAGGTACACCTCCTTGTATTTACACTCATTGTCCATTTTATTAACTATGCTTACCATAAAGGAGCACTTTGTAGTTCTACACTTACAGACTATAGTCCATCTGTTTCTCTGTATACTTCGTTAGCCCTCTTCACACTGTTCTTCAGTGGTAAGGACCCCCACAGGACCACCACAGAGCAAATATTATTTGGGTGGTGGATCATTCTCAGCACTGCAGTAACACTGACGTGGTGGTGGTGTGCTGCTGGCACATGTGTCTCGGACAGTTGTTAAAGACTGTGTCCACTCACTCTGCACTCTATCACACACTCCACCTTGTTGGTCCACCTTGTAGATGTAAAGTCAGAGACGATAGCTCATCTGCTGCCGCACAGTTTGTGTTGGTCATTCTCTAGTCCTTCATTAGTGGTCACAGGATGCTGCCCACAGGATGTTGCTGGCTGGATAGTTTTGGTTGGTGGACTATTTTCAGTCCAGCAGTGACACTGAGGTGTTTAGAAACTCCAGCACTGTGTCTGATCTACTCATTCCACAGAAATGTTTGGGCACCCCAAGACACTGAAGTTCTTAGATTAGCTAACTATGACTTGTTCACAGTCTTGATTAGGAAAAACCTTTCTTAATCTTAAAGCTTTATTAATACCCTGAAAAATACTCCTCAAACCTTGTACCAACAATAAACAGCCATGGACTCCACACTGAACAGCTCGTACAATTACTCCAACTGATGCCCACAAAGCAGGAGAATGTTAGAAGAAGATGGCCAAGTGTTTGCAATGTAATTAAGAAATGGCAGTTAACAGGAAGGTGAAGGTCAAGTTTGAGGTTCTGGAAGACCAAGATCTGCCTGATGCAGTTTGGAAATGAAGTGATTTAATTAAAACAGAACATTTTAACTGCAACGAGCAAAGCTATGAGGAAAAAAGGTGAAGGACATTTTCTGAACACAACACCTCTCCAACTCCTCAAAAGAGGAGGCAAGAAAGCCCAAAGAATCTCACAGACCTAGAAGCTGTTTGAAAGGAGGAATGGGTTAAAATCCCCCAAACAAGAACTGAAGGACTCTTAACAGGTTACAGAAGGCATTTAGAAGCTGAGGTTCATTCTTAAATTCCTCTTCTGAGCCACTTATCTTTCTGGGTTGTGGGGGTGCTGGAGCCTACCCCAGAGCTCATTGGGTAAAAAGCAAGAAACACCCTGGACAGGCCGGCAGTCCATCGCAATAAAAGTTACACTGATTCTAAAAGATGTGTGAAGCTTAGGTTCAGACAGGGCACTCGTAGTCTTAAATGAAACATCTGCAAAGCAAAAACTTAGCTTTTTATGAACTAGACATCACAGGTCTCTGACTAACAGCTACTTTGAACTTTGTTTATGTCTTGCCAAGCTGTTTGTAACTCTCTGGACATCTGGACCCACTATCTGCCCACCTTGGTCATATATGTTAATCACACCTAAGGTTCACCTTCAAGTGTTAAGTGTCTGCTTCCAAACACAAGGGAGGTGGTTTTAACACAGAAAGATCTGGGACACTGGGACAGTGCCATTACTGACCATCTGCTGTTGTAAGAGAATGATAATGCGAGAAGAACTGCAATGCAGTAAATTCACACTTTAGTTCCCCTCTGTCATAACATACAATACGATTCACAGTCATTACCACATACGATTCACAGTCATTACCAAATCAATATAGTAACTGAATAATAAGTCTTATTAACTGATAATTTTACAATGTAGCACCACACCAATTAACAGATGCTTAAAAGAACACAAAAGCTCATGACTGAGTGCTGAAACACGTAGAGAGTAAAATCATCATGTCCTTTGTTGAACTTACTATTGAGTTCCAAACCAGTGCTGCATGATATTTCAGCATCATTATCGCAGTTTGTGCATGTGCAATAGTCAGATCACAGGCTGTGTGATGTCAAGTAAACCAAAATAAATACCATCAACACATCATGCTACAACCTTTTTGCTGCTTGACACAAAAGGAAAGTTCGTTTTCAATGCCTAATCCAGAAGAGATGTGGACAAAGTGGACGATCAACTGTCTGGAACCACGTAACCAACCATATATGCATGTCTGGAACAGAAAAACAGTGTAGGTTACTGATAAAAAACGTCAAAACAAAACTAAATTGTGATAAACTAAAGTTATGAATACTGTGTCAGCGCCCTGTGCTGTTTATCAGAGCGTCCTCGCTCCCCAGTTTCAGTTTCCATTTTCTAAAAGGTTTACCCAAAAGCTGTTCAAAGTGCTGCCAACAACCAACGTCTTTAGTTTGCTACATTAAATGTAACCATCACTGTAACATTTATTGGCATTAGGTCCTGTTCTGGGGTTTACTGTTAAACAGTAAAATATAAAGTTTAATCATTAATCACACATAGAAACAACCAAAATCACAAGCGTTATCTGCAATGTCCATTGTGTCCATTTGCCAGCGTGACGCATGTGCATGGAAAAGTAAGTGGTATTTGGAATTGTGCATAACGCCCATAGTGCTAACATTGTTCCTCCTAGTAAACAGACACAAATTCAGATCTGTCTCCTCATTATTCACCACCATCTCTGTAATATTTCATCTGACAAGGTTTTATCAACTATAACATTAACACACAAAAGTAATAATAGGGGACGACAGAGACTGTGTCTACAGGGACTAGGATTTTTAAAATGCAGATTTATCCCGTGTTCACAACTGAAGCCAGCTGTCTCAATGCCTTGCTGTGATGTCCACTGTGTCACTCTACTCGTGTCCTCTGCTGTTTTTTCCTAACCAATCTGAGCTAACACAGAGTACTATGGGGCGTGTAAGGCAGTGAAGGATACATCTATGCTGCCTTCATAAAACTGCTAAATGGAGGAACCTCAGCATAAAACCTTTTATACACACATTAGATTCAGACCCAACTGTGTGCCCTCCTGCCTCAGGATACTTTAAACGTAGGCAGCATTTATGTCGTTTCAGACACAGCCATAGTAGTGCTGCCTGCAACAGTTGAGTATCGTTTGAATACAGTGTGATAAAGAGTTAACCAATATATTACCAGTATATTACTAGTAACTCCCTAATTTCCCCCTAAAACAGAGGAGTCACAGCGCTCAGCGCACAGCGTTTACTGAACTGAAACCAATTATATAGAAAGGCTGGCTCACATTTTACATTTTACATTTTTTCTGTTTTTCATTTCTATGCAGATGCACTTGCCTACAAAATCACACCATCCATTCTAGAATGGCTAATTCTTTACAAGTAGAGGTGTTCAAGTCATCGGGTAAAATTCCTGTATTCTTTCCATGTTGCAATATATATTGAAAGAAAAAGAAAATATTAAATTTTTTTCCAATATTGTGCAGCCCTATTCCAAACTTATACGAGCAACATCAACTACAAACTGATTCTTGGGTTTCATGGATTTCAACCAAGCATTGGCTGGAGTGGGTTAAAGCATTGGACACACAGTGAAAATGCATTCTCTAAAATGCTAAATCACACAGATGAATCTAGTTGGCTATATGCTACCTGCCCAAATACATAGTACCAACTGTAAAGTTTGGTGGAGGAGGAGTAATGGTCTGGGGTTGTTTATAATGGTTTGAACTGGGCCCCCTTATGCTACAGCATAACACGATATTCAGGTGTGCTCCCAGCTTTTTGGCAACAGTTCAGGGAAGCCCATTTCCTGTTTTAACCTGACAACCCCCACAAATTCAGTAAAGAAATGGTTTGCTGAGAACTGACTGACCTGCGACAGCCCTGATCTCAACTCCATCAAACACCTGTGCGATGGACTGGTACACCAGATGTAAGCAGGACTTATTGTCCAACATCAGTACCTGACCTCACTAATGCTCTTCTGGCTATACGGAAGCAAATCCAGCCCAAAATGTTCTGGAGAGCTTTCCCAGAGGAGTAGAGACCTGTTATTGCTGCAAAGAGCAAGTCCACATTAACGACAATGCTTTTGGAATGGGATGTTCAATAAGCACCTGAGTGATGAGCGACGTTTGGATGTCCATACACTTTCGGCCGTTTAGTGTACATACAGGGGTTGCTAAAATTTGCGAAGGACAAATTAGTTTGATTTCAGTAGGCCAGAAACATGCATACACTTTAGCCATGCGGTAGTACATTTTGGGTAACACTTTACTTGAGGGGTGCCTACATAACATGTTCATAACATCTTACATAAACTCTTTATAACATGTATACATGTTTTACACTTTATGATTTTGATATTGATATGGGGTACTATGTCATTTTAGTGAGAGTTTTTTCTTTAAATATAAAATAAAATATAATATATATATTTTTAAATATAAAAGTCTTAATTTATTATATGTATATTATATTATTATTAATATAACATAGATTTCTTTCAATGTAGTGCCTTTGGACAGAAAGTGCTCTGAGATTTATGCATGCTCGCTCTAGACTTTCAACTTATTTATTTATTTATTTTTTAAGCTTTTGCATCCTACAGTTTGCTATTCTTTCTCTTTTTTTTTACTTTACGTCTTCTGTAAAAAGATATATGGTGCCAGAGGCTTACGTTAATAGTCCATACACTGTTGAAGAAAATGTTAAGTTTACTAAGTTAGAACAATTATGCATGTGCTATCTCACTAAAGATCACTAAAAATAAAAGCTCCAAGGATATGGGCTTTTAACTCCAAAAGACATAAACCTAGGATGAATAATGTTTTCCTAAACAGTGTATGGGCTGTTGAATGAACCTCTGGCATAATACAAATTTAAAAGTGGACAAATCTTACGAAGAAGAAATACAAAATAAGTTGAACGTTTTGACAAAAAGGGTCAAAGCAGTTTCTGTTCAAAGGGGTAAATCCAGGTCACTTTTATTTTGCCTGAGAGATTTCACTGAATATAATGTAGACTGTCAAAATAATACATTTAGAAAAATGTCTCTCAGTGAAACGATATAGTACTATGGTAGTGATACCATGTAAAACATGTACACTTTATGAATGCTGATGAATCTGTTATGAAGTGTTTATGTAAGATGTTATGAATGTCTAGTGTAATCATATATGGTATTCTATATTTCATGGGTCTGTGTTGTAAAAGGAAAACGTAAGATATGAAGTGTAGTGGGGTTTTCTGGGCCAACATCAATGCTGACTCACTTCTCAGGGGCTTTGTGCAATCCATTCACCCTCATTGCTAACCTCACTGCTCAGAGACAAGCTCCAACATCTCAGAGGATTGTGAGAATGTGCAAACTGAGGTGGAGTGGTGTGGGTGAGGGTTTAGAGGGTCAGCTGAGACTGGGCGAGTCTCTTGTAGCGTGTGTGTGAGAGACGCCTCTTTACATGAAAAAAATGATGGTTCAGTAAAAAATGTGGTTTCAGGCTGGATTTGAGGGAGAAAGGGTGTGTTTCAAACTCACTTGGATGCTCTACTTTTTTCTGGCACGGTTGAATTCACCTCCACCCTGCACTTGACAACAGTGCTGAAAAGTGCAGTTCTTAAACACCCTCCCCAGTGACCTATTAACCTTTTAATTATAGCATAAAAAAGCAGCTATTTCTACTTTTTAATCTGTTCTCCTTTAAAGAGGTGATTTCTAAATGCTGTCATCAGGGCTCAGAGGCAGAATTCCAACCCCAACATAACATTCCTAGAATAAAACGGGAAAAAAGGTCAATTCCTTCCCTTTTACAATGGCTGTGTGTGGGTCTAATGAACGACTAGGTCTGGAAAGCTATTAGACATCTTGGTGAGCTGAAGTTAGGCAAGCTGTTTTTCTCTTGTGCTCTTGTGTTTTGTTTATGTTAATTAAAAGCTTTAGAACAGGTTAAATGAACTGAAGCCCTGTAAGGTTACAGTCTGCGCTACACTGTACATGTAACACGATACACTGAATAAAACCATGTCAGACATGATGATGAACCAGCTGCACAGCTTAAGCCTGGGTGGTTGCTAGGTGGTTGCCATGGTGTCCCAGGTGGTTGTAAGGTGGCTGTTTTGATGGCTAGGTTGTTGCTGTTGTTTGTGTTACAGTGTTTGAAGGTGCAAATTATTATATCACAATAATTAGAATACATCTTCATGATACAGTATACTGTACATTAGATTATTTAGTTTTACTAAAGTGTAATAAGTTGGAACAGACAAACCCAGACAGCAACAAGACAGCAGACCAATGTCAGCCTGCTAAGCGTTTTGCAGAGCGGCCCAGCGGTGCTTAAGAAGAGCATTAAACCAAATCCCAATTCTTATCCCTCGATTTTACATTCACAGTACAAGTTCTTCTTTTTTTTCTTCCATTAACTAAATCATTTTATATCAGGCATATTAATATTTTATGATTCTATTTTTAATTCATTATTACTCTTCTCTCAGTTGTTTGTAATATTTGTCTTTCTTTTCTAAAATAAAATTCTCCATGCATTTACAACATGTGTGAAGAGACAAGAAAATAGGTAGATTGTGTATGCAGGATAATAATCTGAGTGCTCTGAAGGTGGACTGGTAGTAGAAAACAGTCAGCGGGATGCCAAGCCAGTGGACAGATATACGCTTGTTATCTGGGCGACCTGCAGTGCAACATACAGTATAAAAATACTATATAAAAAACAAACAAATATATATATATATATATATATATGTTACTTTATGTGGCAGCAAAGTCTGTTGCCATAAACTGTATATTTGCTAAAGACGTACAGTACATGAAGTTGAAATGGAGAACTATAAGAAAGGATTTCCTATCTGGATCATCTTTGGTTCTTTGGATATCTCCACCCCACCACGCACAACATCTAGCCATCTGCACAGTCTGTGAATCTGTGAATACAGAATGAATACATGTATTAAAGTGATCAGTCAAGCAAGGGATTCGAAATGTAAATGTAAATGTAAAACAGTCTTCTAATCTGCTTGACTGGGGTAAGAAACTTAGTTAGTCCACTTGTGTGGTGGTCTGTATATGCACACGTCTGACGTCTGAGGTCACTGATTTAACACATACACACGTAAATATGACTTGAATATGTCTGACTGGATCATGACTGTGGAGTGCTTCACATTCCTCCAGGCGTGACTGGTGTAATCAGCACAAGCCTTACTATGTCTTCTGCTGTGCTTATTTTGCCTGATATCGGGCTTGGCAGTACAGAAATGCTGATAATGTAATGTGAGATAGAGAGCAGTCAGCTAATGCACTGCAATCAGAAGAGAACCTTCAGGGCCTTCAAGGTCTACTATGTCTGTGTAATAATAAAATATTAATGCAAACAAAAATGTCCATATTTTTTGTCTATTTTTATTTTACCTAAATCATGTAAATCATTCAGGTGTTCCAATCACTTCCATGGCCACAGGTGTATAAAACCAAGCACCCAGGCATTACTTCACTATTCGTGAAATTTCCTCACTACTAAATATTCCACAGTCAACTGTCCGTGGTGTTATAACAAAGTGTAAGTGATTGGGAATGACAGCAGCTCAGCCACAAAGTGGTAGGCAGAGCGGGGTCAACGGATGCCGAGGTGTATAGTACGCAGAGGTTGCCAACTTTCTGCAGAGTCAATCGCTACAGACCTAATGTGGCCTTCAGATTAGCATCATATTAAACCCTATGGATTAAGAATGGGAAGTCACTCAAGTTCATATATGTGTGAAGGCAGACAAGCAAATACTTTTGGCAATATCTCAGCAAGCATTAGCCTAATACTCTTATTTCACTGATGTTTTGGTTGGAAACAAATGGGTTACACCCAACAGAAAACTGACACAACTAACCTAGCTCTCCCACTGGGTACAACTTCATGCACTGGACTAACGGGTCAGAAAAAACACTAAAGTAATGAACTAAAGACCTGAAAGTAGAATCAAACTATCATATCATTTCCAATGGGTGTGAACAAGTCCAGTAGAAAAAGGTCACTCCAGGCCTTTGGAAGTTCTGGATACATCATTACCAGCCATAATCTAGCTGTCAGCTGTCAGAAATAAAATCAAGCAGCAGCTTAATGGCAGGACTCTTTACTATTACTGTAAAACTTCTATGGTAAAATGTACAGCAAAATACCATCACTGCCCAAAGAAAAACAACTCCATCCCCAAAAGGCAGAAACAGGAGAATTCAGAAACACTCTTACTTTTACATATATATAGTGGGGAAAATAAGTATGTGATACACTGCCAATGTTGCTAATTAATTATTATCTATTATCTATAAACTATTAATTATTTAAAAATCATACAATGTGATGTTCTGGATTTTTTTTAAATTCTGTCTCTCACAGTTGAAGTGTACCTATGATAAAAAATTACAGACCTCTCCATTCTTTGTAGGTGGGAAAACTTCGCAAATTGGCAAATACTTATTTTCCCCACTGTATATATATATATATATATATATATATATATATATATATATATCAGCAAGTGTATCTGAACAATATCCATCTGTTACAAGCTTCAAATGAGTGTGCTGTAACCTGTGTACTGTGGTTAGGTTAGCACTAACATACTACCAACATCCCACTGGAGTGCTAACAAAAATTACCATCATTGTACATTTCTGAGCCCCAGAAGGCCTGGCTATAGAAGCTCACCACTCATGAAAGTAGGAATGAAATAAATAAAATAGCGATGACAGTAACACCAATAGCCCAATACTGAGATTTTATAATTTACACTACATTATACTGACATGCAGCATATTCTGTTCATATTTATACTTTTAATTCAGGTTTAGATCCTTTAGTTATTAAATATATTACAAAATTATGTGTGTGTGTGTGTGCGTGTGTGTGCGTGCGCGCACAGTGTGTGGATGGAGGCATACAGGAAAGGTTCAGGGGAATGCACAGTACAACCACATTACCAAAAACCATTCTACCAGTGGTCTAATGCAAAGATGACCCTAAACTGGATCCCACTTTATAAAGGTGAACTTAAGGGTTAACAATGACTGCATTATTCAGAACATGATTCAGTGCTGTCTGCAGAGCTGTCCTCAGAGAGAATGTCAGTATGTGCATGTGAATTTAACAGAACATCTTACTTCACATACTGTAGTCTGGTCTTATATATTACAGACTCAATCCAGGCATGCAGAGATGTGATGTGCAGATGTTCAAGTGTAGCATATTGCACTCAGGAGGGGAGAGAGAAAAGGGGGAGAGAGCAGAGGAGAGAGTGAGAGATGTCAGTCAAAATGATCCAGCCCTGGAGAAAAGCCACTCCAACTGGAACAACAGCTGGGCCTTCGCCACACTGTCAAGTCCGAACGAGCAGAAATTTGTGGTACTAACATTGCATGCTAAAAAAACCCACAACATTGGCTACTACCATCTCTGCATTTCTGCTGGTTTTATTTACCACTGAATCATTTATACACTATTTTCAACAAAATCAAATTTTAAAAGCCATTAACTGTCATAACGGTGTCATACGAATCAATACACAACATATTATTTTTATAGGTTAAATGCACAGAAATATACATGTATTCTACTGTAAAAGGATGTACTTTAATTACTTTAAATTAAAAAAGTTAATCATCAGACAGCCTTAACATTTTCCGAATTTGAAATAAATCAATCTTCTAAAAGTGAAGGCCATTAAACAACAAACATGATTCATAATTCAATTTAATTCAAGTATGTGTATAACTTTAATGTATAATCCATCAATGATGATCAAGAGATACAAGTAGGGTGTTATAAGGCTCAGAAGTTTCGAAACAGAACTAATATTTTTCAGATTTGAAGCTGTTTCACTATCAATCAATATTACATACATACACTCAGAAGACAGCTGTTAATGTTAGCTGTTAGCTGTTAGCTGTTAATGCTGTTAAGATGTGGGTGGTTTGGACAGTAAATGAAGTCATTACATTTGTGCTGTAGACCTCATGACCCTTGGTTACTCTCACCACCATAGTGGAAAAATGTGAAATTTGTATCAGTACGTTTTTCTACAATTAGTTATGCCATATAAAACAATATCAAAATAAAATGTGGGCTTGTTAGTGATGGTTTTGAACAGCAACAAGCAGCAAAGAGGCACAGGGCATTTCCACACGCCAAGCTCCACTGCAGAGGAACTTCCTCTGTTTCTCAGGTTTCTGTAGCAAACTTCACTATGTGCAAGATGAAACACATGACAATGAATTAATATTTATCTTTGAGCAAATTCTGTAATTGAAAATTAGGTAAAAACCGTACAGCCCTGAGTTCCATCTCTAGTTCACTTTTACTCCACCCTCTCTTTTTGACTGACTGCCTTGCAAAAAGTGACATATTGTATGATCTGCTGAACCCACTCTCCGCCATAGGACAGAATTTGGGCATCTCAGTGTAGCTTAGAGAACAGCCTTGTGACCGGAGGGTCGCCGGTTTGGTTACCTGAATTGACAGTAACAACCGAAGTGCCCTTCAGCAAGGCACCAAACCCCTTGTGTTTCACTTCATGGTTGGGTTAAATGTGGAAGACGAATTCCTCTGGCAAAAAATGGCTCTAAACTCTCTACTCAGAGAATGATTGGGCTTACCTAAATTATAAAATTATAATTATATAACTAAAAGAACAAATGTATCAATGTTGGTCTTCATCCTTGTGTTGCTACTTCATTAAATGCACATATTAATGATTAACTGTCTAAAAGTTAAAAAAGTGCCAACACTTTCACACAAACTCATGCACACACATGTGAAAATGAAAACACCCATGAAAACCTTTGTTTTCTGCATTAAAAGCATTTATTGCATTTAAACATATATACAAAAATAATTTGTAAAAAATGTAAGTAACAAAAATGCAGTTTTTTGTGAGGAAATGTTAAAACATTTATTAAAAATAAATAATAGTAAGTAATAAGTAACATTAAAACTTAAGATGATCGTTAGACAGCACTTTGGAGGAGCCTGTCTTATTTATATTTATGTAGTTTGGTTTGTTCTTGATTGATGAAGTGAGTGGTACCACCATGAGATCCAAAGAGCTCTCTGATGCCTTCAGAAAGAAGACTGTAGATGCCTATCAGCCTACGAAGAGATTTTAAAAGATCTCAAAGCATTTAGAAATCAGCCATTCCGTTGTCCGGAAATCATTTACAAGTGGAGAACATTTTAAACAACTGCCAACATGACCAGATCAGACCGCCCTAGCAAAAATAAATAATATCAGGGCAAAATTATAGTTACACACTAGACAAAGATCTTCTGGAGGAAGGTGCTTTGGACAGATGAATCCAAAGTTGAGTTACTGGGGCACAGTAACAGAACTGCAGCACAAACCTGACACAGATTGCTGCATGGAGATGGAAATGTCATGGTTCGGGGCTGCTTTGCTGCAGCAGGATTTGAGGAGCTCCACCACAGAATGCACTGCAAATTCTTTATTGTATCAGAGGATGCTTGAGGACAATGTGAGACCCTCTGTCCAAAAATTGAAGACGAAGCACAGGTGGATCCTGCATCACGACAATGACTCAAAATATTCCAGTAAATCCACCAAGGAATGGCTCAAAAGAAAGACATGAAGAGTTCTGGAATGGCCAAATCAAAGCCTGTATCTTAATCCTGTTGAGATGCTGAGGGGTGTATTGAAGTGGGCTGCGCATGCCAGAAACCCATCAAACATCACACAGCTGGAAGAATTCTGCATGGAAGAGTGGGAAAAAAACTTTCTCCCAGTCAATGTCAGAGATGATTTTTTCCTCAATAGAAATTGGCATATTCTTTATTGTTTTTTTTTTTTTTTTCATTTTCAATTTTCATTGTTTCATTGCAATTACATCAACTTTATCTACAGATATTAGCAAATATTGATATGTCCATATTTCTTAATGAAGGTCTAAATATTTAACAGGATGTTAAACACATTTCTTTCATATGACTGTATATTTAACTTGTAGTTTTGCACTAATATTCATATAATTGTCTGTAATTCCGTTTATTTTTAATTCCAGGGTGTTTGGCTAAAAGTAAAGCTTTGTTTTGATGCTCAGCTCCTGCTTTCATGGCTGGTTGGAGCTCCTGTTTTTATGAAACAGCTTGTTATAATGTTGTCTCATCCTGTAACCTATGAACATGCTGTAATTACGCTAAGGTTCTCCAGATGTCTTTCTGTGGTGCTCCCCACACACGCATGATGTACAGTATTTATAACTGTCTGGCAACCTTGTAAAAAATGCTCCCAAGCAGAGAGTGAAGAAGTGCGTGTAAGAAACAGAGGCATGCTGCATTCACTGATTACTGAGTACATGCAGCTGATCTGAAGGAGCGGTGCAGCCAGTGCTCTAATGTGGTAAACTAACTGGCCTGGCAAAAACACTTAACTCACGCATAAATATACATGTACAAATGCTCCAGAAAAAGCAAGCAAACACAGAAAAACAACACACATGCTAAAAAACCCAGAAAAATGTTCTTTTAGGTGCCAGGAGTGAATTTCTGATACGTTATGTGGCCCAAAATTCGAGACCACATTTTTCATTTAAACATGCAAATAAACAGCAGAAACTTGTAGAATTCTGAAACATTTAAAACAAAGAATTACAAATAAAACAAAGAAGAAATGTTCTAGAGTCTGCACCACTATTCAAACTGTGTTGAGGCCTTTGTACAGAAAGGTCTGGTTTTATTCTTTAGTGTTTTTCCTTTCATTGAGGCTCGTGTTCAGACAATTCTCAAGTGGATCTGATCTGCCCATCTAATGCTTTTACTCGAGTTTGTGAAGGTCATGCCAGCCCTGCTTCATACTTTCAGCAAAGCAAAAGAAAGTCAAATCAAATTCAATTGTTATGCTCATAATAGTATTTATAATGAAATAGAAGCATATTCTAGCAGCGCTCTCAGACTTTTGGACTCCACTGTATGTACAAAATAAAGGGTTGAAAGAAACAGGATCTAATAGATGTTTACTGGGGTCTAATAGTTTCACTTGATATGATTATCTGAAACAAGCATAAATGTCTGTAAGTATATGTTCACATTTTGCATGAAGTAAAGAGAATATGGTAACTGTTACTGTTACTGAAGGGCGTTTATGCCTGCTGACATAAACCTATACAGACATTTATAAAGGCTTATTTCACCTAGCTGTCATAACACAGGATGAGGTGCAGTGACATCAAATTGCAGCCTTTATGATAACTGACGCTTGTTGAAACGAGTTTCTGTAGGTTTTTGTCAGTTATCATGAAAGGCCTATGAAGGTCAAGTCATGTAGACTGCCCTTCAGTAAAGTGATGCCAAAAATATTTTATTAGTGCCATTACACAATTACACAAGAGGGGTTCCATCCTAGGGCTGCGGGAAGCAAGAGAGAAACCATGGAGAAAGAGAACCGACAAATTGTCTGACATGCATGAGTGACCCAACAACCACGATTGCAGTCCTCCATGAGTCATCTTGTTAGTGCCAGCACCACTGGCTGCATGACGCAGGACTACATACATGCAGACAGTTACGATGACTGCCATTACAATGACTGTCATCAACGTCGCCAAAGACTGCAATGGTGTTGTGCCACACTGTCATAGAGTGACTCAGAATGGCAGCCAGTCATCTTCAGTGACCAGTCCTGCTTTTGTCTTGGTGACCAATGAATCCGTGTGTAGAGGCACTGTGGTCAGTGCCAAGATGAACAGTTTGTTGTCACGTGCCACACGTCCAGAAGGCCTGGTGTTATTCTGCCTCCACCCCTACCGCAAAATCCCACCCCTACTGAAATCAATTCCAGACCATAACACTCTGTGGATCTCCCTAAGAAAAGGGAAAAAACCTCTGCCATTTCCCAGTTTAGGTACTATTTAAAAAAACAACAAAAAAGTGCTACGAATGTCTTTAAGATTTCATGTGGCGCTGAGAGGCAGTGCATGCCGACTGAGTGCGATTGTTCAGGCTCTTCTGAGGAACGAATGGGCCTAATGCCACTTAAGAGCCAACCCTCCATTGTTCTGGGACAAGGCAGAGCCTCAGAAGCACATGAATATAATATATATATATATTTCTTTTTTTTTTTTTTTTTTTTCCTTTTTTTTTTATACATACATAGAGAATATCAGAGTATATAAAAAATGCATGGAGGAAAGTGGATGCACTAGTGTTCCCCCTGTTGTCTAAAATTGGCCGAGCATTATCTGGCTTTTAGTGAATTATTTAGTGGAGAACTTTTCCTTTATGGGGAAATTAGCCGAGTGCTGCATGGATCAGTGGGGATTAAATGCTGTCTCTTGGCAATTCTCTCTCTCTCTCTCTCTCTCTCTCTCTTTCATTCTCTCTCTCTGTCTTGTCACAGCTGTGATTGCACTTGGAAGTGCACTTGGTCTGTGATTTGTGGAGTTGGACACACAGAATGTCATTTAACTGGGAGTCAAAAGTTTGATTAAGGAGAGTAACAACTTTGACCTACGACCAATGGAGCAAGTCCTTTGACCTACGACCCTTGGTGCAAAATCATGTCCTACAACCGATGGAGCAGGTCCTTTAAACTACGAATGATGGTGCGAACTCATAGTCCCCCTATGTTGGGAGGGGGAGCGGGGGCGGGGGTGGAGGGGCAGAACTTGTAGTAGAATACTGCTCTGATGACTGACCTATCAGAACAGAGCTGGAGAACTGACCAATCAGAGCACAGTGGACATATCAGGGGGTGGGGTTTAAAGACACAGGAGCTCTAACAGAGGTTAATGTTTGGGGAACTTGATTATGTTGACTATGCTCTAGCTATGTTCTAGCAGACCTCAAATATCAAAAATGCCCTTCCACAGCCATTTCTACATGAATTATAACATTATTTGTAGCATTTTTCTAAAATATTTATCAGACTAAATCAGTAAAAGACAATGCAACAAAATATGTCTTTGCTTACCTAAAGCTGCCTTTCGGTGCACAGATGACAACTACTGGAATAAAAGTTTCTGAACATTTATGTAGTTATGTCAATCATCATGACAAGCTTATGTAGCCTTGTGAACAGTATCCTACATTAACGTGTTGCTCTACCATTTTTTGGTTAAGAACCTTTAAAAGTTGAGGGAACCTCTACATAATTCAAAGGTTATAGATAGAAGCCTTTAAGGTGGCAGAATAGAATGCATTTATTTAGCATTTCAAATAGTTCTCCGGTGTCTGCATAGAAGGTATGTGACTTTGGTTGTGGGAAAAAAATGCCCAGATGTGGTTTCACACGCTCTATGATTTGGCCCTAGAATCAAAACGATGCTTTTCCCCTTTTTTTGTATAACTTGGGTGTTGTGTTAATACAGCAGAGGATATCATGCAGCCAATGTGGTGTTTCTTTTCTTCTCATTTCTTTATGTTTGAATTATATCAAAGTGCAAATATTTACAGTGGATTGCTTTAAACTGGGTGGAAATCAAAAGACGTATTCTAGCTGTGAGCTACATCAAAAACAGCCCTGTACACTTTCTCCTACCTTCTTTTACATCAATTTCCCCTCAGCTGAGCCTGGTGAACCTAAGGGGGTGTTCAAACAGTGCCTTTTAAATGCGAGGCGCACCGCATCTTCTACTTAGAAGCTGGAAGCACTTCTAAAGGGAGCGAGTTAATGCATCTGATTGAACGATTTGAGAGAACATGAAAGACCAAGACGAGTGATAAATATTTCAAATCTGACTCATAAAAAAAATAAAAGAAAGAGAAAATTGAAAACTGTTTTTTCACCTTGTGTTAATATTTGTACTGAGTCGTGTTGCACAGCTCCATGTGTACGGAAGCAACCAAAGCAACACCATATGCCCAAAGATATGTGGACACCCCTCCTAAATATTGAGCTCAGATGTTTCAGCCACACAGGTGTATACAATCAAGCACATAGTCATGCAGTCTCCATAGACAAACACCAGAATGGATTGCACTGAAGAGCTCAGTGGCTCATAGGATGCTACCTTTGCCACAAGCCAGTTTATGACATTTATAATGGAAAATAAAATCTAGAAGCAAGAAGAGATTTAGGGGCAAAGAGGGGCTGCTGAATGCTGAAGCATGTACAAAATCATCTATCCTGTATTGCATCACTCACTACAGAGTTCCAGACTGCTTCTGGAAGCAGCATCAGCACAAAACTGTGCATCATGAAATGGGTTTCCAATGGGTTGGGTAGTTGCATGTACGCCTAAGGTCACTATGTGCAATGTTAAGCCTTGGCTTGAGGGGTGTAAAGCATGCTGGCAATGGAGTCTGCAGCAGTGGAAACATGCTCCCTGGAGTGATGAATCATGCTTCACTATCAGGCAGTTTGATAGATGAATCTGGGTTTGGCAGATGCCCAGGCGTACAACACATGCCAGAATGCATAGACGAGTGCAGTTACAAGGATAACAACTATACAGATAGGACAAAACAAAGCAACACATACTGGAAGCAAACATATAAACGAATAGTGGGGTCATTCCCACAAAACAGCCTCAAAGCCTGTACACAAACATTCGAGTGTCATAATTCTCATACAGGTGAAACATATTCATGAAATGATAGAGATTTGGAGCTCTATATACTACAACAAAATGTTACATTATTCATGTTAAACATTTTTTTTGTATTTTTGTCAAATAGTAAAGATAAAATATCAAAATATCATTATCTGTATTACTATTTTTAATGTATTACTATTATTAATTCATCTTTATGTTTTATAACATATTGAAAAAACACTGAGGAGACAAAAACAGCAATAACAACCATTATCAGATCATTTTCAATTTTTACCTGTGCATTTATTAAACCTGGTATTACAGTATTAAACCAGATATCATTGCTGGCATATCCAAAAAAGAAAGACATTGGGTTTTATTCCTTTTATTAATATATTTATTTATTTATTTATTTTCATGATTTGGTGCCATATTTGTGAGTAGTAGAAACCACAACAGCAAAATTCTTTCTATAAGTTGTTTTACATTGAAAATTATTATTAATTCATTTTAATTCATTCATTATTATTAATTCATTAAATTATTTGAGCACAGAGGCAGCCATTTACATTGTGTGAACATTTCGTGATGAATGAACCAAACGAAATGCATCAAAAAGACCTACAATAATATCATTTTATACTAACATTAAATGTAAAGAGCTTTTCTGCCTTCTCTTTTAAACATACTACTTTGAAGATACTTGCATGTGCTGTACTGTGCTGTTCACGCCATGATGCAATCCTTTGCTTTGCAATAAAACCTGCATTTTTCTGAACAAGTCTGTGTTTTATATAGTATCTATAATTTAGAAGTATGTGGAATGAAGTTCTGCACAACCAAGACATATTTTACTACAAACCTTTGCTGTTGCTGCTATGTGAACACCAGATATATAACCCTAAACCTCTCAGTCTTCCAGTCCAGTTTAACATATTACATTATCAGGTTTTACAGTCTGTAGACTAGAACGGGTAGGGTAAGTAGCAGTACTCTTAAGGCCAAGCACCTGGTTGTATATAGGGCACATATGGGTCCCATAAAGATGGATGTATGATCATATTGAATTCCAGGGATTCTGGAAGCATGAGGCTTTTTAACGCATCACTTCCTCTGACCCTGCGGTCTTAGGATCCAGTTGTGCAGAAGATGTTTGAGTAATAGCCAAAAGCAAAACAGGTAGTAATGTTTTAGAGAACTGAGTGGAATGAGAGGGAATGAAAGATAGAAATGAAGATCTGATACAAGTGATACATAGACGCCCATCAGCCCTATACACAACACCCACACGTGACACCACCAAAAATAACAGACTTCTTCCTCGACCTTTCAGGAGATATAAGTAAAGGTGTATTCACACTAGCAGGTTTGGTTAACTCAGATGGGACTGCTCTGCTAGTGTACAAAACAAGCAGCCCAAGGCCCCGTGAAGAGGTTGCTCTTGGCCCAGTTCCAAACAAACGAAATATGAACACAGTACAGACCAAAGACCTCTATTTGGACCAAACACAGAATAAAACGTCATCTCTTCTCTACATACCTTCATTGGCACATACAACAGAAGAATTCTTGATGCTGTTTCGACATGTGCATGCATGCATCATCTCTCTAGGAGCTCTGAATTTAGAATTATCTGTGGTGAAGCATAAATATTGAAGGTAGGCCTTCAGTTCAGTCCTTAAACATCAAAATGTCTATAAAACGAATATCATATATCTATCTACATCTATCTATCTATCCATATATATATATATATGGATGCACTTAAGTGAGTAAGCACTTGTAGAGGTGTAAGTTGTGTATGTACTTGTGTTGTGTTGCACTTATATTGCACTTATAATGACCTTTTCTTTTCTATAGGTGTGAGCACTGGGCTGGGGTTGCCAGGTAGTGCTCTTTTTGCTCTATATGTGTGTTTTGATCTATCTAGGTATCAGCACTGGCCCCCTGTTCGGGCAGTGTCTGAGCTCATGGTGAGTTTTAGGCTCTAAACTTCCTGTACTAGCTGGAATATTATCCAACGGAACACTAAGCACGGTTGTAAGTCGCTCTGGATAAGAGCGTCTGCTAAATGCCGTAAATGTAATGTAAATGTATATATATATATGTGTGTGTGTGTGTGTGTGTGTGTGTGTGTGTGATTCTAGCACAATGTTAGCACTAAGCTAATGGCAGTTCAAGATTAAACCCAGACATATGAAGCTTGTAAAAACATGTAAATGATACTAACAAATACTTCTTCAATACAGATTTCTGGAACTGAGCTATCATTCATTTGACATCTGATTGAAATGCAGGCAGCCTATGGCCTGTACACCGACTTGGTGTTGTATCTAGAACTTCCAGAAGGTCTAGAGGCTAGAGCACTACTGACTGGAAAGGACCTCTAGAAGCTCATGACCCGTGGCCGTACTATGGAGCCATGCCAGGACCCAGCAGAATCATGGGAGGCATGCAACCTCCAATAAAAGAGACAGAATGTTGCTGTCTGTTAACTGAAAGGTATGCATATGTGTTAAATGTGTTATTCTGCTTTATTTAGTGGTATTAAAGCGCTTTGTGGAGGGCCTTATGTGTATGTATGTATGCATATGTGCCTTTTCTGCTGGTGTCAATAAAAGAGCACTTCTTGAAGAAGAATCATGGTCTCCTCTGTGCTCTACTTACTCTACGCCGATGCTACATTACATTGATGGTTAATTTTACATGTCGTGTCTTCAGTTTAGCTTCTTAGATCCCAGCCAATAGGAGGGCCAACCAAAACTTGATTAAAACAAGTCTTGCTACTATACTTGCAGTAAGATACTTGAGTTTAAGTTTAAATACAACTATGATAAGAACATTTAATAAAAATGAACAAACATTTATTGTTTTTAATTTCACAGAAATCCCGAGGTCTTTTCTCTGAAGGCCTAAACATGCCTGAGGGTTCCCCTCTGGTAATTACAGAATATAGAGTTTTGAAACATGGTACATTCAAAGCAGTATAAAATAGTTGATATACACATGAGTGCACACACTGATTATATCACACATAAATGCGCCAAGTTTACAATATAAGAACTGTGAGACACCCAAAGCCATGTGTTTTTACAGTGACTTCATCCCACTTCATGCCGTGGGAAAGCTGCGGTAATGCACAGGTGGCTTATTGCTTTAGAATATTAAGACATAGATAAAACAAGACAGATATAAAACCCATAAGATTAGCTTAGACCAATGTGTTTAGCATGATTCAGAATTTGAATTTGGCATGATTTTCAGAATGGTTGATATTATCTCACATGTACATCATAAATAATCAGTAAGTTCTTTTGTGTATAACTTGCATTGTTTGTTGTGGTTTAATGTGACAAAACCAGAAGTAATAACAATATATCATTTTCTCCATTGGTCTAGATCAAGGAATCCCAACTACTTTATGGTAATTTTGTTAAAGTGGATGCAGATGTAAGCACAGTGATGGCATATAAGTATTAATCACATAAGTCTTATCTCTGACATATAAAAGAACATAGTCCAGTTTGTAACAGTAACAGTTGTGGTTGTTGTGGGACTTAAACCTGTATTTAATCTAGTAAGAAAGAAGCCTGATGCCTACTTCTCCAAAGCCATTCTGCTTGAGGCTGTTGAAACAGTGTGTTTCACCTAACGAAAATCGTGTTTTGCCAGAAAAAGTCTTTTTTCCTTTGTGTAACTTGATACTGTGTCGTGATGATGTTCGAAAATATATGCCTTGGTGGCCTTTTGTACAAGACATCTGCCTGTAGCACATTTAACCAGCACAGCCACGTTTATAGAACACTAAATCTACGTTAGGTCCAATATAAGGGCTATTAATGTAGGACAACACATGACGTTTTAAACACAGGGGTCGATGGTTATGTGTGGGTCTACTGCTGTATTGCTGTGGATTGCATGAAGTAATGGTAACTTGGTGAGCCCTCACTAGACACTGACTCAGGAATCATGCAAATGAATAGATATACATTTATCATCAAAAAAATAGGGGCACCCAGAACGAAGTGTGGGATTGCAGTGCTACTGGGAAGGAAGATAAAGGTTACCAGGATCAATAAATGATGATAAATTTAGACTGATATGGCCAATATTTGCTGAGCTACACATTACAGTCTTTGGTGACGTTGACGTGGGGTTAACTGCAGTCATCGTAACGTTCTGCGTGCATGTAGTCCTGTGTTATGCAGCCGTCTGACAATGGTGCTGCCACTAACAGGATGACTCATGGAGCACATCACTGCTGGATGAAAGTCCGCAATTGTGGCTGTTGAGTCAGTCAGGTACAGCGATAAGGCCCATCCTTGCTTACGCCACATGAAATTACCCACCAAGTTTCATTCCTGTATAGAATAGATTTGGATTTTATACAATGAACAGGCAGTTAAAGTCAACACGACTTGGGAAACACAGTAGCTGACAATATCCTCTAAATGGTAGGTGAATGTAAAGCAATATTAAGTTAATATCACTGGTTAATATTGTTTTTAGTCAGATAACATTTTACAGGCAGGCTGAAGTCATTTCATCCTTTGAATGGTGTGATATAATGAATGGTGCTTAATGTAACCCAGGAACATCAACTAACGAGTTAAAACAAGGTCAATTTTGTCTGAAGTTTTCTGCGTTATGAAAACAGATTGGGCCAGGTGCTCACGCCTCCCCCTCCACATTCCATAGTCCATAGAACACAGGAAAACAGACCTGCTCAGCAGGGGATGCAGCACGCCTGATGCAACAGCACTTGAGTCTCTTTGAATTATTGCAGGCACGGCCACAAATCAACTCATACAACTGATACCCTACCTGACCTTGACCCACCGGACAAGTGCGAATGACAAAGCGAGCCTCGTCCGTCCACAGACTCTGTTTACCCAAACCACTCATCTTCTCCGCGAGACGCCATCGTCACACTCATCATCTCGCTCTGAACATTGCTTTAATTTCCTGTTTTCGCCCATGTTCCCTTACGCCGACCCTTCGTCCATCTGCACCACTGTGCTGAACAAAAGAACGCTCTCAGACGATGCAGTCAGGCTGAAGAGAGGGAGAGAAAAAAACTGAGCCAGCAGGCCTGCATTTGGCTTGAGCATCACCGAGAACCTCAGATGTTTTTGTAGAGTGTCCTCTGCGGCCCTTCGCCCCTGAAGTGGGAAAGTGACCCCGGGAGAGCAAAGCGGCGTTTGAATGGGGGAAAAACTGGCATGTTGGATTGCCAAGTGTTGATGAGATGATAATGACCTCTCTGCTTGAGGCCTGCCTGAATGGGGAGGGCATCTGGGGTGCCGGCATTGCAGTAGAATATGTGGGGGACAGTGAAGACAGAGGGGCCTTGTTTCTGGACTGGGAAGAGATTCGTTTATTTAAAAAGGAACAAACAACAAAGGGGAAAAAAAGATGAAAAAAGCTGCAGTGGGATTTTTTTGCAGTGGGGTGTAAACTGTGTGTGATCTATTTAGGCAAAGCCTAAAGTTAATACTCAGTTTCAGTGCATTTTCACCATACTGCAACTAGGCCTGTGCTTACTGAAGGCTAATCGAGATAACAGGCCTCAGCAATGCCTGAGTTGGTCATCGGGAGAATCGGGAGTATATCCGTGGGGCCAGTAGTGTTATGGGCCGCTTACTGTGGATGGTTGTGAATAAACTCGATGGCGCGGATGTGTAACTGCTGCACTATTTAAGATGGAATGGAAATTCCACCAGGAAGCTGACATCAGCCGCAAGAGATGATCAAATTCAGAATGACACTGTGGTGCTGGCCTACACAACAGACAGCGCTCCACAGCGTTTATTACCTCGCAACCCATACGAAGATGGACAGCAGTGGCAAGAACTGCCAGAAACTAAGGTATGAAAAAGCTAGGCAAGGAGGATGAGGAGATATCCGAGCAGGTGGGCAGTGAAACACTGACAGGATTAAACATTGACAGTTCATTTAAGCTAACATTAGCATAATTTGTGACATACTGACTGTCATGACTGTCACATTTAAGACAAAAACCAAAACTGTTTTTAACAAGCTTTAACAAGTCAAGTTTGATTTATATAGCCCCTTTTACAACAGATGTTGTCACAAAGCAACTTTACAGAAAATCCAGGTCCAAGTCCCCAGTGAGCAAGCCAAGTGGGACAGTGGCAGGGAAAAATCCCTCAGAGCAAGAGGAAGAAACCTCAAGAGGAATGAGTACTCAACAGGGGAGCCCATCCTCCTCAGGTTCGACACCGCAAGCTAAGACAAGGACGTAAACAGGATAAGAATTTACAATTACTGTATACGCAATATTGAATATAATACCTGATAACTGTTAGAGTGAGAGTGACAGTCAGAAAAAAGTTTGAATGAACTCAGTTGCCAGTAAAACCAGTGACCACTGTAAGTAGTTTTTCACAGTAAAAACCTTGAACATTAATAACTGCTGCTATAAGTGATGATCTATTAGTAAGATTACGATGTTCAGGGTTTTATGGGACAGAGGAAGAAATGTCTGATTAGTTTGTTAGATCGAAGTAGGTAAGGAAGCCGAAGCAGATGATGCAGCAGCATCAGACTGCACAGGAAAGGCAGCAAAGTTAGAGACGATAGCTCCTCTGCTGCTGCAGAGTTTGTGTTGATCATCCTGTAGTCTTTTGACCCACCACACAAATATCCTGACCATTTAAGATTAGGGCAAAAATGAGAGAAACAGACATACTACAGAGTGTATACACAAGAAGGCGTTTTTAATGTACATACATTACGCTACAGCTTCCGATATTCCAATATACACACACTTCCAATCTTGGGTAAACAAAGTGAAGGATAAACAGAACTAATGAAGGGTTTTCACCATGACTCATAACGCCCCCAAGTTCACTCTGACCTTACCAAAGCGACATATCTACCAGATGTCTCTCAACCAACCCCCTCAAAAATCAAATGAAAGTACAATAATAGTCCATCGCTTCTTTTAAACACATTGATCCTGGTAGCTGGTAAAGTTCACCAATGGATTGCTTTTAATTAGGTTTACAACAAAAGATTGACCATGAGGGTGAATCCAGTTCATTGGCTCTCCACAACATTCTGCATGGCTTAACAGTAGTTTGGAAGTGGTGTAGCACAACAGCAATAGCTGATCAATGTGTGAAAGCAGATAAGTGATGTAGTAAAGTTTGTACATGCAAAATTCAGGTTTAAGTGAGTGTTTGTTACCTGCTGAGTTTGAAGGTTAATAGAGGTAGAAGCTCCGTGTTGTAAACACCACCTACAGTGATGTTATTCTTCTCTCTTGCCAGCCACTAAACAAAAGCATCGCCATTATACGTCCATCAACCCTGAACGCTAGTGCCTAACACAGCATTGTACCAAGCATGGCAGTTCATCATTGTGAGTACAGAAGACTGACACTACCTTTTGAAACCTGGAAGCTCGATAGACCTTGGTGTTTTTTGCTGAGCTGGCTGAAGCAGAAAAGAACAAAGAGCACAAGAACGACTATATAATTGTGTTGGTTTTACAGCGTGTCTGCCGGAGCAGTCTGCACACCTAATTAAATTACGCCATCCTCCACAATAAAACTGCAAGCAGAAGCAGAGACCCCTGCTGACATGTAGCACCAGAAATCTAAATAAGGCTCTTCTGTGAGGGCATCTCCACAGCTTCGGAGTTTCCGAAATAAGTTGGTGTGAAATAAATTCCATTTTTGGGGCTAATCGCTCCCTAAGCTCCTCCACTGGATAGGATAAAACCGAGTGCAAGGGGAAAGTCGTAGACTCATTACCTCGCCTCTATGTTGCTATTCTTCTCCGGTAACTAGTGTGAAAGCATGCACTGTGGTGGCTGGAATTAAATTAGTTTCATGTCTCTGCACTAACAAGCCTAAACTGAGATTTATATTGAGCTGATGCTTAGTTTTCCCCAGTACCGCTCTATAGCCTTCCTTAGCATTCAGGCACCTTCTTAAGGGCGGCTGCAAACCCCCTGCAAGAGCTCTGCCAATTACGACCGCATGATGGTGGTGGTGATAAGACAACAATGAGATTGCATTCCCCCCTAATCCCCGCTATTACTCGCAAGCCAGAGTGCTAACAGGCCACAACTTGGCACTTTTTCCCAGCTTTGTTTGTTTTTTTAAGGCCCAAATGCCATACAGAAGTACTCTATCAAATCTCCACCATCTTTTACAGATGACTTTCTCACATTATTTACCCGAACCCTGTTAACCCTGTAGGTTTCAATACAGCGCTGGTGATTCTACTATCTAATCCAGCCTTGACAAAGGGAAACCATCACTCCCACCACTCTTTTCACATGTACAGTAGCCCCTGCGTTGATGGAACTAATCTCAGTCATGCATAACCACCTACAAACACAAACAACTTACAGATAAATTATTCAATAATAACAATTACATTCAAATAATTATTCAAATTATTATATGAATGTGTATACATAAACATGTATACACAAACTATTATTAAATATTTGAGTTAGAGACACAGCCTTTCCCCTTCAATACCAATATTTAACCCAGTGTACCTATAAATCCTAATAATTCTACAACAACATTTTAAAACATTTTATAGCACCAATTTGTAAGAATCAGGTATCCATAATGCATTATAAGTGTATTCATAAAGATCTATAAAGCATTCATAATGTTTAACATAAACATTCATGTAACTATACATGAATGTTCATAATCACATGCATGCACTGGTATAACACTGCAGTATAACGTATCATAAAGCTTAACACAGAACATTCATTCACATAATGCTTTAATTCATGGAGCTGATCAATAACATCACTTCACCTAAAGTCTGTAAAGAGAGCCTGTAAGTGCTCATAAACACATTGTCACATTGTGCTATGAAGCCTCATACTGTCATGTTATACCATTTTTATGTGTGTGATTATGAACATTTATGCATATTTACAAAGGCATATGTCACATTTTATAAATCATTATATAAAGGCTATACAGAGCTTTAAATTTTTTTTTTTTGTTATGTGTCACAAATACAACATATTTGCAAGGTTGAATAATTTTACTTGTCGGATTACATGAAACAGTTGCTTAAAAATTCTATTATTGTTGATTTACTACATATAATTAATATTAACTATGTAGTATTTAAGAACTTAAAGATTAATGCACTTAAGTAAATGTAAAATATCGTTATTATGCAAAATAAAACTGAACAACTTCTAGATAAGTATGTGGTGTGTACATGTATAAACGCAGCAACTTATCTAGGTCAAATGGTACTGAGTGTTGTTTCCTATATGAATTCCTCATGTCATTGGTCTCATATGCGCATCTTGCGCGTTTGCTCAGGTTTGTATCTCTGAGCATCAGACTCTGCTGGAGTTTGATAAACATCACAGTCATTTAAGGTGTGAGTAGCAACAATGTTTTACAGGCTTAGTTGAAGCAACAGGCTGCAAGATCCTGGCGTGGCTAGTGGACACACCAGCTGTGCTTGCAAGCTGTTATGCTAGTTAAAGGCTAAATCAAACCCATTAAAGGCTGTTATTACGTTGAGAGTCCGGTAGTTTTGTAACAATCTGGAGTAATATTAACTCAGAATGTGAAAGACACTCCACAGTGGCAGAAGGGTGAAGAGCGAAAGAAGCCTGACTCATCTGTTTAGGTAAGAAACTCCTTTAAGCATGTTTTTCCCCAAGAAATACTGCTTGTCATCCCAGACTGTTAACATGTTGGTATGTTCTGTCTACCGGTGAGGGTGGACTTTAGGAATTAGGTGTCCCCATCATCAATGCTGATACTGCATTTAAGGCCAAATAATTAAAACATAACAACCTTTACAACTAAGCTTCAACAACACATATTACAAACTACCTATTGATTTCTGCAGATATGCAGATAAACAGAACTAATGAAGGGTTTTTGACTATGACTCATAACGCCCACAAGCCCCGAGTTCACTCTGACCATGCCAAAGCGACATATCTACCAGATGTCTTTCAACCAAGCCCCTCGAAAATCAAAGGAGAGTACAATAATAGTTCGTTGCTTCAGATGTCACTGTGAAGGAGCCTAAACACATCTGTTCTTAAACATGTTTGAATCAACATAACTTACTTAATCAATCAAACTTAATCAGTCAATCAGACAAACCCAACAGTTCCATAGAGCACTGTGACCTTATGATGGCACTCAGGTAAGGCTGAGAAGCATGTAAACATAAAATAAAGCCAGAGGGGAACAACAGAAAGGCTTTCAGGAAAATCCTAATGAATGTTGTGACATGAAAGTAAAGTAATTCAAATGGGTAGAGCGGAAAAAAAAAAAAAACCAAACACTCAGAGCCTTCCGGAAATCACTGAGAACACGAGTCTATCCAGTTTCCAGTCAGTTGTTAAACATGGAAACCAGTGGCAGATCTGTGGCCAGGGCTCTCTAACCCCTTAAAAGCCCAGGGCCCACTGATGGGTCCAAAGTGTTACTTCTATAACCTAAGAATAGCCTTATAGTGCATCATAGTCCTTGTAGTTACTGAACAATAAGTCTGTAAGTCTAGAGAATAAAGATTCAGATCAGAGTTGTCTGTGGAGCTTTGAGCTTCATCTACTGTTAAATCATATCCTTGTAGCACCAGGGGCTAATGAGTATAGCAAGAAGGCTAAACCACCAGTAATTCCAGCTCACTGCAGTGAGGCAAGGATAAAGACTCAAATCCGAGCGAGCGAAATCAAGTAACTGGCGGTGAAGTGAAAGAAAGACAGAATCTGTCTCAGTATTAAAAGTAGAGTGGGAGTTAATTGTTAAATAGGCTATTTTAATTTATGACTTTTGGGGTACAACTACAAAACTGCATAACTGTACCGGCACAATAAAAAGGCCTCGCTGTATTGGAAAACCTTACTTAATTCAGCTGCCTTTACTTTGTGTGACAACTCACAAACAGACCAACAGAAATGGTCCAAAATTATTTAATACATTTACTTTTGTTCTGTTAATGTCAACAAATTCAGTTTTTTTAATTTGTGTTGAAAAGAGAAACATGAAACTTCAAACATGAAATCGGCCTATGCAACAATGGACGCCATAGGGTTCACAACTGAACGGCATTCTTATGAGCTGCTGTTGTTTCCAGTGCCCGTGTCTGAAAGTCAGCGGGTCAGATTCACAGTATGCTGTACTGCAGTGTAGTCCTTCCATGCAATAAGCCCTATCTGCCCCCTACTGCCCTCCGGGGCCCTCAAGCAAAGGAATGTTTTCTCTTTCCAGGTCATCGCTCATCATAGGCTCTTTGCAGCTGACCTAGCCCACTGTTTTTTTTTATTCACAGCTAATTATGAAGCAGTCTGGAGGTCAGATAGAATGAGGTCATCATCAGCTGGCATAATCTGAGGCGGGCAGGGCGGCAATGGCATGCTCTCTCTGCAACCTTCTGCCCATGTCTGCTCTCAGGGGATGCCTGCGGGTGGTCCGTGTTCAGTGGGGGAAGAAGGTTCTTGGATGTCTGTGCTGAAGCTTTGGAGAGGAGCCCCAAGCATAAACACACAATGATGACCGACTCACGCACGTAACACAAGAGAGATGCAGTCAGAATAATCTTTAGATGTAGACAATCTTACACAGATAATTCATCAAAGCCAGAGCTGGATTTTTCATGGGTGAGATAAAAGGAGATAAAATGGTAATATAACATGATGGAATGGCTTATATTAGAGGGCTGAGAACATTTTTAATTCATTTCATAATTCGTAGAGGTCTAGAGTTACTGTTGTGTATTTGCTAAACATTTCATTTAAATTACATGATTATTTAAAGGTTATTACATACTTACAAAAATATGGAATAAATTACAATTAAACTTAATCTATATTGGCAGATTAAGTGCATCTGTTTATCTGTCAATATACAAACAGATCATAAGTTTATCTGTCCCTGATAGAACATGATAATGGATATGCTTACTGTACAGCTTTTGCCATGCCTGAAAATTCATATGTCACTATGAATTATTGTCCAGCCTTATGTTTCGTATAAGATGCCTGACCTTTGAATCATACTAAAGCTAGGTTTGTGACTTAAGGCTTGGAATATTCATAGGGACTGTATGTTGAATGTGTGAGTTGCAGTGGCACAAGGCCCTGTTTTCTCATTAGGTATGGTGAATCTACTTCAGCCACTTCTGCGCTGAGTCTTGCTCCACTTATCTTGGCTTTCATTTTCTGTAATTGGATGCTTTTGAAATATGCAGACCAATATACTGGCTGGAACATTATCTTCCATTCACTGTGTTTGAGACATTGTTTATTACAGACACTTTAAAGTGTATCCTGTATTAATAGTCTGAGTCGTTATTTCGTTCAATAGAAAATGTATCCAAAAGATATATGCTAGGCGTCCTTACATGAGCATCGTTCACTGCAGACGTGAAAACTCATGAGCAGTGAAAAAAGTTGATAAGTTAAGAAAGCAATGCCCTGCAGCAGGGCCTGGGGTATCCATCCGGGAGAACATTTGAGTGATTTTAACATGGAATTCTGGTGCAGACTAAAACTCAGGTGGAAATGCTGTGGGATTGTTTAGCTCAAATCTTTTCATCAACTAAGCAAAAGTCTGAAGCAAAGCAAACAGGTCTGAATATTGTGCTATATTAAAGATATCTGCATTTATTTGTTAAAAATCGAGTGCATACATCAATGTCAAAAGGTCAGGATGGACATAATTTGGCAAGTATCTCTATTGAACACTCCAGCTTACAAGTAGAAGCCATTCTGAAAACATCTACTGGCTCCATGAGGTGCATGTTTGGGGATGGCAGTTAGAACAGCCCACAGAAATCAGTTTCAGATGCAACCCAAATGGATGATGACTGTCTTTGCTGCTAATATCGCCCTGGACTTCACTTGAACTAGATTCAGCCCTGGACTTAGTACATTACAACCACAGTGATTCCTCCACCCCCTAACAGCAAGAAGCCTGCCATGATAGTTCTAGTGAGTGGATTCAAATTTTGCATAATACACAAGCGTAAGCAAATCAAAGACACTGTAGCTTGACTGAGTAGTAAAGTTTCTCGCTAACATTTAGTTAACTCAACCCATGTGGATCTTCACTTTGATATCCATACAAATCATGTATTTTCATCTCTTCATTTCTTTACACCTTGTTTAAGTAACACTCCTCCTTATGCTTTTATTATTATTTTTTAATTAGCTAGCACAATTTTTTTAGCACAAACTTTCCTGATTGTTATGATTACACTTTGCTCTGGTGGCGGAGGCATTTGTGTGATTGGCCAACAACCTCACATTAAGAAATACAGTTGTCTACTTACTTATGTGCACTTTGGTATTCTCCTAGAACATGCACTCTCCATTGGCTCTCTCCATTCATTTCATATAAGACTCCATTAGATTCCACCAAGCATTTCTCGCATTCTTACTGTCATAGTGACCCACGCACATAGTAACCCATTCTTTGCAATGGGTAGTCTATTAGGTTTATGGAAATTAACCACTTTTTTCACCCACAGAACAGGACTATGTGAACATGCAACCAACTTCACCACTCACCACCTTTCATGTTTCAGTCTTCTTAGTTCTGACTAATCCCATAAAAAATCTTTACTATATCTGATAAATGATAGATGGATCCTTTCTTAGAATTCCCTGTTGGTAGCAGACAACAATTTCCAAAATATAATAACAATTCAAATCTACATGACTCATATAAATGGCATATTCAGCTTTCAAACTGGCAAATCAAGCTATATAATGTTATATGTTGAGTATTGTTGGGGCAGTATCTATAATATTACATATTAACTGTCAAAATTCAGAATCAATCAACCCTGAACCCAGTATTTCTGGTGCACATAATTACTCTTAAAGATACTATTTTATGATGACCCAAACCTGCATTGATTCCAGGTCTATCCCTCAATGGGAATACTGAATTTAAATTCTAGTCATATAGTCACCCTTTTCCATACTCAGCAAGTTTAGAAAGCAATGCTAGTCCGTCCTGCCAAATATTCATATATAACATTTTTAGGAACGCTTTTCCAGTTGGATCTGAATTTGGGCAGTGGAAATGAGGATATTCACTCCTTCCGGAAGGTCGCTGGCTAAAGATAAGCTCAGCTGTGAAGCCTGTGATCTGTAAGGTGTGATAGTAATGAATTATGGATCTATAGATTGCATAAAGAATGTTGCTACTGTCAGAAGTGATTTAGCCTCACAAACGTATCCTCAACACTATGCCAAGAAAGATGGTTGGACTGCCTTGTAAACTGTGCGTGAACAAAGCAAAACATCATTTATTAGACTCTAAACTAAAGCTGTGTAGCAATTCATCATAACATGCTTGGGAAATAGCTTGTTTATATTGCTTTCTTTTATGGACCTGTGTAGGTTGGAGCCAAAGGAAGTCTGTTCCATCCCCAGTTGAACCCTCTGGGGAAGCTCTGTAGGCTGCCTCTACTTGCCATACAGAGTCTTGTTTGTGGTAGAACAGTGATCTATCCAATGAAGAGGTCATACAAACAGCTATGAGAGGTTGGCAACCCTGAAAATGCTAATTCAAATAGCATGTTGTATGTTGTGATGTTTTAGGTTAGCTGTTTCTAAGTCAAAGGGGTCAATTCTATTTTGCTTTACTAATGACAGATACACAAACACAAATTATATTGCATTCACCTAAAAGTACCAGCTAGTATTATTATTATTATTATTATTATTATTATTATTATTATTATTATTATTGTAACACCTTCTATGAATCAGGTATCCATAATGCATTGTAAGTGCATTCACAAAGATCTATAAAGCATTCTTAATGCTTTATAATACTTGACATAAGCCTTTGTAACTGTTCATAAAGGTTCATAATCACACACATAAAATGTTGCAACACCACAGTATAAAGCTTCAAAGCACCGAATGACATCATGCGTTTTAATTTAGATATTGTTGAAATCATTAACAATCTCTAGCTGTTTGTAAAAGTGTATTAAGAAATGAACTTAATGTTATCAATAAATTAACCCCTGTTAAAAGTACAAACTTGGTATTTCTCTGTTTAGACGTTTTAGTTATATCTTACTTTATTTCAGGTTGTTATGGGCTCATATTAACATGGACTAATTCATAGACCTGACCAACATCACCACTTCACCTAAAGTACGTAAAGAGAGCTTATAAGTGTTCATTGTGTGTTCTCTTCAGTTATAATATTATTTTCATTTTGAAGATACTGAGGAATGACTGAGAGTATGTTAGACTTTAGGCATCAAATGAATGATCACAACATTAGTTACTAGGCTTTATGATGCTGGTCTCACCAATAATAGTAGATATATGTATTACATTGCATTTTGCTATGAAGCTTTATAGTGTGGCATTGTAACAGTTAATCATTTATGTACAGTTACAAAGGCTTATGTCAAGTATTATACAGCATTATGAATGCTTTATAGATCTTTATGAATGCACTTATAATGCATTATGGACACCTGATTCATAGAAAGTGTTACAATTATTATTATTATTATTATTATTATTATTATTATTATTATTACTACATCCCAAAAACAGCAGAATGCGGCAAAAAATGATGTAATCAATGATGTAAATTATATAATCAAATGCATTCTTTCATGGTTTGATGTGAAATAATTTATTTCCGAGCAATATAAAAACTCTGATGTCTTCACAGTCTTAATCATTATGCCTACAAGACAGATATAACTCTCTTATTACAATCCAAATCCACCAGTGAGTTTTATATGTAACAGTTGATGATGGTAAAATAACAATAGGTCTGAAAAATAAAAATGTTTTCTTTGGGGACTAGGTGGAATGCCACGCATGAAAACCCCACTGCTATGTGTGTATTTTATAAACACAGTTTAGGTGAAAATGTGTATAACACACATATCGTTCAACAATGTCTCAGGTAGCGGGTTTAGCAAAAGCACATTTTGGGTAGGCCTTTGGAAACCTGTGTAGGCCACTTCCAAACAATTTCCAAAAGTGCAATTGCCCTGTCATAACATCAGGCTATTGTCTATTACCGACAGCAGTACAGTCATCACCCTCACTATTCCAACACTTCCCCCCATGGTGATACAAAACAATACCAAGACTGTGTACACATCAAGTAGAATGCTAGATTCACATAAACATGACAAACACTTCGGCACGTCTCACTAAAAGGCATGCAGATCCCAGCAAGAATCCCAGGGCCTTTCCCTTTGAACAGAAACAAGCCCCACAACCTTCCAGATCCACCACATACATCACACTGGGGATTAGGCTCTTTTTTGCATCCCCTTGACATGTTTGGTTTCCCAAAAAGACTCTGTTTATGTCTTATCTAACTACACAGCCCTGTTCCAGCAGTAGCGGCAGTAATGTTTAGCAAACTCCGAGCACTTTTATTTATGATTTAACAACATCGAGACAGGTTTTCCAGATAGTTTATTGAAATGAAACTGATGTCCAGTTGTAGTTGGGACGTAGTATGGCCTCCATATACCATAAAGATCGTACTGAAATTCATGAAGGCCATAGATGTCATGTCAGTGTTGGATTTAAAAAGCTTACAAATAAATAATAGAGTATTTCCCCCAGGATTTGTTGAGAGTATGATGGGTGGACATCACTGGGACACAATCTGGTGCACTTTGAGAGTAAATATAAGAGACACAGTTCATGCCTTAGTAATTCAATAATAAACACCCTGGCTGTATGGGCCTGAACGGTGATGGTGCGCCAAAAGGTCTGATGTTACATGAAGAGCCAAGTTGCTCCTCAGAGCCTGAAAACAGTTACCTCGTCAGAGCATGTGTCTGACATAAACTTGTTTGCATAATCTTGTATCTTGAATCTTGTAGCACAGTAGCTCTGGTTAGAGCATGCACTGAAAACATGCTCCCGGGTGTGTAAGCAGATCTAATGTTAACTTTTCTGACTCAGAAACAAGCTAAAACTCTACACTAAATTCCACAGCACATGGTTTTAAAGTGAGGAGATGAGAGTCCGACACAGCAATGCCCCTGCTTCTGTTTTACTCTGCATGATAAACAGTGGCTGAGAGGTAAATGAATTCATTCAGAGTGGTTTAATGTGAAATGGTTTGAATGTATAGAATCTCACAGATTTAGATTTCTTTGGACCCAGGGGTCCCAATGTCTACAGTGCAAATATAGCCATTTTATTTACTATCCAAATCCACCAGTGAACTGACATGTTCTGTCTTCTGAATTTTATATGTAATGTTGATGATGGCAAAATGGTCAAAAACCTGGAAATTCTGGGACTATTTTGCCTTAGAACACCCTTTATGTAACTCTCCACCATAAACAGATTAAAATAAACCTATTAAAGACATCAGGCAGCATATTCATAACCATTTCAATAATACCAATTTGCAAGGGAGCTTTTAAGTACATTAGCTTCAGATGTCTGGTTCCTATCACCACCACTGTGAACAATTCAGGGTTCGTAAGTTTCTCTAGAGTGAGGCATTTCACCCCAAACCACTCACAATATTAATAACTTCCAGTATATCACACTTCAGTTTTGTTTTTACTTACATTTTTAACATTATTTTGAGTACTTGTTCATGTTTCAGCTGTGTGTGTGTGCATGGTCGGTTGATTGTTGACTTTGACAGAGTATAAGACACTGTACAATTTGTAAAAATTCTTATTTTTTACCTGTAAGGACTTAGAAATTCTCAAAAAGATAAGAAGTTTGACTGGTAGTGAGAGAGTGGCTAAACCACAATAACTGGCTATACCACAAGCTTATGATATTATAAAAAGTGTAAAGATATTTAATGTTCATTATGAAGCTGTGGTGGGACAAAATAGACTATGGCAGGCCGCCATCTGTCTAGGTAATTGATGGGGAACAATACGTAATGTGTATTGTAATCTGTGTTTTTAGTTTGACTTCCATGTCCTGTATTAGTCCTAATATGCAACATTCAAAACATTCTATATCAGTGCAAGGCACAATATTACACGGATTACTGGAGATATATATAAACATAGCACAAAAAGTAAGGAAATTTGTGTTTGGTAGATTATTTCTTTGTTGTAACAATGCTTCTTGGCAATAAATCTTATACCGTTGGAAAGCCTGTTAATTTCCCTTTCAAATGGTGCCAAATTTGTAAGGAACATGCATTTGTGGGATGAGGAGTAGAGCTGAGTATGTGGGTTGCACCCATGAAAAATTTGCCAAATCCTCTCTGCCAATGCCAAACAGCTTATTCTGCCATTGACGTTTGGTGTGTGGTGGACTGGATGATTGAAGTTCGAAGAAACAAGACATATTGGCAATTTAACAATTTATTCATTTAACAAACAGGAGCCTCAGTAGCGTGTGGAAGAACCGTACACAGCCACAACAGCCTGGCACCTCCTCCTCATGCTGGTCACCAGCCTGGTCACACACTGCTGTGGGATGGCATCCCTTTCTTCAACCAGCATTTGTCACAAGTCAGCCTACGTGGTTGTGTTCGTCACCCTGGCACGAACAGCACGCCCAAGCTGATCCCACAAGTATTCAATAGGGTTGAGGTCAGGACTGCTGGCAGGCGATTCCATCCTCTCCACTATCAAATTCTGGAGGTAGTCTCTGATAAACCTCGCTCTGTGGGGGTGAGCATTGTAATCTTGGAGGATAGAGTTTGGTCCCAGATTGTGGAGATATGGGATTGCCACTGGTTGCAGAATTTCATCTTGATATCTCTCTGCATTGAGATTGCCTCCAATGATGACAAGCCTGTAGAATCTGTAGAAGCAAATCTGTAGAAGACAGCCTACGATACCTAAGTGCTGACAGGGTGAGGAAACAATCTTCTTGGGGTGTCGTCTTCTTGGGACGCCCACTTCACGGCCTGTCTCTGACATCCCCCGTTATATGGAACTTGGCCTTCAATTTGGAGATGGTACTAGGGCTCACTCCAAATAATGCCGCAACTTGGTTTTGCAGAACACCAGCTTGAAGTTGCCCTATCGCATGGGCCCTATCCAGATCAGTCAAACGTGGCATGCCGATTCTTGGAGCAGACACCTACTGACCACTGTAGCAAGGATTGGCACCTGATCGGCAGCACCTGGGGGTACCAGAAGCTAAAAACAAGTGTCAATAGCAACAGCAAAATAAGCTGTTTGTCAATGGCAGAGAAGATTTGGCAATTTTTCATTGGCCCAACCCACATACTCAGCTCTACTGCTCATCCCACAAATGCACGTTCCTTACAATATATGTTACAATATTCCGATATTATTTACACAATATTATTCACCAGATGAATTTTGAGAAGCAGGGATCGCAAAATAAGCAGACATGCAAATTGTAGGCGATAAACCAGTAATCAACAAAGGCAAGTATTACACGAAAACCACTAAGAAGAGAACAGAATGTTCCAAAGACTTCCAGGAGTCATTTTCAGCTGCACAGTTCTGAGATGTTCACTTAAAAGGGTTGAATCAAAGACACATCACCACTTTCCACACGGAACACGAACATGGGTTTAAATCATTTTGAAGTTATGGGCGCATTAAGGTGTTCAATAAAAAATTGATTTATTATAGCTCAGCCTATTACAACAGCCTTTGATACAGTAAAACAGCACAGTAACAATGCCAAGCCTCAGTAACAGTAACCTACGGGGTAATGTAACATGGTAAGCTGATTTATTATGTTTAAATACAATCAACTGCTATAACGCATAACACGACCTATCAGACTATAGCGTGAACAGTTGGGCTGCATGTTCTTGACACAAGCATGTCTGTTTTCTCTGGCTTAAACAGCCTTCTCTGACACATAACCACATTACTTGCAGTGCTGCAAAAAGGTTAATGGAGAAAAGACACATATATCGACTGAAGGTGCTTTCAAACTGAATGTGGTATATGCTCACATCACTGTAAGCTCCTTAGAGGCTCTTCAGAATGTGTAAACTAGCATCTCAGTCAATATTCTTTTCTGGGCTGAAAACATACTCTGAAGGTTGCTGGTGGAACATACTGTACACACACATACAACATCATGACACTACTGATGGCAAGGGAACATATTATTTCATATCCCTAGTAGGCGACTATCAGTCCTTCCTGAAATTTGTAATCACAACTTCATGCAAATTCAGCCAACCTTCACATTGTGTGCAAGGGCATTTTTAATCAAGAAAACATTATGCTTATTTTTAGTTGATGGTCTACCAAAATATGATTAATGAGGAACTCAAAATGTCTAAATAATATCATGCAGAGTTTGACGTGAAATGGTTCATTGTAGAGAAACAACAGAATTATATTAATTTCCTCTACAACACAAAACCACCAATGACAAGGGCCTACATGTCTCTTTATTTTACCTGTTTTCATCTTTCCAGACTATTTGGCCATAACAATATTATGCTCATATTGGATACAAGTAGTTTCATAGCCTGATTTTGCTATAGAAGGTTATAAACTCTTTCCTGAGAAATGAATAAAGTGTTTTTTTTACCTAATTTATGTGCTTTCTTGTTTTATTAGGTACTAACCAGGCTACATTCACAACCAGCTGAAGATAATGTAATTAAACAATGCATAATCAAACCACCCTCCAAGGACAAGATACAAGAGGATGCAAGTGTATCTTTAAGCAAGTCTATCACAGCTCTGGTTCTTAATTAGTCCTTTACCTTCATGATAACTGTTGTTATCTTTAAAAGTCAATGTCTGATTTATTCTTGATAACAGTTCACTTTTGTATTTTCTTATTTACCTCATGTTAACATGCTTTAGTCTGCATGTTCCCTCGTGCTTACAAGCATAGATGCTTAAAATATAAAATTAGAATGAAGAATATACACTTTTTTATCAAAAGAATAGTTCCACCCAGAAGGAATCAACCGACAGGAATGAAACTTGGTGGGTAGGTTAGACATTGTGAGACATGCGAGTGATTCAAGTTTCACATTCCCCCGGCCATGTGATGCAAGCACGGATGGGCCTTATCGCTGTACTTACCTGACCCAGAACCCATGACTGCAGACATTCAGCGAGCAGTGAAGCCCTCCATGAGTCCTTTTAGTGCCAGCACCATTGGCAGACGGCTGAACGATGCAGGACTACATGCACCCAGACTGTTATGATGACTGCCCTTAACACCACGTCAGCATCGCCAAAGACTGTAACGGTGTCGTGCCCGATTGTCATGGACTGACTCATAATGGCCGCGGGCCACCTTCAGTGACGAGTCCTGCTTTTGTCTCGGTGGAGACGAGCAATGAATCCAGTTATGGAGGTACGCATCACATGTCCAGATGGCCTGGTGTCACTCCACCTCCACCCCTACCGCAAAATCTGCAGGAACTGTGTGAGAATATTTAAGCTGCATGGGATGGATTATCACAGGACACCTTTATGAACTCCTCTACAACTCCATACTGAGACTTCTGGCATGTTGCATTAGCAAACATGGCAGCACATCGCCATACTGAGACATTACTTCTGTATGTGTAGCTCAGTAAATATTGCCCATATCAGTCCAAATTTAGCATCATTTATTGTTCCGGGTAACCTTTATCACACCCAATAGCATTGCAATCTGGGTCTACATTGACCAAGCAGAACTTATTATTTGTGTAGAGATACAGTATTTTGATAGGTATAGCCTGAGCACTATTGGTCATGGTTCACCACTGCTACAAGGTCAGCCTTCTCACATACTGTTAGTAAAAGACCAAACTCCCAAACAACAAAATGCTTGCTCAGCTATCTTTGGTTCACCTACAGAACAGATGACTGTCATGACAGCTATTCTCCCTTGCACTAAAACTGTCATATTATTACACCTGTCTGTTTTACAGCACCAGAGCCATGATATATATATGATATATCACATTCAGTCATGATGCAGATGAAACCTAAAATATACAATACTCCATAAGAAGAAGCTTTATAGAGGGCACCTCTTCTGTTCTCATAAAAATAACCTAGAGTCACATTCACATTCACCATAGAGTCTAAACTAACATGGAATTAGACAGCAATCAAGGTTCACATACTGCAGGAATTAATTAACAACGAATTGTGGATCGTTTTCTTTTTAACAAAGCACAAAATATAAAATGGATAACACACATGGGCCCAAGTGGCTGTTTTCCTGCACTCTACATTCATTATGCTAATCACCTGAGAAAAATACAGTTTGAGACAATCCAACAAAAGAGCTGTAGTTTCCTGAGGGTAAAACACACAGCTATAGAAAGTCTGATATATGTAAACTAATGGTGTTGTATACCTAATAGCAGTTGGCGTCAACATACAGTGATAAGTAAATTACCATCAGGGGTGTCAATTTCAGCAACAGTATCAGTATCATTGCCCATTGGATTTATACCTGGTTGGATCACCTCACTAAGTTAACATATGCTTGACAAATATAAATGCTTGATTAAAAAGCCTGAATATTTAATACAACTTAGAATCTTATAAAGTACATATGAAAATATATGAAGGAACTGCTTATGGTTCTCTCTTCCCAGTGCTACACCTCTTTGCTCATTGTACTTGATCTCATTCCGGGATTTGACATCATACACCACAATATTTACCCAAAAAGCATCACAACTGCTACTTTTATTCTTTGCACTATATACTAGGCCACACTAAGAATGCTATGCTTTCTTTACATGATGCAAAAACAGTAGTTTCTTCCTTTACCCTCTCCAGATTTGAACTCTATAATTTTGTGTAGGTAGTAGTAAGGAAACTGACACTCCACGTATAAAGGTTGTTTATATACATCTTTGCCAGCTTGTAAATGTGTATAAAGAGCTTTTGGACTTATGAATGGAAATTACAAGCTTGTGTCCCACAGGGCTCCGTTCTAGGACCACTTTTATTTTCCTTTTTAAACTTTTAGCAGCTACTCAAAAGAATGGCATAAGACACAGTTGCTAACGGGCATCTTTCTCTTACTTAATTCATACAAAACAAGTGAGCTAATACTATTTAAGGGTAATTATTGATTATTCTTGATGACAATTGCATAAAAACGTCATGGAACAATTGACACTTTAATTCACTACACATAAAACTAACATTGTAAGTCTACTGAGAAAGCTATACTTTCTTTACATGATGCAGAGAATGTAGCCCATACCTTGGAATTCTGCAATGTATTTTAGGTAGGAGTACCGTAATGCAATGTATTCGAGTTCTGATCCAGCCTATCCACCATCACTGCTTGACATAAGCAGAAGATCCTGTCTATATCACCCTAGCCGTTATCCCCAGGGATCTGTCACAGAAACATGCTTGATTGCTTTCCGTAGCCATGTGTATGTGCTGCTTATCTTCCTGTTGCAATGATTACCAGCCTCCAGCAACCTCACCTGATGCTCCCGTTTCCCATAACCTTTCTTGGAGACTCTGGGGATTTTAACCTGTAATATGGGTAACTGCCATGTTCTGTACAACCTGCCAAGTTCTCTGTCATCCTTTTGTCTGAGAGCTGGAATATGCCAAACATCATCAGCAGTCCATGTGGATGTACCAACATTGGTTTCTGGTTTCTGGTTCTGATTACCTAGATTTAATCCCACTTAACAGTCACCTCTGAACATGACTACACTATGCAAACCACCCAGAAGATGATGGGTCTGCATTTGGGTCCTGGTTCCTCTCAAGTGTTTTTTTCATATGCTGTTCTTAATGCTTGCTCATTAGAGTTCTGGGTCAAGACAAAGCTTCATAAACCTCCTTTTTAAAAATGTCCATTGTAAAATTGAACTTATTATTATTTTTTTTTAGTTTTTTTTTATTTACATTATTGCCTGTGGTCTATTAAATGTGCAATTATTCAAAACAAATAACTTNTGTGTACAGAACAGTTGCACTTGAGTCAGCTCCAGAATGCACCCCCCCAACCCCTCGCCCCTGCACCCCCGACAAGTTTCCCGCCCTTTTGTTTCTGAACAGAAGGAGAGCAACGGGAAGAGTGCCATGCTCTATCGAATGGGGTCCGAAGAGAGAAGAAGATCAGCTTAGCGCCTTCGCTCAAGTCTGCTTTTACGCTTGTCCGAACACTGAGCCAGGACAAGAGGAGGGAGGGGGAGGGCTGAAGCGAGGAGGAGAGCGGGTGGGAGGGAGGGAGGTATGGAGGGAGGGAGGAGGGGGGAGACCCACACAGCTAGGCATCGCATCGGCTGTTCTGTGTTTTGAGTCGGCTGTCAGACGCATGGCCACATCTTTCCCGTGCAGCGGCGTCTTTTGTGTTCTCCTGGCGGCTCCCTGTTCTCCTTCCACAACCCAGCCCAAGGTGTAGCATGTGAGTATCAACTTTTATTAGACATGGGAGGCGCCATGGGTGCTGCGCTCTGAGGATGCGCCACTAATAACTGAGGCTTTGAGAATCTTGTTTCATGATGCGGGGGGTAGTGGCGGAACAGAAACAGTATCCACGTGCTGCCGTGGACGCCCTTAACCAGTGTGGGGTTCATTGTCCTTCTATGCACTTATGTTAATCTGCACTGCAGTTGGAGCGGAAATCTGGGGAGTTTCTGAAATGATCTATACGTCCTGCTTTAACCAGTGAGCCTTTTATTTGGCTTATTTAACTAACTTTACCTTTGCAATTTTCATATTTCATTGATTTTAATGTTTGCAATGTTTCAATGTGGAGGTTTAGATGTTCCAGTATATTATTATTATTAATATTATTATTTTATTATTAATATTAGTATCATTATCTGTTTTAGGAATTAATAATTATACTATTAGTACTATTATTAGTAATTATATAGTTACAGTGATTTAAAATATACCACAGTCTACATTATACCACATCATACCGTGTCTTATATTAATGTAATGCATTATAATGCAAAGATATGAAAATGTTGAACTACACAAATCAATATGTTAGAGAAACCCCACAGACTGCATGCTGTTTTTCCTGGTTGCAGGACTTTGTGATCTAACATGACTGCTAAACAGGCACGCTGACTATAAACTCACTGCCTGTATATTGGTCATATACATGCAAAACAACGAACACAGTCCATTTAGAGCAAATGAGCTGTGAACAGGCTTCGAATTTAAAACTGAGCTCGAGGACACAGGATGACACATTACTCTCATTTGTTTATGGTTGCCTGACTGTCACATAAGGAATTCCTGGAGGCTCAGAAGCACCACATTCTCACAGTGGTGACCTGCATGCTATAGTTGCATCATCTGCGTTTTCTTATTTCATTAATAACTTAAGGGAGGGATGCCTTGCCTTGCAAACCTCAGGAGTCAAGGTATTAGTACACACATCCACACCCGGAACCACCGGGGACAGCAGTAGGCGAGGGCTGGGGGGAAAACAAAATGACCTCATGCCATAGAACAATAAGATATGCACATACAATATGGATGACTGCTGCTTTGCATCCATAGCAATAGGAGTAGCAGAGGGCAGTTACCAATGACTTTTCTCCAACTGTAACTGCGCTTATTACTTCCCGGACATAGTAATCTCACTGGACAAGTCTACAGCAGCTGGAAGTTTCGGCGAGAAGTTAGATTCTTTTGAGCACATTGTTCAGAAAGAAACAGCCAATCAAGGTAAACACTATTTAAAAGGCCTTCCAGCATCTTTGCCTTTGAAGAAGATGCAGTCAGTTAAGCCTGATAAATGATGAACGGCGAACACTGTTTGAAAACTGTGCCTCAAAATCAAACCTTTAAGAAACTGCCGAGCTCTCAGAGCTGCTTCTAAACTAGATCGAAGTCTGTTAAGGCTTGGTGATCTTTCTTCTTCAGCACAGTGATCTTTATCTTTATCAGCCCCTTATTAGCCTGATTAGACTGCAGCCTGATTCTACAGACTGCCAAGTTTTCAGCGTTTCGTGCACTCAGGCTGTTCTGCTCACTTTCAAAACAAATCAGATCAAATCACATTACTGTCACATCATATTTAGACAGGTGTGCAGGTGAGTGATTATATACAGCATATATTATTTACAGGCTGTATATATACACACACACATTAAACACTATATATGCTATATATAAATTATATACACATTTATGTACCCCAGTAATGCACCGCTTTCCCAAATATCCAATTTCTAAGTGTTTGTCACTAACGATTGACAAAAAAAATACAAAGAGTGAAGGGAGATTGCAACATGGCATCTTAAACTACAAAAAATTTAGTTAATTTTAATTTTAATTGCACTGCACTTAATTCAAGTGCTTAACTTTGTTCTCTTAGAGCAGGTAACACAAGTTAAAACTGTTATTATAAAATTATTATTATTAGTAGTATTATTATTATTGTCACACGTCGGGACTGATTAACTTCACCTGTCTTCCATTTACTTGTTGTGTATATATACCTGCCCTTATCAACAACACTTTGCGAAGTATTGCCGACACCTAGTGTTGCTTACTGAGCGTTTTCTATTGCTATCTGTATTTCCGTGTATGACCCTCTTCTGCCCTTTGGTTTTCGTCTTTTGCCTCTCCCTCTTGTTTGATTGCCTGATTTCTTATTGTCCTGGTTTTGACTCCAGCCTGTTTCTGGATTTACGCCTCGTCTTGCCCATGTCTGTTTTGTTCGTTCTGGTTTTGCCATTCTGTTTGTTTGCTGAATCGACTTACTCACGACCCCGCATTAAAGTCTTCTTACATTTTACCTCAGTGAGCGTCTGGTTCGTCAATCCAGCATCACAATTATTAGTAGGAATGGTAGTAGTAGTAGTACTAGTAGTAGTAGTAGGAATAGTAGTAGTAGTATCCTTAACTGTAATGTGATTCTGAAGAATTTTATTATGCTACTTTGACAGAGAAAAAACTAACAACATTGTTGCTCTGTGTTACCTGAACACTGTTAGAGTTGAATTAGCTTTATTCCAGTATCTGCAGATATGAAATGCTGTATGTCATCCTGTACGGCTAAATGGTGAACCTCTTGAAAGGCTAAAAAAGGTTTGATAGTACACGCGTTTCTCCTAGATTTAGGCGGTAGGCCTTCCAACGTTACCAGACTTGTTGAGCATGCATGGTGTCATCAAATGTGTGAATGCCAGAGTAGCATCAATGTGCATATATGTTCTTAAAAACAGAATGGTCTAGAAGTAAACATGTGAAAGTTTTGCATTATCAATACTTTTTTTTCCAAGAAGTTCCATGTGCAGAAACGTACGCTGATTTAATAATTAAAAGTTGATTGCCTAAACATCCAGAATGGGGAGCTTTTGCTGGTTTGACTTGTTGCAAAGAGTTTGTGAATACAGACCCTGTTGTGTTAAAGTGGCTACCTGCTCAATGCGGTTTGAGCGAGTCAAAAGAAGCATATAATTAGAAAAACAATTTGGGGTACTTGATTACTGAGTTCCACACTAAAGAAACAAAATTTGGACTGGAAAAAATGGTCAAGTTAGATTTTTCACTGAACCACAACTCGCTGCAGGCCTCTGTGACTTACGTGGATGTTTAAACAATAGAACTAAATATTGGTCCTCTGGCACAAGCCAGCTCGGGTTTGCAAAACACTGCTATAATCACACTGCCATAATCACACTGCTGTATTATACTGCTATAACTACACTGCTATAACTTCACACTCCCATAACCACATTGCTGTATCACACTGCTACAATCACACTGCTACAATCACACTGCTGTATCACACTACTGTATTACACTGCTATAATCACACTGTGATAATCACACTGCTGTATTATACTGCTATAACTACACTGCTATAACCTCACACTCCCATAAACACATTGCTGTATCACACTGCTACAATCACACTGCTATATCACACTGCTGTATTACACTGCTATAATCGCACTGTGATAATCACACTGCTGTATTATACTGCTATAACTACACTGCTATACGTTCACTGCTATATCACACCCCCGTAACCACATTGCTGTATCACACCGCCACAATCGCACTGCTGTATTACACTGCTATAATCACACTGCTGTGTTACACTGCTATAATCACACTGCTATTATCACACTGCTATATCACACTGCCATAATCACACTACTATATCAAACTGATATAATCACACTGCTAAATCACATTGCTAAAATCACACAGCTATTATCGCACTGCTGTATCAGACTGGTATAATCCCACTGCTTTATAATCTCACTGCTCTAATCATAACGTTATAATCACACTGCTAAAACACACAGCTCTAATCATACTGTTCTATTATATTGCTATTATCACACTGCTATATCACACTGCTAAATCTGATACTGGACTAATGCTAATACCTGGTGTCAATTGCTGCCTTCCCTACATCATGCAAATACAGTTGTATACAAAAGTTTGAACACACCTGGTACTACAAGTTTTATTCATTTTGTTATGTAATATAAATATTAGTGCAGAATTTGTATTAATTTGCCGAGTTTAACATACAAATAAAACCTAAAATATAAAAGTTGTCAGACATGATGTACATGCCCTGTATCACTGTCTAATTAAGAAGGTCCCGTTTTGCTTCTTCGGGTCAGGTCAGCCCCAAGACAGTCTTTATTTCCCGAAACTCTGACGTCTTAGGGCTGGGTGCTATCAAAGTCACGCCTAAGTCAGAATCAATATGAAGTGACAGGCTGACCTTGTTCTCAGAGCTAAGCTGAGGCTGGTGACAGGTCGTGCTGTTGGAGCAGATAGCAACATTGCCATTTATCAAGATGACACACTCAAGGGTAAAACTTACTTTGAGACAGCAGCGGGAGGCTGGGAGATATTCTTAGTTTACAAACAGCTGTGGTACCAGTGCCTAAATAAGAAAAGCTCATTCAGGCAAAAACACACAAGCCCTTAAGTGTTGCGCAAGCTACCTGTGAAGGTGATTTGTTCTTTACGTGTATTTCAAAGTGTCATATAATCTGGTCACAATAAAGGAAGGCTTTGATAAAAAGTCATAGGTACACAATTTCCATAAGCCAAGGCATATTTGGAGTTTTACAAGTTTTCCTTACAACATCTCTCAAACCACATCCAGCTTATCACTGTGCAGACCTGACAGCGTAGTTTAACTGATTCTCACTGTTTCTGCCTCAAGACCCACCNTGCAGACCTGACAGCGTAGTTTAACTGATTCTCACTGTTTCTGCCTCAAGACCCACCTGATAATGTCTACAAAGCATAGCGGTCCACCAAAATCTACAATCAACTACAAGAAAATGTATTTATGTCTCCTTATATTATACTCATTTCTTTATATATCTCTATATGTCTCTTTGTTTAAAGAAAAGTAATGATATGTCCAAATTCAAACAAGATTGCAGTGAAAGCACCCCAAGAAGACACCCCCTAAAGCTCCTCACACAGGCACAGGGATGCCAGGTTACACTGGCATTTTCTGTTGCTTCTTACATAAACATATATCATCAGTTTAAAAATGATCTATAAGGATCAGAAATCGCACATGTAATCTAGAGTCCATATGCCTGCGTGATGTGCGTGCACTGGAAGGGGAGTCGGAATTTAGCACAGCATCTATTCATTTTTATAGCTCACCATATGTCATACCAGGTCCATTCCACTTAACCCAGACTGGGATTAAGGCTGGGAGTCCAAATTTAAATTCTTTTATATAGCACTGAAGTGGTGAGGCTCTCATCGCTGACAAATCCTAGAGCCTAATGACCCAAATCATTTCTGCAAAAAAATGCATCGTCAAAACTTCTTTTCAACCCACTCAAACCATATCCAGGTCTTCTTGATGTGGTTTAGGCCTATATAAACTGCAAACAGCTTCTGTGGACAACAGGCTCTGTATTCACAAACCACCTCATGAGTAGGAGTGCTGATCAAGAATCAGTATCATTGACAATGGCCATCATAAATGTGTAGGAATCTGATCCAAGATCAGTGTTGCTTTGTCAATTACAGTCCTGGTGTCGTCTTAAATGGCTGTCCATAGCATAGTATAGTAGCATAGCAGTCTGACGTTTTGTTCAGTTTTATAGCTCATAGAATATCATACTGTATTCTTAGCCATGTTGGCTATTTGGGTGACTGCTGAGTTCTAGTGCCAGTGTTAACCTAAAGCAGCAAAGTTTGAATCAGAATCAGATTAAAAAGGAAAGATTTAATTACTACCAAAAGTATTGGCAGTGTAGATTTCATGACAAAATGAAGCTACATATTCAACTTACTATGTAATTATTAAGCTTTTCAAGAGCCAAGAGAGAAATACTGTATTAGATCAGGGAAAGTGCAAAACATGCAGTCCTGAGATTGACAACCAGAGACGTAGAAGGAATTGTTCTTTTAGCTTCAGCTCCATCTATCTCAGCAGTGATTACACAGCACTATTGCCCAGCGCCAGTGCCCTGGTTGGATACCAGGCCTTCTTCCCAGCACGGTTTTGGCCTGTGCGTCAAGCATACTCTCTGATCTATTCACGGCAAAGCGGCCCTCCTCGTTCCAAAATGAAAGCTTCTCTTGTCCTACTGCTATGGCTACCCGAGCCTGGCAACCATTCTCCAGCCTCCCACGCGATATTGCTGCATTCCCCACATCAGTCAAGAGCTGAGTCTACAATGAACGTGGAAAGTAATTTGTTTACTGAGGCTTTTCCCTCACTGGGGGTTTCTTCGGCCCATTGAAGGGATCTGGAGTGCTCTCCAGTGACCGAGCACACAAAGGGGTCTGAGAGTGACGGGTCCAATTCAAGAACTGTACGGTCAGGCGAACATGACAGTGTGACATCTATTCATTCACTCCTGTCAGCTTCTTTGTTGTCGTTTTTTTTTTCTTTCTTCTTCTTCTTCTTTTGGTTCTAGATGGAGTGCTATCTTTTCACACACATCATTTCAGCTCCCATGGCAGGCTTTGATAGACTTCACACATTAAAAAAGGAACTGACCCCAGTGCCCATCATTTGATAGCGAGCATGCTGTGCCATTTATGGGACTACTTTCAGTCATGTACAATGGAGAAGAGCTTTTGTTATCTGAGGATTTCAGGAATGTCTCTCCTGCTGGATCAGATGATCCAAGGAGGATCGTGGCCAAGTCTTTGGTGAAATTATCAAAATATTTCTTCTATTTATTTTCATATCATTCATATCTGCTATTGCTCCTACTGGAATTTGTGGGATATATTAACAGAGTATGAAGCTGATTCGATTTACCTTGGCAGGAGACCGTAAGCTCTTTTATTCATATCTCATCATTCTCTCTGGTCTAGCCATATACATCAGTGCTAACAAATACACTAAACAATGTGTTCCTAATTAAAACCAACATCAGCATCAATCTCAGCTGTTCTGTATCTCTCATCTGCCATGCCTAGTATTCATGGTGACTCCCAAAGTGAAGCTCTGCCTTTATACAGGATCCAACGAAAGCAGACAAAAGCTACGATTGTGCCCTGCCAATATACGTCTCCTGATAAATCGTGCACTAACTGGATGCTACATTGTTGCGTCCAATTCATTGACATGTTTTCCTACTGCAGTCAGACTGAGGCCCATTAGGCAGATGTCCTCGAAACAGATGGTCAGTTAAGCTTGTCCCTCTGCTGTCTGCTAGGGATCAAGTGGACCCATAGAGATTCATACGGGAAATAGAAATGATACAGTGAGTGTGGAGAGAGAGAGAGAGAGAGAGAGAGAGAGAAAGATGCTGCAGTGCAATAGTGCAGAGTTGCAAGCAAATATAGGCACACTGTAGAATTGGGCAACACTTAGCTGTTTAATGTCTAATTATGAATTACTGACATATTTAAACATATTCTTCCTTAATGAATATACTACCATTACTTTGTAGGACACATATATTAGTAATGGGTGGTGCTCTAAAGTATATATCAGTATTATCAACATTTCTGACAGTTTCAGTATCACCTAAAATTGGCAGTGTGGAACCTCTAGCAGTGCATACTGCGAACCTACTGGACCCCTACCTTCCCTGAGCAACTACAGTGGCCAACAGATTTTCTGCCGTTTTGCAGAACGTTTTCTTTTCTTGATGGTGAGGATTCAACCTCCTTTGTTATTCTCGTGTTTTTGTGCTAAATTCTAAGTACAGTCCTTCATTTCTCAAAATTCAGATAACGTCTCAGTTATCCAGCACCTGCGTTCTAGCAATTTGTTTTACCCACTGAGTGATCCTACCTAGAGTGGCATCTCAGTGATTCAAACATTTTACTGTGCTTTTAAATGTTAATTCATTACACACTTAATATCTACAGCTTAATATCACTATGCCCCTGCCCCCCTTAATGAGTCAATTACCTTTATCAAAACATACAAATTATTCTTTTAATGCTAGTAACATTTTGTGATCATTACATCTGGCAACTTTGTGTTCAAACTTTTATCTTAAAATGGTTCACCTTAAGCAGTGTTGTGGTTGCATTCTGGTGCTATTAGAACTGCTTTGGGTGCAACAGGAAAATTCAAGCAAGAAGCTGAGGAATAAAAAGCCGAATGCCAGCGAAAGAATATTACTGCTGCACAATTTAAGGTGTAATGGGAAAATACAAACAAGCAGCTGGCAAATAAGTTGACTTCAACCTAAGAATAAGAAGTAATCATTCTACCTGAATAATATTCTACCTGGAGTTTTATATGTGGAGCTACGGCAGAACACAGATCCATCCTCTTTCTATGCCTTCCAGCCAGTGCTACAGCACCACCAAATGCATTACTGTGCTAAAGACACAGTGGAACCTTTAGACAGTCAGTCGGTCTCAGCTATAGAAAGAAAAGGCAATACAGCACAACTTCGCTGACTAAAGGCAAATCTGACATACCACAGTCATTTTCAGTCGTGATGCTTTCAGGAGAAATGTGAACAGAGTATGTAAAACATTGGAAGTCATTTACCCTCGTATGGGACTGCGGGCACGGAGTGGGCCAAAACATCTACGTAGTGGGCGGGAACAGGACAAATGTTGACAATATGTGTGGCATATCTGCATTAAGTTACTGGCAAAACCTTTAGAAGAACTTTAGCCAGTGCGTATATAAACCATTACTTGATTATGGTTTACAAATGACTTTGCAGCCTCTAATCTAAAGTCCACCCTTTCTTGTCTCTTCCCATGTAGCCCCGCTGTATCATTAGCGTACCCATCTGCGTCAAGTTTGTTCCCCTCCACTTTCCAGGTGTGTGTGTTGTTGTCTTTGGTAAACCTCGTGTTTGATTAACCAACCTCCTGCACGGTGGTCTTTAAGCTAGATAGGAGTGTTTATTATCTTGATTAAGATGTTTATGGATCAGTATCTCCCGTTCTAATGTATAGGAGTGTTTATTATAGTTGTTTGATGGATGAATACATGATACGTGATGTTCTAATGTAATGTATTTCATATTGTAGTGTACAGGAGAGTTTATTGAGTTTGTATACAGACTAGCATCTTCTGTTCTAGTGTACAAAGGTTTGTTAATGACTACTACTCTAAAAACATGAAAGAAATTACTGTTATTTGTTGCTGTTTAGCAAATCATTTGGAGATCTAACATTCTTTGCATTATTTTACTGTAGTATTACAAAAGACAAACATTGCATTAGCAGCCAATGTTTTTAATTCTTTATTAGATACCTTTCAAAAACACTCACAATATATATTCACTAATAGGGGATAGCAGCTGAATTCTGGATGTGTAGATTATTAATAATTTAGAAAGTCATAGGAAAAGACACACACTAACAGATGTAGATGTAGTTACTTTATAAACTAATAAAGGTTAAATTCCTGGTTAGTGCATGATTTGTTCATGACTAAATAGCTCATGGCTTTGCTGTAAAGTAATAGGTTATATGTCTGTAATAAAGTAAGGTAAACATGTTAATTAATGATAAATAACTATAAATGATTAACTGTAAATACATGATTAGTTCATAAAATGTAAGAGCCAACACGAGACGTCTTGCAAACTATCACTGTCATGCAGTATTCCCGAGAAGGGAATTTGGGATCTTGGCTTATACAGTTTCATCAGAAACATGAAGCTAGGTGGATCCACTTTATGCTGACTTGAGATGGGAAGGTCTGTTATAAATGACACACAAGTGCAACAAACATCAGCAGGGATAATAATGAGGGGAATCTGAGATTGCTTTTGGAACTGCTGAAGTGTTCCTCCCATTCTTATTTAAAGTCAAGACCCTCCAGATGACCCTCCAGATGGCTGTTTTTACAATTTCCTAAGGCTTCTCTTCCCTCTTAAATGTATATTCATGCTGCCATTATTAACTCATCAAAACCGTAAAGCTCCCACTTTAACAAGCAGCCAAAAATTCTCCTCCAGTTCCCTCTATCCTTATGTACTCTGCTCCCCCAGTGTCTGATTTAACCATTTATGTTGCTGGTAATCGATCCGTGTTTTTCTTTTAATCGTGCCTTAATAGCGGCTAGAACACCATTTGAATGCAGCCTCATGCACTCTTTATACCCCATCGGAATGACATTATCCTCCAGGAGCAACAAAGTAATCTCAGTTCCGTCGCCCTCCTAAAGCCTTTCGATTCCTGCTATTGACTGAGCATTGTGGGAATGTTTAATGATCAGACTCAATGATGCAGGGTCAAGCAATCCTTGTAGGGTTACCACATTACCATGCACGGCTGGGCTCGGAACAAGAACGCACAATGCATACAGTGTCACTTCTGGTTTGCAGACTGATCTCTTATTTCCAAATGATGTTCTTTGTGCCGCAATCTAGCTTCACACGTCCTCAAGAAAATCCCCATAACGGCACAATCGGTGAACCTTGTCCCAGATCACAGTCAAAAAGCTACTTTCTGCCAACCCAGCAGCGAAGAGGCTGACAAAAAAGGCTGCTGGGAATGGATAATGTGGACTCAGTGTGTGACCTAAAGCCACAGATGTGTAATCAGCTTTAGCTTTCTGCTCTCTGCAGGGAAGACTGTTCCTTTGTTTCAAAGTCACGGTGAGGGCACTCTTGACTTTGGGCTAGTGGTTAGCATCACATGACTCCGGTACCAAGACATGTAGAAAATAAAGTTGGAAGCATTGGATCAGCTAAGATCTGCTCGGTTTGCCCAGACAGTTGTTGTGGGCCTGCCATGAAAATTCTGGATATCTGATGCACAAGGAGTCTGCACACGTTCAGTAAACCACACTGTGGTCTGCGGTGCTTACCATCAAGAATGCATCCATCCAGAATACCAAGAACGTGAAACCAACAAAGTGATCACTGTACAGTCTGAAACAAGCAAAGCAGACAACTGAAAGAGATTCTTTGAGGAATGATGCTGTTTATGGAGTGATGGGCAAGTGTAGTGGGTAGCCACTAGACAATTTTTAGGAGGAAAACATGCTCTTTTAGGTCTACCAGAGTGATATGACAATCGCTGATTCTAAATACATTTAACGCCAATTTCGTGCGCTGCTTATCAGATGTTCTGGATTAGGATAATTGCTTTGGCACCGTCAAACACAGCCACTTCCCCGTAGGTCACTATCCTTTTATCTTCGATTCCTATTTCATCTTAGTAGACCAGGGCAGCTTGCATTTGAGAGTGATTATCAAGTCCAAAGATACTCAGCTCTGAAAGCCCATGTGCTATCAATGGCTTCTGATTAGACCATCAAAACCTCTTCCTCTGAAACCAACCGCTAACCCCCACAAAGAATGGCTATAATGACGTGGTAATTCACCCCCACGTGGGCTTCCCATCAAGTGATTGACTTATGGCTGTTGCTGCTGCCTGTAGGTCGTCACACTTTTGCCAGAATGTTCAAAGGTGGAAACTGTATGTCAAGGGAGGATTCTGCGGTGTAAAATGAGGTGCCCAATCCTGCTCTTAGAGATCCATCACAATGCGAAGTTCAGTCCCAACTTAATCTCAGAGAAGTGGATCTAGTATTAAGAAGCTTCTGAGGAGCTTAAACAGCTGGAACTCCTTGACCTCCAGGCTTAATATCCGATTTGTAATCTCCAAGTTAAGGTGAATCTGAAATCATGAGGCATTTTCTTTCCTTAGCATGAAGGATTTCTGAGTGAAATATGGTATGAAGGAGTGTCTTTGAGCTAGCTGGGCTGATTTTGCTCACTGGTATGTTGGCGTTGTGGGAGAGCGAGGTAAAATACTGTATTATTGATTAATATCAGTGTGTGAAATAACCCCTGGTATTCAGTGGGTCCCATATTACCTGGCTTCTCCAGCATTGAGGGGCAGCTAAATCACTCACCATACCAGCACTGACTGGTTCAACAGTTCTTCTTTTGAAAATGTTTTTTTTCTAGTTTGGTAATGTGGTCTTCCACACATTTAGAGCTTACAGCTCCTCTTCTATTTTTGAAGAAATGAGGAATAATTCACTCTCTTCCCTACAAACTCATTGGAAACTGTGCTAGTCTGCAAATGTACAAATATGCTGCAGTATATTGTAAAGCATTCCTGAGGTATCCTGAGGATAGCTACTGGGCTAAGATATGAAACACCAACTGGAGGAACCCATTTTGCTACAGTGCTACCCTGAGGCACAGTAGTGCTGTATCTCTAGTTAGTTAAGAATACCAAAGACAGAAGTTGGCTGTTTGGGGGCGAACCAGTTAAACAATGACCTTCCCATCAATTTGTATTTGAGTGCTTATCATTTCTTAACGTACACCAGAATGTCATGAGCTTATTTTGAGGGAACCCCCAGAACTCTCATTTTGAGACATTCAAGGGGGGCCAAAAGGTTAATATCATCGGAAGCCCAAACGAACAAGATAAAAATGTACATTTTGGATTCATGGTTGTCCTTAAGATTCATTACTAAGTAACTGCTTTAGTTAATTTGACAGCTAATTTTCATTATACGTTATAGAGAAAATGAGAGTCCAAACAACCATGCAAGACCAGGTATACCACCAACACTATCAACATTAGATAAACAGTATCTTCATGTTTAAGAGAGAAAAGAAAATTGAGCACACTCTTGCTTCAGATTGCAAAACATCCAGAGGGATTTCCGTACATCCTAACACTGTGAGAAGACCACTCAACACTATAAGTTTGAAAGGATGCCTAGCTGCCAAGAAGCTGTTACTAAGAAAAGGAAATAGAAGAAAATGTACAAATCAAACAAAGAGGCCTCTGTTGATCTCAGAACAATGGGCTGGTCAGCCCAGAGTCCAGACCTCAACCTCAATGTGTTTGGTATTATATGTATCATGAAAAGCAGAAAATGCTACCAACTTCTAAGACTGACCCTTGTGGAAAAATGTTCCTGCAGATTTCTGTGAAAACAGAAAGCTAATATCCCAAAAAGAATGGAACATATGATAAAGGGTGGCACACTAAATACCGTACTTAACAATCTTGGAACTGTAATGGAATAAATGAAGAGGTGGTCTCTGACTTTTGCGCAATACTTACTTAAGTTAGGGATGAAAGTGAACTCTGCAGACTGGCAAATCTCCAGAAGCAAGGACGTATCCCATCCCTGAGACTACGAAAGATGGAGCCTCAGTTGACACTGGCGCCACACACGATGTCTTGCACAGCATAACTTATGGACATGCACTGCATAAAGGTCATAATTACCACATCATCCATTATTTTCCATATAGTATCTGTCCATAGCCCGATTCTCTCCAATGTATACTGAGTATAATGAGTGCTACAGTGTCTTAACCACCCCCATATTTCATTTTGCACTACTGTCTTAGTCAGAGGCTGGGGATAACGTATTGCCATGATATTAGTGGAACGCTATGTTTTTGGCCAGGGAGCGTGGCAGTGGGAAGGTGTAATGAATCAAAAACATCTGAGAGAGGCCAGAGACTTAAACACTCCATTACTGGTTTTCCGCACTGGGAGAACTGACATAGCTGTGGGGAGAGAGTGTGCAAGCCTTACTTTAGATTACAGCATTCATTATACTCTCTCCACTCCGGCAAACCTAGACTTTCTGAAGAGTGAAGCTAAGGAAGCTCAAGGGCATAGCAGAGGTTGTCGTGCAAGCGCTGGTCTGTTCTAAAACTACTGAATCTCACTTACCGCAGCTCCTCGGGGAGTCGTTTTAACAGTCAAATGTATGGGAGCTGTGGTGGTGTGGTACTCTGAGACACGGCTCATTGTTATGAGGTGAGTGGATGCTTCAGTGAATGGAACGCGTGACCTCTACATAATGGGGAGTTCTTTGGAGACGTTTTGTTTCAGATAGTCATAAAATTGCTATCCATTATTATTAGATGGCATTCCAACGAAGCTAACAAACCTGACCTTTTGACTGTTGGCAAGAAAAGACTTTCATAATTAGATTACAGATCCTGCAGCTGAGCTGAGGCCTAAAAGGTCATTTCATTACTAACACTGTAATTAATTATTGGACAGCTGTATTGTTTTGGATTATCTTAGTGCTGAAAAATCCATGGATAGAGATCGAGGGCTATGAGTGGTGAAAGAGGTAATGTATATAATCTAGAGTGTACAAATATGTACAGTTCTAGAAACTTACCATACTGACTTCCCGGTAACACTTTATTTGAAACGGATATTGGGAATTAACTGGGGGTTTTTTCTTTGCTCAGTAAATCTTAAATTTGACCTGTACAAAGGATGTATTCATTATGCTTAACTCATTATAAACTGTTTTAGTACTTGATTAGTGATCTGTGATCATCACTAATAATCATTTAATAAATGAATAACTGTAATAATACACCATAAACATTTTGTTAATCCATTTTTATCCAAATATTTTGAGCATGAACAACTCATAAATGTGAAAGGGGCAGGAATCGAGTAGGTAGGTAGAACTGAGTGATTTCTGATGTTTATTGCTTTAAAGTTACATTAGAGTTAATACAATTTTAATGAGTCACTAACACTAAGATGCGTTCTATATTCTATTTTATATATATAAAGTGTAGTTTTAGTTATCGCTAATCAGATATGAAAAACTTCAGAAAGTATATTTGTATCACACATTTAAAAATCAATCATAAATTTAATGCCTATTTATTAGTATTTGAATACTATTTGAATAGTACATTGTATACTCCACTAATGCGTCAGTGTGTGTCCCACAGAAGACTAAAATTGCACTTTGGAATATGGAACACATCTTGAAGTATTATTTTAAAAAATGTCTCTCTACAATGACATAGTACTCCATATTAATGTCTTGTAAAACATGTACACTTTATGAATATAGATTTAAACAGTCATATATGTTATGAAGTGATTATGTATGCTTTTTACGTTGTTAATGTGTTATATAGACACCCTTCAAGTAACGTGTTACCGAATATTCATAATTCAGAAATCACTATTTCCGGATAACAAGTTCTACCTGCATCTTCAGTATACCAACTGGTATCATACTGTATTGATCTTGACAGGTTGATTTCACCCTCAAACCATAGTCTGTGTGGTTTCATGCACCATGGTCTAATTATAACGGTAGGGTGTGTGGTATTTGATTTTGAGATTTGTTGCATGGAAAATAAGATCACAGAACTCTCAGTAGGGCAGGCAGGCCTGAGATTCATCCTCTTGCTGTTTATCTACTTGCTTTGTTCTTTGTAATCCGTTGCTCTGTTACTGATTAAACCGCTTTCGTTCCAAATAATCAGCAGCACTTCCCACTCGACTGAGGTTGGAAAGATTGTGACTTTGTGCTGCTTACTCCATTTTTCTCAAGGCTTAGCAAAGCTTTTGCCTCATCCTGAAGAATTTTATTATTATTATTATTATTATTATTATTATTTCCTATTTATGTGTTGTTCACAACTCATAATCAGATTGGCTTAGATTAGACAGAACGCTGGCTTTGAGAATTAATGTTATTTGAGTATTTCTTGTTATAGGCGTGTAACTGAGTAAAAGTTACTTGATGCAAAAAAAAAAATTAAATCATTCCACCAGTCAATGATTTTCTTCCCATAGTTCATCTTTCTGCTGTTCAAAAGCAGCTGTTTGAAAGTCTTTTTTTTTTTTAGCCTATTGTTAAAAAAAAAAACAAGCCCAATATGTGCATTTAAAGAGGATTCCTCCACATTTAGCCCACGTGAAAATGGAATATTAAACACGGTTGTAAGCCCAGATGTAAAATGGAAAAGAGCGTCTGCTAAATGCCATGAATGTAAATATAAATGAATATGTGGATCATATCATTAATGGGGTATAACATGTTCCAGAAATTAAATATTGCATTGCAGTACTCTTACCCTTACTCTTACTATCCACTTTTATTAGAAATCTAACACATAACTGAACTCACTGGCAACTTTATGAGCTAGAGCCAGAATCACTGAATACACAAGTCAATGTCACTGCTAGTTGAGAATGAGCCTAAAGATATCCAGCCAAGAGAAGCTCTGTGACCAGAAAGTTGCTACTGATGAAAGGGAGGATGACAAATTGTGCCTTAACAGATGTGCAGCTGTTTTAACTCTAGTCCTCGGGACCCACTGTTTCGCACACTTCTGCACCATTCCCTGCCCCAACACACCTGGTCTAGCGCTTCAGGTAATTATCAATCTCTTTATGAGTTGGACTAGGTGTGTTGGGGTCGTCAGGACCGTAAAAATACTGTGCTGCAGAGTTTAGGTATAAGCTGGCAATTAAGTTGTTCTCTTCATTGATGGGACACTGAAATCAGTAAAAAAGTTCATCAAGTTGTCTTTGCTGATGTTGATGAGGGCTGATAGCCAGTGCAGGTGCCTGTTAGCTGATGTAACAGAATAGTGTTAGTACTGAATAGTTAGTGTTCTCCTCCAAGCATGTTGAGTTGTCTAATGATGTTGCATTAGCAGCAGTTCAAACAGATGCAGTTCACTTGACTCATCAAGAGAAATCATGTTCTAGTTTTCACTCTCCTGGCGCTGGTAGTATTGTGTGATTTGGGGGAGGTCTAGTTAGAGTGAAACTGGACGTGACTAAATAGGGGAGAAAATTGGGAAAAATGGCAAAAAGGAAAATATAATAATGCTATTCTTGTATGTATCCCTGTGATACAGTCATTATCTAGCAATGCTTTTTTTTTTGGCTTTCCTTTGCTTACCCTGTCACAGCCGATGGCAATTCATCATGTTCAATCGGCCAAAAAACTAGGGCCGACTACAGCCAACATTCTAGTACACCAGCTCCCTGCACTGATTATGGGTGATGGTTGGCCACCGACGCTCATCAAAAGCCTGATAGTGTCTGACAGCTGACAGTTGGCTTGGTGTGTCCAGGACATGAGATTCAAATTTAATCATGGTGCAAGGACAAACCTGTACAGTATGTTCTGTGCAGTGCAGTTGAACTGCGAAAGAGAATCCCAACCGTTTATGAATATGATCCTTCATGGTTGACCTAAATACCTGCACAATATTTCATCAAACAGAAGAATTCATGTAACATTTAAAGCATCCGATTAAGATACATCGCACCTTCAGTGCCTCTGAACTCCGGTATAAACATTTAGAGACAGGCATGTACTTCAGAAACAAGATGACCTTTGCTGTCCTAATCAGTAGGCATGACCACAGAACAGTGGGGCAGGAATAAATTCATGCAGAATGGATTGGAATACATGCGGCTTTGCACAAGCTCCCAACGTACCCCTTATGGGCAGTTTCAAACATGGAATCAATATCAATTGGGAACTATCCAACATTGGATTTCAGATGTGTGGTCAAATATACGCTCTTTGCAGTCAGGCACCACCACAGGATCAAAAACCCTTTCTCTGAGGTCAAAAATGACTCTCACTTCTGCTGGACATAGGAGATCCGCTCAGGCTTTGTTAAATGCCATTAGAGGTCTAATCAACTCTGTGCCAGTCACACTGCATTATGTGTGAATTGTGCTTAACGCAGAACAGAAAGGCAGTGCACTAATACCCCCATGATGATCCCCTTGGTTGGAGAGGATTAGCTGAGCTGTGTGCGTTATTACTGGGAGGGAGCAAACTCCTTTTTGACTGCCACAGCTCTGTTTAAGGAGTAAGAAATGCACTGCCTTTTAATTGGAACATCAGAGACGATTTGACAGGTGTCATCTTCGTATTCCAGATGCAGCAATCCTGTAATTCTGTTGTGAAAAACTGCTGCACTGTCTACAGCTTTACTTTCTGACATTTTAGAATCTACGTGGAGAGAAATGAATGACTGCATCATGATGATGCGACATTGGGGAACGAGTGGGACAAAGTGACTTGTGTCCAATGAAGAACAGATGTGAAACAACATGGATGATGGAGTGGGTGGAGGGGTGGCTGAATCATTTCAGTGTACTCTTCTATGATGAATTGGATATGTACGACAACTCAGATGAGTATTTCAGTAGCTGCAGAAAGTCACCTTGTGGATATGAACGATAGTGGTTTAGTTTAAAGAAGGCTTACAACAACAAATCGGTTCAACTGAAGGTTGATATTAAAAATTAGTTGGCAATGCACCTTTTGTTATTGATTAGTTGACTTGATATCGCTTAAGCTTCCTGTCTATCATTGCATTCCCAGTTGAAAATACACTCATATGACCTCAGCCGATGATCGAATTGTGGTTGAGTTTGGAAGTGTTTTAGTGTCTTTGATTTTGATTTTTATGAGTTAAACTGAGCTCACCTGGCATGGCAGCATGACTACGTATTAGCATCCACAGCTGAAGTTCAGTATGATGAGTACCTAAAGCCACCATCAAAAGTCAAACTAATGTGTCATTGTCAACTTTTCAGCTAAGCTCTGTTTTAAGTTGGTGAACAATACATAATAGCTATTCTGTTACCATGGCTATATTTTTAAAACTATATTTATTAAAAAAGCTATATTTATAAAAAATACATGCAAGTCATGACCTCATTCCCATACCTAAGTCATGACCAGTCTGAACATGCCTCAACTGTCTCGTTCCTACACCTAACTAAGTCATGACCACGACTCAACTTCCTTGTTACCATGGCTGACCATGACTCAGTTGTCTCGTTCCCACACCTAACTAAGTCATTAATAGGGCTGCCCTCTAGAAGTCGACGAGTCGAATCGTCAGTCGGAGACCCACTGAGTCGACTGAGAACCTTCAAGTCGACTGACAACAGTGGAAAGTTTTTTATTTATTTATTTATTTTGTCGTAAAACAAAAGACAAAAGCTTACAAGAAACTTTAAGAATTTAAAAAGACATTTTAAAAATTATTAAAAGGGGAATAATAAATACATATTTAAGTTCTAACTGGGCTATGACGCATGCTTGCTAAAAAATTCAATCCACGTGACAACGTGCGCTGGCGGTTCACTGTTGAAGGGAGCTAAAGCTGTGAAGCTGAGAAACACGGGTGGAATGATGTCTCAGAAAAAGTCTGGAGGAGCTTTTGAAGAAGAGAATCCGAACAAATTAAAGCTAATTCTGCTCGTCATTTAGCCAGACCTCGAACACTGCTTCAAACGAGTGAGTTGACTTTCATTTTAGACATAATGGCTGTTTGCGGTGAAGGGAAAAAGCACCGAAGACGTTTGTTTTATTATAATTCCATTATTTTAGAACCTAAATTACAGATATTTTTATTTATTTGTTTACAGCTAACATTATTTTTTATTTAAATATAAATACAGTCACTTAATATGCCTGCCAATAAACCAGAGATAATTATTTCAGTGCGGGTAATATAATAACTAAACGGTTCAGGTCTACCGTTCTCCTTTTCATCTAAAAATAATTTAAATATTGACTAATTTGGTTTTATTTAGGAGTACATTATTTATGAGAGATGAAAGACGAAGGGTCATCCTACTGAAGAAGCTGTTAAAAGTGAAATTAAAAAGACAGGCTAGAAGCGCTAATTTTTTAGCATAAATACGTTGCTTGCTGCCCGATGCTATATCCTGTAATTAAATCAGGCTCCAGATCGTTCATCATATGCCACGTCTCTTTTAGTTCAAAAATATGTTCCTGTGACTCTGCTGACTTTCTAAATGAGGAGGACATCAGATCTGAAACGTATGCCAATTGATTTACTGATTACTAGATAATGTATATGGAGAAAAAACATGAACGAATAGTCGAATCGTCGGCCAGGACGGATCCGATCTCGCACCAATGCCTAGTTAAGTCATAACCGTGACTGAACTATCTTGTTACTTCATCTAACTAGTCATGACCACAACTCAACTACATTGTTCCCATGGTTGACTATAGCTCAACTGTCTTGTTCCCACACCTAAATAAGTCATGACCTTGACCCAACTACCTCATTCCCATGCCTTACTAAGTTATAACCATGAATCAACCACCACATTCCCATGCATTGCTCTGCTGTGACCACTATTTATTTTTATTAATATGGGGTGTCACCAGCAGAGCTTGAAAGAGCATTGTGAAGAAGCAAACATAATGCTTGAATGTTTTATGTCTGAAACCAAAAATGTGTACAATGTCAGATATTTGATTATTATTTGATTATATTATCACTAAACAAATACTTGCATTTTTCTTTCTCTCGTAATAAACATACTGGACTAACCAAATACAGAAATAACTTTTAATAGCAGCCCTAGTTTTAACCCACACAAACAAATCAACCGTTTTTATGAACTGAAATGTAATACTTCCATGCCATATATTCATGTTAGTAGCAACTTCATTATTTCAGCTCTAACACGGCTACTGTCACATTATCCGGATGAGTCAAAATTGGAACATGGTCCACGATTGCAGACAAAGCCCTTTTAGGGTGTCAACAAGTAGAACAAGCCCTGGAGCAGCTTACTCAGTTTGTTTGCATGAACCCTCACAAGGCCCACAGGCTGGAAGATCAAATAATATACTTAATTAACAAAATACTGTCATTTGGGGTTTGTGTAATGGTGATCTTGCCGTTCTGAAGGACAAAGCATGACCTACATATGAATAATTAACATGATGGCATGGAAAACCACAAGTAGGAACAGTTCAGGCTCTTCATTCAGGTCCCAGTTCACAAAGGGGCAGTATATCTCGCAGCAGCTTATATTACTTAAAGCAGCTCTTTAACAAGCCATCTGAACTCACTTTGGTGGTCAAAGGGCAAGAAGACAAGCAGTGTGCTCAGGATTTTACAGGAGAGATGTGATAGGGTGACAGAGACAGACTGCCTTTTCGGAGTCTAACTGCCATGCCAAATGACTTTATGTACCACTGATATCCCTGTAAACAGCATAACAGTTAGCTATAGACAAAATACAACCAGTTTCTGCTTTTGAAAGTTTAAAACCGTCAGATAACATCTTGGAATGAAGGAAAACAGGACGTGGGTTGTAAAGATACTGAGATTGGAGAAAGGCCAGGACGTCCAAATAAATGACATTACAAGTCACAAAGAGCAGCAGAATAAGCGTACCATCTCTGACAGATAAGATCTGCACCTTAGTGCTGATGAGATGGCAATCTGTGCTGCACTGAGAGCAGTGTTACTGTTTTCTCTGTCACGGTGAAAGGCAAATTTCGAGGGTGGAGAAATCTGGTCCTAAATCAGGGGAAAGGAGAACCTAGCCCTAATGCCTTGTGGAACCAGCTTTGCTTGTTCCTTTATTGGGTTTGCCAAAAGAGAAGAGGCAAAGACCCTGAAATTCCAGGCATTCCAGAAAGCTAAATGCCAGGTTCACCCTTCCAAAAAACTATTACAGTTTAGCAAACTGGATTTGATGAGGAAAGAGAGTGAAAGTACATATATACACACACATATATATATATATATACATATATATATATATATATATATACACACATATATATATATACACACATATATATATTTCATAGGCAGAAAGCATATTTTTCCCCAAAACCAATTTAATAGTAATAAGCTAAATCTATAAAAGGCATAGAGTTTGGCAGGCCCTTCATGCTGCGGTTCAACCTTGCTTACTATGTTATGTACTATAATGCATTAATGAGCCCAGTTATGAGTCATACACCAGTCTCTGTGCAAGATGCCAGACACTTTTCAGAGTCTATAAAGATTAATTGTTTATTTGCTTTTTGGGTGCTAAAGGAATGTTGGCTTCTAAGGAGCTCACGCTGCATTCCCGGTTTAAGATTAGAGGGGAAAAGGGAATGACGCACCGTGGAGTGATTGGTAAAGAATTAGCCCTTGCAGGGAGTATTAAGACGTCATGAAGAAAAATCCCTGGATGCAGCACATCCGAAAGCTGATCACTTGAACTGTTTATTCCCCCGATGCTTGCCATATATCCCACATCGATGCTGTATATATGAGATATGACATACAGGGATTCTTTCTCGCTTGGAATTAAGTCTCGATAAGCACAGCTGGCAGCCAGAGAGTCTCGGTGTGCGCCAAACGGCTGTTAAAGCATGTGGTAACGGTTAAGAGGCGTTATGGTGGTCTTTGACCTTCTGGATCAAGGGCAACGTCAGGCCATGGTGACCTGTTAGTGACCCGTAACATTCCTTTCGTCTTCCTTGTAGAGTGGCTGTCTGAGCAAATGACTGATCCTGCTATTCACTAAACCATCACTTAGAAGTAGCTAATAAAAAGTGACTTAACTCAGCTGCAATGCTGAGAGACTGGGTTTGTCATTGGGTCTTCTTGACCAATTGGGAGGGATACTGAGTTGTTGATGACATGTGGAGCTGGGAGACCTCAGTCTTTGTGAGTTATCCTGTGCTGGTTCGACATAATCGTCAGATTGATACTGACATAACGGCCCATTTGTTTCCAGACGCAGATCACCGCTTGGAAAACTGGCTTGCTTTTGGGACGAGAGAATGAAGAAGAAGCTATTCTATTGAAGTCAGTTTATGAAACAGGTCTCCATTTCCCACTCGTCCTCTTTTTTCCTCCCCTGCAACTGTGTGTTTATAAAGAGTTCAGCGGCATGATTAAGTTGACAAACTGAGGCTTGTTTACAGGACCCAGGAAATGAAGGGGGCGAGTACATTGAGGGCAATAGATGAGACAATCTCAGATCAGATGACTAAAAGAAAGAGAGAAAGAAAAACAAGAAAGAGAGAGAGAGAGAGAGAGAGAGAGAGAGAGAGAGAGAGAGAGAGAGAGAGAGAGAAAGAGGACGAATATGTGAAAGGAGAGAAAATCTTGCCTGGAGATGTGAGAGACATGAATCCTGCCACAGCCATCCAACAGCCTGACAAACCCACATCACTTGAATATCTCCTCCCATCTGTCTCTTCATTGGTCTCCGTCTGCCAGCCCCCACCACTGTATGTTTACGCTGCCCACTGCTAGAATGCAAGGGGAAGGGCCGAGTGAGCCGGAGGCGGACTGATGCTTTGGTCCACTCCTCCTGATCCGCTCTCACCAAGGGAAGGAGGAGTGGCTGCGGGGGAAACGAGCCGCTAGAGACAATGACACAGACAGACTCGAACGTGCTCACTCTCCAACTTCTCTGAGAGCTGCGCAGAGAGTGAAAAAGAGCGACCGGAGCTGGGAACGCCGGGAGAACCTGAGCACAGTCTCGCTTTGCTTTTTCCTCCCCTTTCGTTGTGTGTGTGGATGATGGAATTTTAACCATGTGGAAGGTGAGTAGAACCAGAGCAGCAGATGTGGATGACAACAAAAACAGTTGGTCATGTGTTTCAAAGGGACATGCTTGGAATATGTGGGACATTACAGTGACCGTCTACAGGTAACAAGAAGCACAGGACTGCGCTGGTAACTTTGACTGTGTGGTTACTCGCTTCAGACGCATCATGAGTAAGCAATAACTTCTAACTAAGTCGCTAAGTGGATCCCAGTTCTCAGGAAGCTGTAAGACTCAGGTGTGTCACTTTACTGAATGTCAAAACCTCTGAATGCTTCATGTCAGATCACCCATTAATAGAACTCCAAACAGATGAGGACTAAAGGGGAATTTCAGCAGGTCCGAGTTGCAGGAATGTGAGAACTACTTTAACTCTGCTGCCATGCAAAGTTTGAGGGAGTGCTGTTGAGTCATTTGGGGCTGACCTTATTTTCCGTTTAACTGCATGAACTGATGCCCGGCACACAGAATGAAGGCAGCGTGAGGGCGATCGTACATCTGTGAGTGCTGCAGGGGCGTGCTATTGTATGAACTGTATAGGCAGACCGTGGTGTGGGTTGGCTTATTAGACTTTAGACAAGGACAAACGAGAAAGGCATTGTATCAAGCAAACAATGTGTTCCGTTCTGTTTGTCGCACACTTCGCAAGGATGACGGTGACAAGAGCTGACACAGATCAAGTCCGACCCTCTCTAGATCAGATGAGCTTGTCTCCACCACTGGACATCAAAGTTTTCACAAAGTGCCACCTATTGTTAGAGCGCAACGTGGCACACAGACTGGCCCATGACTTATTTTGTTAACTCCACTCACGCATCTAAAAGGCCCTGGATCCTTTCAGGGGTAAGGATTTAACACAGCAATTTAGGAGCAGTCACTTTCTCACCATCCTGCTGCCAGATAAGCGCTGCGCTCTGGAGACAGAAGGGCTGCTTGAGACTACAGAGAGATAACCTCTATCTGGGTCTCTGACCTGATGGAGAACGAATGGCAAGAGGCATTTGCAGTCCTTAGCTAATTCTGTTCGCCACAACCTCTCTGGCTTAAACCAGTACGAACGCTACCTGGTGGACTTTTCCGAGGAAGCTCTGCTTCTGNGTGGGGGGAAACGTCTTGTAAATATGTGGAGCCCTGTGGAGCCAAAGCTGATCAAGGTTTTCCCCTCTAATTCTGCTCTGGACACGTTCCAGTGGGAAACATGTCAAAACTTATCTCTCCACCTCCTTCTTTTTTTGCCTACTCTCTTTGCATCCCGAGGCACACTTACATTGATTGTTTGATAGGTGCTCAGGTGACTCCCACTGTACACACTGAGTAATTGTTTGGCAATTTCTGCACCACTGAAAGACTGTATGGGGAAAAAAAACGCTCATCCTGCTTCAGAATGTTACTCATGGTCCAGTGCACCTTTCTTGGGCATGCACTGGGTCTATACGGACGTGCTACAGAAAAGAAGTCTGTTTGGTTTAGGCCATTCTTAAAAGCAGGTAGTGTTGATAGGAGTTGATAAGTCACTTATTTAAGTGGTCCTTTGGCAGATGCACTGGCTTTCTGCATTTCTACCAGCAGAGGGTGCTCCTAAGGTCTCCATTCACAGCAGGTTAGTTCTTATAGCATATACACTCTACTGCTGCTGGTGTGCAGCCAGAGCCTGCAGCTCATCTGTTAGATATGCATCATTTGTGTCACCTACTTTTTGCCCCTCCATGAATGGTCAGATTCTGACCTCAGGGAGACCGACTGGATATTCACTGTCAAATGAGCGGTGACACTGACATATGTAAATATTCCTGTCCCAGTGCCATGCCCTCATACCATTGTCATTGTCACTACAGTGCTGAGGTGGCCAGAACTGGATCAGTGATGAATGGTGTAGCTGGTGGCTGACAGTGAGTTTGTAAATGTATACCTATACAGTAGGGGGGCCTTGTAGTGGGTGTCCACTGAGTTTAAGTAGAAGAGAGACGTTAAAGTGGAAGTACACATATTATAGTATATACAATATATAGTAGATTATATTATGTATGCCCAGCTTGTAGATTAAAGAGTTATGCTTCTTATCAACACAAGAAACTCTTTTCTTGGCTACCATGTAAATGCATTAAGTGCATAGGAGGTGATAACTACAATAATCCTGAAGGTTGTTGACCACAGTGTTCAGACCTGTCCAGACAGTCTGGTGTCAGGTGGATAAGCCCAGTCTGCAGTCTGTCACTAGGCCTCTGTGTTTACACTTTGTAGCTGTATCTGATTAGATTTAGAGCTAGAGGGTAAATGATTTTTGACAATGAAGAGTAATGCAACAAAATACATCATGACAAGACTGTGCATTTAGGAGGGCTGTCTAATGCAACCTGTTAATAATGTGTTCACACAAAAATCATAAACCCCACTCGTTTTTAGCAGCACTTGTTTATTTTAACACCATTGACACATGTCCTTAAATAACCCTTTGAACAATCAGTAGTATGGCAGGATGAAGCCCAGTTGCTCATGCACTGTAAGTCGCTTTGATAGAATCCACGGTTATAGCCCTTTCATTTGAATACAGCCTTTGAAAGCCTTTTTAAGGAGTATCTTTGGCAGTCTTAGCTAGATATAGCTGTTTACAGTAAGGTATTGCACATAAGGCTATAAGAACTTATTATAACAGGCGTTTATAAAAGTGTATTCCAATAGGCGTCACCTGTCCCTGAAACCTACTTTAGCTTTTAAATTTGATCAAAATTGATAAATGTACCTTTTATAGTAATTGAGACCTACTTAAATAAGTGTTTAAAATCATTTATGTAAGGTTATGTCAGTTGTCTTGACCACCTTATGCAGGTGTCATGTAGCCTTATGATCAATACCCTTCAGTAAAATATTACTGATATAGCTGATGTGAGACCTAAAATAAACAAATGAGCAGCAAACTAACAAAAGCAAGAACAAAATCGTAAACAGCAGTATTCCTCTTCAAGACCGTACACTACAATAAGAATCCACAAGCTGTTTGAACAAGGGCAATATCCATTAATCACGGAGGTGCTGAAACCTTTGCCTCTATATATATATATATGATATACTCTGTATGATATATACACTCTTTGTTTGGAACATGCAGCCAGCCCTTTATGTTTGGTAAACATTGAGTGCTCATGTTAACGTTCCTGCGTTTGAGGCTTGCGGCTGATTTATGCTCATAACTCCATATCAATAAATCTTTGTATTCCTGACATTGCATGTCAGAGCCAAAATAACACCATCATTTATAGTCAAGCATCTGTCAGCGAGGTATGCAGGCTTCTGACTTACATAGGAATGAACAGTTGACAGATACACAACACCACAAAGCTAGTATCATATTGCATAAATATCAGCTTGGACTACAGTGGTGTACTGAATTATCTGTGTTCGGATCATTTAGGTTTTCCCTGATGTCTTAATGCCAACCTTCTTTATATGTCTGGTATAATCAGTAGGTCACCACTATCGTTGACTAACTTTTAACATGAATCATTGGTTTATCTCCCTTGTATAATATGAGTGACATTGTTTAATCTTACTTTTAGCTATAAATTAATCTTACTTTTTGCTATAAATTTATACTACTGGCCAAATAAAGATGCCTTCGATTGGTTCCTTCATCTCCTATGGAGCTTTTCCTTTTGGTTCCTGGTTTTTCGTTGTTGGGTTTGTGTTTATGTTCTTACAAAGCTTTTGTATTTGAGTCTTGGTTCCTCTCAGTGTTCTTGATGCTCTTGGAGAGGTTTTGCTTTAGAGGTTGACTCATCATAGTTGCCCTTGCCTTAATAATTCCAGGTCTGGAAGTACACTGCTGTAAAGCAGTTGGCAACCAGGAACTGACAGCAAGACTACACCACCTTCTTTGTAACTGATTATTTTTTATTTTGTATTACAGTATTACAATACAACGGAATCAAAGCAAAAAGGCATTTGTCCTGCACCTCTTTTTTCTACTCCCCCTATTTTCCTTTCCTGCTTAAGATACAACAAACACAGAATCATATTGAACAATACAGAGCAACAGATTCAACTTTAAAGGGAAATATTATTAAGCTTTTACAGTGTTTCCCTTTCCTTTAGTGAGTTATGGAGCTTTTTGTACATGTAAATGGTCTGAAAAGTTATAAAATCTAAACTCTGTCCCATTGAAACCACTTTTCTCAGCTCCCTGAAATGCCTTGCTGGAAGTTCAGCCCATTTCTCTGTTACACGATGATGTCATTTGGAAACATA
>CM067495.1:15441234-15519446 GCA_034552555.1 Semaprochilodus insignis
GGGGGGGGGGGGGGGGGGACATGTAGCAGGATACTGCTCTGAACAGTACTCACAAGTTGACCAATCAGAGCATACTGGGCTCATCAGGAGGCGGGGCTTAAAGAAACAGGAGCTCCAACAGAGCTTTTCACACAGAGAGTGAATACGGATGCACAGTGCCAGAAAAATATTGAATAAAAAACTGAAGCATGCAAATCTATTCTAGTAGAACCAAAAATAAAACTAAACAGTGATAATGATAATGATGATTATAGACATGACAATATAAAAGAGACTATACTTTAAAAAAATATCTATTTTTTAATTACAGATATCGCCTCTCTCTGTATCCGCAGGCAGGTTTTGCTAACGCACTGCTTTGTTTTTGATTGTTCTAAATTTAAGGAGTTGACGTGATGGTAAAACGTTATTCCAAACAATCAGCAAAGACGGACTGCTACTGAGAACTACCCATTACCTGAGTGGCTGGTTTTACATGTTGAATGTAGCAATTCACAGTGCTGCATCAACTGCCCCGTGGATGTGTTAAAGAAATGTTTTACTGCAAGGTGTTTTCTTTCCCCCCAGACGTCGGCCGCAACATAGCTGCAGTTTAAATCATCTGTTTGTTTCTGGTTATGGCAGCTAATAATAGGTGCCCTTCACACTGCAGATGCACAAAAAAGGAAGAAAAAGCAGAAAGCGTGTAATTTGAGATTCCATGATTACAGCTTAGGACATAATGGTGGTTGCTGTTTGTTTGATGTAGTGTCAAACCTGTATTAAGTTTTCTGGTTAAAATAACACACATTACCTCACACATCTACACCCTGAAATACACATATGCATGTTCTTTGCTCAGTTCTCAAGGCTTTGCCTTTAGGTAAGCGAGTAGCCCTTCATAAAAGGCTACTCGCTGCCCTGATCGAAGCTTCCTTTTTGCCTGAAAATAGCAGATGGTTCAAATATCAACCAGGATTATTGCCCCGTCTCAGCTCTCATATCTACACCAAGTTATAGCAACACCATCTGTCATATGAGAGAAACGGCATCCTTCAAATGCTCTGCAGCCGAGTATTTGTTAAATATGTCAGGGCGGTGGTATGGTATGATTCGCAGATGCAGTCTCTTGTTTGGTTAGCTGGAGTTATTGGTATGTGCGAATGAGGTGTTTAGCTAATGTGGAGTAAATTACAGGTGTGGAAGGTGACTTCATTTTTCATGTTTATGTTGTGACATAACATCACTGACCTTCACATGTGTAAACAGATGCTCTGAGATGTAGTGTCATTAACCTTTAGCGTCCCACTAATGTCACGACATGCTGCCGGCACATGCACGCACACTGACATAAGCGCACACGCACACATAAGAGTACCATGCACAGATTCATTCTCACACCAGGAGGATATGGGATGTTGCAAGCCCTACGGAAAAGGGTCTAAATGTTGTTTTGGCATAGTTCGTTAAAGGTATGTGATATGCACCTAGATACATGGTGTTATTATGTATTGGGAAGAGGGGTTACTGTGTGGTGATGTGTTGGGGGTTAGTCCCTGTGGGAGTAAAGTGTATGGTGACCTCTACCTATTGTTTGGTGCAGTGTATGTGTCTTCATGCCCTGGCGCTAAATACAGAGTGCCTTTTGAAGTAGAACAATGACCTTGCCCAGTGTCAGTTACATTATTCCAATGCAACAGTGCAGAACAGTGCAGAAGTGGGATGCCTCTTCACAGCAGTCTGGTCTGGAACAGCAAGGTGCAATGGCGGGTGCATTTGTGGGTCAAATGCAGCAGGGATGGCAGATGGCTCGTTGCGCTTGCCATCACAGGCTCCCCAATACCACTACTGCGACTGGGTGTGCTCACACACACCAGGAGGAGCATGTCAAGTGGCCTGAAGATGACCATTGTTTAGCTCAGGTCAGTTGCCAGCAGTGGAGGCAGAGCCCTAGTGTGCATTCGGGTGAAGTTCATGCCAGTGTCAGTTGGTGGCATGGGCAGAGGAGAAGGCAGAGGGCAGGTGGATGGACTGCTGTTGTTGCTGCCATCGCCCCAGCTGCGTGGTACAGTGGGGACTGGGGTGCTTGGCACAGACAAGTGATCGCCCCGTGGCATGTGTGCTGGCTGGGACTGTGGGTGAGCCCAGGGTCTCGGTTTGAGCTGGTAGGCCATTAGGGACCATAAGTGCTTCTCGAGGCAGAATCATGGCATACCCTCCATAAGAAATGGTTTAGAGCAGTGGCCCTTTTGTGGTGCCGTAAGGCTGCAAAGCCCTGAAAATAGCTGGGGAAAATAGGTGGATTGAGAGTAGACTGTAGAACAAGCCTCACACAAACTGTTTCTCCTTCCCCACACAAACTGTCCATCCTGGGAACACTTGTTGGCCCTACAAAGAGACGAACACCACACACCCACACAACACGTACTCTTTTTTATGTGTATATTTCAATTATTGCATCTTCTTCTCTCCGATGCTGTCACAGAGGTTCCTGGATGCCTCTCCATTTCCAACACATCGAACGGAAGCTGTCTCTAAATATCTGCTAATTCTTCAGTATCAAACTGAATTACCCATATTTGATATTTAGGTCAGTCTTGGGCAGAAAGTTAGGGCGCAGTGCCAGACGTTGCGGGGGCTAGATGTGCCAGATTAAGGTTTCCTGTCTAATCTGGCCTGCCTCACGCCCAGCCTCAAATAAACGGCCAATCCCGTTAGCTGTCGCAGGCACGCTCTGTCACTGCCGATTCAGACATGAAAGGCTCGTGATTGGTCACAGACACAGCAGCCTGGAAGGATTATGGGATGTAGAGGAGAGGCGTCTGCCTGTCAAGAGTCGCTGTGTAGGGGGGGTGGACATACAAAACACCCTTCTCTAATGAGGGAACAGAAGATCAGAGCCATCATTAAAGGTATTAGCAGAGACCTCACATGACATTCCCGTAGGAGGGGGGCGTGGGCTTCACATGGCCACCTGGGGGACGTTAACAAAAACTTGCACACTTACGGTCGTATTAAAATGGAAAAGCAGGCAGACACAGGTACTTAACGTCCTGAAATATGCAGCAAAATAGATTTGTGGTATTAAAGCTTGATCTGCCATTGGCCTTGCTGGCATTAAGCTTTTCTCATTTTTAATCCTGTAAGAAGTCAAAATGTCTGCCTTATTCCGGATGTGAAGTGTTGATCATTAGTCTGCTTATAGAGAGATCTAACAATACGAAAATTTCATGATCAGATACACACTGCTGTTTGCTTCATGACATGATACATTTTCAATACAGATTTAGAAAAGAAATGCTAACATTTACGTTTGCATTTCTTTATTTCTTGTTATTTATTTTCAGTGGTTATTACTGAGGTAACCGGCACAAGTCATTTTCTTAGATGACATATATAAAAACAGACAAATTTAAGATTCATATTAGATGTTGTAAATGTGTTCCGCAAAACATGCCCATTATTTTGCCTCACAAATATAAAAGTAATAGAAGACATTGCAGACTATAAGGCTACACCTCAATATTAAATGAGACACAGCATTTGTACCTAGCACTAGGAGTTCATTTACAATCAGATCTTGTATTTCTATATAAAGTGTAACTCTTCAGCCCTCTGGCTGAATGAAAGAAGGGATTTTCTGCTGTGTCTCAAACTGTGGAATTTAGGGGCCACATTTCAAAGACTTCCTATCTGTTTGTCTTAAGTTAACATCTGACAGTTTAAGATAAGATTTTTCACAAAATATCCTCATTTAGGAATTGTATCTTCTCACAGCATTGTATCTCCAGTTAGGAAGTCTTAAACTACTCAATCAAAGCCGACAAGCAACTGTCTTGTCTGTCATCAATGGCGGTTGGCGTAGCTCAGCGTATAACACCACTACCCGCCAGGGAGACACCACCACATATGGGAGACTGGGGTTCGAATCCCGGTCTGGGTGACTATGCTGTGCTACACCAATAAGAGTCCTTGGGCAAGACTCCTAACACTACATTGGCCTACCTGTAATATGATTAACCTTGTAAGTCGCTCTGGATAAGAGCGTCAGCTAAATGTAAATGTGTAGTGGGTAACACCTCTGCCTCTAGTGCTGTAGACTGGTGTTCGATCCCTTACCTGGGCAGGCACCCTACAATATACCAATAGGGGTCCTTGAGCAAGGCTCCTAACACCATCTTCTGTGTAAGAAATGATCAAATTGTAAGTCGCTCTGGATAAGAGCAGCTGCCAAATACTGTAAATGTATATGCTATTGAGCAACCAACCATACACTGAAACTTAAAACATGTAAACAAAATAAGGTTAAAAATGTAAGTTGGTTAGCCAGACAACTACTGTTACTGATGTATAGAAAGTTAAACCAAACCTAAAGTTTGATAAACCAGAAGTAATTAATATTGTGAGAGCGTCCCCTGCTGTTTATCAGAGCCTCACCGCTCTACCGTTTCAGTTTCATTTCCCAAACACTTTATTAGAGTGTACTAACGTTACTCGTCCTAATAAACAGCCAAACATTCAGCAAATTTTCCTCTTTATTCACCACCACCACTGTAATATTTTATCCAACAAGTTTTTATCAACTTTTTATCAACACCAAGGTAATAAGAGGCGACCTTGGAGATCTGCAGTGGAGTTGAAAAACACTGTTAGAAGAAAAGCTCACAAGTGGAAGCTCCATTTTACAATGTAGATAAATATAACATTGTTTAGCAAGTGTAACCAAGCTTCTTGAATAGGCTCACCTAGCTGACTTATAAACCATAAAACACACACGGACATGGAAGTAGACTGTAGAGCAAAAGCCCACCTATTTTTCCCACCTATTTTCAGTGCTTTCCTGCCCCACGGCACCACAAAAGAGCCACTGCTCTTAATCACTTCTTAACAGATGTCACGTAAAAGTCTGCTACACTACCTAACTGAGGAATAATGAGTCTTGAATCAATTAATCAATGAATCATGCTACGTCTCACTGTATAGACACAACAGTTAAAGAAGTTAAAGCAGCAGTCAGGACACAACTGGGATTGTCCTAAGATCAGGACAGAAGTTTAGTCTAGATAGGATATCCGTAATTTTCTTATCTGGAAATAAGATTAAGATTATGAACTTCAGAAAGTTTATCCTGTTATGGCTTCTCTTCCCAACTCTGCCTTTACTGAAGCTGCCATGACTGCACAGCAGACAGGACATGATTTCAGATTGAAGAAGTTTCTGTAATACAGCTCCAGGGCTCTACAACGTAGTGGAGGTGCCAATCGGAACCAATAAAAATCCCTATGAAATTTTGTTTCACCCATTCGTAACTGGCACTTGGCAGCTGTTCAAATTCTGTGTGCACAAGAAGCAGCTACGACTCATGTTTTCAGTGTTATTTTCACAGATGACTTTTCAAATTTGAGGTATTTGCACACGTATTTGATGCTTGCGCAATGACACCATTCAGTCTACCAGCCTTTGTCCAACATTACTGTACTCACCTGAAACCAAGGTGTTTCCAAACAGGAGATGAATGGATAACACTTCTTCCTGCTACAGCTTGCTTTTTCCAAGGTAGAGAAAGCTTATTCACCAGCTTCTTATCTGAATTTTCCTGAGATTATAACTGCTGGACCATTTAAGGTGGAAAGCTGACACATCAAAAGCTACCTTCAGTTTTTTATGCTGATAGATGTAAACCTAACAGAGCGTACTGTCTCGCAACTCCCATACTGGAAAAAAAAAATATGAACATACTTATTATTAGCCCCATGTTGTTATGTGGGCATCATCATTCTAGCCTCCTTAGGCGTAAAGCGTAGTGCCCGGGAGAGACAAAACAGGATGGTGAGCAATCAAGATATTTCCAGTGAGTCACACTAAGCCCACAACCCCCCCTTTAGAAGCATTTCCATTCCCGAATTCCATAAAAGCCTTTTGGGTTAAGCATCAAAAACACAGAATCTGTCACCACAGGTATTTAAGCTTACCAGCCGGTTTGATTTATCATGCCACTGCATGTAAAACTTCACCATGTGCTGTTTTTTTTTTCACCCCCCTGTTTTACACATGGCCTGGCTTCACGTGGAAGTGAAACTCCATACGTGCACAGTGATAATGTTAGATAGGTCAATGCCTTTGACCTACTTTGAGCCTCGCTCTCCGCAGGATGCCACAGCCACTCACATCAAAACCTAATCGGATGGGCAATTTCCCCTCCATTTCATAACGTGCTGCTCTCTGCTGGTTTTTTGTTTTTTTTCACATCACCTAAATTCCTCTGGGTTGTGGCATGATAAACACTGCGTTATATAAAGAGTTTCTGCTTCTGCTGCTTTTCTTTCATCCAAGCAAATCAGACCGGGGGAAATGTTAATGTCTTCTGCCATATAATGACTTGCATTCACATTTCTCACTCAGCTGGAAAATTACTGAATTGGTATGAATTGGAATTATTGGATTATTATAGTGAGCAGATGCAATCGAGAGATTAAGAAACAAATGCATTTGAAATGCATGTACGGTTTAGTCTGCGTGAGGTGGGACATCACGAATACAATGCATGCATCACGGCCTCCCCCTGGTGGTCACATTGGCCAACTGAATGTGCTAAGTGTTTTTCAGTAGCAAGGAAAACACATCAAATCCCAATATTGTCCTAACCTTATCTAAGCTGTATCCCTGTAAATGAACACTGATATGCTAGCTCCTTGCACCCTGTTTTAGCCACATTCTACCACAGACAGCAAAAAGAATAAGAACTGATTCATTATTTATCATCACACTACACATTTTCACATTTCCACATCTATGCTTCCTGGGTTAAATGAAATATTAATGCCACCATGCCAAAGTGAGACACCAGGGGTGGACTGCAGGTAGTAAAGTGGCTGTACAGATGATTAATTGCAGATCTTCTTAGCTGTTACAGCAGTTAGTCTCATAAAACGAAAGGCACCCATGGCTCCAGTGGTGTAGCTCTTTAAAAAGAGGCCACTTCACATGTAAAACAACAGGAGAAGCACTCACACACTCCCTGGTCATCAAAAGGATAGAACTGTCAATGGGTCTTTTAAAGCACATATATATGAGTCTCTGGCTCAGGAACACAGTACACTCTGAAGTCTCTCCGGCTTAGAACCACAGCGCCACCTTCTGAGGGGAAAACACAATGGGCTGCTTCAAAGTCTCTTTAAAGGCTCAATTTAAACTATAATGTAATGGCATTCGATGGCATGTTGAGTTATAAATATGTTAATATTTGTATGCATTACTAATTATTATTTTATTTGGATAGTTATTTTTAAAACCACTGCAATTCCATCTGAAATATCAATTTAATAAAAAAAACCCCTATTATTTTAATATATACACAATATAATTTCATATTTTATACGATTATATTTTTGCTTTAATTTAGCTATAAAGTAATATTCTGTCACATTGAATGGCTTGATAAAGAGTGACAACATTTAAGTTTTCAGAGGAGCAAAGAAATTCTGCTTTTGTTCATGACTTATAAAAATGCAGAACAAAGTCCGATTACTGAGACTACACAATGCAAACACATTAAAAGGGGTTAGGTAATGGTAATCATTGGTCAGTATGACTGGGCCTAGCACTACGGTGCAGAGAGTATCAGTGCTCCAAGTACAGCTTATTTCCTACTGAAGTGTTTTAAATACAGGAAGTTAGACATTCAATATAGCATTACATTCTACATCTATGAAGACAAAACCTGTGTGAGGAAATGCAAGAGGGAATGAATGTTTCATTTTCTTCATTTTCTCTCAGTGACCTCTTTCAGTTGTATCAGGTAAACCAGCATTGCCGACCCAGCCTGTTTTTAATCATTAAAAGTTCAGCTTAATGAGCACTGAGATTCATATATAAAGAAATGTTAAGTGTGGTGCTAAATAAGACAGAGTTGTGTGAGTCTCGCATCAAATGCGCAACATTTGGCAACACTGTATCAGTTAGTATTGTTAGAATTATACCCTGTCTTTGGTTGGGGTGTTAGTCTGGAAGGTCTATTAGCCTGTTAAACTACCACTACCATAGGGCTAAAGCAGAATACTTAATTAGCCACAGAGGCTAACGACTCTGATATCATATTTGGCAGTGAATTAGACAGATGTGGAGAAGAAATCTGACACTGCACTGCCTAAACATCACAAACATTAACTATGCTAGGTTTATGAGTGTAGTTATGTCAGTATCAGTGTATGCTCTGTTTGGAAGCTTATATAATATTAACTAATAACATGCAATGATATGCATGATTACAGGGCTATTCATGCCTAATGGACTGAACAGAAGAACCTTTTCAAATTTAGTTCAATAGTAGTTATACAGTCATTTTTAAAGCTGACATTACTGCAAAGTAGCTTTACAGAAATGCACTAATTACAGAGGCAGGGAAACTTCCTAAGAGCACGGGAAAAAGGCACTGAGAGGAACCAAGACTCAAAAACTGGTCTCATTCTCTTCTTTGTGACAACGAATAATGGAATTAAGAAGTATTACAAGTCTAGGGTGACACTCAGAATGCAGAACTAACTAACTAACTAACTAACTAACTAAATAAATAAATACAATATTTGCTTTACACATACGTAGTATGTTGGACATGAGAAGATGGTAAATAAAGAGTTCAATAATTATGAAATTCTGTACAAAATCTTCAGAGACTGGACGTGAGACTCGTTCTTTTCCACTTGGCTCTGCTGGCCTTTTCTCTGAACCCAACAAAATATCGAAGTTCTAGTTGCCTATCCTCTTTTTAAACCCCCCTCTGGGAGTGATAACCAGCCAGCTCCATCTCAAGGTTAGACCCTCCATATCACCAAGTGTCCCTCGGAACACCCCCCCTTCCCGATTCTCCTGCTTGGGCGGGCATGTCAACAAGCATGCGGAAAAGTGTGTATGGCATTCATTTGATCCAGGAGAAAAGGGTCAAATGCAGTTCATCCACAAAGCTCTTGCCTGGCTCTCTGGAAAGGTTAGCGCCTCCTGGTGCTCAAGTATCAAATGCTGACAAATGCTAGCCGGGCTTGCTCTGTTTTGCTGCTTTTTGTCTGTAGAGTAAAATCGGTTGGTTTTCCATGAGCTTTTTTTGATTGCTCATACTAAAACGCTGTCTGGCTAAGCATTTCTCCCCCATAGGTTCACCTTGCATGAGTCCCTTTGTACAAGCATCAAAAGTGAATCTTGTTTAGGTCAGGTGACAAAGAACTGTTTAATTTGCCACCACCAAATTTTATATTCCAAGACAAGGTTAAAATGCCATATCTCCTACCACTGTCCAGTCAGCATCAGTAACAGGAACAGTCTCAGTTATAAAAGTACAGAGCTTGGTCAAAAGCCTGCATACGAGTTCAATTAAGGTCACACAGGAACATTCACAAAGTATATTTAGTTTCGGTCTTTCTGTTTGAAGTAGACGCAGCTAAAAAGCATCATGCAGTATTTAGCCAGAAGAATGCCTCCAGAGAAGTGACTCATCATGTGGTGTACTCTCTCTCTATTTCCTTAAAGAGAACGTTTTCTGCATTGCTATAAAGCAGCTATTCGTTCAATGATCATAAAACGAATGGCTTTGCTAAATGGGGTGAGAGGCCTTGAAGCATCTTTACAAAGAGATACTGTATACACTACGAATCCACATGAGACTGAATATAAGAGCAAAGACTAGATATACACCCATCTCATATAACAGATCAGCGTCTGCACTGAAATGTGACCAGGCGACATCGGATACGGTTTCGGGCTGTCAAGGTCTTTATACAACTGTAAAGCCATATTATCCACTAGCTTATTGAGTCATACACCACTTTTACTTGTTGTATTAGGTATTTTGTCGTTTATAGTTGGGCATCCTCATGTTACTGTACTTTAGTGTATAGATTTAAAGGTAGAAATGGCATCAGTATCAGGATATATGGATATATAATTAAAGAATGAATATGTTCATATTATTCCGAATCTAGAACACAGCCTGGAAAATAACTGCCAGTAGTGCCACGGAACATAAAGCAAAATAGGTCACGTGACAACATCCCACAATAAGAGTAGCCACATAGCCAAGACATAGTCTCAGCCACAGATGCTCCACCCACACATAAACAAAGAGTCTGATATATTTAGTGTGTTAACCTGGCCACATTGTTAGGGTTCTGTCGGTTGCATTTTGATTGGCTATCCGTATTTCCCCCTATATGCACTTCCGTGTATCGCTTTGTGTTGGTCTGACGTGAATCAAAGTTTTGTTGTTCCAGCCAAATTCAGCCTAGCAAACATTAGTATCAGCCTATCATACACTTCTGTGTTTCTATGGGTCTGTTTATGTTGTGACTCCGTTCTCAAGATTGCCTCCTTCTATGCGTCATGTCAAATTGCAGGTTCTGATTATTTTGTTGGATGTCAGTCAAATTTCTTTTTCCTGCAGTAGTAGATTCTTGGCCATGTTAACTGGTCAAAGGAACCAGACTGTCCTAGAGAGTTCGGCAATATGACACTAGCCAGAGACCATTGTTAACAATGGGAACAAGTTGCTAGTAAGGATGAGCTTTTTAACCGTTTCTCACATAACATTCTCAGGTCTGAGACCATAATTAGCTTGTTAGGCTTACATACAGTCTTTGTTAAGAAAGGCCAGGCTACACTACAAACACTAATTTTGGACGCAGACTTGTCAAACCTTCTCCCAACAATCAGCAGCCTCGGGCTCCTCGAAACACCTGCCTAGCACTTTGAAAATAAAACTAATTGATGCCCACAAAGCAGGAGAAGGATATTTGAGGAGAGTAAAGTGTTTCAGGCAGTCATTTCCTCCATTCATATTGTAATTAAGAAATGGCAGCTACCAGTTGAGGTCTGGAAGAATAAGAAAACTGGTCATAGGATTGCTAGAAAGGCAAATGAAAACCACTGTAAAAGGTCTTCAGGAAGATTTAGTAGACTCTGGAGTGTCTGTTCTGCTGCACAGTGACATCTTCACAAATATGACCTTCTTGGAAGAGACATCAGAAGTAAGCCTTCCTGCTTTCACATTATAGGATTTAGTGTCAGAAGCCTGTGTATATAAACATCTAAACAAGTAAAAAAACAGATTTTTTGGGGTTGCAAGGAGGTATGTTTTGAGAAAAAATAGTGTAGAATGACAGTAACACCTCTCTGACCGTTAAGGAAATTATGGCAAACCCTGGCACAGACTGGTTAGATTTTGAATCTACAGGTGACTGTTTGTCCTGGGTGTGGAATATGAGTATGAGCTCCAACAGCTTCTAGTGACATTTTTATCTAAACTGTAGATGACAGTTGAAGTACATAGTAGTATATGACATAGTAGTTTCTTCAATCCTGCCTATACATAAAAAGCAGCAGACTAGCAAAGGTAAATATAATGCAGCCTAACAGCTATTGGGTGTTCTTTTTGTGGGGTTGGTTTTCTTCTCTAACTGGCAAATGGACCCATTTAGCTAATGCTACTGCTAAGAAGCTGAATAGATCACTGCAGTGAGCTCAGATCTTTATTACAATGCAGAGAATGGATTGCTCAAAGAATAGATCAGTGGGAAAGATCAGGATTGGCTGACAGTATAGGGATTCCCAATGGTTGTATGATGTATTGCATGGTGTAGTGAGAGAACAAAAATGAAAATAAAAAAATCATGAATGTAAAATCGTGAATTCTGTTAAAAACAGTGATGTTTAATTAAAAACAGCCCATTTTAAAACTTAAAACTTCTTTAAAAAGGAAAGAGTACTGAACTGGCTCAGGACAGGCTCTGAATTGGTATTGGAAGTAATATAGTTGTGTCCCTCAGAGGAAAATGGAATTGGTGCATTCCTAGTAAAGACACGTGTGAATGCAAATGGCTGACAAACAGACAAACAGTAAAAGTAGTCAGAAAAGTCATGAAAAATTAGTACACAGTCAGCAGTGCGTGCGTGTGTGTGTGTGCTCCTGAGCTAATTCCTCCTCTTACTGCAGTTCCACACTATTGTCCATCATGCCGGACTCCCTCTTCCAACTCCCATTTCCCTGGCGTTCTGCAAAATCCCCCAACACAGGAAAGCTGCTCACATTTGTGTGTGTGTGTGTGTGTGTGTGTGTGTGCATGCCAACACGGATCCCTGCTGTTTTTTCCTCCCTCTCCCGCACTAGCACACAATGGGCACCGGGCAACCCTTTCATCCTCCGTTCCTCACCTTCGGACTTCGGATTTCCAAAGACAAGCTGAATCGTGTGTGACTGAGCCACTTTCCGCGCTGGGACACACTTGCGGCTCTTTGCACTCCACGGCTTTGTCCTAACTCCCCTGTCCCCCCCACTCCCTGCCCCCGCCCCCTCTCCGGCTCACACGAGCTGCAGGGTGGAGGAAACTGACTTTCCTGGAATTGTCGGGTTAAAGCTTTTTTCCTCCCCGTCAGCGTGGAACAAGCGACAGGCCGAAACAGACGTTAGTCACAACTAGCGCCTTGCTTTGCTGGACCACAAGCCACCAGGAGAAGAAGTCGAAAAAGGGGGACTGAGGGAGGAGGAGGAGGGATGGAGGGGGGTGAGCCGGAATGATGCAGGCTGTTAAGTTGCCCTAGACGAGACTGTCTGCATGAGGCATGAGACTCTTGTCGCTTTCTCGATTCGGGTCGTTGGTCTTTATCGTCAGGAGAGATGTCTCCACTGTGTGGTCTGGGGCGAAATCCATCGGTGGGTAGCCGGCGAAAACACATGTGTGTGTAGGTGTATGTGTTTATAAGAGTTCGGTTATGTGTGTGTGTGTGTGTGTGTGTGTGTGTGTGTGTGTGTGTGTGTGTGTATGAAGGGCAGAGAGCAAATAATTTCTTCCGAGTGCCATTAGGTGGAGATGACTTATGACTGCACACTCCTGACTGCTAACGTTAAGGCTGGAGTTTTTCAGGCAACATTCTTTCTGGCGGTGAAGAACGTGTTTACAAGTTGTGAAAATGCAATTTAGTGGATGTGCAATGTACTTATTCAGCATACATTTATCATCAGACTGAGCTGGTTCATTGCACTACATTACTGAAAGTACATTAACAGCTGTGTGAGTGCTTATGCTTAAATGCAATATAAAAATTTATTTTGGTGATTTATTTATTTGGTGAATTATACTCCATTCGATTTGATGGATTGAGAGTCAATTCAGAATTGAATACAGCCTGAATACAACTGCATAATATCTCATCGCTGTCTTAAGAAAAACATGTATCTCCATTTTTGTTGATTTTTACTTTTATGCATCATTTGAACACTGTTCACATTGTGTGAAAATTTCATGATGAAAGGACCAAAAGAAATGGCCCAAAATCACTTGCAAAAAAGTCTGGTTCCATTGACATTAAAATGAAATGAGGTTTTTGCCCTCTCCTGTAAAGTTGTTTTCTTTTGGACAGTGATGATATGCATTAAACGTCCTCTTAGACATGGGGCTGGTTAAGACGATGTGTTTTTTGAGTTTAAGAGCGAATATGAGCAGTGAGGGCTGCAAAGCATCCCTATTGGGATGTAGGTCAGTGACGCTAGCTTAGCCTCTAAAACGCCATAAACAATGGCATCTGCCTCTGTGCCCCCTTATCTCAGCTGAATCCATTTATACATAACAGAAGAACTAATACAATTTAAGTAAAAGGCTGTACACCTGAAGCACGGAAATCCAGCACCAACAGTGCTGGATTCTCCAGGCATAATAGATCTGTACATTGTGAGTGAAATGAAATTCAGTTGAGGGGATGTAACGGGACCTCTGATGTTTACCTGCTAAGCTCCAGTAATGGTGAGTCAGACATTAGCTTGGCGATATTGTTCCTGGTGCCTCTGAATACTGTCAGTGTAAGTAGTGAGTTTATTTAGAGGCCAAGGGATAGGTATGTGGTAGACATGGAGTTTTGTGGTAGGGGGTGTGAATATGCCAATTATTGAAAGAAACAGATGCCCCTGAGACAAAGGACTTACTGTTTAGCTGGTCAGGAGAGGAAACATTGTGGTGAGATAAGAACCATGCTTGTTAAGGAAGTGCCTGACACATATTGTACTGTAGATTGTAGGTATGGACCAGTAATGGTCATCCTGAAATGTGAATTTTCAGAGCCGGTGAATAAAAACATGTCCTTTAGCTTTCAAAAGTTTGAAGACACTGTTTGGAAGTTTGGAATGTTTTCCATACCAGCTTGTTTTCATATGTATAAAATTATACGTCCAGTAGGACGAACGGCATCGTAGAGCATAAAATTACTGAGAAATTTGTGTGACATAAAAATGGCAGTTCTAATAAGTATAATTCCAAAAGTTGAAATGAGATTTCCCAGAAAGCAACTTGAAAATGAATGTAAATATAGTGAACAAACAATAAAAATGCAATACAAGGTTTTGCTCTCAGCTACAGGCTACAGCTACAGTGAATTCTGCATTATGATCCATCTAGTTTCTTTGCAAGGTTTCAGCACAATCTGTTCAGTAAAAGGTGTTGCATTCACATTTGTGTAGGTAATTACATTATTATAACTATATTCACTTCTTGTTCACATTTCTTACATTGCTATTCTTGCAATACTGAGCCAAACATCTAAAAAAATATTTAAATTTTATATTTAAATCCACTTTGCATAGGTTATTATTATATGTCTAAAAACTGCTAACCAACTGTAGTGCATATCATCAATGTCCAAAGAAAAACAAGGATCTCCAAAATGGCAACTTTACAGGACTTTAATGTTGAGCTTACTTTAATGTGAATGCAAGTCAATGGAACCAGACTTTTTTGCAGGTGATTTTGGGTCATTTCTGTTGGTCCATTCATCATTCACACAATGTAAACAGCAGCTGCTGTTGTCAAATGATGCATAAAAGTAAAAAATCGACAAAAATGGTGATACATGGTTTTCTTTGGACATGTACCTTTTCTTCATAGTCATACCATAATAAGAGTTTCAATACCTTTAATCTGTTACTAAAACGACAGAAAACAGGTTATGCGTTTTACCATTTCTCCTTTTCCACTGCTATAAATCTACAAGACTACTTGTAACTCAATTAGGACCACACTCTATAATAGTGGAGGACAGCGGGACAATGAGCATGTGTTGGGCTTGTCAATTTCCAGCACATCATAGTGTGAACATTCACGGCCTCCCTGCTGCTGTGTCGTTTGTGTCTTTCTCCTATTCTGTATGACAACACCCAAGCCAGTTTAACCTAATTTCTGCCCGTCCTCTCTCCGTACCCCCCTTCTCAGATAGCTGCCCGGCTTCCCTGGATTTCGCTGACGCCCTCCCCGCTTCGCTCCGCCTGAAAGGATGGACGCACTGGAGTCGGAGCTGACCTGCCCAATCTGCCTGGAGCTCTTCGAGGACCCGCTGCTGCTGCCCTGCGCCCACAGCCTGTGCTTCAACTGCGCCCGACGTGTCCTGCTCTCTCACTGCGCCTCCAGCGAACCCGTCGAGTCCATCGGCGCCTTCCAGTGCCCTACCTGCCGCTATGTCATCGCCCTGAGCCCACAGCGAGGCCTAGACGGACTCAAGCGCAACGTCACCCTGCAGAACATCATCGACCGCGTCCAGAGGGCGTCATCTGCCACCACACTGCTCCTGCCCACCAGTGGGCCCAACTCTCCAGGCGAGGAGGGACGTCCTCCGCCTGCTTCTCACGCCGCCATGACCACCACTCCCTCCCCTGAGCTGGTGCAGTGCCAGTTCTGTGAGCAGGACCCCCCGCAGGACGCTGTGAAGACCTGTGTCACCTGCGAGGTGTCATACTGCGAGGAGTGCCTGCGTGCCACTCACCCCAACAAGAAACCCTTCACGGGGCATCGCCTCATTGAGCCCCTGCCGGACTCGCACCTCCGTGGGTTGCAGTGTTTGGAGCATGAGGAGGAGAAGGTGAACATGTACTGCGTGACAGACGAGCAGCTCATCTGCTCCCTCTGCAAGCTGGTGGGCCGCCACCGCGACCACCAAGTGGCAGCACTGAGTGAACGCTACGAGAAACTGAAGGTACGTCCAAAATTCTTATCTTCTTAATTTGGAATGACAGCCTTCTACTGGGCTGGGATTTAGAAATGTGGAAATGTATTTGTGACCCACACTGCTCCGTGTGCTAACAGGTGGACCACCAAGTGGTAGCACTTGTTAAGTGTTACGAAAAGCAGAACGCATGTTGAGTATCTTGATCTAGATATTGTTGGTTTGGGGTTTGGCACTGTCATATATATCGACACTGTCATAAAAAGACCTTGAGTTCATGCGTCGGGTTCAATACACATTTGGAGTGTCGTCATTCTGTAGGCATGGGCCTCATTCACCAACGACTTTTAGGAAGAAATTTCTCCTTAAAAAAGAACTTACGCAGTTTTCACTAAGTTTAAAAACAGATCATGAATCTGACATACTTTATATAGGGTCCTTACAAACTTAAGAAGGTATTGGTGAATGAGGCCCAGTAGGTATAAGCAGACTTCTCAGCACGAAAATGTTAAGTCACTTTCGCATATTCAAAAAATACCCTTTAGTACCGTCTATGATTTCCCCTGATTGTCACTGGATCGTCTGAATTATGAGGTCAGTAGAGAGTCAAAACACATATGTTTCTGCGTGCATGCTAACACTGCGGCACACTGAACTGACATCCTATCCCACACAAACCAGTACGCCTAGTTAAGTGTGGTCCTTTTTCTGCTTTGCAGTAGTAGCCTATAGTTTGAGTAGTTGATGTTGAGATATATATATATATATATATATATATATATATATAAAACAGTGTTTTACTTCCCATGCAACATCATTTCAACATGCAGGAGCTTGCTTGATAGCATGCTTTTGGCAAGTATGTAAAACAATACTTTTTTTTAAATGTATTTTTAACCTTTATTTTTCCTTTACTTTATCAGGACGTTCCATTGAGGTAATAAAATCTGAGAGAGTACCAAGACTGTAGCCATACATGCTCACCACATAGTAAAATATGAGAAGTACAACATAAAATACATCAAATACAACAAAATACAATGGAAATATTTATCACAGAAAGTGATATAGGCAATTAAAAAAAATACAACTCCAAGTTTTCCCCATTACAAAACCACTTCTTATGACAGCAATAATATATTTGAATATTACTGGTGTCAGATCAAAGCATTTTATGTTCAAATTAATAACAGGAGAAGAAAAAAGCTTGTAAAGTTGCAACTAGTAAAAAACTTAATGACAATGTAAAGAGATTTCTAAGGTGGTTCAAGTCATTTTGAGGCAGTTCCATGTGTCCATTTGTCTTGAAATTGGAGATATAACATGGGTATAGAAGGTTTTAGTACTGACTGTAAAAAATATACTTGTCAGTATAATCTTTTTATTTATGTAATATATTTTTTGACTTATAGCACCAGCTGAATGGGCACTGTCGAACGACGCATTTGCCTTGAAAAGTTTTGCTCAGTCTTATATTTGGGAATGTCTGCAGCAACACTCATAGAAACTGATATTTTTAGAAACTAACAAACGAGAAGTGACAGAGTGTCAACATTGATAACGGGGCAACTGCTTTGTGCAGTGCTTGTTGCCCTAGGGCAGAACAGAGCCGTCTAAGGATGGATAAGCCCAGCACTTAAACCCCAGAGAGAGAGAGAGAACACTCAAAATGTCTGTGTTGGCCAGATGTTTGGCACAGCTGAAGCAGATTAAAATGGGTGGAGATGTAGTTCCCAGAAGGACATTGTCAGATTATGGAGCATATTTTTGAATGCTTTGTTCCTAAAATGATGAAATAGACAAAAGTCACTGCGACAGCAAACTGGTCGGCGCAGAAAGAACCAATACACTCTGTTTTAAAAGCCACGTAATACTAGCACCATAGAGACAGAGCTTCACTGCTGGAGGTAGTGTGGACCCTTTCCAATTTGTTAATGTTAAGTCAACAAAGAGCTAAAATCATAACCATGTTAATGTGGAGTCAATTAGTCATCGTTATGCTTATTAATCGCAGTAGTAAGATATAAATTGCATGAGTACAAAAGCCCAAGGGCTTAATTTTCTACTATTCCTGCTCAAGATAAAATGGCCCACCTCCCAGCCTCATTAGAAAAAAAGGAAGCTGAAGCCCCTCGGTGTTTCAGGTTAAGCAGTTCTAATTGCTCTCCCCATAGTGAGAGTGCTTAATTGAGCATAGCTGTGTTAGTGGGCAGCCCTACTGGGAACTGGGCTGGTGCTCACCCTCCCCTTCTGTATCACTATATTGAGCTGGGCTTACTGATTCAATACTGCAGGCTGGAGTTACTGCTGGAACAGTGTCCTCACCACTCGACTGCTTTCTTTTTTGTAGTGAAGTTTAAACCCCAGAGGGCTGTAGAAATACATTCTATTCTATCCCCTACTTCTACTGCTTTGACAGGCCACATTTAAAGTTACATACAGTAACAATATACAGTATATGATTATATATCATTTTATATATATAAAAATTATATATATATATTTATATAATTTTAAATAATGTAAAAGAAAGAAGAGTTATGAGAAAGCAAATTAAACAGAAATTGCCAAGATTCTGATTCAGATTTTAAGTCACTAGAAAATTTTTGTGACACTGACTGTGTTGAGGCCCACACAAAAAACATTTCAGTAACACTTTACATTAAGTGTTGGCTAACTAACACGATGTAATTATTAGTTAGTTAACATCAATTTATATATTATCAGTAGTTACAATGCTTAACTAATCTTAAGTAAATATGTAACGGTTGATATATGTGATGTGAACCTAACATTAGTTAACCATTGTTTATCTGTAAGAAAAAAATGTATGTGTTGTCTCAGATCTTTGAGCCCTCCATATATACAAAAATGTCCGGAATATGTTGGAAAGTTTTGGAAATTCAAAAGAGCATTACTGATGCTTTGGAATCAGAGGACTTTCTCTGCTTATTCATACAACTTTACCCTCTAAACTTGAGGATTCTCACAGCAATTGTCCCAGCATTTAGGACACCTGTCAGGGCTCTGGATGGTGTGAACAGCCATCTGGTGAGAGTTTTTTTTTTCCCTCCCCCAGAGAGAGTGGAGGGTTAAGACCCTGTTATCCGCTCTGACCCCAAAACTCTCAATGGGATTAGACCAAACTGCCATAGTAAAAGCTCAACACATTTAAGCTAGCTCTGACTATGTCTTGTGAACATGTGAACAACACGTGCACTGGACATACTTTTGTTGTTATTACTGTTTATTCTCAAATCTCAAACTGCTAAACAGTATGATTGAAAAAGAAGTATTTCAGTGCTTTTAAAACATCGGGGCAGAGCACTGCAGATTTGAGCATTAATCACTTCTCTGTAAATTATTCAGTGCTTTGGAAAAACAAAAATAGAACTACAGGCTTTATCAACTCTGGCCTCTTGCATTTTGAATAACCCTCCGTTCAGTGTTCAGTGTTATCATGGTAAAAATGTTAGGTCTCCTCTTTATAAAGCCTTCATTTCAAAAGGTAGAAAAAAAAAAGACTTTTTCTTTCAACAAGATCAGGCAACTATTCCACAAATGTTCAACCACTACTATTATTATATGATAATAAATTAAGCATGAAGACTAATGAAATAGAATGAACCATTAAAACTGGTTGCTGATAAATCTCCCAGCAAAGCTCTTTGCAGTATACTACAGAACATTGTACTGATATATGTACTTATAGCTAAAACACTGTTTGTAATTGTGTACTGTCTAATTTAACAAAAATAAATAAAGAAATACACAAGAGTGACCTTAAAAGCTCTTACAGTTTGACACAATTGAGTCTATAATTCACCACCATCTACCCTTCTCCTGTCACGAATATATACAAACACTCCCTGCCCCGGCTCGTCCTTGCTTTGTTGAGACTGGACTACAATGCAGTTTGAAAGGGGAGGAAACCAAAAGGAAATGGCCAAAAATAGCTTGGTCTTTTCTTGGTGGTCTAAGGGCTTAGGTCAGATGTCACAGATGCGCCAAACCTTAAATAATCACTGGAGAGTTGGTTTAGTTACACAAGAAGCCAGTAGTTCCTTAGTTCCTTTGATTGCATGCAAACTAATATAATAGAACAAATGTGTTCGAGCATATCTGCTCTTTGCTTGGACATGTTGAAACAAAGAGGAACTTATTAAACCCAGTTATTAACTGTAGTTTGCAGGTTTAAACATCTGGACAAGGTATGTCTTGTAATGAGCTATAGTCATCATATCCAGAAGGCAGTATAATGACAACAGTGGTCCTGATTACACCGCCGCCCTATGATTTTAGATCTCTGTACCGAATTAAACTGAAACCAAAGGAATGAAAAGGTCTTGATAAGTCTGCTTTTTTCAATTCGAATGATGTTAAATTAGGGTTTTATAAAGGCCCAAATCCTACATCCTGTCTTTTACTTTTGCCTGAGGTTCATTTACGATGTTTGTGCGGGTTTATGTACCAATTATGTCATAATTCATTTTTACATCCCCATTTTCTAACTTCTCGTTATACTTTACAATTAAATAGGCTGCTATTGTTATTGTGCCCTGCTTTCGAGATCCTGCATAAATGACGTCTGTTCTGTTTGGCTACCCTGTTTTCGACAAAGCAGTCCAGCCTGAAATGCTCCTTATAACTTCTAGAAACACTACATCAACCACTCATATCATAGCAACCGCATAGCAACAATCTTATCAATCTTCCTGCATTTCCTTCAGGATATGCACTTTTCTAGTTTTTAATATTATGATCTATAATATTATAATTATTATTATTATTTCTTTTTTAACTGAGGTTGAAGCTGCACTAGGCAAATTTTGGGGACTTGGAGATCTCTCTGGTAGAAATGTGTAATTGCATGGCAATGCTGCGTGTGCGTCTTGGTCAAAGCTAAAAGACTTTTCTTTCGAGGATGTGAGTAAATTTTTCAATATTGTCATCATGTGTTTATCCGTGTAATGTTGAGTTTCCATTTAAGACCTAAACATTGGGTCAAGCCTGCGACAGCAATCAGACATAAGACGCTATCCCAAAAAGTCCCCATAAATCCGACCTGACCCCGCCTCTGCCTTTCTTTACAGGCTTTACAGAGTGACTTGTAGCAGCACATATCCAGCATATTTTAGCATGTTTCTTCCTTTTTGTCCTCACTCAGTAATGTTACTTCACAGTTATGCTACTATCAGTTTGAACAAAAATCACATCATATAATATATATTATGAAATAAAATAATATAAAATGTGCCTCAATGTTGGCAAGTTATTTATTTCTCCAATATGTTTATGTTCGGCAAACAAATGTGATTGACTTTAATCATCTTCTTTTCATTTAGAAAACAAACAACATGCAAATCTACCAGGGGTGTCTGAACTTCTAGAGAATTGTGTCTTGTGTTATTAAATATGTAAATGTATTCGTTTTCATGATATTGCGAACAGAATGCATTCCAAATGGCCTGTTTTTGCAGTTTAGTTGCAGTTTAATGGACTGCAAGGGGAAGTGAACAGCATGATTTAAACCTTTAACAATGTTCACATATGATGTCAAACTGTTTCATTCTAAAGGAAAGCGAGGACAAATGTGGTTTTCCTTGACCGTGGCCCTTTCCAGTAGGACACACTGTGTTTTAGAAACTCTGTAAAGCCGCATTAGAGTGTGACACGTGAAAGGCAGAGGAAAAGTGGAATGGACACAGTGGAAAATTAAAACTGGAGCACAGCTCTCTACTGCTAGCCATTTGGCCTGGCTCCATCTCAGGTTTAGGAGAAAGGCTTCCTTCCTAAGTGACACAAGCACACAATGTTCAGGCAGTTTCTGAATCTTCTCTAGAGAAATCATCATATTAATTCACAGCATTCCTGTAACTGTGGCCTCATGGACTTGGAAACCAATCAGGTGTCCGTTTATTAGTCATTTATCACTAATTTATAGGTTTACTAATCTGGATTCTCACTGTCTAAACAAGTTCAGCTCCGTTTCCTTATATTTTCCAGCGCGACTGTCCCCCTCTCTTTACCTAGCTTAGAAGCTTGTATAGGTGCTACACATTCTTCAAAGCTGCTTGTCTCAAACAGTAAACATAATCATAGTGTTTATCTCACAGAAAGACAGCTGGGTAGTATTAGACACAAACTGCAGAACACCACATGGCATTCAGCCTCACGAGGGAGGAAAAGTGGACAGACACAGTCGGAAAGGAGAGAAACGCCCTTTTGCCCTTTGGAAAACCACAAAGGGCAGACGGTGCAGGGTGTTTAAAGTGAGAAAAGGTGAGCGTCTAAGAAAACAGACATAAGAGCGGAAGGGGTTTGTTTTACATGGGAAGGTGAAGTAAATGTTCATGATTAGAACAGGACACGAAATCTCGGTACGTATTACAGAGTACAGAGTTGCGGGTGGCTACTCGAATCACACGTTGTCGTAGGAATAAAAAAGTCTATATGCAATACATTCAACAACCACATACATTGAATTTAACCAGTTTTGTCTAAACCCATAAAAACCATAATAATAAACCAGAATTTAATCTACCTAGATGTCTTAAATTAATGTTGTTGTTAGTATTGTTTGCTTTTTTCTGTCATTTTGCATTTTTTTAATGTTCAGAGTTGTAAACTTGAGGTAGGGCTGTACATATTGCTTTGGTTTACCTCAGAGAAGGCGAGTTCATTATTCTCTGAATGCCTCTATGCTTAAGAAAAAACATGAAAACTTAATTCCTGCGGGATGTGACAGAGTATTACTTTGACCTTTGATACCACTGACCATAAAATTCTCATAGACAGACTTGAGAACCTGGTTGGACTTTCAGGAACTGTATTTTAATGGTTTCCACCATACCTGCAAATAAGGAACTATTTTGTCAAACTGGACAATAATGTTTCTGAGAGAATGGCAGTGACCTGTGGTGTTCCCCAGCGTTCGATTCTTGGGCCAGTCTTGTTTGATTTATGCTTCCTCTTGGCCAAATCCTACAAGACTTAAGTGATATCACAGCTACGCAGATGATACTCAGATTCACTTGGCCGTCTCTGCAAACAGCTATTTTGCCACAGACTGACTTTGTAAGTGCCTTAAGCACATCACTAACTGGATGGGACAGAATTTTCTGCAGTTGAGTAAAGATAAAACAGAGATTATTTTATTCATGAATACCAATGAGAGCCAGAGACTAGATGCCAATCTGGACTGTGGAGCCTAGAGAAGTCAGCAGTGTTTCCGGATGCTGTTGACAGGTCTTCCACTGCTGATGCAGCATTGTACAATATTTACTGACAATAGTTTGTCATATCCATCAGAGACGCATGCTGTTTTTTATTGCCTGGCCTTTTCTATATAGAGATTCCTCCAGATTGCCTGAATCTTTTGATGATATTATGCACTATAGAATATGAAATATTGGTGAAACGTGAAATACCAAAAAACCTTATAATCCCTTGCTGAGTGAATATCCCCACTCATAAAGGGCTCGTCCTTTACTGCATGCATTATTTATACCTTAGTATTATCGCATCACCTGTTTAAGAAGTTCTTGAACATTTCACAGTGTTCCTAGTCATAAACTCCTGTTCCTCCTCTTGTCCCTACTAATTTGCACACATTGCAGATATCAATTTCAGAGCATATTAATATTAATCACTGCACATTGTCTTTCTTTGCATTTACCTACTGTTACAACTTTGGGTTGTTATATACACAAATAGATGTTGGGTCTTGTTTATGCACTGTATTTATATATGTTATTTCTGTATTGCTTCTGCAGTGTAGTTTTGATACAACTGTCATGAGATCTAAAACCACGAGTGCCACAACTATCAAGCTTGAATTGTTTATTTATTAATAATTCTGATGTGGTCTGTGTAAAAAAGGTGCTTAGGAAGTACATCTGCATAGACTTAATTTCACAAGGTGTTGTCTGAATGTCAACCTGTTGTGTTTATAGACATGTTGTCGATGGTTTCCTTATCATGACTGTATTTTACTATAAAGCAAGTGCATAAGCTTCAGGGCATCAGATTATCTAACTGGTGCTGCTTTGGAGGAATTTAAATCTCACAGTCATTTTAATTATTGATTTCTACTGCAAATTTTTCTTATTAGAAACACAGAAATTGACAAAGTTCAGTCATAGAAGTTGGTTGCATTTTCTGCTTCTCATGATCCATGTATTAGGATCCAAATTAGAGGGCAATTTGTAAGGCAGCCAAGGTGAGTTTGGGTAGATGTTTGTGTGAATGTTAGTGTCTCTTTGATAAGGGACGTTATGTCAGTGACTAATTTGGGAACAGCTTCCATTTATAGGACACATCTGTAACATGTTGGGTTTTAAGATTAGAAGAAAGGAAGAGTTAAAAACAGCAGAGTGAACACAAAAGTAAAGAGTGGACAAATTAAACACTGGCTGTGTTTACACACAATGTTTTTTGCCAACAGGGTTGAATTCATTCTGAATGTAGATTAAGACTGAAGTGTTTATATGCACACTCTACTCAACAATCTGAAGATAATCTCCGTTTAGATTACACGCATGCATAGAGTACCACTTAGTGTGGACGCGACCAGTCAGAGTGAGACCAGTGCAGTATGTTATCTGAGTTTTTAGTTGGCGTATTTGTGTTTTTATTCATTTAAACTGATGGCAGACTTGGGAAAATGTATTTCACATGTGCTTATTAACAAAGGATCGAGAGGAAGACGTCATGTCCTTCAACAAGCTGGATGTCAGTCCCACTGCTTTTATCATTCTGGCTCTTGGCTTTGCGACACGCCGGTTTGAAAAACTTCTGTGTGTTTTTAAATAGCTTTATAGTCCATGTGATCCCTGAACTGTCGTTCATTTGCTCATATACTCGTCTGAAAAGCTTGTTATTGCAAGGTTTACAGTCGTCCGTCCAGCTAACTATTTTTAAGTCTTTTAGGGCTTGAAGCTTAAACTTTGTCTCTACTATAGACCAGTTTCTGGCTCCTGCCATGTTGAACATTATGAACTTCTAAGACTAATGAATTATCAGGTTGCATGTATATATGGCTACTGCTAGGTTTGATATTAGGCTGTTTTTTCCCCAGCATTGAAAATGAACTTTATTTGATGACCATTTTGACAGAACATGGGGTAAACAAAGGATGGTCTCTGATTTCGAGTGTAGTACCACAGCTTACAGTGGAGTGGAGAACTAACAGCATTTCCAAGTCCTTAAAATAGTGCTAAGTGTAACATGTATCCCACACTGCAGAATCATTTCATGGATTACAAGGCAATTAGATAGATCACATAGAAATCTAACCACTGAAAATTGGTCCTGACTGCCCCACAAGAGAACCCCAGCCAGTAAAACAGAAGTCTGTTCTTATCAATCTGCCTCTCAGCATGCTTTTGCAGGACGCTATACAATGTTAATGCCTTGCAATACATCCCTTCCTGATAAGAGTATCTATATTTAGCAGCCTTAGCTATAGAACTTGAAGCCCTTTTTACGTCATCCCAGCACTAAGGCTTGTCCATTAAGCTGGTACATCACTGGCCTGCATCTGTTTGGTACAATATTTACCTACCGGGCAAATTTGGTCCCTGCATCCCGTAGTGGCTTAACACGCTCGATTGAGCAATAATAAGACGGCATACAAAAATAAAGGAGACAGAGCATCCCTGTTTCTGGGCAAGGAGGGGGAAAAAAGCATGTCTTGGCATCTTACGTAAAAGAGGCTGCGCTTGATAGGTAGACGGGATGTCAGAAAGAGGCTATTGATGCTCAATTTACTGGTTGAGTGGGCAGAGTTATTTATATATATACCTATTTTTTTTTCCATGGGAGCTTCATTCCCAGTCGAGGTTATTCCAGTCGAGTCTGTCGGAATCTAAGCTTGTAGACAAACGGTCGCGATGAGGAGGTATCGGTCCGAGAGACAGTGCCCCGAGGTCAGTGGTTCAACCTCCAAAAACTGAAAGTGACAAGCCTTCGTGTAGGAAATAATGGAGCAAGAAGTCTCTAAATGCGTTCAGTTTATTTGTTCTTTGCTTTTGCAAAGCTGCTTTTAATCCTACTCTATCTCTTGCACTTAAAAGTATGTTGGGTCATTGGTTTTCAAGTATAGGGTTTTAGGACTTGCCTCTTAGGCTTGATCTATCTTCTTCACGTCACTTAGGTAGCATTTTGCTCTTTCTTTCACAGCAAACTTTGGACTGTAACCTCAGTAGTTTGATCAAGAGGAACAACGAGCTGGAATCTTTGATGGGGAAGCTTATTCAAACCTGCCAACATGTCGAGGTGAGTAGCCTCATCTGTTGCTCTTTATGTTTGGACACTGGAAGCGTAATGTAAGTTAATGTAACTTAAGCCTAATGCTACAATGCTAAAACACAGCCTGAAAAGAGGACATACATTGCAACTGTAGTATCCCTAGCAGACTATTTAGTTCTTTGTTTTTATGTTTATTTATTTATTTATTTATTTATTTATTTATGTGTTCATTTCTTGTACATTACTAAAGACATAACACAAGTATGTAAGGTGCAGTACAATGGCAGTACAAAAACACCCCTGATGGCCTGAGGTTTTGTTTTCCTTCCTAATCTGTTGCCAAGTCAACTGTAACAAGATGCAGATTTGTTTTAACAATATTATTATTTAAAGTTGTTTCATATATGAGTCTCCAATGATTATTGATCCATTGTATGCACCGAATTTTCACTTGATTTAAAGCATTCAATTATAGTGAGCAAATGATTCATTTATAGAGAGCAAATTGTTATAGTAGCCCCGTCTGTTATTTGAGAAGGAGAGAGAGTGAGTGCGAGTGTGTGGAGTGTGTGTGGTCTGTCCTAGTTTAAAAATAGAAGAGTGCGAGAGGAGACAGGACTGGGAACTCACAGTTGAAGAGCATTTCTGCTTTTGTGCACCGCAACCAACAAATGTTAACCATAGATTATGAAGCTAAACCTGGATATCAGTGGATATCGAGTCACTGTCCATTTTACCATTGAGCATCATTCTGAGCTGTGGCTCCTGAGAGATGTGTTCTGGGAAATATTATGATTGCAATTTGTTGAAAAAAGAAAGAACTCCAGAAATGCATTCTAATATTGTAAGTGAAATGTATTATAAGACATTATGATGATTGCTCTAATGCAGTACATAGGTTTACATAACTACTGTCAATCATTACCTATACTGCTTATAATATTCCTCAATACCGTCAAATATTAGGAGTGGGAATTAAGGAAGGCCTCTGATACAATATTATTGTGCTACGTAAGTCACTATATGATACAATATTACTGCCATTTTAAAAACAGTTCAATACGCAATACTTGTGATAACACATATTGTGATTCATTTCTGTTTTTCAACTGCAAATCTTGCCCCAAAAGAAAAAAACTGTCAACATCAGTTTTATCTAATGAGACAGTTCGGTCTGTACATTGCACTGTAACCATTCTTTTTGCAGCAAAATGGGATTATCAAGCAGACAGACTGACTAACACAGCCATAAAAACCTTGGAGTCGTATTAAAAAAATATTAATATTAATTTTAATAATTGGCAACCTATACAATAATGCTACATGAAATATCACAATACTATGATGTATTGACATTTCCCCATCCCTATCAATTGATATGAATACATACACTTGCTTTCATAACACCCTGCACTTAGAGATGGCACGATGCCATTTACCGATACCAATATTAATAATAAATACTGATTAAATATCAATTCAGTATTCTTGTCTTTAACCTGTTTTCACAGTAACCATAAACTGCAGTTTGTTCTCGCTTTGCATGACCCTCAGTTGAACTATGCCTCTTTGTTTCTTCGCTAATGTTGATGGAACATGATATGTGTGTGAATTCGAAAATCAGGCTCTTTTAAATCTTTGTAGGTGAGCAAATGATACAACAGTTCTAACAGTGTTTTATTACAATTTAATTGCTATTTTATTGCTATTTTATTACTGTGGTAGAAAGATTTTTTTGTGATATGCAGTTGCCCTTGTGGAGAGGGGTGAAATGCACAACGGGAGCTTCTCACGTTTCCATTTTTACACTTTAATGCTCGCTAGCAGCTCAGCACAAAAGTCACTTTCCAAACAGAGAGCCTACAGTGTCCAAGTAAATCGGGTCATTTTGAAAGTTAAGATTATGCATCAAAGTAACAACCTCCATTAGATGATCATTGGCCGCTGACTTCACACCAGCTGCAATGACTAATAACATGTTGGGCTACCATCGCCTAATTTACATACTATTTACATAAAACACAACCTAACTCAAGGAGATTTTTTAGTAAGGAACCAATAAATAGCAGCACCTAGCAGCTGATGAGCTAATGGCTGTGAACGTAGGTGAGGTCTGAGGTCAAGAAGTGAGTGCACTGCTGATCAGACTTTATAGGGTTAAAATTATGATGACTGGAAATCATATAATAAATAAAATAAACTTTGCATTTTTAAGCCAGTGTAATATTCTGATTGTGAATATGATTATTTCCCTATGATAACATATTTAAACACTAAATTATTGCAGTGTTCATATTTAGCATCCACCTATTGCATTGCATGCTATGTAGATGCTTCTGCACTAGCTGTGTTTTGTATTTGTTAGTGTTGGCGTATAAAACAAAGGCACAGTGTAATATGACTTTAGATGACTTTAGATGTACATTTACATGTACGTGACTTTAGATGTACATAGATGTACACTTTTGTGGTGAATTGCTATGAGGCCAAATTGTTTCTATTACATTTATTTTCTACTTTTAATCATATTATATATGATTTTGATAGTAGCTTTAGTCAGTTAACTGTAAATCTATCATTTGTTTTCAGGGTATTAGACTACTACTCTCAAATTTACACACACTCCATATTTTGACACAGATACACCAAGGACAAAACTGATTAATAACAAAACTGTAGGTGAAATTTGCTTGGGCTCATTTCACCATCAGATCTGACTGTGCACATCACTGAATATGAGTAAATGTCACTATATCACGTATCCTCAAATGCTTAGCTACAACAGTGAAATTGGTCCATGAGCTTTCGTATCACACGAGTGTAATGCCTTTACCACACCTGCCTAAAAGTGTTTGGGTTTCTGGCCTAGAAGAGACCCGAGAACAGAATGTGGCTGCAAATCGGATGTGTGTGTGTAAATAATGCATTTAGGAGAGTAAACACAAAGATGAAAAGCTTGTCCTCTTTTTTTTTTTTTTTGAGTCGTATTTGGGCCACTGGAGTTCAGCTCTGACGTTTTTCACATATGCCTGTGCCCTTTTAAAGCTTGTGGTGCATATCTGGAGTGTGCATCATGCATGGCTCATTGTGTAATGTGACCATGCACTATTAATTAAGCTGTAAGAGGGAGCAGACTCCATATTACTGTTGCATAAAGTGGAGGATACAAAGTTAGATTTGTAGATTTATTAGACTGGAGGTTTATTTTATGTAAAATTGTCTATTAAAACATTTTGGAAAATAATAAAATCTGTTTATGCTAGGCAGCATGATAAGGACTGACAGTCCTTTACCTCAAAGTGCAGCTTCCTCAAATAGCGATGGGCCGGTGCAGATATCCAATATTTTTCATGTGCATACCTGCTGATGACAACACCGTCAATATGCTCTGGTCTTCTGTAGCACAATAAACACACCACTGAATGTCAATTTGAAATACTGTTCAAATACAACACCTGCTGATGCCTGTATATTTCCTGATATCACTGTGTATCCCTAATTTCAATGCTCTGAGAGGCCACAATATACAACCGAGAAGAAGAATGGAAAAAAGTGTTTTTATTGCCCAATGAATGCTGGCCAGACAATCATCTTGTCTCAAAGTTGCTGGGACGCCTTTCCACGAGCACTTACAGCAAGAAACAGCAGATAGGAGGGAGAAACAGCCTGCTCTTTAAATATTTGACATCTAAAAAGCAATCTTCGTGGCTTCATCCCTTCTATGGTCTTCCTCTGCGCCTTCCCAAGTGGCCATTCACCAAGCTGCATCTCCTCCGGGTTAAATGAATCACTTATGGGTCTGTCGAGGACTATTTCATCACATCAGCCACACTAAGGCCATCGCACTCATGATCTCGCCGTATTGGGTGGACTCTACATGAGTACTGCAGGTGTATACATATATGAAAACGCATGGAGTTTAGAGTGGTGTTCACTGTCCTGCACTTGTCCTGTTTATAGTTTTTCCTTACTTTAATGAATCCAGTTGAAGGAAAAGAGAATACCTGATTGCTACTCTGAAAAAGTGCTGATTGCAGAATACTAAATGCCAGAGCTCTGTACTTCAGTTGCATGTTGACTGACTCGCATGTTGACTGGGGCTCTCCTTTAATTTACCTGCAGCTTGATTTGGTTTGGAGACGAAAGACTTTTCAGCCTGACGTGATAAAACCCTGTGTTTCTGACTCAATTTGGAGCATCTTTGCTAGTCATAGTCATAATGCCCTTCTACTGAAGCTAAACAAATGTAAAAGGAACTGAAGTAAGACAGAATACTACAACTAAGACCAAAATACAAATCTGTATTCTGTACAATATGTGAGGCAGAGCATTCTGTATCATTAATTTAGCAGGCTAACTATGAACTGGATGCTGCTGCTACACCTGTACCAAAATGTTGTAGCATAATTATGCATGAATGATTGAGTTAAAAAGCCAGTCTAAGTTTCTTTCTTCGTCCACACAACATTTTCAGAAAATTCTCTTTATCCACGGGAGAACATGGAAACGACCCAAAAACACTCAGCCCAGTAGAGGGTGATAGTATCTTATAAAAAGTAACATCAAACACTCAAAACTTTACAAGCATGCGCAAATTAACTGTGTGATGTCAGCATTTTGTCAGTCTACATGATAGCCCTGAAAAGGAAGGTCTCAGAAATCTCCACCCCGGAAAGTGTTTTTGAAACCCTTCATTTTCAGTCATCTGAAATGCTGTGCTCTTACGAACATATCACGTTGTTGATATCACAAGTTTGCCTAATCAAAAGAATTGGAAATGTGTTGGTGTGTTTCATGTGTTTATTTACACCACCCAATGTGAGCTATGGATTAAAATTTGGTGTAATAATCAGTCAAATTGGCTGTCACAACATCAGAATGAGCCATAAAAATAAATGATTGGTGCATCCCTACGACTTGCATCATGACGGCCTATGTGCAGTGGCACTTCAGGAACAGGGGTGTTATCAGGTGGAATCACTGATGACAGCTGATTTAGGTATATAGTAAAGGACATGATGTGCAAAACAGCACAGTTAAAGAATGAATGTTACAATGCAGACAATGGCTGACCTTGCCTTGCTTGAATCTTTGGCACATGGGTTGCACTAGCTGATATCAGAAATTCAAGTAAACAAAACAATGAAAGAAATTTGAATTGTAATGTCTAAATTGTAACTTACTGCAATTGCAGGCAAAAGACAAAAGGCCACAACTTGCAACTTGACCAAAATGCAAATCTATATTCTGTACAGTATGTGAGCCAGAGCGTTATATAGCAAGCTGAGTTCAATGGCTGATCATTCATGATTTAACTTAAGTTCCTGACTAAAGACTCGAGAGGTGACTTGAACTTGCCTAATGTGGTTTGTTAACAGTTCTGATGAATACACTGTCCTAAACTAATTCAGTAACACATCCCATTAAAACACATACAAACACAGGCAGAAAAATGTTCTGGGAGGAATGTGAAACGTGTGAAAGCTAATAAAAGTTAAGGTGCTGACTGGCGACACGGATGACACCGGATATAGGTATTTATAAAGGCCATCATTTTTAGTGCATGCTGGTGGTTCTTACAGATTTAGAACATGTTTTATATATAATTTAAAAAAAAGCACTGGTGTAGCGCGAAGCAGGATTTGGGACTTTCTGTTAGGTGGTCAGTATTATGTGGTTGTTAGTGAACTGTTTCAGAATTTACTCAACAAGTCTTTTTACCCCCCCCAAGTCATGTATAGGCTTCTGTGCTCATTAGCAAGGCAGCAGCTGGAGTTTCTGGGACAGAGATGCTAAGAAATGAGCATGACTCTGAAGAAAAAAAACACTCTGAGGTAGAACTACCGAGAGTAGCACTCAAAGGTCAGGGGACCTAATTAGTGGTGTTGAAAGGCCAGAAGTGTGAGTGAATAAGTCTCTTTCACACAGCAAGAAAGCTAAAAAAATCACTCGAGAGAGAAGCTATTACACACCTCAAAGGTCTCACAAACCTCAAACAATCCCCTCTTTCACGTCTCGCCTCATCATTCTTACACACCATGTAGGCTTTGGAGAATACTGGTCATGTATGGTAGTTTTGGCATGATTCATGTCTTTCTACATAGCACGTTTTTTAGAACAGTGCATTCATTTTTATAGCAACATAAAAATAGACATATTGTATAATGTAATTCCCAAGAAGAAAAATCTATGCAACGGTCTCTAAATCTTGGGATTCCGCAAAATATCCGTCTTTTGTTAGATGCTACAGATGCTACAGCACTTTGAATGACAGACTAAGATACAGATTACCAAATGACAATGCGGTCTGGGTGCAACTAATTTAATACAAAGTATATTCACTTATCACTGATGGGTTCGAGAACCAAAATATCAATAAGCTCCCGGACCAAACGAGGGCTTAGAACCAAAGGTGCGTATGTGACATTATGGGTGAAATGGGAATATATACAGTACCAGTCAAAAGTTCAGACACACCCAACTAAATGGATGCTTTTGATGATCTTAAAGGCTTACGCTTAACAGTTCCAACTGCTGAGATGTTTCAGTTATATGAATATTTATGATGAACAGACCAATAGAATTCATCCAAAATTCCCTAGAAAAAATGTTATATCAACCTCCACTGCAAGTCAAGAAAGCCGTTTTATCCACCTGTAAAGTTCCATTTTGGAGGTTTTTTTAAGGTTACCGCATAATTCCATGAGAACTATTATAAAGACTGATGACTTTACCTTTATTCTAAAGAAACCTTCTACAAGTAGCTGTGTCTAAACTTTTGACTGGTACTGTGTATCAAATGAAAGCTCTTCATAAGCTCTTTCCATTGTGAAAAGGACACACCAGAATTCTTCATCAAATTTGAGATATGAATCCATAATCCTAGGACTTAATCCAAGGATCTTCTTTGCATGCAAAATATTGTGCATTAAGCACCCTGTAATCCCTGTGTGTATACAATTTTATTATGAAACATATTTATTTATTATTAAGGCTAATTATTAAAGATAAAGTACACAAAGTCAGATCCAACTATGGTCCAACTTTGGTTTGTTGTGGTACTCCTGATGAAATCTCACTGCCTCTTTAGCTCCAAGCTCAAAACGAAGCCGCTATCGGTATTTCTGCAACATTAATTTACTGTAATTAGGGGGCATTTTCAAATGGTTGGTGCTACGCTGGAGGGGCGGGAGGGGCACTCTGCTCCATGTGTTGAGAGGAGGGATGAAAGATGTTTGGTCTTGCTGTAAGATTAAGATGTTCAAAAGTGTGGCCTCACTTTACAAGTTGTTGTTGTTGTAGTAATGTCCTACCGTGGTTCATATACAGTCATGGTTATACTAGTTTCCTACATAAAACTGTAGGTTGGATATTTTGATATCTTAAAGCACCTCCATCAAAAATACTACCAGCATTTAAACTATGAAGTCAGCTTCCTATCCGCCAGCAGTTACATGCTGGCACTTCTAGTGTTAAACTGCAGCAGCGTTTAAGATGGAACTGGGGAATTTGAACAAAACAAATGGCAGATAGGAAGACAACTTCAACCTTGTGTTATAGCTACAGGTAGGACAGTTTGAGTCTAAATTTACATATTAACAATGTTTCCAGCATTAAAAGAATAATTACAGGATATTTTAATAGCCTAAATCAGCTTATCAGGGGTCTATAAATTGCTAAATGCTAAGCAGTTCTTCTTTGCCATCAAACTTCTTAATTCTCAGGTTTCTTACCAATCAAAATCCGAAACATAAATAGCTTGGGTGTGTTCAGATATGGATGCTTTTTGCACGTTTTCTTATTTCAGTGTTTTGTGTTTAAATTGACTGGTCTAGGCTGTATTGCTGTGATAAATGTAAATAGGTGACTCGCCAATTTCTGAGTGACACTGTGCACAATGTTAGCCTACATGTGTTGGGATTCTGGTGACATCAGAGCAGTTAAAAAAGTAATTATCATGCATATAACCATAAAACAGTGGTCTACACTGTATGTTTGTCTGGTAAAGATGATAAACATTATTTTGTGCTCATCTGTGCTATTTATGCTTTTCTCAGATGAATGCATCACGGCAGGAAGGAAAGCTCATGGAGGAATGCGACCTACTGATCAATATAATTCAGGAGCGGAGACAGATCATCGGTGCTAAAATCAAAGAGGGCAAGGTAAGTCCTGTTAAGAAGAAGCATGGAGCATTCTTCACAGACATCTACCATTTGACTGGCATTAAAAGCCACTACATGCGAGGAAAAAGCCCAAGACAGAATGTCCAACAGGGGTTAGAATGTACAGAATCACTTCAGATTCCTTCAGATTCCACTTACAGTCATATGAATTTTCTCTCTTTATAGTTCAAACATGCTGATGAATGAGGATGAATAGAATAAAGAACAAAAAATACACAAGAAAAAGACAACAGGCACAGAGGTCTTTGTTTATGCCCCTACCATATGTCTGACCATATTAAACTGAGGCTACCAGCTTCCTGACCTAAATCTCTCTAAATCTCTCTGACCTATATGTAAATTAAAGTTTCCTTACATCTCAACACATCCTACAGAGCTGAATTCTACTGTTAACAAATGCTGCTGTTCCGTTAACGTCCGCACAGTTTGTCACTGGCTTTATACTTAAAGGTTTGTCAATAAATGTATGCACTGTGTTGCTATTACTGGTTTATAATAACTCATACTGTAATTTGCTTTCTTCAGACTGTCCGACTGCGCAAACTGGCACAGCAAATCGCCAACTGCAAGCAGTGCATAGAGCGCTCCTCTGCTCTTATAACTCAGGCAGACCAGACGCTCAAAGAGACTGACCATGCCCGCTTCCTCCAGACTGCTAAGAGCATCTCTGAACGGTGAGCAAAACAAGAACTGAGAATCAACACCAGCAAGTAGGGCTGCACGATATGGACAAAATACCATCATTATATTGCTATATTGAAGGCTGCACTATATATTGTAGCATATTGTAGCACATACACAACATGTATATAATAAATTGAACATGCCACTCTACAATTTACTTGCTGCTTGATACAAGATGGACACAGTTGTTTCAAATATAGGTGTGTGTGTGTGTATATAACATTGTCATTGTTTTATTGTCAAATATCATGCAGCCCTGCTATATTGTTACATACTGTGTATATGCACTGCATTGTATATGCCTTTGCGTTGTAAAAGCATCTTGATGTTCCAAAGAAACCATGTTGGATAATGTGAATCTCTTGACCAAATTGCAATACAGACAATATACAGTATTGTGCACTTTTTTTTCAGTTTCATGGCAGTCAGAACACTGTACCAAAAATTGCTATTTTCATTTCTAAAAGTTTTGAGTTTGTAGAACATCAAGCTAACAGAGCAGCAATTTCCCTTTCATCCTGTGCAAACCCATTATTCAATAAAGTTCAATAAAATCAAAAATTGAAGGCAGGCTTCCATAAATCATACCTAACCATTAAAGATATATGACCCCAGACCCATTATTTCCACTTTTTTAGGGTATCCATGGCAACCGCATCCTCTCAGGTCCTGATACCTGAGATTAATCTGACAGACACATTCGACACCTTTGCACTGGACTTTACCAGAGAGAAGAAAATGCTGGAAAGTCTTGATTACCTCACAGGTAAATGCAAACACCGCAAGTCATATGAGGTAGCGGATGATATTAACTTCATGTATCAAACAAGCTGGGATTATTCAAGGCTATTCAGCCAATATAGTGCAGCAAGCAACTGTGATATAAAGATATGTGAAAATGTTATTCGTCAATGAAAGAAAATCATTTGTAACATAATTGGCAACTCTGATGCAAAATCATGCGTTCATAATTCACTTTACAATCCGATGAGCCTTTGATGCTCCCAATTTTTACTCTCTGTCAGGCATTTCTGTTATATTGAGTTATTTGTGCGGAGAAGGAGCTAAATTTGTGGGACAGCTCGCTAAGGCAGTCAGGACAAATCTGTCAGCATTGTGCACTCTAAAATCACTGCACCACATAGCAGCGCTGGGCTGAAGAGGGGTCTCAACAGAGGGGGGTGGGGGGGGGTGGGCAGGCAGGCTTTAAAGCCAAATCAGTTCCAGGCCCCGTACAAAATATCCTCTATGCTGCCCAACAGTGAGCAAAGAACAAGGGTGGTCAAACAAGCACAAGTCAAGACTGAGAAGGAATTAATGATCATTAAGGATCATCAGTCTTTTGGCCAGATTCTGTTAAAAAGGCTATAACCTTTAGGATTAAGCTTAAATAATCATACAGTATGATTTAGGGCTGGGACTACTTATCAATATGTCTATAACAGTCATAAAATCAATAAGCAACGCTTAGAAATGCTTAAAAATGATAAACAATAAGCTTTTGACAATAATCTACCATTTCAGATGGTAGATTGAAGTGATTGTGTAGTGTGATTACTTTAATACAACACTGGCTGCCTGTTGGATAACACTGCAGTATATCAGCTTTGAGAAAGTTATTCACTGTATCAGCAGTATAAAGCAAAAATCTTTATATTGAACGTACAGTCGCAGCGCCACATAGTTGCAAGTCATATAAAAGACATATAAACATAAAAAACATACAGATTACGCAGGCAGGGGGAAACAAGGAACTCTGACTGTTTTGTCAAATCATTGCTTTCATATTTTCCAATGTTCTTATCTACTCCAGCACCAAGTCCCCCAGGAATCCGAGAGGAGCTGTGCACTGCCTCCTATGACACCATAACTGTGCACTGGACATCTGATGACGAGTTCTCTGTGGTTTCCTATGAGCTTCAGTATGCTATCTTCACTGGACAGTCCAATATTGTCAGTAAGTAGGACATGAAAAGGCAGAGCACAATCATGGTGTATGAAGGTACCTCAGAACTGGTACTGATAAATGCAAAGTTGGTATATTCCAAGTGATGGAGAGCCTATTTCCATCTAAAATGATCCATTTACATTTACACATTATGACAATCTGTCATCTTTCTGTTTAAAATATTCGCTGATATAGCTCAGATTAGATGCCACCTTTTCAATTTAGATGAGACGACATCAGTCAGATATAAATAAATAGTTCTAAGTTGCACACTCTGTCAAAACTGCAAAATAAAACAATATATTTTTTTTATTGCAAACTAGAATGTGAAATGAAATGTCAAAAGATACCATAACTAGTTGATATTTGAATAACCACAACCATCTCTAACATCTAAAATCATCTCTAACCTTGAACATCCTTACAGTACACTACAGTTATGGACACAAAGCGTACGATAGCAGAACAGACGAGTGTGCGTGCTCAGTGCTCGAGGCATGAAAGCATGCGAGATAGAGGCAGTGAGGCAGAAGTGTGGCCTGCAGTAAGTGCTGCACTACATATTACATGCTGGAATATCATCAGTAGGAGTCACTGGAGCAGCACAGCATAGAGTTATCCCTATTCATTACACCCTTATTAAAATGAGAAGTTATTAAAATGAGAAGGAACATGCTAGATGCTAATTAAAACTATCCTGACACACTTACCTGGATACTGCTGTATTTAGAACTGTAGAATAAGGCCGTTTTGTGGAAATATTCCATTTGCATTTATTATCATCATTTTTAAATCATTTTAAACGTTTAGTGCATATTGTCTTAGGGCCAGTCAAGTGGTGTTAAAACTATAAGATAAAGTAGGACATCAAACACAGCAGAAATAAAACTGAAACAGAATAAATGCAGAATACACAATTCTTCACTGTCATAACAAAACCTGTTCTAGAGTTGGACCAATCAGTGTCTTGACACCGATTGCTTATTAGCACAATCAGCTGATAGCTGTTATTGATCAGCGGCAGGTCTGGATGGTCAGTCAGGTAGTTCTGCTGTCCTCTCATTCCCATTGTACTAGGTTGATGCAGGTACTCTCAAGTGTAATATCACATTAGTGGTGTTTAACATGCAGCACAATCCAATACAGGGTTCTGCAGCCCTGCAGGAGGCTGGCAGCTTTAGACCCATTGTCAAAAGTCAAAGTTGTATTTCTGTCTAGTATGTAGATCTATTAACATTGGGACTAAGCAGGGCTGCAACTACTGAATACTTCACTTTTGAATATTCTATAGAATATTAGTTATAAAATCTGAATATCCTACATGAATAAGAAAATCTCAAGATCTCTCTCTTATTATTATTATTAGTAGTAGTAGTGGTAGTAGTAGTAGTAGTATTTAAGACTTGCTTTGTACATACTGCAAAGTGCACTGTGATGGACTGGTGACCTGTCCCAGTGAACACTGGGATAGGCTCCAGCACCCTGGAACCCAGGAGTATAAGTGGTTTAGATACTGAATTAATTAACAAACGAATAGTAAAAGGTAATAGAAAAAGTGAAGGTAGTGCAACAACATCACTGCCAATCAGCATAAACTAGCTAAGTGCAGTGGAGATCATACTAGCTTGCAATCCACAGCAGTACGAAAAGTACTACACTGGATGACTATAGCAGGAATTATCGCCACCAGGAAAGTGAGGCATCACTGCAGATGTGTTGCTACTGAGTGCTATAGAGAATGCAAAATGGCTGAAAAGTCTCCCAGAAATACTCTAGTGAAGCATGCAGATGTGTGCTGCTTGTATGGAGAACACATTACATGCAGTACAAGTAAACATTACATTATGCAAAGGAAGCCCTGTCAGCCAATGAGCTAGTTATCATCTGTACTCCAGATCTTTCTTTGCATTAGATCTTCTGCAATCTAGAAAAATGCGGCCAGATGTGTATTCCCTGCAAGACTAGCCAGCGATAAGAGCCATTTAAGCACCAGCTTACAGAAATAGCCACAATGAGTCCTGTGTGTATCTCAAACACTTATTATGCTCCATGCTAACATAAGCACACCACTGAAAATTCTAACCTGTACAGCGACAGTACACAACTCTTACCCTACTTTGATTCTTGTGCTTGTTATTGCCAGTGTCACAGCACTCATTCAACCAGCGTGAATAGGAGGGCCTCGACTGTTTCAGCTTGTATAATATGAACCACAAAACCTACCTTACTTCCCTGTCCAGGTCTCTGCAACTCTGCTGATAGCTGGATGATTGTCCCCAACATCAAGCAGAACCACTACACTGTTCACGGCCTACAGAGCGGTACAAAGTACATCTTCATTGTCAAGGCCATCAATCAGGCAGGAAGTCGCAGCAGTGAACCTGGAACATTGAAGACCAACAGTAAGACCATGTTTAATGTCTTTTTGGGCTGTGGTTAGCTTCAACAGTGCAGAACAGTACAACAGAATGATAACATCAAGAGATAACTTCATACATGATTAAGACTGAGATATTCATTCTAGCTTTCTAGCTAATTCGCTCATAAAGAAATCCGTGTGTGTATTTTATATTTACTGCACTTGTAACCCTTAGAAATTAGAGTTGAAAAGTTACATTTCCAGCTAATCCAGCTAGATGTATACCCAGATTCTACATCTTATAAATGTTTATGCGGCATTGGCATCCTCAGATATGGACATGTAAAATATTAGTTATTGGTATGGGGCGTCATATCGATGTACATGCCAGTATCGGTCACATCTTCTAAAAGAGATGTGTTACATGTTGTCTTCCCCAGGTCAGCCATTTAAGCTGGATCCCAAGTCTGCTCACAGGAAGCTAAAAGTGTCTCATGACAATCTGACAGTGGAGCGTGACGAGACATCCTCCAAGAAGAGCCATGGTCAGGAGCGGTTCAGCAGCCAGAGCAGCTATGGGGTCACTGGGAATGTCTACATTGACAGCGGCCGCCACTATTGGGAGGCTCTTATTGGAGGGAGCACTTGGTGAGGTTTTTAAGATCTCGATACTTACAGTCTTCTGAATGAATGTAGTAGAAATTCATGACATAAAAAGCAGTTTTGTAGAGAGTTTTGTCACTAGCTCTATTATAGATGGAAACAGCTACAAATGCCCCTCAAAATGAAAGGCAATCCCCCACAATCAACATAGTGGATGACTGTTTACATATCTTTCCAGGTACGCAGTGGGAATAGCCTACAAGTCTGCACCCAAGCATGAATGGATTGGGAAAAACTCTTCCTCGTGGGTGCTCTGCCGGTGCAACAACTCCTGGGTAGTGCGCCACAACAGCAAGGAGATGGCCATTGAGCCCTCACCCCATCTGAGACGCGTCGGAGTGCTCCTGGACTATGATGCCGGTTCGCTGGCCTTCTACGATGCTGTGGGCTCTCAGCACCTTCATACCTTCCACGTTTCCTTTACGCAGCCTGTTTGTCCGGTCTTTAACGTGTGGAACAAATGTCTCACAGTTCTAACTGGCCTCCCTATTCCAGACCATCTGGAGGGCGTGGAGCCCCTTGACTGACATGACAATCAACTATGGAAGTGGACTTCCTGAGCTGCTTACAATTTGCTTCCTCCAGCTCTGACTATGTTAGGCTAGCCCGAGTCACCCTATGCACCCCAGAGCATCGTTGGCCACTTAGTATCGCCCTCCCTATACTCAAACAGAGTTCTGAAGAAAACATGGACTGAAATTCCCTGTGAACAGACGGACCGAAGTCTGGTATTCCGTGAAAGGAAGACTAAATGTTTACTTATGCTCTTGCTGTACAGAAAGCAGTGAAATATTTAAGAAGCTCAAAGTAAAATAAGTTGATTACTTTAGGTATAATGGAGGAATTTTTGCACAATAATTTGTAGAGTTTATTTATGAGAAGGGGGACTATCGCAGTCATCTCTCACAATCTGATGCAATTATGTAATTAGGCTACTTTGTGCAATCCCATTACGTATTTTTTAGCACATCAGTTGCTTCACTAAAACAGGAAGCAATGCATCTGTAAGACACAAGTATAAAGTGCATAGAAATGAGCAATTTTCACCTTGTAAAATAGAATATTTCATTAACACAGCAGGACTGATTAAATACACTGTCATCACGTCATGTGTTGCTTAGTTTTAAGGTAATATCAGTGCTGCATATTTTTTTTCCAGATCATTTGTTTCTCTGTATACATATTTCCACATACTTTTTGTTTCTAACTATGCTAATGTTACAATAACACACATTTTCGATCCTGGATTTCTAGTCTGGAGGTGTAAAAGCACAACAGCTTATGTTGGCTTATATTTCCGTGGCACGAGTCTGTTGATATGCAGGATACGAGATGAACTGACAACATACGGAATGAATATGAACTGGATCCTACTTTTTCATGGTGGTGCCAGTGCAGTTCATTTACTGGCCTAGCATAGCTTATTCAGTCAACATTCACTCAACACTTCATGTCACGGTGTATGTATCTCGCAACACAGATAAACACAATGGTCGAGACCTCTGTATGGACTTGATCCCAGAGAGTTAATGACGATCACACAGACTGTACAAGCAGATCTATTCACACCTTCACTCTGTATCATGAGAGCAGTTCTTGCCTTCAAATGTTTGCTTGACAATGTATATTATTTATGTTGCTCCAGTAACTGTTTGTGTGAAACTCTAAAAGACAGAAAATTCATATTTTGTTGAACTTTAAGATGTGGTCTAGGCATTTTTGAAAATACTACAATCTATATGGCAAAGGGTGAGACCTTACCTCTTTGTATATAAGCTGTCTGCCCCTGGTTCCTGAGGGTAACATGTTGTTGATATGCCCTGTTTCAATCCTGTGGACACTTTTGCAAGGAGTTGTTTCGAAAGCTTGTATCACTGTGCAATTTTTGTAGCATTTGTGAAGGATCGATTAAACATATGGGTCACTTGTTGGTATCATGCTTTCAGTTCCAGCTTACATAAGTGCGCTCCTGTTTGGCTGCTTTATATTAAAGGAGCAATATGTATGATGACAACAAGTCAAATTCACCATATTCAACATATTACCAGGAATGCACAGTCCCTCCTCCTCCTCCCTCTTTAGTTCCTACCAGTCTAGAAGAAACATTGTGAGTTCAGCATCACACCACTTCCATTTACCAGCTTTCCAGTGGTGGAAAGCACCAATGTTAACTCTTATTTTGGTTCTGTTTATATCATTATATTTTGTTTGCTAGCAAACATGGATTCCTAATGCGAGTGGGTGGCAGTGTTCATTATAATGACTGCTTGCCAAAACCTTCAGCCATCTCGTTTACTGTCCCTTTCATTGGCTACCTGTTCTTAACTGATCTAACCAGGAGCAGAGGCTTCAACATGACTGAGAGGAGGTTAGAGTACGCTGTCACGGCATTGCTACTTCGTTATCCTCTCACGCTGGACTAATTCAACTCAATGCTACCATGACTCACGGTACAATATGGTATTACCAGACAGGACGGACCGGGGCTAGTTGGTTAGCATGCTAACGTCAGTCAATATCTTTGCAACACGATGCACAGACGTCTCAGACCGCCAAAACTGTTATTTCGTTACACACTGTTAATAATTTTGGTTAATGTTGGCTAATGTGGTCTTACATATTGCTCATTTAACACATCCTCTACAGAGAACACACACATTTACTGTTACTGAATTTAGCATATCTGATTTCTTTAATCTGTTATACTCAGAAAAAAACATTAAATTGTACACAAGGATTTTTGCAATAAAATACCATGTCTAAGTCTGTTTCCTGTAGAAGATGTGAGAAAACCAACAAAACAAGTAACGGATGGTTACAGAAACTTCTTCATCATTTCTTTTAGTGCTATTTTTAAACAAGAGCTGCTTTATACACTAATCATCAATAGTTGCACTAATAGTTGCACCCAGAAGGAATCAACCATCAGAACAGGCCTTATCGCTAACAGCCACAATTGCAGACATTCAGTGAGCAGTGATGCCCGCCATGAGTCATCCTGTTAGTGCCAGCACCAGTGGCAGACGGCTGCACATAGCAGGGCTACATGTACGCAGACCATTACGATGACTGCAGGTAACGTCATATCAATGTTACCAACGTTACCTAAGACTGCAATGGTGTCGTTCCAGACTGTCACGGAGTGACTCAGAATGGCAGCAGGTCATCTTCAGTGATTAGTCCCGCTTTTGTCTTGTATGTATGTATGTATGTATGTATATGTCTATTTGCCCATCACTTCTCCCAGAAAGACAACCCTTCAGGATTTTACTTCTCAAACAGTACATTCTGTTCTGTCCACGATTCAGGCATCCTGGTTTCCACCCAGACAACATGGGTTCAGCTCCCAGTATGAGAAACTGGACAACTGTAATACTGGCAAAGCAGAACAAATTGAAGAACCCAATTTAATCACTGATAATGCTTTAGAATAAGAAAGGATGTCCAGAGAAAAGAGAACCCAAAGAAAGTGTACTATATCATTTTGGGTGGTCTCTTCATATTGCGTAAGACAATTAATCCACAGCCATTCTTTAAGGTCATCCTGATACTAATAAATCGAAAAAGAATGACAAGACAAATAAATGCACATTTTAATAGCTGCATTATGGGAGTGTGCCAGAGCCCTGATATCAACCCCACTGAACTCTTTAAGGATGAAGCAGAATGTTGATTGTGAGCCAGACCTTCTCAGACCATCAGTGCCTGACCTTTTAGATGCTCTTTTGACTGACAGACACACACCAAAAATCCTGAAAAGGCCTGTGTCTGAACAGCGGAGGTGGTTATAGCTAGAAAAAGAGGGCAAACTCCTTATTAATGACATACATAGTTTTGGAACAGGATGTCCAGTGAGTTCATTTGGGTGGGATGGTCATATAGTGGATCTGACCATATAGTGATGGTCATATAGTGGATCTGAAAGGTACCGGACTCTCCCTATAGAGAGTCAGAGCGACTCCTGACATTCGTCAAGCAATTATTTATTTGCTTTAACTACAGCAATAAAGAGGGATAAAGAGAGTCCCCCTCTTAAAACAGGGGCGTTTATACATAATAATGCAGGTTCTGTGGCCTACAACTCCACACAGCTGCTGCCTCCAGGATCTCTTCTCTGCCTGGAGTAATACTTTAGTAATGCTTTGTGTTGGTGGGTGTTTACTACATGTCCTGGAACATTTTCCCTGTTCTCTGGTTAAGTATGGCCTCCCCTCACACAGTAAGCTTGGCGGTGCTACACAAGATTACTTGTGATTACAGCCCCGATGACTACATGATATATTTATCATCCAGTGTTTTGCGCAGCTTCTAGTGGTCAGAAAGAATAGAACAGTATGCTACATCTGTGCGCAACTGAGTTCTGGATGACGACTAAAAGAGGTCAGTCACTTGGAATAGTTCATATGGCAGGAATCTCAGCCTGTGTACAGATGGATGAGGTTTATTCACCACTGTCAGTCATCCAGAGCTGAATACTGTCTACTGTCATCAGATGCTGATATACATGCGAGTGCAGTTAGAGCCTTTTAACTAACCTTTTCATTTCCACCGCAATATTTTGGCTCATGCTGTCTCAACGTCTGTGATACTATTTTCATTACTAATATGTTTCAGGCCAATTAGTTACCAACATTATCAGACGTAGCAACTACATAATGAAGGATAACATACCACTGCTGAACATAATCAAACAAAACTATGATTTATCTTGTCTGTAATCAGAATTGGCTGGGGTTTTACATGCTATGAGGAGGTAGTACTAGCTTTGTCATTCTGAATGAGGTGATATGTTTATTTTATGAACTGAATAACACAGAAATGTTTTCGTATGAGGTAACTCAATGATCTGCTTCAGATGGCAGACTGTTCTGACCTGAAGGCTGGCTTGATTGTTTATACTTAGTGCCCCCTGGTGGCTTTAGGAGACATAACATTTACTGGGGAATCTGGCATTTATTACAGTTATGATTCTTCACACCTATTTTCTTGGCAGAATAGCATAATATTCAAAAACATATTTAAAATTTGAATATATTTAAAATGTATTTAAAATGTGAAATCGCATGCAAAACTACAAAATCTAAATTTAATTTCTGAATTCATCTAGGAGCCCTACTGCAAACTGAAGCTCCGTAGCTCTCGCACTGTAAGACAGAACCTATAGTGCTCACGGGCAACTCATAGAAAAATCAAAGAGCAGTAAACTAACAAAAGCGCATGATTTATACAGTCATTGTATAGAAAACACAACAACTGTTGTTTTCAACAAAATTGTGACGAAAATTGAAAAACATTGAGCCTAGACAAAATCACATCATACATTTCTTTGAAAGCGAAATCAGGTCTTGCCCAAACTGCTGCCATGAAGGCGAACACGGAAGTGTTTTCACATGCCATGGCATATCCATTAAATGGGCATTGCATTAGTTCTAAGGGTTATCTTTGCTTTTCTCATTATTTCTTAGTCACTGGTTGATAGATTAGGCAACATCTCTGTGGGTCCAGGTGTTATTAGAATGCTTGTATCTATTGGCTTCCAACTATGTCTTTCTGTAGCACTGGTAAAAGCCTGTTGATGTTTGCTGCCTCTCACCTCTGCACTGTGCATTTAAGCACCGATGCCTAATAAATAAAGTAAAAAATATGATATCTAAGTCAATTTTATGATATTTTGGTGTGTAAGTGTTTTTCTTATGTGTGCTATGCTGTAGCGTTAACATTACCTAAGGGAAACTAAGGGGTCTAAACCCTGAAAAACAGGCCCAGACTGTTATCACACTCTGGTAGGTAATGTTCTCCTATCACTCGCCAAACCCAGATTCATCCATCACACTGCCAGATAGTGAAGTGTATCACTTAAGAGAACAAGTTTCTACTGCTCCAAGGTCCGGTGTCAGTGTACTTTACACCAGTGTTTCAATTCTCATCCTTTATGCATTTTTGTGCCATTTCTGCCAATTTAACTCCATAATATCAGAAATATTTACATGCTACACAGTGGTCCTTATCTGTGAGTTAACGTGGCTGAGCTGTTTTTGTTCCTAGATACTTCCATTCAACAATAATAGCACTTACAGTTGACCGAGGCAGACGTAGCAAGGTGGAATTTTCACAAACTGGCGAAATAGGTGAAATCCTATTGTAGTGCCACATGTAAGGACACTGAGCTCTCCAGAATGTCACATTCTACTGCCAGTGTTTGTCTATAGAAAATGTACATAGTTATTTTGTTGGTTTAATACACATGTTAGCCATGGGCATTGCTAAAACATCTGGATTTAGTAATTAGGAGGAGTGCTGAAATATATTTGCCAATGTACATACACAGCTGGGTGGGTAAGAGTTGTATAAGCAAAACTGCCTAAGCACCCCAAATCTGCATCTGGTAGGTTAGCACGGGATTTGACATTGAGTGTGTTTACATGCACTTAATAATCCAATCATTATTGGATTTCTGCAATTATCTGACTAATCAAATGGTCTTGTAAACAGCATACCCTGATTTCAGCCTAAAAAGTAAGATTAAGAAATCTGATAAAGAGATGGATTTTGTCTCAGGAACTGTGCATGTAGACCCTTGCTCTGATTTCTTTCATTTTCCAGACCGCAATACTGCAAATAAGCAAGCATTTAACATAGCAACTACCAGATGAAAGCACTACAAAATAACAAAGCACTTTGGAGTGACGCTAAAACCAATTACATGCTTCATAAAATGAAGGATGTAAATATTCTTTATCTTCTAGATGATGTATGTCCATGTGTTCACATAAAGTTACTCTTTTAAAAGTTACACATGTTAACATGTTTTATACTGTGAGTTTATTGGCCGGTTGCAAAGCAGAAATGTGACTATTGCCTAACTGGCTTTAAACACAGATTACTGACAAAATGTGATTAACTGCAGTTATTGGATTATGAAGTGCATGTAGGCCCACTCATTCTTTTGCATGTCACTGTGTGGTTCAAGTCACATTTGAAAACCAGTGCATAATTGCGATGCCTCATGTTACAAAAAGCTTCTCAATTTATCATTTAAAAATGGTGTGAACAATAACTGACAAGTGCCTCATACCCCACCTATGCTCATCTTAAATGTGTGCCTTTCAAACTCTCAAACATGCTCCTGTCCATAATGCACTTCTTACTAACTAAGCACTAAGGATGATTCAAACATAAATCTTACCATTTATACATGACACACAAGTACTGTACACTGAAATACCAAGGGTAATGGGAGAGCAGTATGTAAACTCATTATGAAGTGGCATTACCTCAGAAGCTTGGGAATGCCCACACTTGCATAGGCTGTAAGGTGTTTTCTTGTGAGTGAGGTTAAATGCTGGCCAGCAAATGCTGCTCATAGCAAGGCAATGGGAACTTGGGCCCGATGGCACGGTGCATTATCCCATCAATGTAGGATACACAAAGTCCATGAAGGGCTGCAAATGGTCACCCAACAGTGAAATACAGTGTCAATGACACATTTAGGCAGACTAGTAGACCCCAAATAGGTATGCCATGAAAACTCACCCCACACCAGCCTGCACAGTATTTTGTTCACAACAGGTCTATGGCTTCATGGGGTCTGCACCACACACAAACCCTACTATCAGCCCAAAACAACTGGTACCGTGATTCATCAGACCAAGCCACATGTGGCCCGTCCTCTAGTGTCCAGTTAGCAACCTCACGAGCCCAAGTAAGGGGTTGTGTCCAGGGTCATCCTGTTAACAGAGGCACTCTGGTGTCTCTTTTGCTCCCATATCCCATGGAAGCTACAGAACGCTGCACTGACCTGCAGGATATGCGTGTGGGGCCTCCTGTATTGAATGTGGATGTGATAAGTCGTTTGTTTGTTTGCACAGACAATTCTAGCCAGACGTGCCTTCCATTGTGAGTAGTAATGCTTTTCTATTTGTATTCCCAGTACATGTGACACTGTGAATCAAGGACTGTTAAATGCCCATACAACTTCGACAATGGAATGTCCCATCTTTCTGGTACCCAACATCATGCCTCATTCAAACTCTGATAATTCACATCGCCTTGCCATGAACATGCTGACCAGTGTTTAACCTCACTCACAAGACAACACCTTACAGCTTATACAGGTATGGGCATTCCCAAGCTGTCCCCTGAGATACCACTTCATAATTAATTTTCATACTGCTATTTTATAACTTTTGGCAGCAGCTTAATTAAAGTGTATTTGATATCAACAATTTTAGGCAAAAAAATATTCAATTCACTGAGTTACCCCAAATCAGTATTAGACAGCTCATTCTTGTCTTCCATTTAATCATATAATGTAAATCATGGTTTCTCAACCTGTGGGCCGTGGACCACCAGTGGGCCATGAAGCAGCCTCTAGTGCTCCATAGGCCTGTACTCAGGTGGAGGCAGTAGTTTGTAGTGAGCCAGAAACGTCATATTTAACCATATTAGTGTTATATTAAGTATATTAATATAATTATATGTATATTCATGTAGACATTTACAAATAAAGCGCCACAGTAGCAGACTAATTAAACATCCTCAGTCTGAGACAACACAGCCGCTGGCCAGCCACTGATGGAAAGGTTTCTTGCGGTGCTTTCACAGCTACCTTGTTTGAATTTGGACATATCATAGTTTTTCTTTCACCAAATTTCTTGGAGAAACTGTATTTATCAAAGTTGATTTTAGTATTCCGGTGGGTTGCTATGCTTTGAAGTAATTATCAGGTGGGCCTTGGGGCATAAAAGGTTGTGAACCCCTGACATAAATGAGGCTTTTGGTGGTGAAAAGTGTTTTTGCCCCATTACTCCTCTAGGTGGCACTGATGCACCAAAGATCTTTTGGTTGCAAACAGGCATACTGTATAAGCCTCACTCAAGAAACCTGCCCTAACAGTAACCGCACAGTTAAACAAGCAACACTCATGCAAATAACAAATATAGGTGTACGCGGTGTAATCCAGGGCCATGTTCTAAAGAAACAGCAGATCCTGTTTTCATAAGTGATTTCCAAGCGCTTCACTTTAATCTCCTTTATAGACGCTGGCAGGATATTATCTGAATCAAGGCTTGTGTGGTTAATGAGAAGTGTTATTAACCGTGTCCTCCAGCAAGAGGAGCTTTGTGTTCACATTCACAAATAGGATTGCCAGTTAATAGTTTTCCTCCAGGACACTGTATCTAGAGCAGCCTTGTTGTTTCAAATGACAGCTTCTCAAACAATGATTTATGAATTATTCAAAGCTTTTTAGATGTAATTGTTCTTCCATTTTGCTGAAGAGTCCTAGTTTTCTATATAAGGATTAGATTTTTTGTAGTCCACTGGCTACCCTGGGGAAGACTCAAAAATGGTCTTGAACTTTCAGTTATTCTTTTTAGAATGTTGGCTTTCTTTTTGGATACATGCCTTGGGATTTGGCCTATAACTTCTTTGAGGATTTTTTCCCCCCCTTGCCTTAAAAAATAGATTTAAAAAAGAGAAAACACATACATTATTAAGAACTTGGTAAGAACGGAAAGTATTAAATAGCAAAAAAAAAAAAAAACTGCTGGCTGCTGTTTACTTGACTATTTAGAATGAATTAATTAAAAAGAAAAAAAGAAAAAAGAAAGTCAACTTTATCGTACGTAGCCTAACAATTCAATACAATCATCAGCTTTTTACACACTGGTGCGCTTGTGCTCTCCGGTCTTCCTTTGGAGCTTATTTGCACTTTTTTCCATGGAGTTTCCACAGAGAGTCCCATTTTCATGCTAAGTCCCTCCACACTCGGGCACGGGCACAAGGACATATTTCCACAGCACTGGCAAGCCCAGCCTGGCAATTGTGAAGGCTGGGACAGAGGATTACAGATCCCAGCAGATGTCGGAAGATTTCGCCAGGACTTGGAGAACTGAGGCCACACTGGCAAAAGTAAAGAGAGAAGAGCATCTGCCCGCTAAGGCTTTTGAAGACATGCAAGTCACCTCCCCAGCCTTCTGTAACCTCCCAGGCTTTCAACACAATGAAGTTATTTCATTTATCTTTATCATATACACTCATAATCAAAAGAATAGTTGTACCCAGAAGGAAGTGTGGGATTGCAGTGCTATTGGGAAGGAAGATAAAGGTTACCAGGAACAAGAAATGATGATAAATTTAGACTGATATGGGCAATATTTATTGAGGTACACATACAGAAGTAGTGTCTCAGTATGACGTTGGGCCACCATGTTTGCTAACGCCGAATGCCAGACGTCTCAGCATGGAGTTGTAGAGGTTCCTAATGGTGTCCTGTGATAGTCCATCCCATGCAGCTTGAATATTCTCACACAGTTCCTGCAGATTTTGCGGTAGGGTGGAGGTGGAGTGACACCAGGCCTTCTGGACATGTGAATTGTGACAACAAACCATTCATCTTGGTGCTAACCATGATGCCTCCACACAGATTTGTCTTTATCACCAAGTCAAAAGCAGGACTCATGACTGGAGATGACCCGCTGGCATTCTGAGTCACTCCATGACAGTCTGAAACAACACCACTGCAGTCTTTGGGAACAGTGATGTGGTGTTAGGGACAGTTGTCGTTATGGTCTGAGTGCCGTCTGCCAATGGTGCTGGCAGTAACAGAATGGCTCATGAAGGTCATCACTGCTCCTTGAATGTCCGCAATCATGGCTGTTGGGTCAGTCTGGTACAGAGATAAGGCCCGTCCTTGCTTTCATCACATGCAAGGCCAAGAGTGAAACTTGAACCGTTCACATGTCTCACGGTGTCAGACCCACCCATCAAATTTCATGCCTCAGTTGATTCCTTCTGGGTACGACCATTGTGCTCCTATTCTTTTGACGATGTTTGTAATTAGTCAGTTGGATTTTTTAACCCTGGAATATGACAACAGGAACTGGGGGAACATGCATTCCTACTAAATGTGATATTCAAGTATCTGCAAGGATTTGAAATGAACAGAATATGAAAAAAAAAAACAAATAAATAGATCATACAAAAGCAGCCACAGAAATTATGCAGGTCTGGAGCTGCGGGCAGTGGTGTAGTGTTAAGAGGCTAAAAAAGATATTATTCTGAGCAAAATCAACAGTTTTAATGGAGGCTGTGAGCTAAAACTACAGATAGCTGCTATAACACTGGATGCTGATGAGGACTCGTTATCTTACACAAGGTATTTTCTCATGTACCAACATGTTGGACAGAAAAATGTCCACTGTTTAGAGACGTAGTTTACATCAGATAGAGTAGTCAGTAAGAGTGGCGCAGTGATATACACGCTCACTCAAAAATACAAGTGAAACCGTCACATTTCACAGCCCTGTTAAAATACAAACACAGCACTTCACTGAACTACTGTCTATGTTTTCTCCATATTCCTGTAATGAAACAGGACAAGTAAAACATAGTGATCTCAGCATTCGTATACTGACATCTCAGTCGGTTAACTAAGTACTGCATACACAGGCACATATCTAAACAGAACAAGTACTTTGCTGCATTAGCGCCTCCCCCAAACTTCACATACAACAACAGAGCAACAGCTACCAAAATAGGGGACTATGTAGACAAATCTATCGTTCCAGGCTGTGAAGGCAATGTCGGCACTTTGTTTAATACCTTCCAAGGAACTGTCAGTGGGTGTGGCTGAGGTTCATCTTTAAACGAGGTTGAAGTTGGCTTCCTATCTGCCAGCTTCTCGATGAAATGTTATGTTCCACCTTAAATGCTACAGTTTGTCCAGGCAGCAGAATGTAACGGTAGCACCAAATCATAAGGTTGTTAATGGGAGTATAAAACTACAAAACAGACGTAACATGCTGAATAAATGCATACTATGGTGCCTCAAAAGCAGTGAGTTGAAACCTACATTATACGGCCCTCCAAATGTATTTAGACATTTGTGCAATACACAAATGTTCACAACTTATTTATATTTATATTGCAACTGTAGCTGTAGTTTTGTTCTATTGAGTGCACTGTCCATATGTAAATACTGTATTTTAACTATCTATACTGTAATACTGTATATTACTGCCCTTGTATTGTTTATTGTTTCTTCTTGGAGAGTGTTTTAAATTTCATTTTATGCAAGTACAGTGACAATAATAGGATTCTACCCAGAAATGCATTTATTTCACTGTGTTGTAAACTGACCATTCGAGGACCTTTCCTAAGGTGCCTTATGTTTTTCAGATCGTCATTGTTCAAGGCTTGTTTTTGCCAAGTTCTGCAAGTTGCCAAAATGCCTTTGTACACTTCTGAGTTCATGATCCAATCAATGAATACAAGCTCATCTGACACCGCTGTAAGAAAAACAGCCCCAGTCTTTCAAGAATATTACTGCAGTCTGGTTGGAATTCCTCTTTAGGCTTTCCGCACACAAAGAGTCTATCATCAGAGTTTGACATCATGCTAAAAGTGTATTCTTTAAAGAATTTAAGCCGGGCGATATGGCAAAAACATATCACAATACCTCAACAAATGTTCACGATATATGATATGTCACAATATTATATATTATTATATATGATATGTAACAAAATCCAGTTAAGCAAAATTAATTTTGCTCTCTTTATAACAATATTACAAAGTTTCAAAAGCATATTGTATTATGACACACTTTACTCACAATAATGATAAATATTGTCACATTGCCCAGCCCCATGATTAATTTTGTTAAACAGTTTATGAAAAAAAAAAAACATAATTTTGCCAATGGTTAAAGGAGTCTAAACATGTTTTGGCACCACAATACTGAGCCTGCTATTGGGACCACTTCTGCTGCTAACAGACGTCAAACAAAAGCAAAAACACTTGACAATAAGGGTACACCTATTAGCGGTACTTAAACTATTTAGTAATGCTCATTAATGTATTAAGTAATGTAGCAATTCATTATTAACTTATGATAGAAATAAGGACCAACAACATTTTAGATTGTATTAAGAAGTTTATAATCCTGAATAAATGCTTAAGTGATGTCTCAGTTAATCATTAAATAATAAGAGTAATTATGTTACTCGATTGGGACAGTAAGAAGTAAGCATTAATAAACAATTTACTGAAGTCTATGATAATTTCAAATAAAATCTTAATTAAGATCTTAAATATGTACATTAAATCACTTTACATTTACATTACATGTGCAAAAGAAGAGGGTTTATCAAGTGCATAACTAATGTAGAGTATATTTCTAAGAGACATGTGCAAGTTTACAGTAAGGGTCACAAAGAACATTAAGATGCTTTTTTTGAAACTGGGCCATGATTACATGGAACAGTGAAACATATAAACATGAAGGGTAAGAACACTCCAGGAGCAGATTAGACAACAGAAATATACATAACTTATTTAATCATTCATTAAGACTTTATTTAAGCATTTAGTATAGATTATAAAATACTTAATACAATTAAGTATTCCTATCTTTAGCATTAGTTAATGACTAATTGAAACATTATTTAACTACATAGTTGAGTCACATTATTTTGACCACCAGCTAATATGCAGAGTAACCGCCGTGTGCAGCACAGGCAGCAGCTAGACGGGCTGGCAGTGACTCACTAAGATCCTGGTAGGGTGTCACAGGTATCTGGAGCCATGCTGACTGCAGTGCATCCCACAGCTGCTTGAGGGTGTGTGGGGGAGGATCCTTAGAGTGAAGATGGCGATCGAGGTGGTCCCACAGATGCTCAGTTGGGTTCAAGTCTTGGGCATAAGGGCACCAGGGTAGTACTTGAAAGTCTTGGTCATGCTCTTCCAACCCATGTTGGATGTTTCTAGCCATATGCCATGTCACATTGTCTTACCCAATCCCACCCATCCCAGTGAAGACAATCAGCACATATGGGTGTACGTGATCTGCAAGGATGGATTCATAACCAAATCAGTTGAGAGTGTCTTCCACACAGATGAGTGGGCCCAGAGAACGCCACAAAAACGTGATTTCCTTCATGACCTATGTGCTGCTGCTGTTGAAAGTAGGAAGTGGTCATAATGTGACTCGACTGTGCATTTAGTAATGCTAATAACTCTCCTAAGTACCATTAATAGATGTACCTTATTGCAAAGTGTTACCCAAATGTCTGTGATTTGAGAGCAGATACGTATCTCTCCTTGATAATCTTTGACATTACATGTGAACAAACTCTACACGGCATTGCACAGCAGTCAGCCTTTTAGTAGATCATTGTGCATTAATGGATCACACATGCATGTGCTGCTACATGATATTCTCTTTAATAAAAAAGTTATTAAAACTGCATGAGCCTTCCTTTCATGTGGTAATTTCAGCCCAGGCATTTCACAACATTCGCTATCTACATTTGTAAAGCAAAAAAGAAAAACTGCCCTTATTGCCACTGCTTACCTTTTTGAAAATGTTCTCTGATATTTTAGTATTGAAGAAAAGTTATAGTACTGTTAATTCACGCAGGAAAGACAAAATAACACAAAAGATTCCTTTGAATAACGGTTTCAGCATCAGAAGGTCTGGTGTAAAAAGCAGTTGAGGATATGGGATATGATCTTGGTCCACATTCTTGTGTCAGTGCATGTTTGGTATGTAATTTTGCCCACTGTTATCCAGAATGTTATGATGCCAGTTTTAAGCATGATAATTTCATTGGTGAACTTTGGAGGAACAAAACTTCTATTCCGTAACCTGTTGGGGGGAAGGTCTTCCTGTCAATCCCTACAGCTCTAAACAGACCCTGAGGTTTCTGCTTACAGTAAGGCACCACCCCTGAGTATTCTGGACTCCTCAACTCCACATAATCTTAACAAAGACACAGTCAAAGCCAGAGACAAAGAGATATAGCAGATATTAAACCCTAAACCAGCCTGAAAGTAGTTAACCAATTTCGTTGTGTGTAGCAACAGATTATGGTGTTATGTTGAAATTCTTAGATTACGCCGAGTAATATCAGGTAACTTGACAAATGATTACAGCTGGTTAATGTTTCAACACATTTTACCATCAGTAAAATGGGCTAATTCTAAAATCAAAATGGGGACTATGTAGAAAACATGTCAGGGTTTTTCATACCGGAATTGCCTACAGACAGCTTCTTAATCAAATGTTCCATTCCACCCCATCAGAATGTAGCAGCAGCACCATTTAAGGTGGAACATAAAATTCGCAAGTAGGTGAATAGGAAGCCAACAGTTTTTTTATAAACCAAATCACAGACTTTTCCCACCCTTTTTTTGACGCCCATAAACAATTCAGCGCTCTACTCATCTTGTAGATTGTTCTGCACCTAAAAAAGGGTTAAGTAAATAAAACTCTGAGCGCTTGCATGGCAAGCAGCTGATGTATAATTGGCTGACAACTGATGTAGCCCTAAACAAGTCTCCTTCATGGGTCCCGCTGATTAAATGAATAATGGCATTTTCTTCATCCTCTTTGATCTCGGGACGATGACATGTTGCCCACACCCTTGTAGCATGTTGTACTCACGCTTTCACTAACTACAGTGACCTACTTTGGAAAGAGTGTTAAGTGGGACTGAAACGTACACAGCTGCAGTAAGCCCTTCATTACCGATTCCAATCTCGTAGCTCGGTGACCACAGGGAGATGTTTCTTAGATCAAATTATGCCGGGTAAAGCATGTTTTCCAGTGAGCAGTAGGAGGCGCTCCGCTAACTTCTGAAGAAAAGTGCCTGTGAGCAGTTGAACAAAGGACCACAAAGTCATCTTTCCAGGCTAGGCAACGTTATATACCCTAGAGCATATGTCTGAATGAGTAGGTAATCTGACATACAGTATTCCAGGACAGAACAAGAGTGCATTGATCATGTTTGCTGTGTCGGGATTGTGGGTATGGAAAAACCACTTCCAGTGTAGTTTTGGGGCAGAGTTCAGATGATTTTCCTTGATTTACAGTTTATTAGCTATTCAAAGCGCAGAAGAACAATCTACGTGCATGTAATCACTGGATCCTTCCGTGCAGAACACTCATTGCATCAGTAACCTTGCTGTGCAGCTCCATTCAAAGGCTCTCTGCTAATTGCACACGATCCTGTCTGATGGCTACATATTACAGTACTATCTTTACACAGACAAACACTGACCTCACCTACCGACACCTTTATCACTGCCTCACTGTTGCAGTTTGACCTTTAATTTACTTTCTGCAAGCCGGAATTCTCCTCACAGACAGTTTGAGGCAAGGGTACCTACTAACATGCCCTAATCCAACTGCAGGACGTTGCGACGTTCCCACAACATTGTGCTGAATGGCAGTCAGCAGTTTTTCTAATGTTGCCTGACCTCATTCCACAGTGCTCAACATTCTGCAGACAACGCTGAGAACCCCCCCCATCACCACCCCCACAAGAGAGCACCCTCCCCAATGGAATGAACACAGAGAGTGGGGAAAAGTATAATGCAAGCAAGGAAAAGAAGTGCTTAAGAATAGATTAAAATAGACAGGTGAAGAGGAGGAGAGGGAAAGTAAGCAGGGAAAACGGGTAGGGGGGGAATAAGGGAGAAGGACTTAAGACAAAAAAGAAAGGGGGATGGGAGGAGGTAAAAGTAACAAGATAAGAGGAAGCGTAAGAGAGGAGTGAAAGAAGGCGAACGGCAAGGGAAAAGAGCCTAGCAAATGGAGAGACTTTAGAGGAGAAATTGGGGGCTGCGAGACTCCGGGCAAAGAAAAGATAAAAGTAAAGAGAAAGCGAGAGTGAGACACGAACGTGTTGGGTAGGCGGGAAAAGGGAGGACGGCCTTTCGTCAGGCAGAGACAAGAGAATCTATACACCGTGTTATCTGAGTCGTCACATTTAGCTCTCTGAAAAGGATACGGACAGCTCATTATCTCGTTAGTCGCGTTCGGGAGAATGAAGGATGATTGTGGACCCTAGATGTAGCTGGTCTGTCTCTTGGCACCAACCTCTCTTAGAAGTGCATCTCTGATAAGAACATATGCTTGCTTAATGTCATTTGGTCATGGATAAAAGAGGCTTTGTTTGAGAAGCCAGAAGATGATACCAGATTGGTATAAAATCAGCATTTCACAAACATAATAGTACTTCAAATGCCCACTCTAACAAAACCTGGATAGTGTTATTAGGTCCTCTCCTCCGTCATGTGACTGGTTCTTCCACAAGGTAAACGCAAATAACGCCCTTGGTATGTAAGCATAGGGCAACAATAACAACAACCTTTCAGCTGCAACTGCGCACATCGTTCTGACTCTGGTGTCAAAGCAGATCATGAGAAGTGCTTATGACGAGCTGACGAGGTGACGGTTGTCTGAATGCTTTCCATCTAAACTACTACTCCTCCATCCCCTGCCACATGGCAAAGCCTGCCTCCTGTCACCGCCAAGGTCGCATCACAGCAGCTCGCTGCAGAGTTCAGCACATGCGTGACTTTGAGGATGGGAAGATGAGGTAGGTGCAGGAGTGATAGTCAGCTTAAATGGCATGATTTCGGGGGCAATTTCCTGTGGAGAACAACTGGCTCAAGTCGAGTGACGATGGCATCGAGATTTGCACAGACTGCATCTATGGCAATCAAACTGGACGATATAAATATCAGAAAAAGTGTCGTCCTTTAAGATGCTTAAACAGCTGATAAATAATTCATTAAATTAATATTTTTTTTATAGCCCGGGATAATGGCCTATCAGGTTACTATAAGAGTAGCCTCATGACATCACGCACAGGCAAGAAGGTACGGCTCAATGTTTACATCTCAAATGCACAATAATCATAATTGTAGATTACTTAAGGTTTACTTACATGTCTGCCTTGCAATGGTCTGGCATCCTGTCCAGGGTGTTTCCTGCCTTCCGCCCACTGAACACTGGGATAGGCTCCAGCACCCCCTGCAACCCAAAAGGATAAAACAGTTTACAAGATGAGTGAGTGAGCTTACTTACATCCTCTGAAGACATGTCCTTCACCGAGAATGGCCTGAGTTCTCTTTAAATACTCTATCAACAAGCTCGCAATTATTATTATTATTATTATTATTATTATTAGTCATCTGGTTGGAAATCTGCGAGGCAGTTAAACAACCCACCAGAGAGGTCTCCAAATCCCAGAGTCTTCCATTATGTATCTTTAAGGAGGCATCTCGGTGGTGTTTACCATATTACCCACCATGCTGAAACGTGTCAGAGACACACAGATGGCCCCTCACAATACTGTCTAGTTCGGCTGTGGCGCCCCCTGGGAGAACGTGGGACACTCAATGAAAGAGACTTTAGTTTGTACATATGTTGTCATTGTTAGCTAAAGTATGTGCACACATGTTTCACGTGCTGTATTGTGCTGGGCTATGGGTCTAATTAGCGGGGTAGTTGGTGCCAGCGGTAGTACCTACAGTCACATGGAGACATGTGGCTATAGGTGACCTGCCTGCTATCCTGGTCATTCAGCAGCACTGAGCGGCAGGTCTTCCCTGCTGCTTTGTTCAATACATGGCAATAAATGTTCAAAGCCCTATGGTTCCTGCCTCTCCTTCTTTGCCAAGTTATCACAATACAATCAATGCAACTGGTGGGATATTGCAAATGAACTCAGAGGCCTACCAAATGATCCTATAAAAGTGGCTGTAGTGAGAACATTTTTTCAGCAGTTTTCATTCCTTTCCACATACATTTCTTTTTAAATGTATGTTAAGCTAACCACACACTAGAAGACTTTGAAAAGACTTTGCTGCTTCCTGTTTGGTACTGGAGAGAGCTCACTTATTGGTTATTTACAATGTCCACATCACTAAAAACTTAAATACAGCTAATATTACTAATCACCAAAAGAACAGTTGCACCCAGAAGGAAGTGTGGGATTGCAATGCTATTGGGAAGGAAGATAAAGGTTACCAGGAACAATAAACGCTGATAAATTTAGACTGATATGGGCAATATTTATTGAGCTACACATACAGTAGCAGTGTCGCTCAGTATGACGCTAGGCAACCATGTTTGCTAATGCAACATGGCAGAGTCTTGGCATGGAGTTGTATATTCTCACACAGTTCCTGTAGATTTTCCCGCATGGCCGAAACCTGAATCATTCGCATGTCTCACAATGTCAACCATACCCACCAAGTTTCATTCCTGTTGGTTGATTCCTTCTGGGTGCAACTACTTGTGCAACTATTGAAGTTGATGAGTAGCCCAAGACTCCAAGACAAGCTATCCTGATGACCTTACACTAAACAATTGTGATGATGGGAGCGCGCTGCAACTCTAGAAAGACTCACAAGATATTATTACTTGATAATTGCTTGAAAAGACGTTTGGCGTAATGTTGGCATTAGCTGTTAGCTTAGGAATCCATGTGCTCAACCGTCGATCAGAAACATACCCAGCCTGAAACGAGGGTTTTCTCTGGCCACTGAATAAACTGATTGAGCCGGTCATGGTGGTGATTCTGTTTGCCCCTCATCTCGGGAAGCAGCCTATGCTGTAGAATAACAGCTACAACATGAGATGCTTCTTGGTAAATAGTGTAGGAGTTTGTAAACCTAGCACTAAATCGAATTACGGGAAACAAAGTTGAGCAAAGCAAAGGCAAAACATGCAACTAACTACCTCTAACTTGGCTTGCGCTTTGTCTGACAAGTAAGCTAAAGTGATTTGGAAGCATATGTTGTACATTTTCACCTTCATAAAGCGGGTGCTAAAAACTCGCTTTCACAGGCAGCACAGAGCTGAGAAATACAAAGGCATGGTGAGATCTCCTCCTTGTTAAAAGACAAACCCCACAGAGAGCATCTTCCAGTCACAAGATGTTTGTCACATGTTCAAGAACAGCATGACTTACAACATGGATCATATTCTCTGGGCAAAATGATAATATTACTATCACCATCTATCAGTTATGAATCCTTCCCCAAGCCTATTAAAGCATGATTTAATCATCCACATATCAAAGAAATATGTTCATATCACTCATGCTGGAAATGGCTGAATTATTGAACATGTACTGAGTGTGAGTATCGCAGGGATATTATGAGTGGTTTTAATGATGAAAGTCCTCTGTAAGTTTCATCATCATATCATTTAAAGCCATATTATATTTAGTGCATGAATGTCTTCAACAGAAATATTACTGACACGGTTCAGGACCCCATAAATCATTGTTGCCTACATGAAGCTGAAATATGATCAAAATGCAGTGAGTTTCACGGTCAAACATCCTAATTTAATGTGCTGTTCTTCTTCATGTGTCAGTGATGCTTATAACAGTTGTCTGGTTAAATTATGTAGATTTGTCAGAGATTGCATGCAGTCTCTAGTTGCCTGTTGTTGCAATGTGGGGCGCAGGCCTCATTTATGGTTAGCTGCTTTTTCATTATTTAGGCATGTCTTCTATGAGTCTGTACATGGCATTAAATCTTAAATCGTGATTACCATTAACAGGATTCCTTGTGAAAGAGCTCTACAAAACTCTGTTTGTGTAGTTAGTCTATTTGGGGGAGGATGAAATCATGTAGAAGCCGTTTTTTTATAAATAGCTCATTGAGGAAAGCAGAACTGCTTGAACCAATTTGGGCCCTAAAAGAAATCCAAGAGCCCGAGACGCTCATGGCATTTTGGCTTTTCTAAAAAAAGACAGACCGACTCCATGACTCGTCTTATTCTGCTCAGAATAACACTTTTTATTTCCCTAGGAAAGACCTGCAGACCCTGGAAGCAGCTGTACTCGTTATGAATTTGCGTAGGAAGGCCGTAATTGGATGGGTCACCTCACAGTTCAAATTTATCATCAATTTACAGCCAGAAACCCCCCGAGGCAATCTACTGTTAGAGAAAAAGAAGAAATCTAACAGTAATGCTTATATTTGGTGTGTCTGGGGATGGATAAGGTCAAGGATGAGACATGCTAATAAAAGACACACTGTATGTGACCCTATGGGGCGACGGTTCAGCTCCGCAGAAAGGCAAAGCTTTTGAATATAAATGCACGGATGTAAAGGGCTTTCAGTGCACTGACTGGCAAACTACAAACAACTAGCTTCCCCTCAGGGTATGGTCAAATTACGACAGAATATTTAAGGCCTTGTCCTTCTATAATAATGATGGTGCTTGCTAATACAATATTGCCCACACTAGTATTATCAGTAAATAAGTTGGTTTATGAGGAAGACAGGCAAAAGCAAACCATTCTCAAGAGAACAGGGTTGTGGAAAGTCATCTGTTAATTGGAAAAGACTGGCACAAACATAGTTCAGTACTTTGGTTTTCAATACTTGCGAGACCCTACTATTATCACAGTGCAACACATTAAAACTTTCAAGTGATATCTCAGTAAGACTTTCTTATTAGTCCTCACCATGTTGCCCATTAACGCTGAGGTTTATAGTCACTAAAGCTCCGGGTATATAAGATTAGTAGATTACAGTTAGCCTTTCCTTTTCATCTGAGCTGTATTCTTTGACTTGAATCGATGTAACCACCAGGAGGAAAAGCCCGACCAGCACTCTACAGGCATTAGACAGTATATCTGAATGAAAGCTTTCAGATACAAAAAAGTTTCAAATTCATCAAAACATGAGATCAGTGAAGGACAGTGCGGATGGTCACATGGTGGTACTCTGGAAAGGATCACTCTTCTTACATACTTGAGATGATTCACCAAACTTGTTGTGCCTCCATGGTGTATTTTTGTTTCTCATGTTTTCTTTATTCTTATCCATTTAGAACACTTCCACTTAGATAAATTCTTTCCCTTTACGTTTCAAAATGTTTCGGATACCTCACATAAACGTGTGATAAAATAACTAAACCATCTAAAATGTATTTAAAGCATCAATGTGTAACCTCTAGTGGTAAACTTGCGTATTGCTACCTACTAAACGCTGCCGACCCACCCTTCCCTTCCCTGAGAAACTATGGTGGCCGGAAGGTTTTCTGCTGTTGACTTTCTTTGCATGCCTTTTCGATGGTGAGGATTCTCTTCTGCTTTCTTCTGTTTTTTTGTGATAAATAATAAGTACAATCCTCCATTTGTCAAAATCTGTTTTCTCAAACTTCTACAAACACAAAACAGCACCAGTGATCCAGTAATTTATTCAACCCATCAAGCGGTCCTACTTAGCATGTTCATATTATGTGTACAGTGCAGTAACTGAGTGTTTCAAACATTTTACTGTGTACAGGACTCAGGCTTGATACACTACTCCACCTGTGATAAGCTGATTTAGTCCATAAAAACATTCATGTAATACTGGTATCATTTCCCATAAGGACATTCACTAGTGTCTTGTTTGAATTTTATCGCTCCACCTTACATAGTGCAGCAGTTGCATTATGATGCCCACTTTTCTAGCCTCATTTTAATAAATGTTACATAAATGTTAACAGATTAAAAACACGGACAAATGCATCAGCATCTGTAAAAGTAAGCTGTTGCTCTGAATCCTGTACCCGGATCTGTTTTAATAAGACAAAACCATCTGGGATTGTTATTAAATACAGTTTCAGCAGTGGATATATAGTGAAAAGGGAGATTCTATATCATCCTATCAATTGAAGACATACAAAAAGAAGTGTAGGGCAGTGAAAAAGGGAAATTTGAGAAAGTGAATTAAAGCAGGAATGGAGCAGTTAATGGTGAATGATTGGCAAGGCATGCATCACATAAAAGGAGCTCTCAGAAACAGGGACAAGGAGCTCTTCTCTGGCCGTGTACAAGGGGTGACCAGGGGAGAGAGGGAAAAGGAGAGAGAGAGAGAGAGAGAGAGAGAGAGACAGACAGAGGGAGAGAGCAAGATAGAGGGCATAATAAGAGTCAGACCCCTACATCCCCAATGCAATTACAGATCAGCTGCATCTGGCCCTTCGGCAGCAGGCAGCTGAGTGCAGGACTGCCCTCTCTCCAGATCTCACTGCACTGTATTACCTTATGTTTGTGTGAGCGTATGAGTATGTGTGATTAATGTAGTGCTAGAAGGCAACCAGTGGCCTCCTTGATGCCTTTGTACAAAGAACAAAGGTCGTATTTGCAGTAAAATTGTAGTACTGCAGGTATGTCTTTGTCCTGTATCTTCATTAACATTACATTAACAGCAGTTAGTAATAAGTAGAAGCACCAGATTGCTGTTGGTATTCAAATAGACTGCATGTGTTTCATTGCAAAAGTGCACAGAAAATTCGGGTTAGGATGTCATATCAACTTGTAAACAGCTACAAATGCTTTTGCATACTTTGCAACCAACATTTCTGGCATATCAAAGCTTCATCTCACACAGCATTTGCTGCTGTCCATCATGACCACAGTTATGCTAATAACAATAATGATGATATTATAGGCTTACTCAGTATGGCACATGTTTTGTTTGCTTGGTCGTATGATTTCCGGTTTCAAGCGGTGACTGATGAAAGCATAACAGACCTTGCCTACTGTAAGAAAGCTTATAAGAGAGACTGATATAGGGGTTCAAAGAATCAGAGAATACTTCCCTCTAGGCTTACTATAGTTCTCCAGGGAGGAGGTAAACATGGCTGTAGCCGTACCTCCAGCACAATTACCAGTTTAATATGTTTCTGTACTAGTGCACAGCAATTGCCCCCCTCAATTGTCTATACAGTTATGCTGTTATTGCTCCCACATATCCATACTGAGTTTTTGGAACAGCACCTCGTGGACCTGGTATTCATGCCTCCACCCAACTCTTCCATCCATCCCTCACTCTTGCTTAGCAGGCTAAACATGGGAGCTATTAACACGATATAATCCACCAAACAGTGATAACAACATAGATTACATTCTGTTCCACCACATGATGTCCTTACACTAGTAGAAATACATGATGCATTGATTTCTGAGAAACTCTGAGGAATAGACTCCTGTTGCTCTTACTTGGGAAATGAATGGTAAGGGAAACACTCCTGTGTCTTGTTTAAACGCAGGGGTTGTGACGGGCCTTTTAAATGAAATTTACTGTGATTGGCCATTTTCCCTAGTTTTCCCCCCCATTTAGTCGTTTCCAATTCCACCCCCTAGCTAGATCTACGTTAGGAGAGTGAACGACTGCACACCAACTCGGGTGAAGCACCACAGCATCTTTTCAAACGGCCTCTAATGAAGCACCATTGGACAGCTCAACACGTTTGAAGAAGAACACTAACTGCCAATTCTATTATGTCACCTAGCAGACATCTATATTGGGTGTCAGTGACGGGGAGGGGGAATAGATGGCCTTTCTACGGACCCAGAGAGTGAGGCCAATCCAATTGTGCTCTCCTGGACTGGGCAGTTGGCTGTGGCCTCACCAGGGGGTTATTTTCTTCTAAACGCATCAGGTAAAGTGATGTAAAGCACGATGCCACTGGACTGAAGCAGTGGAAATAAGATATCATGCTTCACTATGTGCCAGTCTGATGGATGAATCTGGAGAATGCTACCTTTTAGAATACTTAGTGCCCTAGTTTGGCATAATAGGGATAATGGTCAGGGGCTGTTTTTCAGGTTTAGTGCGCGACCCCTCACTTCCACTGAAGGTTAATGTTAACGGTACGGCATGCAAAGACATTTTAGACATTTTTATGCTTGGGTAAGGCTCTTTTGTTCTAGTATGACTATATCCTGGTGCGCAAAGCAAGGTCCATATAGACATGATTTGATTAGGTTTGGTCTGAAGAAACTACAGTGGCCTGCACAAAGTCCTGACCACAACCCCACTGAACATCTTTGGGATGAATTGGACTGTTGATTACAAGCCAGGCCTTCTCATCAAACATGTGCCTGACCTCACAAATAGTCTTTTGACTGAATAGTCCCAAATTTCCACCAGTGTTCCAAATTTTTGTGAAACTCCCTCAGGCTGTTATAACCACAGAAGAGTGGCCTTTGGAAAGGGATGTCTAGCTAAGCTCATACAGGTGTGATGGTCAGGTGTCCAAATACCTTTGGCCATATAGTATAAACGCTATTAAATTTTGTAAAACAAATGTATACACTCACTGACAAAAAATATAACACACCCAGACAGAAAGTAGGCAACTCAGCATGCAGTTATGTCTCAGGCAGATAAGTAAATGATTACAGGTGTGGTCTGGTTATGTGAGGGCACGCACACATGTCGAACAGGCCCTGGACAGCCAAGACAGAGCACCAGTAGAGAGGACTGTTTGATCCGCCGACAAGCACAAGCAGCTCCCACAGATTCTGTGTTCACCATCCAGACACAGGTGACACTTTTGTTACACAGCCCTGTTCTTGTCAGACAATTTCCAGGCATTTAGCAGATGGAAATTTGGTGTCACAGCAGTCATTATGCGTTCTGCCATTGACAGCCAGCCTCCATTGCCTTTGTTTGCAGTGGTGTCGTAAACGAGAAACCTGGACTGCAACTGACTGGAACCGTTCTGTTTTGAATCTGATGACGGTCAGGTTGAGTAAGGAGGCCTGAAGGCCTTGGCATAGTGAGTGCTTTAATCCTGCCATTGCTGTGGAGCGACACACTGCCCCAACTGCTGTGATGATGTGGGGATGCAGGCACATACAACAGTCGGTTATTTTTATTTAAAGATAAGTACAGTCACTTAATATGCCTGCCGATAAACAAGAAATAATTATTTCAGCACAGGTGATATAATAACTAAACGGTTCAGGTCTACCGTTCTCCTTTTCATCTAAAAATAATTTAAATATTGACTAATTTGGTTTTATTTAGGAGTTCATTATTAATGAGAGATGAAAGACGAAGGGTCATCCTACTGAAGAAGCTGTAAAAGTGAAATTAAAAAGACAGGCTAGAAGCGCTAATTTTTAGGATAAATATGTTGCTTGCTGCCCGACGCTATATTCTGTAATTAAATCAGGCTCCAGATCGTTCATCATATGCCACGTCTCTTTTAGTTCAAAAATATGTTCATGTGACTCTGCTGACTTTCTAAACGAGGACATCAGATCTGAAACGTATGCAAATTGATTTACTGATTACTAGATAATGTATATGGAGAAAAAACATGAACGAATAGTCGAATCGTCGGCCAGGGCAGGCAAATCCGATTCGACTGACATAATCGGAGTCAGGTAAAGCCCTACTTGTAACCCCCTATTTTTGGCAGACCATTTCCAGGCATTCAGTAGAAGGAAATTTTGTATCATGGCGACCATTACATGTCCTACCATTGACAGCCAGCCACCCTCACCCTCATTTGCAGTGGTGTCGTGAACAAGAAACCTGGACTGCGACTGACTGAACTGAAGCGTCTTTAGTGACAACTTGAGGTTCTGCATGGAATCTCATCATCATTGTCAATGAGCATACATCAAATTATTGGGGTATACAAGCCCTTAAAAGCTCTTCATGTCATACTAGTAACTACGGAGCAGAAATTATTGTCATATGATGACTGAAGACTTTGGATAAGTCAGCTTAGCACTCTTCCTTTGTTCAAGTGTCGATCAGTAACAGTGCTATATCCCATCAAGTGGTTTTACTTGATGCTCTCTTGGTAGAGTAGAGTTTGTGTTTTATGCTTTGTCATGCGGTCAACCCATGGATGGATTGCTTTGGAAACTTCACATTATGACATCAGTCACAGTATATAAGGACTTTCTGTAAGGTCTTCAATAATGCCATACAAAGAGGACCTTTTCATATAGAAATTCACATTACTCAGTTACAAGACTTTGCCTAAACCCTATGAAAATGGTCTGCGCTGCAGTGATGTTGACAACAATAACACATTTAGTCACAGGGCCTGGAGATAAGACTGGAGTTAATGCTGAGAATTGTTTTATATAACATTTTACCTTTCAGTCATAAAGCTCTTTACATTCTGTTTCTCACTGGCAAAATAAACACATAATATGAGAAGCAGAAGGTTAAACAACGCCAAACTACAGTACTCCTTTGATTTGCAGGTTTGGACTGTTTGCACAGAAAACACAGGTGAAAAACATCTACCATAACCACATCATCCCTATCATACATGAATGTGTCAAAACATTTACAATTAAAACAGCTCCTTATCAAACGTGTGGCTAGAGCAAACTGCAGATAAATCAGTTTCTCACCACAAACAATGCCTCATCTCCTCGCATAAACATTCGCTAGGTAAATTATTCCCTGTTAATGGATTTTACACAACACCAAAGTGAGTTAGCAAGCGAGAGAATGTGACAAATTTGACAATGTGAGCGGATGTGTGAGAGAAAGAGTGTGTGAGAAAGAGCGAGAGAGAGAGAGAGAGACACAGAGAGATGGAGAGAAATAGAAGCGTAAAAGAGCAAAGCAACAAAAGAAGGCAGCTGTGTCTGTGGCAGAATGAGAACAGAGCAAGTCTTTCTCAATAGCAGGGGATCGGAGGGGTCACGCGGAATCACTCCAAGACAATTAATCAGTGGCGTTCTCTTCACCTTGGCTCCTGGGCACTTTGAGTTGGCAGCCGGCCAGGGCCAACAGTATCCCGCAGTGTGTCTTAGGAGTGCCTCAGGAGCCTCGGCTTACACTGTAGGGTGCAGCAACTAACCACCTAGACTTCTAAAGGAGTGGGGTGCATAGAATGCCAACTATCTTTACATCTCCATTCTGGAATTCTCTTTCATGGTGAAGCTCAAGCTCAGGATTGAGAAGTTCTAGCAGGATGTCCAGTAGGCAGATACTCATGATTGTTTTTCTTCTGGACCGTTTACATCACTTCCTTGAGATTGACGGCCGAGGTGGTTCATTGCAGAGGTCTGAGCGATACCGATTTTTCCCTGCTACCACAAGATTTCATCCCGCTCCCACAGAAAATCTCCCACCCGCAACCCAAAAGTTTTGTCCCACTCCTGCCCGCAGGCCCATAATGTTGGTTTCTATCTACGTTAGTCATGACAAAAACTGCTGGAGGCCAGACATATTTGGCTTTGTCATGTGCTCACCTTTCCTAAGAGCACTTCCCACAGCTGTGACACTCTGACTGTCTATGCCATTTCCGAAGCCAACAAGAAAGTAATTTATATTATTCACATGATTGGTTGCTTCTATTTAGAGCTAATTTAGAGCTTTACTACTGAGAAATTTAGTACTAATATACACTCATCATCAAAAGAATAGTTGCACTCAGGAAGAAGGGTGGGATTGCAATGCTATTGGGAAGGAAGATAAAGGTTACCAGGAACAATAAATGATGATAAATTTAGACTGATATGGGCAATATTTTTTGAGCTACACATACAGAAGTAGTGTCTCTCAGTATGGCATTGGGCCGCTATGTTTGCTAATGCAACGTGCCAGACGTCTCTGCATGGAGCTGTAGAAGTTCCTAATGGTGTCCTGTGATAATCCATCCCATGCAGCTCAAATATCCTCACACAGTTCCTGCAGATTTTGCGGTATGGGGTGGAGGTGGAGTGACACCAGGCCTTCTGGACGTGTGACAACAAACCGGTCATCTTGGCACTGACCATTGTGGCTCCACACAACAAGACAAAAGCGGGACTCATCACTGAAGATGACCCATTGCCATTCTGAGTCACACCATGACAGCCTGGCACGGCACCATTGCAGTCTCTGGCGACGTTGACATGATGTTAAGGACAGTCAACGTAATAGTCTGCCTGCCAATGGTGCTGGCACTATAAGGATGACCCAGGGAAAGCATCACTGCTCGCAGAATGTCCTCAATTGTGGCTGTTAGGTCAGTCAGGTTGCCTTGTCCTTGTCCAACACATGCACGACCGAGCAAAAAACTTGAATCATTCGCATGTCTTACGATGTCAAACATATACCCACCAAGTTTCATTCCTGTCGGTTGATTCTATCTGGGTGCAATTATTTGAGTGTATTTTGTTGCACAACGTTAATCCTTTTTGCACAATTTAAAAGCTCTAGTTACCCTTTCAATTTGGTGAATATTTATGACGGACAGACCAATAGAATTTGTCCAAAATTGCTTTTTATCAATCTCCAATTCAGGTTAAGAAAGTTGTTTTATCCTCCTGTAAAGTTCCATTCTGGAGGTTTTTTAAGGTGACTGGATAATTCCATGATAATTTCAATGATAATTCAATGATGCAGGTTGCAAAGTAACCGCTGCCAATTTACTGACAAAATTTTGTTTATTCATTCATTGTTTGCAGCATGAACGGGAAAGTGGACAATGTTTAGAGCATTAAGTAGTTTGATTGACTGGGCAATCAATTTAAGCAAAAAACAAGCAAACAACTTAGCCTCAAAAAATGTTTGACCCCCCAAAAACATATACATGAAATTATACAAAACAAACCTTCACTATAACACTGTCACATTTTCAAAACTGTCCCCTCCAAAACCTGCCCATATGCCACTGAGAGACATGTAATAACTAAAATCTCAACATCAGATAACAGGAATGACCAGCTTAGGTTGTTGCAGTCATCTGGGCAAACGAAGACCTACTTCAATGACCTTATGTAATTTCACTTTATCCCCTAATTACAAACTCTGTCCTATGCTCCCTCTATGGAACGGAAGCTGGCCCATATAAATTGTGCCATGGCAAATGTTGTTCTGGTTTTTTTAGAGTGATCATCACAAAGTCATTCCAACATCTTTAACCAGCACTACGACAGAGCGCTTATAGTTTGAAAGGAACACAAGGAGCTCTATCTTTTCCTTCTTCCTGCTATCCTCCTTCCCTCTATTGTTCACTATTGAGAAGGCTTCACTGTTATTCACCCTGCTTGATCCCCATGCCAGTTTGCTAATCACAGAGGAGGAAGCCCTGAAGGCATCTGATGTAGCAATATATACGCCAGCCAGTGTGAAGAAACATTTGTCAAAACTGCAATATCAGCCTACTGAAGAAATGAACATCAGGGATAAAAGCCTGCTCATTCCCCCGATGTGGAAAGCCAGTGAATTACATATGATAACAAGAAGCTAATAAAGGAGTTTGCTGAAGTGAACTTTGAGGATGAACTATATTAAACTGGTAGAAATTACAGTAGAAGAAGGAAGATTGTGACATGTTGGGTTTGTCAGTGAGATCTTATATAAATCAGGGTATTATGTGGAATGAGAGAAGAATGTCGGCCAATAGTTTAAGCAATCACAAGCCAGTTTTCCTTCCAGCTGTCGGGTTAAATACAAAGCGAATAACTGACTTCAGACCAGCTACGTACAAGGGAATACAACTCTCTTCATCCCAGAGTGTGTTTATATGGAATTAATAAGACGTTAACAGAAAATCAGATTTTGTCAGTAATCCAGTCAACACGTTTACAAGCACTTGGGTAATCTGATACTGGGGAAACTCCAAGTCTACATGACTCAGGCATGAATAGGATTTCTGCTTTGCAATGAACCAATAAACTCACAGAATAAGACGTGACTTCAATAAAACATAAAACCCAAATTTCATGCCATGTTGTTTTTTTCCCCCCAACAAGTCACTTTAAATGAAAATAAGCTTAACAGACAAAAAAGTCAACTTGCATGTTTAAAGTGGTAGTGGGTTGTGTGATTAGATTCCCAGCTTGAGAAGAGGTGGTACAGTGCAGTGAATGTCTCGTTCCATGTGTGGAAAAAAGGTCACAAAGCAGATGTTAATGACTGGCTAAAAGGAGTGACTGTATTTGGGTGTGCCAAAGACCATAGTGTGAAGGAAGTAGCTGAATGTGCAGGTGTATGGAAGCGTACAGTCATACAGGTCTACCAGCAGTGGCACAAATCCCAGTCTACAGGAAATTCTCCTGACCCAACTGTGCAATTCTCAAACACATGTATGCGAGAATACAGGAGGCAACCAAATCCAAAAGGGGTAAAACACTGGCACCACTTCCTAAAAACACAAAAGATACAAGATCTAAATGCTTCTGAAGCTTGTAAACAGTCTAACGCAATAATGAATTAATACGGACCAAGCATGCGTGAGGTGGGGTGAGCACTATCTAACCAAACTAAAAGCCATATTGTGCATCTCAAATAAAAATCTTAACTTAATGGCATTTTCTTCCTGGGTGTAACATCCTGGCTACAGATGTAATAACCAGGCTACAGACCAAACCCGCTGTGTAATACAGTTGATTCACGGAGGTTCACCACAGGTGGAACTGCTGAACACTAGCCTGGCTAGCAGGCTGCTATGCTAAAGGCCAAGGCTAAAGGCTATCATGATCCCAAAAGAGGTAGATAGGTAGTTCCTTCTACATGCGTTATGTTTGTTCCTCAATAGCAACTTGGACTAACATTAACTCAGATTGTAATTGACTTCACAGTGGGAGAAGAGGGATTGCTCAAAGAAGCTCAGCCACTCATGTAAAGGGATACTGTTAGGACTCATTTACACATTTATTTGTGTACAAAAATAAATATGTCCATTTTAAACTACGTAAATGTGACTGCCCATGCATCCATTACAATGGCATGTTTGTTAAGCAGCACATCCACTAAAGGGCAGTCAAACGTTTATGACATGGTTAATAGGTAAAGCGATGGGTAAAGCGATATCAAATAGATGCGATATCAAATAGATGCAGGGAAGATCCTACTCTGCGACTACAGTGCGTCACACAGGCAGCTGAGCTGGGAAGCCCTGAAGGCCAGAGGTCTGAACAGGTTTTCATGTAGCTGACCACCACCAGTCCAGGCAGCTTTTTAGCTGTAATATAGCCTCACCCAAACAACCGACCCAGGCAGCCACATAGCTGTAAGTTGACCCAAAAGGACTGCTCATGGATGCAACTGAACACCACCAGCCCAGGCAGCACCAGAGCTACGTTGCGACATCATCCGAGCAACCAGCCCAGGCAGCCACAACGCTGTGATGTAATATCGAACAGATACCTGGTCTTAAGCCTGCATCTGTGATGAAGCCTCTGAGCCACAGGTATCTCGGTGGACGTGATATGCGATGGCAAACTTCTCAGCCACCAGTGAAACATCAAAACATACAGACAAACAAAAGACAAAATGATGGCAGCCATATTGTACTTACAACACACACACACACACACACACACACACACACACACACTTAACTTAATTAAGTCACACAGCCTCTTCTCAAAAAGTTCAGTTTTTAAAGTTTCTTCTAGTTGCTGTGTCTGTAGACATACAGCCCTGTGTGTCTCACTTTTAGTTCACTTACACTGTCCCCATGATTTCACTTGGTACTGCTCCATTTCATCCGTATCTATTAGCTTTCGGACAACAGGCAAAACAATGGATGAAGTGGACAGTACAGACAGAAGGTCAGGCCTGTATCCATATCTACATGCAACACTGAGCATAAACGAGCCTTTAGTGTGTTTTGTGCCGTTTCTGTATTGTGTTATATAGCTCAGTGAAACTAATACCTTAGGAAGAGTTCCAACTGGTACATCACCCACTACCATTGTCTTTCCAAGAAATACGGAAGTTAGAGTTACAGATTTTGCCATGAGCACTTTTACAGCCGCTGAGAACCTCAGAAATTGTTTTGTGGTATCAGTCATATGTATCGATGGATATGCTTTTAATGGATTATTTCTCTCCATTGAGAAATCATGCCAGCCCTACAGCACATGCTTTATCATCACTGTACAAAGAAAAACAAGTATCTCCAAAATGGCAACTTTAAAACTAGGTTTTAGGTCTCCTGTACTGTAATGTAAAGTTCATGGAAGCAGACTTTTTCCAAGCAATTTTGGGCCATTTCTGTTGCTCAATTCATCATGAAATTTCCAAACCGTGTAAACAGTGTGTTCAAATGACGCTTAAAAGTAAAAATGGATATGCATGTTTTTATTAGGACAGCGGCAATATGTTCTATTGTGGTTTAGGAATGGTAAACAGTAGTTCTTGTTAGTTCCAACCAAGTCATTTAGCTTTAGCTCCTAAAACATTCTGATATCTTGCTCTCAGTGAGGATTCTGTACAAATTTGACCTTTATTTTAGAGCTGCTCTTTCTCTCCATGTCTCTTTTACACACACACACACCAAACAAGTGGGTATTGTAATACACACTCTTTTAATCCCATAAAGGCCATGTCTGTTTCAGTGTTTCGCACCCTAATGTGTAACTGAATGGGAAGAAGACAGCCCCAGGCTATGGCTCCTCACTCAAACAAAGACTTGGGTCATTTGTTCCTGTGTCTTACAGCCTTATGAAGCAACTTGTGCAATGATTAACGCCAACCCCGACTGCACCAGACTTTGTGTCTGTGTCTTCAAATCCAACACAGCTCGACATCATTCTCCTGTCTTCACAAGACCACGTACGATCTTGGACATTCCCCCTTTCATACCGATCTTGGTCAAAGTCTCCCTTATCAACTCTTAGTTATATCAGCATGCTTCAGGTCAGCCGTCTGTGCCACTGTTGGGTTTGTAACACAGATCAGTTTGGGGGAAAAATTTAACCACTTTAAACCTTAGTGTTTTAAACATAGTTACTTTTTTTAAGAGAATTAAATGGCTTCTAGAAGTTCCTCTTATCCACATTTCTGCCAGTGTGAGGTGAAAATCCAGCCACGTGCACAGAATTACGAAAGCTTCCTGGATTATCACATCATCGAATCAGCCAATGGCTCACTTGTGTGTACTTCATAAATGGGTCATGTCTGGAGAACTTTTCCCCCCCCATTTCCCATCTATTAGTCATGTAGTGTGTGGTAACTATAACAAACCTCTCTGTTGCTGAGAGGTCCAGCTAGAAGCGGTAGCTGTAATGAACTGTGCCTAACCCAGCTCTTCACAAAGTTTTGCCTTTGCTTCCACCATCATCTTTTGGATCCCTTTTGTATAGAAATGCCGCCTCATTGGAATCCCACATTGTGACATACTGACCAGCAATAGGAACCAAGAGGCACAAAGCAAACAGAGCAGCACACTCTTTCAAAACTATGTACACTCATCATCAAAAGAATAGTTGCACAAATAGTTGCACCCAGTAGGAATCAATCAACAGGAATGAAACTTGGTGGGTAAGGATGGGCCTTATTGTTGTACCTGACTGACCCAACAGCCACGATTGCGGACAATTAGCAAGCAGTGATGCTCACCATGAGTCATCCTGTTAGTACCAGCACCATTGGCAGACGGCTGCACGACGCAGGACTACATGCACACAGGCCGTTACGACGACTGCCCTTAACACCACGTCACAGTTCCCAAAGACTGCAATGGTGTTGTGCCAGACAGTCATCTTCAGTGACAAGTCCCGCTTTTGACTTCCACTGAATCTGTGCGTTATCACATCTCACACGTCCAGAAGGTCTGGTGTCACTCCACCTCCTCTCTAAGTAGATCTCTGTCACAACACTTAATGTATGTGTACATGCATCATGATTCCAGATATCAATAAAATTTGAATGGAAATCTATTGAACCGTCTCTAGCTACTGAAGCTTGATTTGACTGCTAAACTCGAGTGAGAATATGGGTTACAGAGAGATGGACAAGCCCTCCAAGTTACTTGCAGCCAGTGAGCAGATCTTGGAATTGCTTTCCCTAATTCTGAAAACCACTGAGCGTTGCATGCATACTCCAAAACTGTTCTCAGTTCAGAAGAATGCAGACAGCATCCTAAACACCAACATCTAAGGAAGCCCTGGAGGGGTGTTGACTGTGTCACCGCTGGTTCCTACCATGACAAGCAGTCAAATTAAAGCTTAATGGTCCATTAGTGAGCTCAAAGAAAGAAAGGAAGGCAGGCCATTGGTGGCTGGACCCCACACTGAGGCACAGCTGTAGAACAACGGGGAGGGCTGAGAGCTGATCCCAGGCTTAACATGAGGAGCAGAGGTCAATAACAGCATTGATTCATCTAAAGATGGTAGAGGACTAAACTGAGTACATCTTGCAAATGTGTGTGCTGCGATAGCTAGACGCTAATTTTGGAGTGACCTGTATGCCATAATTATGAATGGTTGAATTTTATATCTTCAGTCCAATATTGGAAATATTGGTCATTGATTATAAGCTGCTCATACATGCACACAGCCTGATATGAAAATGCCAGTGGTAGGTTTCTAACTGTTTCAATCAGAGAACAATAGAGGAGGAGTTTGCAAGAAACAGTTAGCCTAGGCTCTTCGATGGGGTACACATACTAAAGACTTTCAACCTAAGGTACAAACAATGCAAGTGAACCCATGAATGTACAACAACCGAACCATTTGAATGTTTCACACATTATGTGTCCTGTGCTTATATGACATTATGGCAGAAAAAAGTTGTGTTTCCATTCAGTACAGTTATGCAAAGAAACTTTACATTAGGAAGGCCACCATGATTAGAGGCCGAACTGCAACATCAGAACAGAGAGATTAAGCTCACAGATGGCGGGTAGGACAAGCAATGCCCTTCCTAATGAGGGCTGAAATCTCTGTGCCACCCCACTGACACCATACATCTGGGAACGCAAATGCAGCTAACAATTCTGGGAGCATAGTATGGATTCAGCATCTCAGAATGTCTTCAGGCACCTGGCATATGTCCTTGTTTATTCATAAAACCCTTTCCCATCACCCACTTTCGCATTTCGGCTTTAACGATATTCTAACTTCGTCCTAGCATTACAAACTCTTTTCGATATTTGATGTTTTTTTTCCTGTTTTGGTGGATGAAAACCCCGCTACAGTCCTTAACTCAAACTTTTCATTCACTTTCGCTGGACAATAACTTTAGAAAAGTAGAAAATAAAATGAAAAGCTGGAGTCAGGACAGGGTGTAATTTAATTCCAATGGTTGTGCCAGGCCATGGATTCTCTTGTGCCCTGAAAGAAGAATTTGCATAACGGCACATGTTTTGGATAGGAAAGGGACTGGTTAACACCAGAGAGGCTAAACTCATGATTCCAAAAGGCACTACAGGGTTTAGTGTGTGGTTCCCCCTAGCTATGAAGCACAATCGCTTAATCAAGGGCCGAGATTTTTGGCAGACCATGGTTCGGTAACTTGGTGTGAACTAATGACCATTCACACACACAAACATGCAAAACAAATCATGAATACTTCATGTGTCAATGCAACTTAAAAAAAACATAACTGCAACAAAATATGGCTCAATTATGGTTCATAACTAAAGGTAATGAAGACGTCCCTTAGAGGGATCCACTCTAGTGACAGTATTTGTGCCCGGAAAGGTTTCATTTGCGAACTCATTCACATCCCAGAAACCTATATAGCCTAAAATATAAGACAGGCTGCAGCAGAGTTTAAACCTTTATCATATTCTCATTACAATAATAAGCCATATGTGTATTAAAGTGTGAAATTATATGTCTTATAACTGGCCACAACATAATAATCAGTTATCAACATCAGCATGTTATCATTACTGGTGCATCCCTTTGCCGACTCATAGAGGGCATCACTGTTGCAGCCGAGCAAGAAACTGTAATCATTCACACGTCTTGCCATGTCACACCTACCTACCAAGTTTCATTCCTGTCAGTTGATTCCTTCTGGGTGCAACTATTGTTTTGATGATGAGTGTATATAGTGTACATCCAAACTGCATGAACGTCATTTGATTAGCCAAAATGGGGGGAGAGAGAGAGAGAGAGAGAGAGAGAGAGAGAGAGAGAGAGAGAGATAGCGCTAGTGCAACTGTAGAATAGCAGAAAGTTGTTAAGAAGCTGCTTACTCACGTCTCAGTATGACCTTAATGTATCAGGAGGCCTGGTCGGTGGAGCTGCTGGAAGGTCCTGGTAAAGACATAGACAGAAAAACAAACTTTAATTCCTGCGGTTGTGTCAGGCCGTTCCCTTCTGCCCTGAAACACGTGCTTGCATAATAGCAGATAGTTTGGTGAGGAAAGGGATGTTGGACATGAGCAAAAGGTCTTGGTTCAGAGCACAATAAAGACTCTAAATGACAGAGTTTACTCTAAATGCAGAGTTTATGTAGTAGAGTTACATAGAGTTATGTAAATGATATGTACATAAGATACCGGTAACTGTTGAAGTTCAACAAATAATATAAATGGGCAATCTTTGCATTCTTCGGTAGAAATCTGGCAGGCATACAAGCCCTCTGTTATTTTCTTGTCTGTCTCCATTAAATGGCCCCTTTTTTAGTCTGAACTTCCACTAACCCATCCCAAATCCAGATCTATACCACAAATGCATTCTTAATAAAATCCATTATTATACCAATTAACTATAGAACCATGTCCACATGTATCAGAACAAGAATAATAAAAATAAGCTGCCTGATTTCTTTATGATGGATTGGTTAAATTATGCATCAAATTGGAATTCATGTACACTTTCCACAGACCATATGACAAAATCAAACGCTTAGCTCTTGCTTGTCTACTGTTGAGAACAACATGAGTCGGATGTTGCAACAGGCAGCTTATGCAGACATTACAGTCCTGATATGCACAGAAAACTGTGCTTTGACGTTGGATTCCCTCATTTGCTGCAGGATAACAAAAATAATAAAATAAATAAAAATGCTTTCTCACTAACTGTGAACTGAACCACAGTTAGTTTGGAATCGGACCAGGCCCACATTTTTAGCCCAGTTCTTTGACACATACACGCCCTGACTCTAGTCTAACTCGCCCAAAACAACTCATGAATGCCTTTGTAATTAGCTGGTGACTTTGGGCAAAACAAACTACTAGTAACATGCGGGGGTCTCACAGACCTTCTTTAAACCGTGACATATCATACCATTTTAATGGTCAGATTTATTTGACCATTAAAGCCCCATGGAAAGCCAGAGGCTTGGAAAACACAGAGTAACATTGGTTAGTAACTACATTATCAACCAGTTACAGTTAAAACTGTACAACGTGCCCAAAAAATGAACATGCAATCAATCAATCAAGAAAACTGATGATGGTTCATCTTAAATGTCCTTGTCTACATACGTATGCTAGCTATATACAAACTGCATGTAACTATATACTGTTAATTCATGTGTTATATGCCTCATGTCTTATATGTACTTTAGACTACAGGATTGCCTTATTCCATATTTGTCTTACATTCATTTTTTTTATTTAAAATCAGATCATATGAAGAATTTGCAGCACTATACTAATTAACCTACTGTTGTATTTTCTCAACAGTAAAATAGGAATTTGAGCCCTTTTTCTCATTTTTTGCATAACTCACTCACAGAAACAGTAATTCAGAGAGTGTACTGTGAAATGCTTTACTGTAGAAATGTTTTATTACTATTATTTTTTTCATTGATTGTGATTGCAATATCTACAACGCCACAGTTGATAAATTAGCCATTTTCATTTACTGTCCAAACCACCACTTTTCCTAAAGTAGGGGTTGGGGGGGGGGGGGGGGGGGTATAA
>CM067495.1:15519733-15667206 GCA_034552555.1 Semaprochilodus insignis
TGTAGGCCAAAATCATATATGAAAGCAATCATAAAACAATGGTACATGCATAAGTCATGCCATTTGTCACCATGCATGCAATAACCTCCTGTGAGACAGCTTTCAGAGACATTAAAAGCTTGGTTCCCGTCTGGTTCCCAACACTATTACTGTGAACAGCATTCAGGAATTCTCTAGAAAGTTTCTCTAGAACAGCGCATACCACCTTAAACCACCCTGAATGAGTCTGTTTACCGCTTAACAGTGTAATTATGCATTATGCTTGAATTCCTCTATAAGAATGCAGTTCTACAGGTTTCTATTGGTTCACCATCAGCCTTGGATAGTGAAAAGTCTCTGAGACAAATGACATCCAAGATCATAGGTGTGTCCTCCTCCCATCATCTCAATCACTCTGTCAGAAAATGACAGTAAAAGAGAGCAAGGAAATTTGTCTCTTTCTGCACATATATTTATTAGCGGTTGCTCTCAGAGAGACGCCATAGATCTCTGCCTAGCAAAACAACCCATTTCAAAAACGGCCCCTTCACCACTGCAGTACGATCACTGAATTCCCCCTGGGTAATTTAATTCATCCCTTGATCTACTGCGCCATGTTACTTGTCACGTTGTGTACTCACATGTTCTGTTTCACTAGGTCATCTACGACCTCAGTGCTTACTGTGGCTACGTAATGTGGGTAATGTGAAGCTGGTCTCTATTGTACTGTATGCTTCCTGCCAAAATGAAGCTTAATAAGAGCTGTTCTGAAAAAGTGCCCTCTTTTAGAGGTCGGGCTTAGGTGGTCCTAGGCACTGACCAGACGCCATCTGAAAAATATCTACCCTCTGTGCACTCATATCAGCTCATGAAATTCTGAAACACAGTGTTTGCTTTTCTGCATACCTTTAAACAAGAAGGGCCAAGAACACTTTTTCAGGGCCTTATTGAGGTCGTCTATCCCCTTGGCAGACATCAATAAGAGGGTGGAGCACGCAGATATGTCCAAAACGTCTCCACCAAGAAAGGCCAGGAGAGGAGAAACTGGAAATGGAGCCCAGACGTCTGCAGCGCTTTTCAGTAAATGAATCTGTACAAGGCTATATGATCTGGGACATAGGAAAACGACTCCCGAAAGCATAGACTGCTCCTATGGGGCACCGACCTTTAGTTCTTCTCGTTCAGGACAACCGCTGAGATTTGCACATGCGGCGGAGTCAGTGCTTTTGGTGGATGAGCCAAATTCCTGGAAGCTCATCCAAAGGGTCAGAAAAATCAAGAACAGGTGGAGGTGATATTAAACGTCCCACAGGCTTGGGTGGATCAGACAGCTTTGATTTACCCTGTGAGAAAGAAGCAGTCTGACTTTCAACAATAATCCATAACAATATGGATAACAATACATTATTAACAACAATAATTAACAAGTTATATTTATTAATTTATTTATTTTATACATTTATTGATGTTAGTTCATCTATCATCTCATCACGACATATGAACAAAGGAACAAAGACCATACACTGTACGGTATATACATTGGTATATGTGTGACGGCATTTAAAGTTAGTTTAGTTGGAGTCATTTTCAAAACCTATATGAAAGACATATGGAACAGCGAGGTCCAAATGTTTACATTAGATGACCAGGCATGTCTGACAAGTTGGACGTACCATACAATGCATTTATACAGCATTTTAAACTGTTCTTTGATGTCTACGTAGAAAGTATTTCACTTTGGTCAGGGTGAAAAATGCCTAGATGCGGTTTTACACACTGATTTACACCCTATAATTTGGCCCTAGAAAGAAACAAGCTGTTGTCCCTGTTTTGGTAAGCTCATGAATAATCTGATCAGCTCTGCTCTGATTTGGTTTTGGCTTCACAGGCAGGACATAAAATGAACCTTCGTATAATAAACTCAGCCCTCATACTACGTAGTAGTTAGTTACTTGAGGCGGAGACCTACACCAGCTACTTGTATCCAACATCATCACACAGTAAGTGAAAGTCGTTACTCACTATGAAACTTTCAGTTTAAGATGATCTGCTTCAACCATCAGCCAGAGGATAAGATCACTCAGCATGGCTGCTACCTACAGGTTGCTGTTGGGGTTGTAATGCTAGTAAATATAGAACTGCTCCCCTCTTCAGTGTCGTTAGTGTCAAACGATGGGTGAGGCTGCTCGATATTGTCCAAAGTTCGAGAAACTGACCAGAGCAGAGCAAACTAACACCTGTGAATGTAATATGTAGTAATTTTTAGCCTCCATTAAAGATGAACATCAAACATGCTTGTTGACAGATTTGTTTCTTGGAACAGGTATGAAATGTGCCAACACCCCTTTCACGACCTGGTACAATAGATTTCAGCCATTTGTTATTGCTCCATTGTCGTTAATTCACTGGGCTAGAAAGGGGCCCTGGTGTTTGCAAATTTTGCAGGTGTAAATATGACTCAGGAATGTTACATAGCAGTTTAGGATTTTGGGATTGGCTTTTTTATGCAGGATTTGTATTTGAAACAGGAGACAACACTGCTTGAGGTTTCTGGTATGTCAGTTCTATGTACTGAACTCTTATTATTCAACTATGACAATATAAACACAGTTTTCCACTCTATGGAACGTTGAACTCATTAGCGTTCTGCCCAACTTCTTGGTAAAGCACATTCTGAGTCACTACACCTTAAGAAAGAAGGTGTTGAACATAACTCTTAACCTTATCATACCATCGTAAGCAAATATTTTTTTTAGCATATTATAGTTTCCGCAGTTTTAATGAACATTATTATGCAACTTTATACAACAAAAAGGAGTCTAGGGTAAGAGCAAATAAGGGTAAAACAATTTTTGGAAAAAAAAAGGGTTACCAAATGGTCTAATTGTTTTTTTTATGCTAAAGGTACCTATGCTAAGCTAATGCAATTAAAACTGACTGCTTGCTTTATTATTATTGACGCAAAGACAGAACACAATGAATTTAATTAATGTTTAAGGTTTAAGACATGAACATTCAAGCTCCCCCTGCCTTCTTCTCCCTGCTTTTGCAAATACTAAACTGGGAAGTAAATGTAAAAAATTAATTAGAGGCTAAAAATTTCATCAAAACATTCACACTTTTACTGGCTGTCCTATAAACGCACACACACAACTGTATGCTGCATGTGCCCACTAGAGTGTTTGCCAACTGTATCTGAAAATAGACTGCAGACAAGATGTCAATTTTCACTGGCAGTGTTTCAATATTTTTGTAGACATACAGTAATGTGGCATGAGGTACTACAGGAATAATATAAATAATTACATTTACAAATAGTACACTTATATATCTGGTTCTTTAGTTCTTTTAGTTCTTGTATACAGAACCATGGACACTTAAACCATTTGCATGCTCAAATGGTTCTCTGCATTGTCAAACAGTTCTCTATAGAACCTTACTAGCCACATTCTCCATCAATATCACCATATCACCATGCAAAGAACGATTTAAGCATTCTTTACCCCTGAATAACCATCTTCTTTGAGTAGTGCATGTATGGACTATGACTGCAGTTTCAGGGAGCAGAACTCCAACTACCAAAGGTGTAAAATGTAAAATGTAACAGACCTTTGGTAGTTATGCATTTAAACAGGTTCAAGTAGAACATGAAGTAACTTTATTTCCATCATAAGTGTTTTGATGTATAAGCCACAGAATTCACACATAATTTATTTTAATCACCCTCTTGGTGTCTGTAATAGAGCACCATATGCAAAGAAGTGCATGAATAACTCACAGTGAGAGCGAGCTAGATTAAAGTACATCCTCCACACTGGGGAGATAGTTTAAACACAGTGTTACAAGTAAGATCCCCTAGAGTAAGAGTCCATATGAACTCCATATACATTCATCATTAAAAGAACTGTTGTCCCCAGAATGAAGTGCGGGATTGCAATGCTATTGGGAAGGAAGTTAAAGGTTACCAGGAACAATAAACGATGATACATTTAGATTGATATGGCCAATATCTCTCAGTATGGCACTGGGTGTCCGGGTTTGCTAACACAACATGTCAGATGCCTTGGCATGGAGTTGTAGATGTTCCTAATGCTGTCCTGTGATAAGGTAGAGTGACACCAGGCCTTCTGGACATGTGACGCGTGACAACAAACCATTAATCTTGGTGCTGACCACGGTGCCTCCACACACGGATTTGTTGGTCGTCTCCACCAAGACAAAAGCTGAACTAGTCACTGAAGTTGACCCGCTGCCATTCTGAGTCACTCCGTGACAGTCTGGCACAACACCATTGAAGTCTTTGGGGAAGTTGATGTAGTGTTAAGGGCAGTCATCGTAACGGTCGTCGTGCCAATGGTGCCGGCACTAACAGGATGACTCATGGAGGGCATCACTGCTTGCTGAATGTTTACAATTGTGGCTGTTGGGTCAGTCAGGTACAGCGATAAGGACCGTCCTTGCTTACATCACATGCGCGGCTGAGCGTGAAACTTGAATCATTTGCATGTCTTACAATGTCAAACCTACCCATCAAGTTTCATTCCTGTCGGTTGATTCCTCCTGGGTGCTACTATTTGCTGTTTAACTTTATAGTCAAAAATAAACGTGCCGGTGTTTGACGCAGCCTCTTTACACCAATCATATTCATTTTAATGCACATGTTTTTATTCATTTAGGCTGGCAAACACATTTTAAACTGTATTGAATTGTGTGTGAGAACTAGCTCTTCAGTTTATTACAATCTCCACCACCTACATGGTAAGTTTATATGTCTGTGTATGATTCTCTCTAGGTAGCAGCACTGTCCCTTGTTCGGGCAGTGTCTGAGCTCAGGGTGAGTTTTAGACTTCTAACCTACTTATACTAGCTGGGAAACATTATCCAACGGAACACTAAGCATGGTTGTAAGTCGCTCTGGATAAGAGCGTCTGCTAAATGCCGTAAATGTAAATGTAAGTATGGGATAACGTTTGCATTCAGTGCACTTTTGACTGGACTGTTTATAAAAGGCAAGTTTTAGAATAGGAGAGCAGGTTGCTGGAATACAACTATGAGTTTAGCTCCAACAGTAACAAATGATTTTAAAAAAGAAATAAACATGCGCCCCTGCTGCAGGAGGCTAAGTGTTATTAATGGTCATAAAGGGGTTAAACTATAGATTATTACGGGAATATTAATAAATATCTTAAATTTTAGTACCAAAGAAATTTGTAGCTCCTTAAAGTATTACAACAGAACTGTAGGCGTGGGAAACGCCAAAAGCCTCAGGAGAGGATATTATCGCAACATTAAGTCACCTGTGTGATACTGTTGGAATTTTGCGGTATGCTGAGTATTGCAAAAACATATATTGCAATGTAGTGTGATTTATTACATTTATTCTTCAACTCTGCAAATTATGTCATGAAAGAAAACCTCTGTGCTGTCTCTAGTGCTGTTATAGTCACATAGCAATTTGATATGCCCTTGATATCCATGCGTTGCAGGGTAATGCAAACCTTTCTGCTTTACTCATAGAGCTACTGGTTTTCTTAACAGAGGTTTCATTTATGTTTGCAATACACACAATCAAATATCAATACTTGCAATAATGTGTATATTGCTTCCCACCACCTTAGAGCTGGTGAAAGTGGTGTAGCCCAGGGCGGCTCTTTTACTGCTCCCTTGCGGCTCCCCAGCAGAATTAACTCCTCTGTAGTAATATAAAGCTTTGCTGAGTGTTTTAACACACAGTGCTATTACGGTTTTAACAATACATGGTCTAAAATGTTGGAACATGTACAACTCCTGATTCACTGACCTTTAACCCTGAAGATCAGCAAGGAGACACAGCTGGTCACAGCAGACAAAGCAGACCACAATCTCACTCAGCTAGATTAATTATATCATATTATATGTTAAAACGCTCCACCAATATAATGAACCTAATAATGCTGTTGCTACCAGGACGCTTTGATTTTGGTTGAACAGGGCAAAATGGTTATTGTTAACATTTAAGTTGCAGACTCCTGGCCTAGCCCGTTTGATTGGCCCACCAGAAAGTTACTCTAACCCCACCCGCTCACCCAATGAGAGCAACATGTACAGCAACTAAAGTTATAGTTGCCATACATGTTGCTGTCATTGGGTGAGTCTGCAACTTAAATGTTTTATATATATTTATAAAACATTTAAGTTGCAGACTTATATATGTATATTTATATACACACACACATATAGAGCTGCTAACCCTGAATACCACAGAACAACTATGTGTGATCCAGATGAAACACGCAAAAGCCACAAAGCCAAGTGATAAAACTATGAACGTCTGATCACAAGAAGGCCAAACATGTTGGCCGCCGCCTCCTCCTCCTCCTCTACCTCCTCCCCCCTCGGCCCCCACTCTGTGGTCAGTCATGTGGGTTGTAGCCTACCTCGAAAAAAGTAGCCCGTGTTGTTCGGTAGGAGGGATCGACAGCAGCACCGCTTTTCCTCAAGGAGCCAGAAAACGGCGCCCCAGCTTCTCTCCACAGTGACGAGCACGGACATGGAGCGCGCTTGCCTGGCAAAGCTGATCTTCCCAGCGGAGTCGAGGAGCAATTCTTCTGACGGGTGGTAGGTCCACCTGTGAGGACACCGACAGCCCAAGCTCTTCACGGGATGAAACTTCTCCGCTGATTTCAGTGTCTTTGTGTGGGAAACGAGCAACAGGTTCAGAACTGGAAGGTGTAAGACTTTTATCTGGGGATGATTCGGGTTTCCACACAGTGCGCTTTCTGCGCGGCGTGATGCTGGGAGCAGTAAAGTAATAGCAGTTCTTACTTTCACTGGGCTGCTTTCAGGAGGAGGAAAAGGAGCAGGAGGGAACAACAGCAACCAAAACAACAACAACAAACTAAAAAGATGAGACCGGACAGATTCTTCCTTCTTTCCCTCGTTCTCCTGGCGGGCCACTGCATCTTCGCCTGCGCTCAAGCGAGGGACTCCAGCCAGAGAGCCGAGGCCGAGAAGGAGGACCGGTTCATCCTGCGCAGCGGGAACGTGTCGGCGCCTCGGCGGCCGCGGCTCCTGCCGCCCATGTGCACGGGCCCCACGGAGATCAGAGACACCTTCAAGTACATCAACACGGTGGTGTCCTGCCTGGTGTTCGTGGTGGGCATCATCGGTAACTCCACGCTGCTCAGGATCATTTACAAAAACAAGTGCATGCGCAACGGGCCCAACATCCTCATCGCCAGCCTGGCCCTTGGGGACCTGCTGCACATCGTCATAGACATCCCCATCAACGTGTACAAGGTGGGCCCCGCCATTAGAACACACTGGGTCTTGGAGTCCCCCTACCCTGCACACCTGAGCGTCTCCCCGCTCCAACACAGCCAGACAGGGTTAATTAGCTGGTCATTTGGGTCAGCTGTGTCTTTGCTGGGCAGGCATGCGCAATACAGGGGACTGAGGGCTGCAGAACCACAGCAGTGGTTCTCTTAAAATATGGTTCTTCGAGGGTAGCACACAAAGGGTTCTGCTGTGCTTATGATGTCAAGCTTTTACCAACAGGAGAACCCTAGTGCTAAATAGAACCACACTCAACAATCCATTGATCTGAAGAACCATTTTAGCAAGTAGTGGCTCTTTAAGTGTTCATGGTACTATGTAGAACCCTTGTCTTTACTGAAGAAACGTTGAAGAACCATGTATTTAAGAGTGAACTGCTGTGGTTCTAGACTCTCAGTTGCTCATATGGTTATGCAAATATGTAGCATATATCAACATGTGTATATATATATAGTAGGATGTTGATCGGTACTGGTTGTTTGCAATAATGGTGCACAGATAATGCAATACATAATTATTAACTATGTGCTTCTCACATTATATATTATCATATACACCTCATGTACCATTTTTAATTAAATAATTATTAATTATTGTTTTTAAACATTTATCATATTATTGTACAGAAAATCTGAACTAGAGGTCAACCTAACTCCTCACTGTTTTCTTTATCTGTGTTGCTACGTCTTCAGTAGCTTAAGTGCGTTCCAGAAGATTTCCCTTCATTTTGGAGCAATATGCACACATGTTTCCAATATGCATTATGAAAGCATGAAATGCTTCCATGAATGAATTACAACAGATTATGTTTTCTGCAATTGTGCTAATCTTATTATGCGCTATTTCATAAGCACTGCGGTAAATTATGTTAAGGGTGTTTATGCCAAAACAAAGTTCAGAAGATGTCTAAAACAGCCCAAACAATGAACTTGGTAAATAGAATGGGGTTGTTTTTTGTTTTTGTTTTGTGTTTAGCTCATGCGATCCTACATATATCGACACAGTGGAACTCGCAATATTATATAAGCAATATTGTGTTCCCCAGAACGTTTGCCCTTCTCTGCTTTTATGTATACTGGTAAAGGTTTACCATTGCAAACACACAGTACTGAATATATGGTCAAACTAATTTGAAACAGCATTGAACATTTTCCTCAAATATCTTTTAGATGTTTCTTGCCCTTTACAGACTAACTGAGTTCTGATTCTCTCTTTCAGCTTCTGGCTGAAGACTGGCCTTTTGGCGTTGGACTATGTAAACTAGTACCTTTTGTTCAGAAGGCGTCAGTTGGCATCACAGTGTTGAGTTTATGTGCATTAAGCATAGACAGGTACACATCATTTGCTTACAGTATTGAACATTGTTTGATTTTAAACAGTTGATATTGCATTCAGCCTTTATTGCATGGTTGACAGACACAGTTTAGCATTAGTGTCATGCTGTGTCTTGATGCTTTTACTCCTAACCAGCCTGTTGGTTAAGAATAACAATAGGATTGAAATGTCAGGGTTAACTGGTACAATACTTTAATCTGAAGGGTTTGGAGTAAGAAAACTACACTGAGATCCTTATCTTTCTAACATCCTATCTGTTTTTCTAAGGTATCGCGCTGTAGCATCCTGGAACCGCATCAAAGGTATAGGAGTGCCTACGTGGACAGCCATCGAGATCACTCTGATTTGGCTTCTTTCCATTGTCCTGGCAGTGCCAGAGGCCATTGCCTTTGATATGATTACTATGGACTACAAAGGAGAGCACCTCAGGATCTGTCTGTTGCATCCAATGCAGAAGAGCCAGTTCATGCAGGTGAGTATGTTTAAAGCTACTGCAAGGCTTTACTGGTCAGCAGAGTTTGTTTTAGATTCCGAACCATTTCAGAAGACTAGAAGCTGACCCAGTGGAATGGGTTCAGTAGTGAATGCGTAAGGTCCAATTCGAGTGAACCACCATTAGAAAATTTTGATCATGTATTCTGTCAAAGCCAAGTATGCTGATATTCTGGCGCCCCTAAATGTGATGTGCTTCTGTGTTGCTAGTTTTATAAGTCTGCAAAAGACTGGTGGCTCTTCAGCTTTTACTTCTGTATGCCACTGGCCTGCACTGCCATCTTCTACACCCTCATGACCTGTGAAATGCTGAGAAAGAAGAACGGTGTCCAGATCGCTCTGAATGACCACTTGAAACAGGTCAGTATTAGGCCCATCACCATTATTACATAATAGTCTAATTGCAGCTATTTGACGCTGATTGGGGATCAGTTTATATAATTTCAATGAATTCTCCATTTCTACAATGATCTGTCTGGGGATTCTTTAAGTGATATAGTATATCATTTGAGACCATGTTTGTTGCTCCTACTGGGCCACAACAGAAGTTGGGTATGCTGTACTCTCTAAACTCAGAATTTTAATTTGTGAACTAAATCACATGACCTTCCACATTAACGCATTCAACTGAATGGATATATTATACCTTATTTTGAATTATAGTAAAATTGAAACAGGTCAGTATTAGGCCTGTCACCATTATTACATACATATTTAACAGTTGGGTTAAATACAAAGTAAATACAAGTAAATTAAATAATTTGTATTTATTACAGTTTCATAAAACAACAATCTATCTTATCAAGTTCTATTTTGCTGCTGCTATAACTCATTTAGGGGGCAGCAGTGAACAATGTTTGTTTATTTGAGTTTGAACTTTTTCTTTTGCAACTTGGAAGCAACTAAGTACCAACTCTTAAACAAAACAGTTGATCAGCCAATTAGGTCATTTTAGGTTTGTACTTTAGTAGATGCATACAGTGTATAAAAAATTTACATGTCAATTAATCATCAGCTAAAACTTCATAACTGCGACAGGCCTAGTCAGTATACTAGGTGGACTATACTGTCCATAAGCTTTGAATGTCAGTCCTACAATCCTGAAGCCTCAGTCAACACATGAGTTTTTATGTAACAGCAAACATTTACAAACTGTGGGGAATATCTTTCGGAATATTCTGCTTCCATTCTAATTTAGCAGGATGTTTTCCATGCTCAACGCTACACAACTGCAAACCATGTGTCCATGTGCATCTATTGGATTGTTTGTGGAATTGGTGACTGGAGCTCGCCTCTAATTCTTAGGCTTCCAAACAGTTCCAAAGAGATAAATGTTTTGTTCTCAGGATGTAAATCTCTGAACAATAATTCAGTTTGAATATGTTTCTTTAGAAATGCGTCTCAGATTTCACCACAGTTTGATTATTTTGGTACAAATAAGCATAATTTTTAAAAACTAATACGACTTTTAAAACACTAATACACATCCAGTGTGAGGAACAATTCACATGGTCATGAAATATAGAAAAAAAAACATTTTTTGTTGTTTGTAAAATATGTTGTTTGTATATAAAAATATTGATTTTATATATGTTCCTGCCATCCCTGTATCACTTTGTGAAAATCTTATGATGATTGGATTACTAGAGTTGTTAAAATGCATAAAATAAAATCTCTTCACATTGACTTACATTAAAAGCTAAGAATGAGTTTGGATTATCCTAAAAAGATGCAATTTTGGAGATACTTGTTTTATTCATATGTTATGAAAATAACCCAAAAGTATTTTTTTTTTGCCTAAGCTGAGTGCAAACATTACTGTACTGATCAGTGCACCGCATTGTTTTTTAAAACCTCTATTTGACATCCACAGCGACGTGAGGTGGCCAAGACAGTGTTCTGTCTGGTGTTGGTCTTTGCCCTCTGCTGGTTGCCTCTGCATTTGAGCCGTATCCTCAAACTGACCATTTATAATGAGGATGACCCCAACCGCTGTGAACTTCTGAGGTAAAACCATGTGCATAGCCACCATTACAATTTGGTGCCATGTTTCATCGTCGTTTCCTGACAGCCAGAGAGACACCCCCCGTTATGCACCAAATCATATAGCATTCATATTCAAAAGTTTGAATAGCCCTGGTCACATTACTTTTCCATTATAACTTCATAACTTTCCCACAAGCTACACGTAATGTTTAATTGTTCTGCAGTAGAGTAAATGCAGCATATAAACAGTAAGTGTGTATTAGATGTGCAGAGGTGCCTACTCTGTAGAGAATGTTTTTACTTAGTAAATTGGAACAATGAAGCATACAACTGTACATGTTAAGCTATATTGTTGACCTCCAGCTTCTTCCTGGTCCTTGACTACATTGGGATCAACATGGCATCAGTGAACTCATGCATCAACCCTATTGCTTTATACATGGTCAGCAAGCGCTTCAAGAGCTGCTTCAGGGTAAGAAGACCTGTGGTTTACTTATATGCCTTTTTATGCTGCCTATGCTGTTAAATAAGGTCACCAGTACAAGTTACAAAGCACTATTCTGGACACTGACAGAATTACTAGCACAATTAAAAACTGTTTTTATTACATAGTCTATTCACCCTATAATAATGTGCAGACAAACTGCTGTGTGCTCCTTGGACAGTAGCTACATGGGCTGGCTTAATAGGGTCCTGGTAGGTTGTCACTGGTATCTGGAGCCATGCTGACTGCAGTGCATCCCACAGCTGCTGGAGGGGGAGGTCCCGCAGGTGCTCAATTGGGTTCAAGTCTGGGGAATTAGGGGGCCATGGTAGTACTTGGAAGTCTTGTTTATAAATATATATAATAAGTGTTTGATGCAGTTTTGATGAGCTCTCTTTTCCATTCCTGCACTGAAAGCACGTTAGATCCATTTGGCATCAGAAGCCAGTCCTTCATGTGAACTTATATTGAATTTCATTTCAGAAAGTTTAGTGCATTAGGGTGTTATGCAAAGTCAATTTGCAGTGACCCTCCCACTTTTAATCTGACGCATAGCATTTCACTCCATTCTTTGTGTTCAGTCTTGCCTGTGTTGCTGGTGCCTGCCTCCCGAGATGTTAGCTATGGACGAGAAGCAATCCTGCATGAAGCTGAAAATGACGGATCGAGGATCAGAACAAAGCAACAGTCGAATCTCCAACAAGTACACATCCACTTAAGTACAGGGATGGAAACACTATTTCTGTCAAAATAGTGTTAACGCAGATTAAGCCCAACCCCAAGCCCAGGACTCAAAGGAGTTTCAGTGGTGATTCAACTTCGCAACTTAGCTTAAGACAGGGTTTAATCTTGATCTACTGGAAAACTGGCCCTGATGTAAATTGTTTTAGGGTCGGATCTGGGGATTCTTAAAGAGATGTAGTGTGACATTTAAGACAGTGTTTATTGCTACTACTGGGCCAGAGGTTGGGTGCTCTGTGCTCTCTATACTCAAATTCCCATTTGTGGACTAAATCAGGTGTCCTTCCACCATAATGATGCATTGTGCCTTAATTCAAATTATAGTGAAATTAGAGATTCATGATGCATTGAATCGTTTCCTAAAGAATCAAACTGAATCATTGTGATGTCAGAGATTTACACCCCAGTGGTTCCAGCTTTGATTTGGTGGCCAAGTATGTAGTTTCCCTTTTGGCTAGACAGAGCCAGTGAGGATACTGGACCATTTCTTTTTAATGGTGAAAGTTTATAAATGCTAGCGTGCATTTTGCTTCGTAGTCTATATAAAGGCCGAAGAAAGATTACACAAATGTACTGATGCAATTACGTTAAACGTTCATCCGCACTTCAAGGCCTGGAACAACAATGTCCGCTTTGTTCGGAAATTGCGTATCCAGAGACGACTTCTCTGTAGTATATTCCAGGGGTTTAGAGACAATGGCCGTATTTCTTCAGCTCCTTTATCACTGCCTAACTATATTTACTGAGTTGGTGGACTTCCCGGAACATGAGAATGTTAATGAAAGGGGACTGAATGTTGAACTGTAAGTTAGTGATGCTTGTAAAATGTAGGGCATGGGGACTTTGAAGACTGTGGAGTTAAAGTGCTGTTTCAAAACTGATGCGACCCTTTCAAATGGGTCAGAAGAGAGGGGTTGGATATTTTCCATCCTTCTTCCAGTAACGGCATTCCCTGCAGTGTGGAATAGAGCATAAAAAAGCTCTTGTTTTAGTGCTTAATCAAATGATCTCGAATAATGTGTCAGACAGTTATTACAGTAGTTTGAATGTAAGTATATAGAACATATAAAAATGCAGAAATTCATCTCATTGGTGGAATACTCAATGCCATAAGCATATTTTTACAGGCTGGTTGGGACAAGAGTTTATGACAGATGTGCCTTTTATTAGCTTTATATCACTTTCAGTGTTAGAGGCTGCTTCTTTCTTTAATGCTATGATTTACCAGACGGTACTGTATGTGCCTTGTCGGTAGTTAGATAGCTTAGAGTTACTAGGATGTGCCTTTTCTTGCTGGTAATAACTTTGGTATCAGCACAGTCATGTGATTTGTTGTATTACATATCCTAATATTACTTTTTCATTGTTACTCTTTAATTTTACTGTATCTCATGTCTTTTGAAAGCCTTACAGGTGATGTACATATCATACATCATACAGCTGTTTTGTATTTACCATGTGTTAAATTTTTGTTTTGAAAAGACAGAATGTATCTTCCAAGCTTTGTGCCTTTGTTTTTCGGTGCTAGCAAGGAAGCTAAACATATTATTAGCATGGATCAATGCTGTATTTGAAAATGTCTTTCTCGTGATATGAATAGATCTGTGTTAACTGTATCTGACTTTACCCGGATTAAGAAGTGACTAAACTGGGTCAGAACCATTATGTGCTTTCAGGCTGGTAGTGGCCAAATCAGTAGACCTCACTGAACCCATGTAGCTGACATGCTATATTATGGACAGAAATTAAAGTAATAAACTTTTGTGAGTCAGCTTTCAGAGCTTATTAAAATGCTACAAAGAGCGCAATGGAGCATCTCCTTCTGCTGATATGCAGTTTTCAAACTAGTCGCTTGTTTCTGGCTAATAAAGAGCATTTGAACTGAATGGTCTGTTGTACAGAATTGGGTTATGACCTAAAGATGCTTCATGTAAGACACCATGACTGATCTGGGGTTATACAGTGCTGCTGCAACAAAAGTGGGCTAATCAATCTTTATTGCACTTATTGGCTTTATCTGTGCCCTGCCTTATGCAGAGGTCACATGATTTACAGGAACCTTACTGAAGGCCATCATGTGAGAGACTGTGAGTACACTGCCTTCTCTTATAACTCGCTAACATCCCTCCCTTCCTCTAAGTGATCGTCACGCACTCCGCATTAATGCCGTGAAAGGTCCCCTCTGTACTTTTTGGGGCTGGAGTCCACAACACCCCCCCAACCAAAGCGTCCTTCCTCTGGGGCAGTAAAATCGACAACAACAGCACCACTGACTGTCAGAAAACAAAGCCTCGACCATCAGAACATCTTACCCTCTACTTGCTGTATCCTATCAACCCCAAGGTCCTGGTTCTGCACAAAATCAGATTGACCTAATTTGAATGCAGTGGCACTACAAGGTTTATGTCGCTAACAAGTAATTGAAGCTTCTATGCACCAGTTAGCATATTTTCAAGATGTTTTTAGCTATGTCATGTACTATTTGGTCAATTGCTGTAGATAACGGTGTCAGTGCCAGTGCCAGCCACCACAAGCTTGCCAATGCTAATCGGTGGTTAGAAGCTTCCATTACTTGTTAGCTAGCTTCCATTTGCCTTGCTGATCTAGTGGAAAATTAAAACCCCCAAACATGTCTTGGCTGATTGACTACATTTGTTTACTTACAATGGCATTAAATGACCCATCAGATTAATTTCCGAGGACATTTGTCCATGGAAAAAGTGAAGGACAAATGAGAAAGTTCAGGAGTTCACTCAAATAGTTTCAAGGTTTTTTATTTATTATTGTTATGTTTTTTTTTTTGACATATTGGTGCTGTCTCTTTTTTGGGGACAGTGAGTGTTCATGTTTACTTGTTTTCTATTAATGAACAGTAACAACTATTATTGTAAATAGTGTAGTAAATAGTCTGGGTTCAACTATGAATTTGTATTTTGTTCTGATGCTCTATGCAGTAAACATTTTCCCCCTTCTGCCACTCAAAAATGTTAAAAATTCAAACAGCATGGAGCATTTCAGCTTCAAAGGATCTTCTTGGATGAGAATCCTCTGCTGCGTTCTCTGCTTTACCCTCTTGGTGAAGAACACCCCACAAAAATAGTTGGCATGAATATTTGGAAAAGCATCCAGATCTCTTGGGTTTGGAGAACTGTTATCTACTCTCAACTTCCCACAGTGTTCCTCCATTTGACAAATCCACCCCATGTGTAACACACAAGCTACAGCAACTGTCTAACACTGAAGCTCAGCCCATCAGTATTATTCCGAATCTGTGACTCTCAGAGAATGGCGTGTCTACCTAAAGTGCAGGCGGGGGGCCAACCTGGAGCCTTTATACCTGTTACTCATTAGTAGCTAGGAAAAGTTGATAAAGTACTTTAAGTATGATCATGCACTCTTAATAAAAAGCGTTCTACATTGTACCAAACATGTTCTGTTGTTGTAGCAACAGTTGACCCTTCTTAGTGCTGTATAGAACTTCTTGCTATAGATTGTTGCATAGTTTGCTATAACATGGAGAAGAAGCATAAAGCAAGCAACACATCATTAAAGCAATGACACACGTTATTTGAGGGTTAATGGTGGTATACACAGATGCATTACCTGCACTATGGAGCTCTTGAAGAAACCCATTTTTTCAAAGAGAGTGAACATTAGAGCACTAAAATTGTGTCTTATGCAAGCAAGTTTAACCTAACCAGGTTCTTAAATATCAGCCTTATTAAAACCTTACAAATGGAAGTTTGTACTCATTTACTAGGGTGGTTTCCCTGTTAACCCAGGTTTATATACTTTAATCCTTGTGTGTATGTCCATGCTAGCATATGATGAACAGCCAATCGCCAGAAACATAAGGAGCAACTTATTTTTTGAGGAAGGAAGAAATAATACCAAGTAAATACTGTATGTAGGAAATAAAGCATCTAGAACTGTAAAGAACCAACCCAGTCAGCACTGCTACCATGGTAGGGCATACAATAGTAATATTCTCATATAGGAATGAGAATAATATTCTAGATATTATTAACCAGATTAATACCTAAAATTAATGTGATCGGAGCTGTCCGGCTTAATCAGAAGGCTGTCCCTGATTGGTCAGAAACGCCATCCCGATTGATCCAAGATGCAAGTGGTCTATAGTATGGAGTCACAAATTTAATCTGCACTGGAGCAGGTTAGACTTGGATCATAAGTTGTGTCATAAACAGAAAACTCAGGGTTAGACATCGTCGCTCAACTGAACTAAGCTTAACTAGCCAGGTAAACAAGAAATCCTGCTTCGGAAGACATGGCTAGCAAAGCCAACTTCATTGTCATTCTGCTTATTTGTTAAATATCATTTAGTTTGGATTAGACCATTCATCTTTTTTTTTCCCCCTGTAGCCCATAAGATCCGATTTACACCTCGCTTTCCATCCATGCCAGTTGGCATAACATGATGCCAAAAGACCAAATCTGGTGGACGTCATTATGAGACATGATTTCAGTGCCAAACCCCTGTCAATATGAATTCCAGTTAAGCTGTGATAATGCTGTCCGACAGCCTGTCAATGGCTCAGCAGAGACTTCCCCAGTCAACACATGGGCCATCGTCGCACAACGTCTGAAAGTCAATAAAAGTGTTAGCGCTGATTGGGTAATCCCATTCGAACGGTGCTCCCCTCGCACAGTTTGCCATTGCAGTTCAGACGGAGAGCCCGTAAGGGAAGGTTCACCAAGTTACATCTGGCTCAAGTTACACTAACATTTGGAGTGGAGAGCGAAAATGGGCCCGCGCATACTTTTGGCTTAGCAGTTCAAACACTTGGGGAGAAAAATAAATGTTGAAGTAATCAAATGCTCAGCGTTGGGAAGCAGGGCGAGAGAGAGAGGAAGGTATGAAGAGTCTATGTGCAGTCCCTGTTCTATAACAGTTTTTCCTAGAACAGCCGTTTGTGAGCCTTTCATTATAAGAGTGTAAGACAAACATTTCAGGCCTAGTCCAGAAGGGAGGTTCCATCTACTATTGTTATCTTAAGGCAGAGCAGTGCATCTCCACACGTTTTCATTTTCATTGAAATCTGTGTTTTAGAAATCTATTCGACTGACTGCGCGGGGCTCGGGGCAAAGGAAGTGCTTTGAGTTCACTTCATTAAAGTATCTTTAACTCCAAAAATGTTTGAAAAGAGGGGAAGGAACTCCCTGAGGAACTGAGCAATCTGAATGTCGACAGAATAAAATGACGCTTAAATTAGATGTATTATAAGAAAATGCCTTCGGGAGACTGAAGAGCCATGGTCCATTTGGTCACGCTTCCGTTCTTTGAGACCCAATCAAATATTATACAGTGAGACGCATGATGACATTGTAAGCCTGACAGTTATATTTAACTGTAGGGGGAAAAAACACTTGTAGATATACAGCAAGTCCCAAAATGGCTCCATCATTCATCAAGCTGACATCAGAAAAACTTTACTTTATAGAAAAATCATAAACTACTGTTTGTCGGCCAGTGAAAAAAATATATATACATTAGTACTCCACTGATATGGCTCCTTTGATATGGCTCCCCTCCTTCATTTTCCCATTGCTGAATAAAAAGTGTGAGATGACAGATTTTGCCAGACAGAACTGAAGCACTGTTTACAGATGGATGTAAGAAAAAACAACAGGCCTCAAATAGTTTGTTGGTTTGTTTGTTTATTGGCTTTATTTAAGCATATGGCAGCAGCATATGGCACCATATGCTTTGAACGCGGCAGACTCTCACTCATTCGTCTATTTTCTGCTACCACCCAGGACCACTGTAAAGTACAAAAGAAAGCATTTTGGAAGCCGACTTTAAAGCACTTCAGCAGTATTTCAGGCCCATGGAAAATGTTCTTAAAGTCTCCTGGCTTTTTTTCTGCTGTATCTGAAGTGTAAACCGACTTTCCAGTCCAAACAGTACATAAGGTTCATCAGTGAATGTGGTCCCCTCACTTATTTATTTTAAGACAACAGAGCCATTAGGAAATCTAAGACCACAACTGAAATATAGTTTTTAGCTGCAGTCATTATTGCCACCTTTCATGAAAATGAGCTAAATTCAATATATTAAATAAACCACACATGCAGTAAGATTACTTTGGGTTCAGACAAATAGGTAGGTTGCATGTTCATATTTTGTACGTTGTGTTTTGGAATATATATTAAAAAAAAAAAATTATGAAGCCTCCCCTGGCAAGACTAACAGCACTGAGCCACATTCTGTAATGATTAAGGTTGAAGAACACTTATTGAGGAGTTGCAACCATGTGTCCTCCGTGCAGGACATTTCCATTTTTTTGACATTCTTGGGACGTCGTTCCCTACACTCCATAGGAGCAGTGTTGGACAGTAAGGAAGCAAATGTAATGTGTATCTGTACTTTGTGTATCAACTGTTTACTTTAACTCCACTACATTTCAAAGTCATATATCTTACTTTTTACTTCACTACATGATGCAAAATGTGTCGTTCCTTTCTGCTTATGTGCGTGTAAAAACTTAACATGTCAAAACGAAACAAGCTAATTCATATTCTTAGCATCCATGGAAATGTCCATTTCAGACCTGGACTACATCAAGGACCAGCTGGAGGAAGGCAGGTAAAGCAGGACGGGGTTAATGCAAACAATCACACATCAAAGCAATAGTGAACAGATAAAACATATTGTTCCTGACTTTGTGGGTAAATAGATGTAGAAATATGTACACATGCACTTGTGACTGGTCTTTTTCTGAATTTATACAAACACTATTTCCTTTTATAGTAAATTTGTTTTGGCTAGTTTATGAACAGAGACCTACAGATGCAGTATAGTAAAGGAAAACTCATTTGTGAACCTGTGTTTAAAGTTTTTAAATTTTTATTAAACTTAAACTTGTAACTAAGTTGCAAATAAATCTTAGGCTGAGACTTTGCTTGTTTGCAAAACTACCTAATGGAAATTGTTTGCCTTCAGTGTTTTGTGCTTAGTACTTTTACTCAAGTGGAGATCTAAAGGGAGGTACTTCAATTTTTACTGGAGGAATATTTTACTTTGGGTATCTCTACTTTGACTCAAGTACATGGTTTGTGTACTTTCGTCCACCATTGCATAGGAGTTCTGTTGGGTTCAAATCTGGAAAGTGACATTGCAAACCTTTGAATTTGAGTCCCTGAAACCATTTCCATGTGGATTTTGACGTGAGTTTGGGGTCATTATCTTGCTAAAAGGTTCATCCATCCAAGGTCCAGTTTCAGCCTTCTAGCAGACAGGTTTTGGGCTAAAAATCTCCTGGTATTCATTTTGCCATTGTTGTTCACAAGAACTCCTGGACGACTAGAAGCAAAGCAGCCCAAAGAATCAGTGATCCAACCCACCACCGTATTTGAAAGCATGCATCAGATGCTTTTCGTTGTATGCAGTTCCTCTTTTTGCCAAATGTGACAATAGTGTGACTGACTGAAAATTTCCCTTGACCAAAGAGATCATATTACATGATTCCATTTGCAGCTCCACTGACATTTTGTACAGTTCAAGCACTGCTTCTTTTATGGAACTCTTCCAAAATTCTTCTGGTTATAGAAGAGGCACCTGATAGTGAATTTCGATATTGGACAAACCCAAAATTAAACTAAACTGTACAGTACTGAAACTGTGACTAATTGTGTCTCTTATCTTCTTCCTTGTCGTATGCTGAGTATGCTAATGTGTCCTCTTCAGGCAAATGGCCTGATGCCATACGGAGAGACACTACTTCTGTATGTTTAGCTTAATAAATATTGCCCATATCAGTGTAAATGTATCATCATTTATTGTTCCTGGTGAACTTTATCTTCCTTCCCAATAGCATTGCAGTCCAACACTTCCTTCTGTGTGCAACTATTCTTTTGATGATGAGTATATTATTATTATTACTACTAATACTGTTATAGCAGCAACTAAAAAGTATTCTTGACTATGTAAGTATATATATATATATATATATATATATATAATTATTTTTATTTATTTATTTATATTTATTATTATTAATTTTGTGAAGTGTATGTGTGTATTTTATACTCTGTGAACCTGAGCAATGGAACTTTTTTTCTCCCCAATGTTGTTCAATGTTAAAGTAAAACAGACAATAATAGTAGTGGATTTAAAAAGCAGTCCAAACAAAGACACTGTGCATATGTACTACATTCGCAGCAGTGTCTTCGCAGAAGGTGCTTGAACCTTCCATCATTGCAGCACTTTTTTGCACATACCAGTATACCGCCCACCCCTAGCATTTAGCCTGATGCTTGTTGTTGGTGTATAAGCATATATTATTTTTTTAACTACATTTGCCTTGTAGCTTCAGTGCAAAAGAAGAAATCTTCAGACGGCAAACATGTCTTGGCTAATCTACATTTGGGTTATGGGAAAAAGTGTGTGAGTGTTTGCTTTTCCACCAAACTATCGCTTTAATTTAAGGCCAAGAGAGAAAGCATTCTTGATGTTACTATCGCCCACGCCTTCATTATAAGTGCACAGGCAGAAATCAGGTCACACAACCCACCACAGCAAACTTCACTGAGAGAAAGACAGAGATGGAGGGAGGCGGCAACAAGTGGGAGAGGTCGTTTCAGAACAAAGCCTGTGTTGAGAGAAGGTGGGTAAAGCAAGACGTGCTTTCATCACCTTCTGTTCTCATACCTCACATGTGCAGATGCCCACAGGCATCTTATTAGGAGCCTCAAGGGTTCTGAGCTCTGTGCAAATCTAACAGTGACCCCTACTGGGCGATCAACAGGTTTGTCCAACAAGTAGCCCAAAACGACCATTCATCTGCCTCTCCAACTACCTAATTTGTGAGTGATGACCTGCCTTAATGCAAAAGTTCAGCAAAAATAAAATCAGATGTGCAAAATTTGCAACTTCCCCCATATTTAGTCAATCAGTCAAGACATACTGCTGTCTGAAAGTTTGTGTCTGACACTGTGCAAAATACTGTTATCGGTAAAAATGGTGATGGACTGGCGACCTGTCCAGGATGTTTCCTGCATTCCACCCAATGAGCACTTGGATATGCTCCAGCGACCCATGAAGATAAACAGTTTAGAGAATGTGAGAGTGACTGAGTACAGACAATATTTACGGGTAAAATACTACTGTTTTAGTTACATTTGTTCAGTTTTTATAGATTTATAAATGCCATACAATATTAGCAAACATCTATATCAGAACAATGGGATCCTTTCTAAAAGTGCAACTTGATTCAAATCTGTAGGGATATACTTCCCTCCAAAGTTTAGTATTACAAGGCGGATGTAAGTAATTGCAAACGGTGTGCTGAACTGCCCAGGCATGGCTCAGTTGGGTCTGGAGTGATCACCAACCATGCCTGAACACGGAACTCAAACATGACATCATTGATGCAACTGTTAAACAAACAAACAAACAAACATGATGGCAAAGGGATCACTTTGGCCTATGGGATCAGAATGTAACTGCTGCACCATTTAAGTTGGAATAAGAAAATTCAGTCAAGAAGGTGGTGAATAGGAAGCTGACTTCAACCTTGTACGAGATTAGAGCATTAAGATTAAGACTATAATGACCGATGGAGTGATGAGGTAAGCGTGCGTGGTACAAGGTAACTATAGGCATAATGTGAGTACGCCCTTCAACCCATCAGTCTGTAGTCCACATTTCAGGTTTTAGTCTTCTAATACAATATTCCTTTTTTATCCTCTTTTTTATGTTTCTTGTTCAAGATGCCTTGACAGCTACTAGCTAGTGTCACAACAGTGCTGGGAATGACCCACCACGCACATCATGCCTTCTCTGTGGTGGTCCTGTGGGGGTCCTGAGCATTGAAGAACAGGGTAAAAGGGGGCTAACGAAGTAAAACAGATAGCCTATCCGTTGGATAAAGAGTGTAGAAACAAGAAGGTGGTTTTAAAGTTATGACTGATCAGTGTATGTTGGTGAGTCTACAAGGATGCTGAGACTCCAATTCTTTCTCTACTTCTTTTAATCTGTCCCCCTCACCCTCCTATAACACTTACTTTATTTTGACTTTTCCCTTCCTTATGCAAGTAGATATCTAATCTCCTCAACCATATGTCCACAAAGAGTACTTAATCCTTACCAATGCCCTTGTCCTTGATGGCTGTTTTAACAGGAAATTACTTTTGTACAGTACCATTCAAATAGAGCCAGTTCAAAGAGAGCTCAAGAGTATCCATTGGGTGTCAGTAAAGAGACGTTCAGCGAGCAGCACCCTTTGCCACCCCCCCACCCCCCTTTGGCTGAGTTGCTATTTGAATATGCTCTTTGCACTCATCTGCCTGTTAACAAGCAACGGGTTATCTGTGTTCCCCTGCGGTGAAGGCTGCGAACATGGTTGCCATGGGTGATGTGGTTTTTGCTTGACTGTTCAATGTCAGGCTGAAAGCAGAAGTGGGCGTAGCTTTCGCGGCAGCAGTGTACGCCCGGCTGACTGCACGAAGGGGGGGGGCAGTGGGCGGTTAGGGGTTGACAAAAGGAGGAACTCACCTTCCAGTGCAAACAACCATTACTACACTCAGCAGCACACCACAAACAAGGGGGTTTGGGAGGCAAGTCCTGTGGACACAAGTTCTAAGGTATGTCGCACCTTGAAGTAGATGATATAAAGACAGAAAGTAATACATTAGTTGGAAGGTGAACAATTCAGCTGAAGATCTTATGACAAGACCGGGCAAAGTAGTCAGAGGAGAAAGTGAAAGCAATAAGAACTTGGCGGTTGACAGGAGACATGTTGGCATGTCAGATTTTCAGAACGGTTCCTTTTTATCACTGTTGAAACTTTAACTTGAAGGTTAATAAACAACCGAGTCCCTTTTTCTCAGATTGACGAATCTACTATAGCAAGCTGAAACCACTTGCTGCACTGAGACAAAACAAGTTGATAGACTGACTGTGTAGAGCCATTTGGTATGCAAAAGCATGAGGTTTACCATTATAGGGTTGAGGCCTGTAATGGTAGGCTTCCTCAGGCCAAACAGCCTTCCATATACTGTTCAGAGTACTCTGTTATGTACGGTTGTAAGTTGATGTTAAACTGTATCCCTAGCAATAAAGTAATGACTGGATGTTTGGAAAAACGAGTGGTCATCTAATATGAGGTGTGTCTTGTTTTTGTGCCATCATTTACCTGAAGATCATTTTGATTCTTGTATGTTCTAGAACAAGCATTTACATTAGATTAGACCTTTAGTCAATAAGCCCTGACCACTGCAAGAAACATGGCGTTACAATCCCCCTTTGAAATCAACCAAGAGAGACATCATGGCAATGGGGGCCTTAAAGAGGTACTTTGGCAAAATGTCAATTTTTTTTATAACTCAGCCAAGTCATGCGAAATGAGTGACTGAGGTGGTTTCTGCCACTGTATGGGTATCTGTTATCTACATAAATGCGCCAGTAGCCCTGCGTCGCACAGATGAAGCAGCCATCTTGAAGCCTAAATTCTGCCTGTACTTTAGTCCATATTTATAGATAACAGGATGCCACTAAGTGTCAAAACCCACAAACTGATTTAGGCAGTTAGTCTGCACAGTGTTATTTGGTGTACAAAGCTTACATTGCTGGTTAGCGACTTAGCCTCCTAGCTCTTAGCCTCCTAGCATCTTGGTTGACTGACAGGTAAAAATTGTTAATGTTTGCATCAAAGTGATCCAAACTATTATTTTAACACAGTTCTTATATGACCAAAACTCACTCTCCACGGGCATGTGAAGGCGTTGGAAAGTATGCATGAGAGTATGGGCGAGGGAGGAGGACACATCACAGAAAGCCAACATGCACCCACACCTGACCATACTTCCAACGTTAACGTTCCGGGAGCGTGTTTTTTTACCTCTGTGGCTTGGTGAATGCGTTTGATATGTATATCTAAGGACATGCGGCTCGATCAGTTGTGCACCTGGGGGGCACTGAAGCAGACTTATTGCCAGAGCACTGCAGCATAATCAAAACACCCACCACCACAAAAAAAAGGCCAAGGTTGATAACAAGGGTGGCAGAGACAGCATAAACTAGTGCTGATAAGCAGTTTGCAGCGCCGTTGGCTTGTCTGTTACACTTCTACATGAGGAATACAGCAGGGAAGATAGGAATGGGGGTGGGGGGGTGGCGGCAGCTACTCTGCATAACAGCGCACGTGGTGATAGGCAGAAGAAGTTGTTCAGCTTCTTTGTAGAGAGTTTGACCGACTTAGGACTTACAAGCACGATGTTGGAGGCAGCAGATGTAAAAACGGAGCTTTTTTTGAGCAGTTTCTCTTGCTGGAAATGTACGCAAGGGAGGCATCAGCATTAAAAGGGCAAAGTCTGTTTGAGAAGCATACAGTGTTTCATCATGTCTTGCAGGCCACATTGTCTGAAGCTATCTAGGAATTTTTATAATCGCCATTTCCATTTTCATGGCCAGAATAGAACGACTACCTGCAGCTACAAGCCATCATTTTTTCCCCCCATTATGCAGCTATGACCATTAAACTATGTGCACTGAGCTCTCCTGCAGCACAAGACAATGAGGAGAGTTAATTGTTAACGGAATAGTTTGGTTAGAAATCGAATGTACACAGGTTTCCTTTACTCCACATGTAGCTGATCAGCTGTGATATGTTTGGTGTTCAAAGTTTGCTTCTAGAGCTATAAGGCTGATACAAGCTGGCAAAATGGATACAACGACAGGTAAAATGCTTGATTCAGAAACCGCTGCTACTGTTGTTTTTAGCTATACGATATACTATCTATCCATTTTTATCACTGTCAAAAACAAGCGAGCTAACTACATTAGCCTTGTATGTCTTGTGCAAAACCGCACAAGCAAACATCAGACACAAGACATGTCTTTTCTGATCGACTGGGTTCAGGTAAACGGCCAATGGCATGCACTTGTATTTTTGGACAAACTCCCCCTTTAAAACGGAATTTAAACAGCAGTTGAAAGCAGGAGCTTAAAAAAAGAAACTCATCACACACCACTCGGGTCCAGTGGCTGTGTGGCCTCCTGTCTTGGCACGGAAGTTGAGCCCACCAGACTTCCTCTGTGCTCTGCCTCTGATAACCGCCACGCTTGTTTGTTCCGTCCCCCTCCCCCAACACCTAAGCTCGAACAGCCCCCAACACTGGGGGTGTGGAGGCTGTTTGTACGAGTCAGAGCAAAGCGATGGTTGACATGAAGAAATGACACATAAATTACATTCATTTTGCATGTAGTCTTGGGGAAAATAGTATAGCTCAGAGCAGATTTCTACAGCAGCATACAGTATCAGTCAAAAGACAAACCTAACCATAGTTTTTCTTTTGAACCTGCACATTCTGCACATCTCTGAATAACAGTGAAGATGTCAACCTGTAAAATAACACACATGATGGAATGATGGAGTGACATAAAAGTGTTAAACAAATTACAATGCATGTATTCAAGAGTCGTTAAGGGGCAGCTTTATGCACTCTTGCCATTCTCTCAAGCAGCTTCATGAGGAGCCACCTGAAATGCTTTTCTGATAGGTAAGAAGAAGCTCTACATAAACTGCAAATGACTAATTGGAATGGCATTTTAAACAAAATGAATTTTGTTCTGTACATAATGTCATACATATGTACCGGCTTCACTAGTTCACATTACACTAGTTATATGTATAGTTGGCTTCATCTATTGTCTTTGGCCTTTTGTTGACACTAAAACATATTACTTGTCAGTAAGGATGCGCAATGGGCCTCATTTACACAGTTTTGGTTCTGCAGTTAGAGAACACGTCATTAAACTGACAAACTTTTTCTTAAGGCCTTTCTCAGAAACAGATTTCCAAAAAAACTAAACTTGTTTTTGGACAGATATCTATATTTGACCAATGTTGCATAACATTTATTGTCCACTGGAAGAACATTAAGGCTGTGCTACTGCGCTAAAATCTTCATTTTATTCATTTTACTGCACTTATTACAGTAAAAGGTTCACAAAAGAAGGGTTACATTTCTCTGTTATGCTAATCCAACTAGATACTGTCAAAAATTGTACATTTGGTAAAAAGCTTCTGAATTTGCCATCTGCTGATATAGAAAATAATAATTAATATTGGCCCACACTTCCCATATGGATATATCCCTCCATTGCATAGACTTTACTTCTGGACTACAAATAAGAGGTGTGTTTTGGGCATTACCCAAATCTTTCCTAATCTAATGTGTCATCGGCAATACATTTAGAGACTTGGCTCTGTCGTATCGATCGCATTAAAATCGGTCTCTAAAGTAGTTGGTGTTCATAGATGGTCCACGTTGGGCAGTAAAATGTATCAGCTTGTGGAACTGGAGCTTTCCGTGCACTACTGCAATTTACTGTCAGTTTATAAAAGGCATGATGCTGCTTTTATGAGCCCATAACATTTGAGCCATGTTATAGCAGTGTAAACGCAGCCGTCTCTCCAAGACACTTTCTACAACCAAAATAACGTTACTGGGCACATGACCCGTGTCTACGAGTAAAATAATCATGGAGTATGCACATGGTTGGGAACCGGACGAAAAACAAAATGCCTAATAGCTGTGTGCGCAGACACTACTGTCCAAAACAAACTGCAGATGATAGAAGCTGAACAGATAAACAGCAAGCAAGTGGTGGTCATGTAATTAGCAAATTTGCATATTCTGTTCCACAAAGCTAGCCAACTAACCACAATTGACTAACAGTGTAAAATGCATGTGGCTAAAATCGAAATGACCAGGTGTAAACAGGGTCTTAACTCTAAGTTCACTGAATAAAAAATCTAATAATGTTCAGGTTTGTTACATCAGTTTCTTTACATATCAAAACACATGTGATAATGGCTTTGAGTAATGTCGGGACTGGCTGGCTGGCTCAAATGTATATTACACACAGTTTGCTATGCAGTCCATTTAGTCACTGAATAATAAGACTTCAGAAGTAATAAGCCTGACATTTAAAGGTCCAAGGGTTAAGAAAAGAAGAAATAAAAGAAATGGTTTGTTAAAGATCCACTTGAAATGCAGGCAGAATTGCATCACACTACTAAGAGAAAATGATTAAAAACACCACACTATCAGAGTAGGGACTTTACACAGTGACTAAATATGAAAACTCACAGCAGTCACCCAGATAGGAAAGCACCTTTCTTTATTAGTCGTCAAACTAGTCAAATGGATTTGGAGGATTGCTTGTTTTTCTTATATTGAGTCAGTAATATGAAAAATATGCTTTAGGCATAAACATATTACTACATTTAAAAGCTGAAAGATTTTTTTCCATGTACATGTGTCTCCTGTACCTTTTTTGGCTTATTGAATGTGGCGTAGTATTGGATTATTTATTACTGTCTCTAGATAGATATGCGTTATGCTCAGATGACATGGAAAACATCAGATATGTAATAGAAAATTCCCCTTAAATGAGAATAATGAATGTCTTATAGTCTACAAAAAGTAGAACTGAACAAAGCTAAAGTTTAGTTCACCCCAACACTCCCCAAAGAAAGTCTTACTGCAGTGTTTGATTTCTTATTTTATCAATGAAAACTGGTTAATGCCCTCTGAGAACCAACCCACAGCTCTAAGCATATTCAAAGTCTAGACAATTAGGCCTGCAGAGCATTTTAAAAGGATGTGGAGAATCTCCAAGACTTTCAAGTCTCTTTAGAAGATGCTGTTTCAGAGGTAACTGCAACAATGAGAATAAGGTTCTAACCAGCGGTTACCAATAAGAAACAGGTCATCAAGCCAGCTCTGCTGTTAGTTTCATTTCCTGGCCCAGACCAAGTAATAACCAATCATTTTCCGTCTGGGGTATTTTAGAGAAGTGATCGTACCTCTTTAAAATCTGGTGAGAGAACATGTATTGTCTTTACGAAGGCTCTCAAAACTACTTTAATATTGTGCAGCTTTGCCTCATGCTGAACGTGAAAGTTGTTGTAATCCTGTGTTGAATACTATTGCTCTCACTTTGTTGCGATTCCTAATAAAACTGTACATTCTCTACAACATAAACTGAATTGCTGGAATTCTTTGCTTATCTGAGAAATCAGCTTCATCTTTAAGTGATAAAGAATGAGAGAACATCAGTCTCATTCTTTATCACTTAAACTGGTTACCTGATCTTCTTCTTCGATCTGATTCATCTTAAACTACTTCTAGCTTAACAAGTAAGTAACATACACCAGTACTCAAACATGCAGTTCCAGGTACTATATGCAAGTACTGAAATATTGGGGTATACTGGGAACAATAGAATACTATTGGGTTATTTGTTATCAGGGAAAGTCAGTAATATCTGCTTGCGTAAGTAACTTGCTTGAGTAAGTATGTCATGTTATACTTTGCCACTACGAGACACAACTACAAAACAAGTGCCCTATTGTAAGCATGTTTCCAAGTCCACGTTGTTAGGATGTCAAAGAGACGTTATTGAGAGTTAGTGCGGCTGTAACAGGAAACAAAAACAATGAGAATACTTACCTGTTGTCACACACATCACAAATCAAGTTAGCTGCAGTTGTTAGCAATAGCTCATTAGCTCATTCAAAGCGGTCACAGACGCTCTGCCTAGGCGAAGAGTCTGATATCTTTAGAATGTTAACCTGGCCACACTGTCAGGATTCTGTTTGGCCCATACCGCACTTCCGCATATACGGAGCTCTGTGTATCACTTTTGCACTCATCTGATGTGAATCAAATATTTGTTGTTCCAGCTAAGTTCAGCCTAGCAAACAGTAGTCTCAGCTATGGATGCGTTTTTCAAGATTGTCTCCTTCGATATACCGTGCCAAATAGCAGCCAGTGATTGGTTGTTCTGCATGTCAGTCTATTTTATGTTTCCTGCAGTAGTAGGTGTTTTTGGGCCATGTTCAGTGGTTAAAGGTAAGGAACTCTCCCTAGAAAGCCTGGCTATGTGAGACTAACTCAGGCCTAACACAAGCACAGTGACACAGTGATATTTTTGAATAATACAGATTTTCACATGGCCACCCGGCTGAGCTGCTAAAATCTCCCTCTGTGCTCCGGAAGTTTTAGCACCGGTATTCCATGTTTGTACATAACCCTGTTTTGAATACTGGATATCAGAATGCAAAGCTCTGCATGGTTGAGGACCATTGTCAGGAGTAATGTAGGAGTATGTGTAGATTATCCGTGCCTTTCCCTGTATGTGACTTCTGTGAGCGTGTTTTACCTGTGATAGCTGACTTCATGACACATATGCTCTCTTAGGGTGTTTTTACACCAACATTTTCTGGTCTGGACCTTCAGACTCTTCAGTTTGGTTCAAACCAAATTAGCAGGTGCCTCAGATCATGGTCCAGACCAGACACCAAAATCTAGTCTGAGAAAAAGAGCTGGTCTGGATTTTCATGTGTCAATATGTTTCATTTAATAGTAGCTGATTCTACCTGCTAATTTCTAGGCTTTCAAATAGCATTAGCCATTAATAATAATATTTAACTAAGCCTATTTGGCTATATCTAGTTTAAAGTCAGGGATTCTGACAGGCCTTAAAATGACGTTTCCAAGCTTGGATTAGCCCTGTCATGATTATTACATGTTTTGCTGACGATTAAATGCCATGTAAATAATTGTGATTTACGGTTTGTATAATTTGTTCGCTGTACGCAGCCATTGCAGCACAAAACCTAAAATGGCTATCTTGACGGATTACCTGGTTTATCTCTTGGCTGTTGATACAACTTAAGCTCAAATAAACAAACTTTACTCACCACCTTCTAAAGATTTATAAAGAAATGTAATTCACTGATGCTCTTTACACTGTGTTATACCACCAAGTCTGAATCTTTGTTGGCTTTAGCTGTACCAGTAAATAAATGTGTTGTCTTCTTTCTTCTATTTATATGAATTTGCCTTAACTCAACTCCGCTGACTGTAAAAGTTAGCAACTGTGAAAAACAATTACTAATGATTGACAGGTTTATTTTTTCTTGTAAATACAATACTGATTAGACTATTGGCCTTTTGCTTGTATATTCCAGTTGGTACAGATTTGTATTTGGGTTTTATATGCTAAAACAAATAAATTAGTAGGTATATTACTTTTGTCAGGGCATAATAAATAAAGTAGTCCTCCACTTTACCTCTACACTGTACTCCTGCTCCCCTGCCTTCATTCTCAGGTTTTCTGGCACTGGACCTTCAGCTATACCTAAAATCAGATCAGGCCACTGATGAGGGAAGCATCTTTTAGCATCATGGCCACTAAACTATAAAAATCTTTACACAATAATTTCAGGTCTGCTCATCACAGCCTTTCAAAAGCCCTGTTTAAAACACTCTTTTCCTCAGTATGTAATACTTCTTCTCTTCTGTTCATGTTGTACAACTTTATGCTTTGAGTCACACTACTATTTACCTTCAGTAGGCCTAAGCCTTACTGTACACAAGCAGACACAGGTGTTCTACCTACAGGAGAACAGAAACGTAGCCTAAGGGACTTTAAATGCCTTGAAGCTGGAGGAACCTCCAGCAGTCCAGGTGTGCCCTGTGCTAGGCCGGTTGTCAAGGTGCCGTCACTATGCTTACGTGCTGTAATATGACACCAAAGGAGGGAGTGGTAAGGTAGGGGGAAGGGTGAGGGCGAGTGAGAGATCTCCAGAGAGAGAGAGAGAGAGAGAGAGAGAGACTGATTTTCATAGGACAACAGCATTATTGGTGCAGCTACAAACAGGCTTTTCAGGTATAACCCAAAACATTTACCCATACCAGTGAGTTTTACAGACAGTTGCAACCACACAAACAGCAGACAAGTGAGATCAAAGCTACTATATGCTCTCATAGCCAGCGGTACGAAAGGCAATGCTCATCAAAAGCACTGATGAAGCAGTTGATTCTACTTCAGGTAATGCTGACATCTACTGATCTCACTTACTAAAATTACTCCAGGAGGGGTTTCCACCAAGCCTAGGTAGCTGTTATCTGAACTTTTGCCATACGAGCTGAAAATGGAAAATTGTTTTTACTTTGATGATCCTTTGAAGGATGATGGATATCATAGCTTTAATCTTTAGGTGAAATGTGTAGTTCCGCTGGTTCAGTTGTTTAGCATGTTGTTTAGCAGTTGTGTAGCTTTGTGTTGTTTTGAGCCCTTTTAAACAAATATGTTGTTATTATATTGTTGTCCTTACATTACAAAATCAACACAGAATATAATGGTATATGTTTGCAACATGTGAAGTAATAATGCTGTTTTATAGTGTGTGGGTTTTTAATGTGGCTTTACTGTTGTTGTTTTTTTTTTTTTTTGGTTGTTGTTTTCCTTTTTTTGTTGTTGTCTCATCCAGCTTATCAAACCTCAGAAAAACTAAATATCATGATGCATATCAAGTATTGTGAAAATGTCTTCACATAGGGATATACTTTCTTCATATCACCAACCACTACTTTTACTCCTATTATAATATGGGTATTGAACCCCTTGAAGCAGTTTACTGAAAACTGAATGTTTCAGTAACTAATATAAACTATTTCTTAACTACTGTAAAGCTAATATGGAAGTTACTTAGTTATAAGAGTGAACATGAAGACATGAAATGTGGACACACGTATTGGCCCTTGCATTTGTTCACGGCTATCATTTATGGTTTACTGTTATTTGTCGCTTAGTCTTGGTTGTAAACTTTGACCTGTCCACAGCTGACTGGACTGTCTTGTTAAAGGCACAAAAACTGCACTATTTATAGCTCGGAAATGAACCGATTTTCTTTAGGTTGTCAAATTATAGGGACATTTAAACTATTATAAAACAATAATTAAATAAAGTGAGTCTGATGTTTTTACTTCAAAGTGACTCTCAGGAAAGCCTAACTGAGCCATGTCTAACGTATATTCTAGGGGTTTGGTTTAGTTTCCATTGTCGGCACTGCCATCCATTCTCTGAGCCTTTCTACCATCCTGTCTGCAGCTGCTGTTTCTACCCACTCTCGTCTGGCCTGACGTCAACAAGACACTTCCTTCCTGTTTCGTGCATGGTGCGTCTATACCGAGAGATAAGGGAGTGCAGCTAGAGCAGACATGGAGGGAGAGAGAAAATGTTGTTTACAGAGTCTGGCAGCAGCACGGGCGATGTAACATGATGAGGGGAATGGAAAGCAAACGTTAGTAGATAATCTCTTGCACCGGGATATAACATCTGCTTTATGTTTTTGTCTGTTGATCAGAAGGGTGCGTAGGAACCAATGAACTTTGTTCATCCTTTAAGTGGTCGATGGTGGATATTAATAGTATGATGGCTAACAGGTGATCTGCGGTAGGGGAACTAACCTGCGCTGTTCCTCTTTCACAGGCTGAGAGTTCCACTCCTGCAGCACCATTGGTAACATCATTAAAGTGAATCCACAAGTGCTTCTTCGATGGTACTGCAACATGGATCTTCAAACAGCCCACCCTTTATTAGGCCTTAAAGGGGCTTGCATGCTGAACTAGGCCTTTTTGGACCTGTAAATAGTCTCTGTAGCCTGGAAAAGGCCTGCTGTGATGACACCATAGAACTCCCTCGCGTGTTCAGCATGTCCGCTGCAGTTCAGCAGACTGAGAGCGCCTGGGAGGGTGCAAGCAAGCACGATGACGACAGTTTGCAGGTAAGCATCATTAATATCGTTTTGCTTTAGGTTTGTCCATGTATTTGGGTACTTGCAGTAGGTTATTCAAAATAGGTTTGACATAACCACATGTGCCCATGGGGAAAACAAAGGCTGAAAAGGTTGGAAATGTTGAGAACTCATTTCTATTCTTAATTATTCATGTGCTGGTTTACTGTGTGGGATACATTTATGAAAGCTGTGAGTGACCTTGATTCACTCAACCCACTTCTATTATGGAACAAGCTAATGCTGCCGACAAAAAAAGATTTTTATGCCGGGCTATATCGAGAACCGTCTGACACTTCAGCCATAATATTACAGCTTTTCCCCCCTGTGCTATCTGCAGCTGGCAGATCCATCAGCTTTCCCAGCGGTAATTGTGGAGCAAATGCCACACACCCACCTCCTCAACTACTCAGGGCTGACTTGTGAGCAGCCATTGACAGGTGGTCACCTAGAAACAGGGCTGGAGCAAGAGACTGTCGAGGACCTACCACAACTGACAGGTGAAGTACAATTCTCGCACAGGTTTCAATTGAAGTCCTTGTAATTGTGTGTTCATTTCTTCATATCAGCCTTTGACAGTGAGGGCCCAGTCTCACATGCAGCGCGCATTGGTGCATGTGAACAAAATGCTAAAATCCAGGTCATGCTCTGACATGCATCATTTGCATATTTTAGGCCACGTATGCAAAGATGTAGGCTACTGCAACCCACACTAGGGACACCTTTGTCTTAAGAATTATAAATTTAAAAATGAATGTTAGCTTTATGCTTTGTTTAAAGTATAGGTCATGATATAGATAATAATAATGATATAATAAACCCAGCTTTGAGTGAGCTAGCAATTAAATTGTTTTTTTTTTCTCTATCTACAGTCCCCTCTAGAGTCATTTTTCATAGGTCGTTTTATTAAAAATACTTTCACATTATTTTTTTGTTGTTTGAGCAAAGGCCTTATGACTCTAGTAGTGGTGAAGTTATCTTTATCTTACGCACTCTGCAGTTTCCCTCTAGAACTTGACAGCCACTGTCTTGCAGGTTTTAACGAGTTCTCCTGTTTGATGATTGGGCTAGGTTATATCAGGCTGACTAAACTGGCAGTGAGACTTTTGTTTTTTCCTCAGACAGTACATTCTCAACAACATAGGACTAAACCTTCAGGGTACAAAAGCTTTTCACTGGTACCCTATGTGGCTCTGATTGGACCCTGCACCCTGTCTTGACTCCAGATTCAGAGTTGTGGATTTGCAGTTGCTATTTTTCACTGGATTTTTTATGGATTTCACTGATCTGCACTGACTGATCATCAATGAATTATTTGTCTTCTTACATTTTTATTTACATGCTGTGTAATTGTAAAGTTTTTATCAGCATTTATTAAGAACATCCACAAAGATAAACCTTGTGTTCTGATGGTTAGACAGGGTTATCAAAAAAAAAAAAAAAAAAAAAAAACAGAAACAGAAAACAAACATATTTTAACCCATTGTTATAAAGAAGGTTGGACAGTCAGCCAGATAACTACTAGATTTGGAAGTTACGGAGAAACAATAAAGATAATTCAAATTTTAAGCAGAATTATAAGAATTGTTTCATTCCCAGTTTTGCTGTTTCTCGTAATAAACGCAGCCTTGTTGCAGAATGTTTTGCCATTCACTCCAACTGAGAGCGTATATTCGGGTGGAAAACACAGATTTCAGGTTAACTTATTGTTATTTAATGAATAAATAATAAATGTTTCATATTTGAGTTTTAGCCTTTTTCATATTAACTTTTTCAGTGTATTAACCAGGATAGCAACAATGAGATTATCTTTCCCTTTAGACCGCAGAGACTACATTCAACTCTACAACTGCTCTATTTTATTTAACTTAAAATACACAAATTCTTCTTTTCACCATGGCTTGATATATAGCCAAACAGCTAGCTACAAATAAACTAGCTAGTCCCCACACAATTCAGAGTGTACCCTCTTTTTTTCCTCCTAGAGTTGTTTTTCCTGAGAAAACAATAGAAAACTATAAAATAAATGTAAGTTTAAATAATTAAAAAAGACAGAATAATTTTGTGTTCATTCAGCGTGAGAGCACCTTCGTGTTAGCTGCCTAGCAAAGCTATGCTAACTCAGCTGTATGTTATGGGTGATGACTTGGTTGGTTAGGTTTAGCTGGGTATCTCTGTTTTGGAGGCCACACCACACACTAAATAGGGAATATACCACATCTTTAGTAAACAGAGACACTTCTACAAGGCTTAAGTTGGCTTCCTCTCGTGTAGCTTCTTGCTGGAAAGTTTCCCGTTCCACCTTCAATGGTGCATATTCTCACGTCTTATTGGCACCCTGTTTGATATGTCGGCCAGGATATAGCTAAACAGCTAGCTACCAATGAGCTATTTTTTTAATAAACACAAATTAAAGAGAAAATAAATAAAATGCTATCAAATAAATGTATATAATTTAAAGATAGAATATATTTTCATGTTTCCATGTTAACTTGTTCAGTGCTAGCAGTGAAATTAACTAGGTTTCCCTCAGACCAGTGCCTACATTTCATATAGCAATGTTTTCAGTTTTAATTTGAGTTTTCACTGTTTAAAAAGGAAAAATAAGAGAATATAATTAAACAAAAAATGATATTTTTTACATTAGCTTGGTGTGCGTGGCAGGCTATAACTATAAGCTAGCAGGGGTGTTTTGTTTTCTCTCTCAAGCCCCTATTTGAATCCCCTTGTGTCTCTACTTAACGTTTTTGCTTATTTACATAAAGATTAAAAATAAAAATAAATGGCGTATTGCAGTTTGAGTTCACTCAGTTGTCACTCAGTTTGAGTTCACTCAGTTGTCATTAGCTCTCAGTTCTTAGACCTCAAACACAGACCCACCTGTCACGTGGGCCGCCATGTAAGAAACCGCCTACGGGCCAGTACTGAGGTCCACCATGGTGCTGGTGGAGGTGGAGGAGGAGGGCGGGAGCCCGGAGTTGGTAAACTGCAGTAGCCGAATATGAAAACATTTAAACTGCCTTTAAACCCCCAATTTTCGTCCAGGCTCCAGGTTCTCCGCACGTTTTCCCACATACCGAGCTGGTGAAAAGTAAGTTTTACTTGTACGTTCAGCGTGAGAGCACTTTCGTGTTAGCTAGCTAGCATAGCTATGCTAACGCAGCTGTATGTTATGGGTGGTGTGTTGGTTGGTTAGCTGTAGCGGGGTCTCTCTGTTTTGGAGGCCACACCACACACTAAATAGGAAGTACACCAGGTCTTTAGTAAACAGAGATACTCATACAAGGCTTAAGTTGGCTTCCTCTCTGCTAGCTTCTTGTTGGAAAGTCTCCTGTTCCACCTTAAATGGCGAGGACGCGAGCATGTAACTGCTGCACCATTTAAGGTGGAACGGGAAAATTTCCAACATGAGGTTGACAGCTTTGTGACACTTCTATGGACTGTTTCTAAACTCTTAACGTGTTTGGAGGAGCTGCTAAGTAACTTTTGTGGTGTTGTTTTGTTTGTTTGGTACAGTGTGCTAAGAACGGTTAGCCTCTTAGCTGCCTTAGTTTTCGCTTATCTCAGCCTGACGTGTTCCTCCTTCAGGTTAGCTAGTGTGCTCTGGACACTCAGTCTCCTTAACCATGTGGAGACTTTTGAAAGAGTTGGCAGAAGAGAAACTGAAAATGTTGTTGGTTAAACTCTTAAGTGAAATGACAAAAACGGACGTTTAATAATAATACACGCGAGTGATCCTTCTCATGCTGTCAGCAGAGCCAGAAGTGCTTGGTTTCGCTGTAAGGTATTTGAATGGCATTAGCGCTGGCCGCTCGAGCGTGCTGTCAGGTGTCTTGCCTGTATTGCTGTATTTTTGTCCTCTGAAACTGGCAGCTGATGCGTTGCCTTCTGTTTAACCTCCAGTGGAAGCCTATCAGAGTGGTAATGAGGACACTGTGGAGACGGCAGAAGCTGCTGAAGCCTTGCTGAATATAGACTCATCAGGAACACTGTCCCTGGATGAGAAACATCTCTGTGAGTAGTTCCTTCCTCCTTATGAAAGTTCCTCTTCATTCTCCAGAGGAAATTGTTTCATCTGGAATGATGATGGATGTTAAATGTTACCCTAACATCTGCAAAGCTGCATTACGAAGGGAAATGCCACCAAATGTTCAAATTTGCAAAATAATTTAATCGATTAAAGGTGCCATAGAAGACATTTGCATAATTTCAAATCATGTTATGCATTTTTAATTGCTCTCTGATGTCTACACAGCAGGTATGTGACATTGGTTGGGGTGAAAAATGAAGGAAGTCGTTTTCTCTTATTTGGATGGTTTGATGAGGTCTACTTGGATGATCTGAAGATGGTCTAGCTTCAGCCATCAAAAAGGAGGGAAAAAATATCACCGTCATTTCAGTCTCTTTAGTGTCAAATGCTGAGCGAAGCCTGGTCATTATTGCAGAGCGGACTAACTAAAATTGTACAGGATTTTGTTAAAGATTGCGGCGCTGAAGTTGGCTTCCTGTTCACCGGCTTGTTTCGCAGATTTTTTGTTCCACCTTAAATGGTGCTGCAGTTGCGTTCTGGCGCCTGTGCCAGCTATAGCAGTTAAGGTGGAACGGAGCATTAGGAAGCCAAGTTCAACCTTGTTTAAAGGTAAACATCAACCACGTCTGTAGACAGTTAAGTTCCTTGGCAATGGTATGAAAAATGCCTTCATCACTTTCACTTTCAGCCTGGAACAGTAGATTTTTGCGCAAAGCCTGCTTTGCGTTGTTTCTATTGCGTTGTTGTCATTGTATGTGGAGTTTGAGGACGTAAATACTAATGACTTCAGACTGTTATGTAACAGTTTAGGATTTTGGAATTGGTTGATTTTTACTGACCTCTTTTGTAAATGTGGGATTTCTGTTTTAAGGAGTAGACAATAGTGTTTGAGGCACATGTATGTTAGTTCTATGGACCAAATTCTTCTTATTCAGCTATGCCAGTTTAATCTAGTTTTCTGTGGCACCTTTAATATGTAAATAAAACCATTCTGGCATTCTAGAGAAATGGAACCAGATGCCTAAAACATTTAATGCTTCTAAAAGCTGCCTCACAGTAAGTTGAGGCAGAATGATATGTACCCTGATGAGACATTGGTGAATTTTTAAAATGAGATTTGGAATATTTGTCAAAATGCTTTTATGCCAGTGAAGTTCAGTGAAGTGAAGGTTCAAGCTGTTCAATGAAAACAATTGTAGACATTGTGACCCTGGTTCCTATTACACTGTAAAGAAATCTGAATTGGAAAGTTTCTCTCAAATACACAGTTTCACATGAAATTACTCTAACTGATTTTGCATACATGGTTCTGCATATGAATTATGTAGAACTTAATAAGTAAGTCAGATTTTCCTTTTATGGTTTTTATAGTCCTGAAAGTTCATTTTAATTGTTTTTTGTCTTACTACATAGCTCAGATATTTTTGACTTCACCTCTTGATGGTGCCCATGTTCTGATGGATAGTTTTGGTGGACACCAGCAGTATTACCAGTTTCAGAAAGGCGTCATAGAGGAAAACAAGGCAAAGCCTAAGAAAGGTAACTTGAATCTGTCAACCTATTAAGTTTCTTAAGATATAAAATGAATTAGCTTTTATGGTTGTTTTTAATGTATTGCGGTATCTTTTATGACTCTCAGGTAGGAAACCGAAAAGACCAAGGCCACATTCTCCAATGCCTGACATAACTGTTAAGAAAAGCAAGGACAGCAAAGGTGAGAAGTTTTTTATTGCAGTTCGTCATGGTTTCTATTGATGAAACTATTTGTGGAATTTTCAGCACGTGACAGTAATGGCAATTTCCATTTGCCTTCAGGAAATACATTGTACCTTTGGGAGTTCTTGATTGCTTTGCTACAAGACAGGAATGCATGCCCTAGGTACATCAAGTGGACTAATCGAGAACAGGGCATATTCAAGCTTGTGGACTCCAAGGCTGTGTCTCAGTTATGGGGCAAACACAAAAACAAACCTGACATGAACTATGAAACGATGGGAAGAGCACTCCGGTAGGTTTCTTTTTCATGCGGTTCTTTAATTGTTGCATTAATGAAAAGTCATTTCTTATTACTTTTTTGTTAAATGTGGGTTTTCCTCTTCTCCCTTTAATAGATACTACTATCAGCGTGGTATCCTGAATAAAGTTGAGGGACAGAGACTGGTGTATCAGTTTGCTGACATGCCAAAAAACATCGTCTACATAGGAGATGATGATGATAGCAGCGGTGGTAATGATACTAGTACTCAAAATGAAGATGACGAATATCACTCCACTGTCCAAAGCATAAACTGCACCCCTTCCTCCCAGCCAAAACTGTCCACTTCAAACAAAGCGTCCACTCAGACCACAAAAGGCCGCAGGATGGTCAATGGTAGCCAGCGTGGAGCAGATGAACCTGCTGCTGATGCAACAGGCACAACCAGGGCTGCTCGTCCATTGGGTCTTATCCAGCAACAACATCTGCCAATTGTTTCTGCTGAGATGTTGAGGACTCTTCAGAACGTTCAGTCCATCCAGCCAGGCCAACATGGTTCAGTCTTTCGCACTGCTCAGCTGTTGGAGAGCCTCCGCGAGAGGCACGTGACCATGGAAGTACAACAGGAGCAGCAGGTTCAGGCCAGCGAGGCCCAGGCAGACGGCCAGGCTACTCAGATTGTTACGTTGCAGCTGGTTCCGGTAACACCCTCTGAACAAGGAATGGATGGGTCTGTGATAACCTCTCCTCAGTTCATTATGCAAGCCATTCCAGACTCTGAGGAAGTGACCCTTGTTGTGCAGAATGTTGCCTTGGACGAGTCTTCGTCTGATCCTAGCCAAGAAGAACCCACCCACTGTGAGGTTGTGACAACCTCTACTTCAGGGTCAAGTAGTACCAATACCTCAGTGGTGACGTTTGTTGGAGGAGGGCAGCAGCTGGTGACGCAGCCTCCCGGTACTGTTATCCATTCCGTGGTCACGGCAGCAGAACCAAAGCACATCTCGGGTCAAGTAGGCCTAGACCCAGAACCCGAAGAACTGCATGAGACCACAGAGCTACGTGAAGCTAACCACTCCCAAGATGAACACCTGGTTGCAGATATGGACATGAGGAGTCCTTCTGAAATGAAGATGGAGCCTCTAAGTGTTGTCATCATTAATGACTCTTGGGTTGGTTACACTTCCAACAGTGAGACTGTGGAGTCTTCAGGCTAAGCTCAGGCTGGATTTTGGAGTGAACCAACCATTGTGTGTCTAACACCATAAAGCCTTACTCATCACATTCCTTTTGGACTTGTACATGCACTGGAATTTAGTCCCCCCCCCCCCCTTTCTTTCTTGCACCATATTTGCCTTGCTATGCTATGAAATCTTGAATTGTGACTCTTACGCAACTTCTTCTAATCTTGAATCCTCTTTCTTCAACTTAAGTGCCCTAAATAATGTACTGCAATGTTACGCCTCAGGGTTGTACTGATGATTTGTCAGTTATGTCGCCATGAAATAAGGCCAGTCTCTGAGAGATCACAAAAGAATAATAATATAAAAGCTATCTCCATCTACTGTATATGAGAAGAAGGAAGGAGTTTATGTAACTTCACCTAGCAAACTGTCTGCTTTTTGCTTCGTTTTTTGTATTTAGTGATACTGTATGTTGAACATAAGCAGTTATGGTTAACTACTTTAGAGAATGCAATCATGTAATCATGTCTTAAGATTATAGTCATATCGGCATGTTGTAACAAAGATCCTTCATCCATTGCAAAGACCCTGTTCTTACTGGGACCAAATACCTGTCTTAGCTATGCATATGCTGTGTCATGAGGGCTGCTTTATTTTTGATGGCCATTTTTGTTTTTTTGTTTGTTTTTATGAAATTGTTGTAAAGCTGGTGATATGCTTATACTGCTGTTGTCCATTGACTTTTTTATTATCTGGAATTTGCCTTACCAGCAAGCAGAGAATGTATGTGTTTCATAGAAGTGACAATCAGTTCACATTACTCCAGTAATACGAGTGGCCAATATGGCTATATTTCAGGACGTTCTCAATACATGATACATGACATTATTTATTTCAGTAGTTTAGTGAGTTGAAACAGACAGCAAAGAACCAGTGGGGCCACATTTTTCAAAATCCGATCCTAAAAACTATTAATAAAATGATTTTTATTTAATGATCCAATTAAACAAGACTAACAATGCTCTCTTTTTAATGAAACTTGCGGTTATTCAGTGTTCTTTAAACACCACTGATATCCACTTACATGCACAAAAAGGCATATTTTGTTACCGCATTTGATGTCGTATATCATACAGTCATATTGACCATGCTTATGCTCACTGTGGTCTCAGAAGTAGCCACAGCACTGCAGAATTCTTACACAGGTTCAGATATGTTTTGACCATGGTTGTTTTCATGTACACATCTTTAGATGATCCTTACCAGAAATCGAAGCTGTTATGTGTGGATTATAGAATTTGAAAAGTGACTGGCTTACTTGAACACCTCTCAGCTAGTGAGGAGGGAGATGTGCTTGTGTCAGATGTTCCTGATAAATGTTTAAAGATTGGAATTTGAAAAATGTGTGGCTCACTATGTAAACTATCAGGACAGGATCAGGAATTTATTGAATTTGTAAGGAACAAAGTGATTGTTCTGCCTTTTATACAAACCTTTTCCCATGCATATTTAAAAAAAAAAATCCAGCTTTGAGTGCCGTCGCTGTTGTTAACATGGACCAATATGACTCAAATATACAATAAGTCAGTTTCTCAGTTTTGGGTATAAGGTACTTACAAGTCTGGTTATTTTGTATATTTTCATGGTGATTAAAATTGTTTGAAAATAATTAACGTGATTCACAAGAGCTTAACAAGACAGTAAATTAATTGATGACCAAGAAAAGAGGGATCCATGTTCTGACATTTCTTTTGTATATGCCAGCAGTTAAGTCTGCTTTGGCTCTTGCATTTATTAGTGTGCTATATTACTGACAATTGTAACGGTTGAATGTGACTCATGTTTTCCTTTTTTTGTTGTTGTTTTACATCTCACATTATATGTTAATGGAAAAAAGTCTGTACAATGCTTGTGGATAACAAAGCCATAATATTAATAATAATAATAATAATAATAATAATAATGTCTCTACTTATTTTATCTTTCAAAATGATGCTTTTTTTTGCTTAAATTTGATGCAGTACCTATGCAGTTGAGGGAGATGTTTTTTTCCTTACTTTTTGCTGACATCATTCAACATGAGAATTTTAAGCTTTTTATATCACTCTTTGATTTTGATGCATTTTATATTGCAAACGGTTGTCAAGTTATACACCTTGTATTTAAGAAATAAAATATTCTGCATTTTCAACAAGAAGTTGGTACAGTAATTTTTCTGTTGTAGTATTGTAGTATTGTTGTAGTGTTGTAGTACATTGTCATTTGGTCATTAGTTGGTAGAAACTGTGTTTTGAATATATACATACATATTCACATGCTGACTGGCCACATGCCATGCATGAGTGGATCAGGCACAGCAGTGCTACAGGAGCTATTAAACACTGTCCACTCTATTAGACACACAGACTTTTTTGGTCCACCTTGTAGATGTAAAGTCAAAGACAATAGCTCACCTGTTGGTCTAGTCCTTTATCAGTGGTCACAGGACTCTGCCCACAGGACTTTGTTGACTGGATGTTGTACCGAGGTCTCCAGCAGCACTGTAATCCACTCCTACCAGCACAACACACGCTAACATGCCAGCACCACATCAGACCTAAATGAGGACATAAATAGTGTGAACATTATTACATTTTCTTTTATCAATGTTTTCAGTGGGTGACAGGTCTGGTCTGCAAGCAGGCAAGTTAAGCAGCTAGACTTCTCTAATATGGAGCCATGCTGTTGTAGTACGTGCAGATTGTTGTTTGGCATTGTCTGCTGAAGTAAACAAGACTTTCCCTGAAAAAGATATCATCTGGATAGCAGCATATGTTGGTCCAAATCACTCAGCATTAATGATGCCTTCACAGATGTACAAGTCACCCATGCCATGTGTGCTAATGCACCCCACACCATCACAGATGCTGGCTTTTGAACTGCATGCTCATAACAAGCCGAGTGGTTCCTCTCCTCTTTAGCCTCGAGGACGCAGCTTCTATAATTTCCAAAAATAATTGAAAATTTTGATTCATTGGATCGCAGGATGCTTTTCTACCTCACCTCAGTCCATCATAAATGAGCTCTAGCCCAGAGAAGGTGGTGGCATTTCTGCATCCTGTTTATATCTGGTTTCCTCTTTGCATGGTACAGTTTTAAGTTGCATTTGTGGATGCAGTGACGATGGTTTTAGGAAGTGTTCCTGAGCACATGCAGCCGTTTCAACTACAGAATGGTGTCTGGTTTTAATGTAGTGTCGCCTTAGGGCCTGAAATCTTTTAATGATATCATGTACCATAGATGATAGAATTCTTGAACTGTTGAATTATTATTTTTATAGCCAATCGTGTTACTGACCTGTTGCCAATTGAGACGTCCTACCAAAATGAAAATTCAAAAAACAATAAAATTGTTATGTTGTATTTGTGCCAAGTACATTGTCAGGTCATTATAGTGTTTAAATGATTTGCTCATCATTGCATTTTTATTTACATTGTACGCAGCACCCCCAACCTTTTTGAAACCAGGTTGCATGTGATTTAGCAACTGCCTGCAAACAATATATATATTTCACCAATGTTGTCTGAGTGGTGTATAAATGTGTTTTAAGGTCAAAATACAGGGGGTTTCTTTTTGAAAATTCACATCTATGTGCACGGAATTTAGCCTAACTTTAGACTCACAAAAAAAGTTCATATATTCTGTACTGAAGGCCCTAAAATGCATTTGCTGAATGGGGATGAAGATTTCCTTTTAGAGGTTTGAAAAATCATTCCTGAAAAAGTCAGCAGTTGCTGACACTACTGATATTATTATTATTATTATTATTATTATTATTATTATTATTATTATTATTCCAGGGCTTTTATTTTGTCGGGTTTTCTCCCACAGTTGACAGTCCTCGTGTTTACATGGCGGTAGAGGCCCATCAGTTTCAGTTTTCACACAGAACTTTCTAGACGTTCAGCCACGGAAAGAAAGGAATCATGGCAAGCGACAGGTATCCTACATACTCCTTAAACCTTCCCAATATATCATCACCGCAGGCTTTTTAATGTCATATCACTGAAGTATTTTCTTGTTGCAGGAGTTTTACTGACAGTTTCATAGATGAGGACCCGAAACGAGCTCTGGAGGTAACCTTATTAGCCAAGCTGCCTAGCCCACGTTAGCTAGCCTATGTTGTAGACTGTAGGTACGCTGCTAGCAATGCTAACTCACTCTGCACCTGATATTTACTTTGCAGCTGTGTGTTTATGCTCATATGTCGCAGAAGAAAGAAAAGCAAAGCTCTTAAGTTGCATACTGCTAAGTAGCTAGCACAGTTTTCCTCAGCACAGATGAACTGGACGAGGCTGAAGTTAGTTAGCTAGCTAGCTAGCTAACTGTTCGGCAGCTTCTTGGTCCTATTTTCCCATTCCACCTTAAATGGTGCAGCAGTTACAGTCGCCCGCCCGTATGGTTGTTAAATATGAAGCATTTAATTATCTGGTTTCTGCATGCAAGTCTTAGTGTTTCTGTGCCTAGCTTTAGCCTATGTTATTCGCCGGCTAGTTAGCTTTATCTGTGCTACTTAAGTGTGCCATTGCCAACTCGGTTTATATTCACGGCCACGAATTCACATTCCTTCCAGAAAAAGGTGACTGTTAACTATCAGCTGAGATTATAGTGGACAGCAGACATGTTCCCTCACTGCATGCACACTTTGTGGATGGCTAAGTTGCTTAGCTAGCCGTTGCTCAGTTCCAGAATGTTCCACGTACGGTGGAGCAAGGCAGGTCGTTTGTTCGGTTAAAATATGAAGGCTGTTCCTTATTATAGCCTCGCCTTGACTTTTATTTCCAAGCTGACGAATTCTGTTGAATTACTAGGAGCTGAATGTGGCTTTAGGAGAGACAGCTGACAATGCAGAATGGCTCTGTCAGCGAGCTTACGCACACATACTGCTCCAGGACTACGACAGTAAGTTGTTGTGCATGTTACCTGATCTCCTGTTCGGTGTATTATGCTGTGGTTTTTAAAGTTACTGTGGCCTTTTGAGTAGTTACTGTACAATTCGTCATGGAGCATAACATCTTTCTGTGCCTAAAAAGAGTTCTAAGACTTCACAGTCGACAGAGAAGAAAAATTTATTTAAATTTACATCCACCGGCCACTTCATTGGGTACACCTGCATGTATTTACTGTTATTGTCTATTTCAGCAGATCCACTTACCTTACAGAAGTGATAAAAAAGCAGTTCTACAGGTACAGACAAATCTCTCATTTGCTGAATACTTTGTTAATCCCCTTTCACCCTGTTCCTCAATGGTCAGGACTGTGGCAGGACCACCACAGAGCAGGTATTATGTGAGTGGTGGATCATTCTCAGCACTGCAGTGACACTGACGTAGGTGGTGGTGTGTTAGTGTGCGTTGCGCCGGTGTGAGTGGATCAGACACAGCAGTGCTGCTGGAGTGTTTAAACACTGTGTCCACTCACTGTCCACTCTATTAGACACTCCTACCTTGTTGGTCCACCTTGTAATGCCAGAGACAGTAGCTCATCTGTTGCTGCACAGTGTGTGTTGGTCATCCTCTAGTCCTTCAGCAGTGTTGCCCTCAGGACGCTGTTGGCTGCATCGTTTGGCTGGTGGACCATTCTCAGTCCAGCAGTAGTACTGAGGTGTTTAAACACTCTAGCAGCACTGCTGTGTCTGATCCACTCACACCAGCACGCACATCACTGTCACTGCAGTCCTGAGAATGATCCATCCACTGCTCTGTGGGGATCCTGTGGAGGTCCTGATCATTGAAGGACAGGATGAAAGGGGATTAACAAAGTATGCAGCGAATCAGATGAACTATAGTCTGTAACTGTAGAACTACAAAGTCCACTATTTATTAAAGAAGTGGAGCTGATGAAATGATCAAGGAGTGTAGATACAAGAAGGTGTACCTAATGTAGCGGTCGGTGAGTGTTCAATAGGTTTACTAATTAAAGAGTAGTTCACTATGCAAAACACATTTATCAACAGGATTTATCAATCATTGGTTCTGCACTGTATGGCCAAAGAGTCACTGTTCGGATTTAAACAAGTGAATATTTCAGTAATTTAATAACAATGCTTTTAACCCAAATTAATCACTAATAGGATTTTAGAAAAGATGCTACTGTGTTTCAGAAGGATGAAAATAGGCTAATTGATCTGCATCATGCAAAAAACAAAAAACAACTGAGCAGATGCTGAAAACTCTCGAAAGACCGTGATCAGAGATCACTTAATTGCTTGGTAAAGTCAAACGGTAAAAATGCACAGTAAAACTCAATAGAGAAAGCAAGAGCATTTCCACATGTACAATGCAGCTAGAACTCAAAGCATGGGGACAGCTGTATGGAAAACCAGTGGTAGTAAGTCTAATGGGAAAAAGAGCTTCAGTTTACTAGGGACAATAAATGTTGGACACTGGAGCAATGAAAAAAAGATGATACGGTTTGATGAGTCCAAGGCAGTGAGCGCATTAGGGTAAGAAGGGAAGCACATGAAGCGATGCAGTCATTGCGCATAGTGCCCACTATACAGGCCTCTGGATGCAGTGTTATGATCTGGGGTTGCTTCAGTAGGTCAGGTGGAGGCTCAGCAATGTTAAGTGACAATAAAATGAAGTCAGCTAACTACCTGAATATATTGAATGACCAGGTCGTCACGTTAGTAGACTTTACAGCGTAATGGACTCTCTCGTTGTCAAAACAATATCTCGGCCAAACATTAGTGCAACTCGGGATGGAAATCAATGCTCTGATGTTGTACAAGGTTGTCGAAACAAAGCTGTGGTAAATTGTGACTTTTTTGGCCAGGCAAAAATATAAGCATCACCTGTTATACTTTGTTAAAGGGCATTAATCTCTGAGTAGAAGTTTATGTACTTGGCCCCATGTTTATAACTGGCTTGGATGTATTCATATATTTATTCAGATTATTTACAAAGTATTTGGGTTGTATGTATCCTCAGGAGCAGCTGATGATGCCAAGAAGGCACAGCAGCTCCAGCCTGGTATGGCCACAGCCTTCCTGAGAACAGGGTAAGAATTGCTGTGAAAGTCTCTCAGAAATGGAGAACTATTACATATTTAGTCGTTTTCTTGAATTCTGTTCTCAATTATTATTGTTACTTTTGAGTAGTTTTTTGATTATTATTTTTTTTAAGCAGCAGTAACTCAACATCTCCAGTAGCTAAGATAAGGATCAGAGCATAATTAGAAAACAACTTATTCACAGTATGTTTTTGTGACATGTGCTTGTATATGCTCTCTATAGAATTGCCGAGTTCCATCTTAACAACATCAGTGCTGCACACCAAGCCTTTACGTCAGGAAAGGGACTAAATGGTAGGTTTGTGCATAGAGATTTTTTTTTTTTTTGTTTATTTTTATTTTAACCAAGGTTGATTTCTGCCATTCATACTTGTATTACTGCCTGTTATTTGTGCAGTTCTTCTACTGACAATCTAGGGGTACAGAAATATGCTAAAGAAATGAACAGGCACATTAAAATTTGCATAAAATTTCAGAGGGGAATGACAAAAAAACAACGCTATACAGTATTACTTGTGTTAAAGCCAAACTATATGCTTGGAGAAGACTATCATTACTAACACAGTAGCCCATATTAATCCAGTGAGGCAGAAGCGAAGATAGCCAAATAGACTTGAATTTAAAAGTTGTTTTCAAGTTTAATTTTATTTAAAAACGTTGATAGATGGGTATCTGACAGTGTAACCTACCATAGTGATGTAGAACACATATACAAGTGTAGTCGTGCTAAGCCAGGTATCTTGCTCCATCCTTTAGAAATTCTCTTTTCTGGGAAACACGTACTGATGTATTTAACGTGTAGTGTAGTTATAGGTGAAATTCCCATTTTAATCATATTGGAAGCAGCTGTTTTAACCCTACAAGCCTATATGAGCATCTTCAGTTAGACCTGGATGTAGCGCTCATAAGACCTTGTTTTATAGCATTATTGTGTATATTGTTCCATTATTATTGTTCATTATTGTTTCACAGATTCCATTGAAGCCTTCCAAACTTGGATTGAGCGTTGTGAAGAGAGAATGGCGAGTAAGTTTATTCTTCTTACAGTTTTTACAGAAAAGGTTTTTATTTATTTTTAATTGTGATTGTTCTGGTTACTGCACTTTCACAGATTTCAAGAATGAGTGTTAGTTTGTGATTGCATCAAATATGCCATAGGATGCATTTATTCTGAATATAAATTGTTCTTTACATAGAAGGTATGTGACTTTGGTTGGGTAAAAACGCCCATATGCGGGTCTACACAGCCATTTACAACACTATGATTCGGCTGTAGAATGAAACAAGCTGTTTTCCCTGTTTTGGTGAGCTCATGAGCAAGTTAGTGAGCTCTATGCTTATTTACTGGTTTACAGCAAGACACCACAATGCTCACACATAATAAGCAGCATGTCGAAATAGAAAATGAAATGAACTTCTGAATAATAAGTTAGGTCGTCAGACTACATAGTTGGCTATGCAGGTGTTTGTATTTGAGGCTTGTTAGTAGCTAATAATACCTGTAGTAGCTACTTGCTGTTTTTACATTCCACCCCAAAAGTGTGCCACATGGTCTTGTGCCTGTACAAGCTGTAGCATTTAAGGTGTAACGAAACATTTGTTTTAGAAGCTGGTGAATATGAAGCCAGTTTCCCCTCATTTACAGATGTACATTAACCAAGGCCCTTGACATTTTGGTTCTTTGGAAAATGGTGTCATTGCCTTAAATACCTGGGACAGTAGATTTCTTCACATAGCCACTTCACTTAGTCCATTGTCGTATGTACATTTTAGTCATTAGTATTGGCTCATTTTACTGCTCTTAGACAAATGCAGGATTTGTGTTTGGTCTCAAAGAGAACGGCAGATTGCCGTATTTTCAATCATTATTTGAATTCTGTGAACCAATTAGAAGCAAGGTAACATCACCATTACCACAGTCTTCTACAATATAGCTGAAGCTGTCATTTACTGTACTTTTGTATATGTCACAGCAGCGAATAAGGTTTGTTAATTTTCATTAACAGTACAAAAGACTTTTTTTTTTTTTTTTACCATAAATTCTTCCAGTGCAGTGAAACAGGTAGCGGATAGAGCTGAGACAACAGTCTAACACAAGCACAGGTGACTGCAGATGCAGAAGTTGGGTTCTGTTCTCTCTTCTACTGAAGAGAAGATATTTGAGTGAGCTAGCCAGTATGTGTACTAGTCCTATGTATAATAGTTATAATACTTGTGTCATGGATTTATGCCATATGGGTGGGCTTGGCTACATCTGGAGACCAAAATTGAGGTGTAGGGAGCCCAGCACAGTTCTCCTCTCTGTTCTAAAGAAATCAACTATAGCAATAAAGGCCCGCGTGCTCTTTTGTCTAATTGCCAGACAGAAGTCCATAGAACCATGGGACGCGCTATAACCACCACTCAAAAGTGTTTTATCAGTCCTGAGTACAGCTTTAGTTTCCAAGGGCCCTGAAGCCACCAGAGAATAAATTTGAACGCCTGTGTCAACATGTCTACATTTTATTGTGTGGAAATCTGTGTAGAAATTCTGGATGGCGAGGATGCATTTGAACTCACCTAAAGAGGGTTATGTTTTCTAAATTTGTCATCTTTTTCATTTCCCATGAGTTATGTGACTGATTATCAGCCAATACTGAAGGTATCAATGTCAGTACAGGGAAGAAGAAAAAAGTGGTGTAGCGGTAAAAGTGGTATGCTTGTCATTCCTTGGTAATACCATACATTTTGCCATGATCTGTTCGTATAGCATATACCAACAACAAGTCTTTCATTATAGAACAGCCATCCATTTGATGAATTCTGTATATGCAGTGTGGAAAGAAAAGAAGCAAAGCAATTTGAAATGGTTGGCTGGTGAGTAGTTTAGCTAACAATTATGTGATCTCACAGATCACCTTTAAAACTAGCTTAAGCTAGTAGATTAGGTCTTATGCTAACTTCTTGTAAATGCCTCATTTACTCGGGATTCTAATTGGACTCAAACCTCCGGGAATTGAGACGGGACACACGCAGATATTAAGACTCTAATCGGGCTCAGACACTTCAGGTTTGAGACTCAGCTCTGGCTCAAACTGCAGAGATTCAAGACTCAAGTCAGACTCAATCCACAGGGACTTGAGACTCTGTTCTTGACTCAAAAAACAGAGATTCAAGACCTGAATCGAACCTGGACCCTAGAGACATGAGACTTGATTCAGACTTAAACCCTAGAGACTTGGTTATGACTACGAACCTCAGAGACTTTATTTGGACTTAAACCTCAATGACTGGAGACTCACCTTTCATGAAGCAATTCATGAACTACATCTCAGCAAACTGGGTGATGAGTTCTAACACACCGAGCTCTAATATTCGTATGCCTCTAAAGCTCTTGATTATTTGAGTAAGGTATAAAATAAGGTCAGATTAAGGTTTAAATCTAATTGTCAAAAACAGCTCACAGATTAAACAGCAGTGTGTATTTACTGACGTCTATATGATAATGTCTGTATTTGACTAAAGGTCGGAGCGTACCCATTGACCTACCATTTCCCATCAGTAGCTTGCACAGAGTATCTCAAACACGGGCTGGCTATTCTTAGACATGGAACACTCAAATGATTGCCTGGGGGCAACAAACAACTGGTAATGTGGTGATGTACAACAACACTGTTGAATTTGCCACCAGCAGAAACGAAATGTTTTTATTCCAAAGCCATTATCAGTTGTTAGCACAGTGTTCCGCTGCCCATGCTGGGAGGAGCACAGGCGTGTTTTTTTTTTACATTTATTTATTCCCCCCCCTTTCCCCCTACAACCTCAGTGCCGTTCTGGCTCTTTTGAGAAGGTTTAAGAATCGGGCAGCGTGCTAAAAAGGCCTTTTCTGTAGCTGCGGCTTGCCACTGTCGGTCCCCATGCAAAGTTCCCATCAGTCGCTTTTTCTGAGGCCGAATTGGCGTAGATTTCTCATTAGGGGCTCCCATTAAGATTGCTCGGCTAATGATTGTTGTGTTATTAAGCACTACATCATTTGCAATAAGCATTCGTGATGTGAAATGTCTACAGTTGATCAAGGCCCTCCTCCTCCTCCCCCTCTCTTTTCTCTATTGAGAGTATGGGTTATTGTAGAGGTTTACACATCCCTTTTATGCCGCAAGTCACATTTACCGTCTGTCTACTCTTGTTTTTTTGTGTTTTTTTTTTTTATCCCCTCTCCTCCCCCCCTAGCAGCCTCTGACTTTTCCATATAGATCAAAACTAGATATGCATAGGGATTTTTTTTTCACCCCCTTCTTGCTCCCCCTCTTCCCCCCCCGCTTTTGAAATGCGACCTCATTTTAGGCGCCATTAATGCGCTGTCGGATGCGAGCTCTGTCTCATACTGTTTATGAAAATATTCAATAATTTATGAGACATAACAGCTTAATACTGGGGAAAAAGACCTCTTAGGCTTATATTTACGCCTGCAAGAAATGCACTCGGAATGGTAAACAGCTCTCAAACTCTTTAAGCGTAGGCGTGTAGCCGTAGCAGGAATAGTTTGGAGGCTTAAGACTTGTCATAAACAGACTTGAATGCATTAAAACTACTGTATGAACAGTATTGCCTTTGGAGCATCTTAAGTCGAGCTCCAATTTGAATATATTATTTTTTTTTACTCTTAGTGAAAGAGATGGGTGTCAGTTTACATCAGGATACACTTTTGCACACTTCCCTCCAGCTGTGTTTTCATTTTATGATATGCATGAGATGACGGCTAGAGTTATGGGTTGTTAATTATACATTCCCATTTGCATTGAGTTTAAGAAGTTGAAGGGACCAGCTCAACAAAAGTTGTAGATGTGCATTCATTTCCTATAAGACAATCCAAAAAGTTGAAATTAATGGCTATTTTGTTCTCCCCCAACAGCACAAAGCCAAAACGGAACCTCAAATATGGTATGTATGCTTTCTTTGTGTGTCACCAGGAACAGTACTGATGTTTGTAGAGAATTAAAGTGGGATGACTGATCCACAGCAACGCATCTTGAAAAAAAAAATCCACCTTTTTGACAGTGGGTTATGCATGTTGACATCAGTCTGTGATTACTAGGGTTTGTAAACTACATAGGGTTTGTGGTACAGAAGATGGGATCAAATTCCCATCAAATCATTAAACCAGTGTATCTTTATTATTTCTTTTACTCCCCTGATCTGTGTTACCTCCCCTGAGTCCCGAGTTTGATTTTCTGCAGTGAATAGCAAACAGACTAGCATCAGCCCTGGGGGGTGCAGCAGTACTCAAAGGATGCTCGGAGCATTCACGTTGAGGGAATTAACCATGTAATATGCTTTTGGCCATTTGGGGGCACTGTTGCTCACTTTATATCCTTAAATGCACTCCATAGGAAATTAGGTGTAAATGCTGAAACGTTCTCTCAGAGCTATTTTTGGTGGATTTTCATGATCTGTGTTTGTCTTTTTTCTCTTTTCCCCTGCATCTCCATCCCACCCTCCACCTGGAATGCGCAAACACTCAAATATGCCTTAACTTCAGCAGCAAACTGCAACCCCACAATTCAAGTAAGTGTGATCATGCATTGTGATACTGCGTGATGCTATATAATGCCAACAAACACATTCGCTACAAATGTCAAATGAATATTCAGTGAATATTCAATATTTGGTAAAGATGCTGTAAATATATACAAATGCCAAATTAATATTCAATGAAGAGACCACTGTCATAATCCTGCTAAAAAAAAGAGCTCATGGTGTACCTCTTTGTCCCTTCAGACATGACTGGTACCAGACAGAATCTCAAGTTACAATTACCATAATGGTAAAGAATGCCAAGAAAGAGGATGTCACCATCACCTTTGAAGAAAAAGAGGTAATAAGTGTTCTTATTTAACCCAAAATTACAAATTGTGTGATTGAGGGTTTCATTCATTTTGGGGTGCAGTTGATGTGAACATAACTTATGTTTGGTCTGAGCACATTTTAAAAAGCCCTTTTATTAGCGTATGAGTGGTTTGATCTTCATTTCTTTTATGGTATGCCTGAGAGTTGAGTGACAGAACTGAAAACTGATAGAGATCTACCCTCCTAAATAGTACCCCAGCACACTTGATCCAGGTAATAAAGGCCTTCGGGAACATACTTGCTCCATTTTGTTGTCACTATTAGTTTTCTAATTTGGACTCAGCAGTTTATGATCAATGGGCCAGTAGAAATGTTTTATATAATGTTGTTACCCTCTTCTTTAAAGTGACCATTTTGGAGATACTTGTATATCTTTGGATAGCAATGATATGAATATTAGAGCTAGGTGTGTTGGATCTGAACTCTCCAGAGAGGCAGATCTTCTGAATTTGTTGCAGATTAAAGCAAGGGTCCCAACAATCGTAGTCCTGGCGGAGCATACTCTACACTTTTTGCGTTTTCCCTACTTAAGTGCTCTTGACCCAACATACCAAGGGCTTGTTGTGTAGTTAATGAGTTGAATCAGCTGAAATAGGTGAGACAAAGCACAAAAATCTGCAGGGTGTGAAGTTGCAAGGACTAGGATTGGTAACCTCTGTCTTAAGGCAATAACTAGCTCAGCTAATGTGGCTGACAAGTCATTGAATTGAATGCAGTAGTTATCGAGACCAAAATAAATCAGAGGGCAATAGCTATCGAGACCAAGGTGAGTCAAAGTGCCATAGCTACGGAGAACAAGACGAGTCCAAGTGCAATTGCTATTGAGAATGCCTAGGGACCGGAGTGAAGTACTACAGCCCTATTGTGATATCATTCGCATAATGCTATTTGGTAGCCATTCACTTTCTGCTTCATAATTATATAGGATTTGCTGTTTTGAATGTGGGATTTCAGACATAAAAGCAAGATGGCAGGCACATCTTAATTGCTTACCTCTGCATCACCCTTATCTTTTCATTGATCTCCCTTAACCATGTGTAGAGGAAGATTTCTTCCTATCTCTAAGCATTTTTAATCAGTTGCTGGCTGAGTTGAGGGATTTTGTTCTGAAACCCTTACTGCAGAGGGTTGGATAGGCATTTCACGCGTGGTCACAGCGGCTAACGCGCCGCATGCCACTGTGATACACAATTACACGTGTCTGCTCACAAAGCCTTCAGATTAAAAGAAGGAGGAGCGTGAAAAAAGCTCGAGTTATGAAAATAACAGCTCGACCCCCTCCTTTTCCCTCCCTCCATCCATCTTATTCCTTTCTGCTTAAAAAAAAATATATCAAAGTATTGCCCGTTGTTTGATGTGGCTTCTATAAATTAATTACGGAAAATGTGAGTTTTGTGTAATAATTTGGTTGCAAATGAGATGGAGATGAGATAAAATATGGATGTGCCGCTATCAGGGGAATCTGCCCGTGGGCTGTTTTCACGGCTCCCACTGGGATATCCCAGCAGCCCGTGCGGCGGTAATGAGGGGGCCTTGCTGCCTCCCTAGCGGCGCCCTGACGGTGCATCGTCTTCCTCAATGACATGTTAGCTCTGTAAAGCAGAGGAGAAATGAGGAGGTGGGGGGGAAAAGTGAGTAGAAGGAGAGGAGAGGGGGCGTGAGCAGGAGGCTTAGAGTTGAAGGGAGCCTCAAAGCGAAGCCGCAGGAGGGGTTTCGGGGCCCTGGAGCCAGGGGCTTCCTCCATCTCCTCTTCTTCCAGTGCATCATGTGCTCGCGGGCATCAAACATGCCCGCTGGCTTCTCCCTCGCCAGGCCTGCAGTGAAGCCTCAGTAGAACAAAGTTTTCACGTCTTGCCACATATATTTACACATCTTTAATCTTATCGACAGCAGCAGCTATGTCTCTGTAAGGCAAGAACTGCTGGCAATTGTGTAAAATGGCCACAAGGATTTGTAGACGCTGGGCACGGGAAGTCAAGTGGGTGTTAATTGAACGTTTATATTAAGTTGTTTTTCTCAACATGTCTGACTTCTGTTATAACAGTAATCTCCAAGTTATCAACCCACCTTATTTGATACTCATGTTATAGACCATGTTTTGCTGTACACTGTGTAGCCTTGGTAGACTAAATGGTATCAAGGTGTCATGTTTTTATTTTTTATTTGTTTTTTTTCCTCTTTCACAGTTGAGAGCGGTAGTGAAGCTTCCATCTGGAGAAGATTACTGCCTACATATCCACCTTCTGCACCCTGTGGTTCCAGAGCAAAGCACTTATAGGATTCTCACCACTAAGGTCTGTTTTAAAGTGTCGATCAACAATAAACTTTTGACTATGGTGAAAACATATTCATATACAGACAGATGACAGATTCAAGGAACAAGCAACATTGAGTGTCTTAGTACGGTGTAGAATACCTTAGCATGGATTATATAACTGGAACTGTACTGGAGGGATGGCACACTATTATTCCAGAACATATTCTCTCGGTCTGTGTGTTGACGATGGTGGTGGAGCGTGCCATAGATGTTCAATTGGTTTAAACTGATAAGGGCAATGCTACTTTGAAAGAGACCATTGCCTTCAGATCCCCTGAAGAAAGCTTGCTCAACTGGTTTTCCTTAAATATCGCACCAAAGCTTTTCCAGCACTGTTTACTGATGTCTTTCCCATAGATCTAAATGCAGATGTCACTTCAGTCACTGTTCCTAGGGTCTGCGATAGACAGGGCGTTAAAATACTAGCCAGTGAAGTGGTCTGTGTTACTGAAGCTACTGCCATCTGTGCCTCAAGAATGAACGCTTTAGATATTGGATCTTTTCCTCTTGCCATATTGATTTCAAAATCAGGTTCAGTTGGACCTGCTCAACATTTATATACATTAACAGAGCATGATGTCAATCCAGTTGCTTAAAGTATCAGCATTTGTTATGTTTCTTCACTCATTTATTCAGCGCTTTTGTTTGTCACCCATCTGTAAATATTGCGAAGCTGTAATATTATGTTAATACTTGGATTCTCTGGTTATAGAGGGTATGTGGTCTTGTGTTATGTTTCTGTGGGCAGCGACCTGCTATAGCAACTCTGATAGCAGTGCTATTCTCTCTCTCTCTAAGTATAAAAATTGTTTCTACCCTTCAATTTTTAGAAGTTAATTCATAGCCATCTGCTTAATATGCCTGTTTCTCCTCAACATCACCCACTAGACCTCGCCTCCACATGCACATTTAAGATCCTCCAGATAATGTGCCTGATTTCTTGACTCCAAAAGGGCAGAGAAAATCAGCACTCAAGGGTGCATGTGCTCGCTAAACTATTCTACTTTTTTATTTATTTATTTATTTTTTGAAATAATTAGAACTATCATAACCTTAAGACTGCTTTAAAAGGTATAGCAAGAAGCATTGTTAAAGCAAGCAAACCCTTGTCCAACCCCCGTGTCAACTTAAGTCTAAATGCATTTATATGCTGTCCAGCCTGCTTCTCTTTAAGTAGCCCCATGACAAACGGCGAAAGTAGCATAGCGAAGTGTGGTGATAAGCCGAGCGTGCACTAATGTGTACTTATAGACCATTAGAGGCTGTCTGCTCTCATGTTAACGAGTTACTTTTGAAGATGTAATTGCTTTACAGTTGGGTGGGTCATCCTGGGTAGAGTTCACATGCTAGTTAATGAAAGGGCATCCCAGTTCTCACACATGAAAATGTTAGGCTGTTGCGTTAATGAAGCAAACGATTACTCCAGCTCTAGATGAAGTGTTTCAGATTTAACTCCTACAAAACACCCTATATATGCCTGTTTGTAGGGAGATGTTACCAAAGGCTGTTGTGATATTGCAGAAATATCATGATACTTGGACCTTTTAACAGTACATTTTTCCATATTATGTTTTTCTGAATATTGTTGAAATTAACAAATGCACCAGCAGTGCAACACATGTCGTTTCATGTAGTGTTGGTTCACTCGGCACTGAACTTTGGAGGAAGATGCTAACCAGTGCCAGACTTGGGTTATTAGCAGATTTGTATATTTAATTAATGCAGCATTAAGTCCTGAACATGTACTCTGCAGGGTTACTGTGTTTTGCTTGTAGTCGATGCCTTGGTATTGTACGTCAGTAATAAATTTGAGGCATTGCAGTTGCTGGAAACTTTTGACAACCATTAATGGAATTTGCCAGTTCAGTGAACTGTATTTGAACAAAAGGGCTCCAGCACTGCAGAATTGATTAGATCAATGCATTATTAAATAGCTGACACCACCAGTAGTTATATGTATATGTGCTAATACCATACTAACTCACAGTTAACGCATCAATACAATGAAACAAATTTAGTTACAGTTAATGCTGGACAAATTCTTCAACATTATTTGTTAAATAATCTTAACATCCGTTTACCAAGAAGTTTGGATTTTTTTTCTGCTCCTGAAGATTCAAAACATTTTATTCATTACCCTGATTGTTAAGACATGCTTTGTAATAGTGTACATGTCCAGTAATATTAAAACATTATGTATAACCCAAATGGAAACAGTTTATTATTACAAAAATGATATGTAATATTCCTCTGATAACAAGTTGCCAGTGTTGCAGTGATGCCATATGATTTCATTGGATGCTGTAGAAAATAAGATAACCAGAAAAGTTTTACTCTTGGGTAATGTCACACCCTGATATGATATTTGGTTTAAATAAGATATTTAGCTTGCTGTATTTTGCTCAGTGGATGAGAGATGGTGACCATTTATTGTGCAGTGAAATGACAAGGTAAAAGGATTTTGTCCAACAGTCAAGGTTCCCTTTTAAATAAGCGTAGTAGCAAGTGGCGAGTCAAAGCGACAGGAGCTAGTATTAAATCTTGTATTAATCTTTTGAAACCTTTTGTTGACTGAAAACCTTCAGACGCTTCCTTCACCGGAGTTTAGTGTTATTTAATGCTGGTAGGTTTGGTGGACTGTATCAAAGGTGCAGCCGTTGTTGTTGAGTAACTGTTGAATTTCTAGCTTGCCTGGAACAAACAGATTCCACTGTATACAGCAAGTAAATGGTCTCGCTAACAAAGCACACACACACCGCTCTCTAAATGTTTCGCTACCAGACTGCCATATTCATCAAGGGAGGGCTCTCTGGACCCTGGACCTTGTGCCATGGTAACGGTGGAAAGAAGTGCATTCCATGGGTGTCTGCATAGGGTAGTGTAACAAGGGGTCTGTTTAAACATGAGGACGAGAGGGGAGGGAGGCGCAACTCGGGCTTCTTCAGGAGACTCCTGGCACACAGTTGACCCTCCCCACCACCACCATCCCCCACCAATGCTACTTACACGCTCTCTCTCTCTCTCTCTTACTCTCTCTCACTCTTCTCCCATGATCGCTGGACTGAAGCCCTCACAAAGCCCCATTTGTTCCCAGGTCCTCTGGGCTCCTCTGGAGCACCTGGATTTAGAAAATACACTGGCATGGCACGTTGCTCAGCCCTAACCCGCCAGCATCAGACATGGCCCACAGGCACATGCTTTGCATCCTAATCTCCTGTATGCATTCACCTGAATGCATTATTATTGCAGCCATTGTCGACTGCACCCTGTCTGCTCTAGATTTTTGCAGTGCAATTGCTTTTTGAAATCCAGCATTGGATTTAGCGCACACACACTCTCTAAATGTTTTGCTACTAGACTGCCATCCTGTTCTTGCTAAAGAAGCACCAGCTATAAAATTGGCCATTCTGAAGATGTTTGACTGATCAGATTTGTTTATCTGTTGGTATGTTTAGGTTTTATTTTTACAAGCATACATTACTGTGCACACTTCGTAGATATCTAAGAAAACAAAGCGATACTATATATTGTAATGTTATGTTAACCATTTCCACACCTCTCTTCGTGGGCGTTTCTGCTGTTTTATCTAATCTTCTCTGCTGCTGTTGTGTGTATTTTACATATAAATAATGTGATTTTTAAACAAGAACATACAAGAACAAGCACGTGAGTGGTGGATCAGTCATGTTCCAGCAAGAATGGATGGCTCAAGTATATTTGAGAGAGAGAGGAAAAATACAGACAGAAAACACTGTAGCCTAGAGAAAGCACAGATTTAAGTAAGTGGGCTTCTTTTCACTTGGCCTGGTACTGGGTCCTTTGAGTTCTAAATTAATTCAGCTCTGCTGGTAATGGAATTTAACAAATCCATACAATGGCTGGAGAGCACTGAGAAGACGGATCAAAAGGTTTTCTAACTTTATTCTAAAATCACTTTTTTTTTTTACGGTGTTACTGTTTATTTGTATTGATTGTCATTTTATATATCATTTTTACAAGCTAAAACATGCTTACTGTTGAGATAAAAGAGCTGCTTTTGAATAGTACTGTTCAGGGATGCAGGAACTGCAGGTGCTAAGGGTGCAGCAACACCTCCAGGTTTCAGGAATGCAATTGCTAAAAATATTATTATTAGTAGTAGTAGTAGTAGTAGTAGTAATGATAAGAAGATGATTGACTATTATATTGACTATATTGTTTTTAAACTGGTATGGAAGGACATTTTAGCAAGCGTTATATCTCGTGCTCGATGTGCATCCCATTTTTAAATCTCACCGCAAGACTCAATCGGTTGCCACACCACATATGAACATCTGATTGGTTGCCACTCGGTCCATTTGCGTACAGTTCGTCCAGAATGAGAGAACAGAGGGAAAAAAGTGCATCAGTGGCCTAATGTTATATGGGTGTTTTGTCATCCTTCGTTATAGCAAATCTAATAGAAAAATGCAAATCATGACATCATGTATATGCTCATACCCAACTTGACACACCTTTCCCTGCTACTGTATAATGTGGAAAATATTTATAGTAAATTGAGATTCTTGAATCTATTGCTATCGCTATATCAAATATCAAACTCACTCTACTCCAAAACATGATCAGGCTGCATCTGGCCTATAAAATCATTATTAATGGTACTGAAGACAGTTATTTAGCATTGTGTTTAAATAATGTTTTTGGATGTTGTAAGCCAAAAGACTAATGGGCACCACTAGCATCTTTTGACTCGTCAACCTGTTATTAAACTCAACAACCTGTCCATTGTTATAAAATTACATTTAAAAATGATAGCACATCACCTTTAATTTTTTCCCCATGGACTTAAAACTACAGTCCATGGTAGTGCCTTATGAATATGAATAACTTGAACAGGTGTTGTTTTTCCACTTAACCCCAATGGAATAAAAAACCAAGCTGATTTAATAATTGGTAATAAAAAAAAAGGAGGTGCGGGAGTGCCAAGTTGAAATTCTTTTTTTAAAAAATAATTACTTTTTTGTTTCACCCATATGGCCTCTGTGTCTCTTTCGAAGCTGAACACTAGAGCTTGTGATCATGGGTTGTGTTCTTGTGTAGTTTGTGGAGAATGGATGATGGAGCGATGCAGTTATCATTGGTGATTGACAAGTAACCCAGTAATGATACTTAAAAGGAAATAATAACAGTAAACATTAATTAAAAAAGTAACAATGAATGTTTAAAAACTTGAACTGATATCCCAGAACTTGTAGGCCCAAGCCTTCAAGTCCCCTGGTATCGACCTACACGTTAGTGTTCTTCGGTGGGTTTTGTGTGCAGTGTAAGGGTGGGGCTTTTGGGGGGAGGTGTCAAAGAAATTGATAATCATACCAACAAAAGTGGTACTATATTTAAAAAGAGGCAATGGAAAAATGTATAAATACAGTGATTTGCATTTCGGGGAAAACATGTTATTTTTTTTGTTTGTTTTGTTTTTTTGTTTATTTTGATTATTAACCACAATTATTGTTGTTGTTGTTGACCAGTAATTTGAACTATTTATTGAAACTTGTTTTGAAGCAAGCAAAATTCACCATTTTTCACATATTTAACTTAGAGTTTCTAAGAAAGAACGAAAGAATAAACAAATGGCAAAAATGATACTGTCATCGTCAAACAAACAGTTGCGCTCAGAATTGTGGCATTGTAATGCTATTGGGAAGGAAGATAAAGGTTACCAGGAACAATAAATGATGATAAATTTAGACTAATACGGGCAGTATGTCTTGGATGGAGTTTTAGAGTTTCCAGATGGTGTCCTGCGATAATCCATCCCATGCAGCTTGAATGTTCCAGATTTTGTGGTAGGGGTGGAGTGTAATAACATCCTACGCATTTCGGTTGGGGACAGGTCTGGCGATAGGTCATCTCCACCAAGACAAAATTGGGACTTGTCACTGGAGATGACCTGCTGTCATTCTGAGTCGCTCCAAGACCTCGACACCGTTGCAGTCTTTGGTGATGTCTATTTTATTTTTTGGTGCAACTACTTTATTTTTTGATGATGAGTGTAATATAGGAGTTACTTGCTTCTTGTTAGCTGTTGGTTATTGTGCAAATTCACAGTAGCATATATGAATGTGTTGCATTTTTGAAGCACTTATGATACCCATGATATAGTACAATTACATCACAGGAACATATCGTCATTACCTGCCCCTAGTCATGCGTACATAAATCCTTAGTAGTGTGGCAGAAACAAAACCGCTCCAAAGGTCAAGAAAAGTACAAAACTGAGAGGTGTTATTTTGTTATCTGCAGCCAAAATATTCTCATTAAAGCTAGCTTTATCTTTTAGGATGGGTGCCCAGGTACTTGAACATCCCAAAGACTTAAGATATATCTGACTTCATCGAAGGGCTTCAGAGTGCCAGATTTTGGGGGTAGTGAACAGTGAACGATGTGTTGTCGTGTGTGTGCACTGAGTAATTAGTCCTTGATCTAACTCAATGGCTTGCTGGCAGGAATTTAGAGATGGATGGAAGCACCAGCCTCTTAAAGCAAAAGCTGTTTTTTTTTTTTTTTTTTTTTTTAACCGCAGCACCTCAGGTTGGGTTTTCACTCTCGCTCCAACATGGCCTCAAATGAAATGTCAACACGGAAGTCTGAGTTGGCAAATAATAGGATTTTTACTCTATGAAAAGCAGAGAGCCTAAGGCCGCTCTCCGGTAGGAGGTGAATTAGAATGTCAAAACTTGGAATTTTGCACTTAATCTTGTTAATGCCAGCATACTTTTTATCCTTGGGTTCTTGGGTTCTTGCAATTTCTCATATGAGTGTGTTTATATACAAGTGCGTTTCGGGAGCTTTCTTGCAGGCATTCGTTGAGATTGGAATAAACAAATCAAGCCCTCTCAAATCAAGCCTTGTGCTCTCTGCGTGAAGCCTTTAACTTGGCGCTGTTATCTGTGCAGAAAACTTGACAAACTTGCCCTCTGCAACCTACTTAACCTCTCAGGAAAAAAGCCCACAGATTCTGTGCTCTCCACTTTCGCAGAGAGAGGTGGCTGACCTTGCTTGCCATGCCCGTTGGGATGGCAGGATGACAGGGAACCAATTACCAGCTGCCTTATTGGATAGGATGGATGGGGATGGGATGGAAAGGGGGCATGATCTGAAATGCTGCTCTGCACACTGCAACCCCAGCGAGTCATTTTCCCCTTGCAAACAAATAAGCAACAGCATCCCTTTTTAATTTCCACGCCTGTCACCGTCTGCTGGTTTATTTATTTCTTTTAACAAGACGCCTCATAATCCACAGCTACTGCACCATTCCAGTCATTGGAGTGTGCTTTTGCGCTCTCTCTCCCTCTTCCTCTTCTTCTCCTTCTCCCTCCCCCCCGGTTGCTTTTTGGTATTTTGGGGGTTGTTGTGAGTTTAAGAAGCTCAGACGAGGATACGTGACATGCCAGGGATGGCCACCCGCTCGCTTAATGGCTGTGACTGTGACAGGCAGGGAGTTTTTTAGGTGGCATGGTGGGGTTTTTCTGCCACCCCTTAGGGTCCTAATGGCACTGTCAGGAAGCTTTGCGGATGCCCGTCAGAAATCTCAGCAGTCGTGCCGTGCCTGTCACCTCCCCTTACACCCAGTCTCAGCAGATGTAGGGGGGAGTTTAATGTTGTATAGCCCAGGGAAAGAGAGAAGAAGGGGGGGGCAGCCAGGCCCCACAAGTTATCATCTGCCTCATGTAACTGCTCTGCACGAAACTGTGAAAAGCAGGAGAGGCGTAAAAATGTTTGCTAGCTGTTCTCCTCTTTCGTTTGCTCCTTCCATTCCCTCCATCACACTTGCGTGCCTGCCTCAATTTCTTGCTCCATCCTTTCGCACATTCTCACGGACTGTCTCACTATGCTGAGGGTTTTAATTTACAGCCCGATTGCCTCCTCTTAAATCAATATTTAAGGCCCTTTGATGCTTTAGCTGCGTCAGTAACACTGACTTCACTTTGGTAGCATTTATATTTCCATACTCCATCTTAAAGGACAAGCGCGTGATGATAATGCCATTCTGTCCGGCTGCTAAAAGTGCCTGTCTTGATCAAGCGGTATTGACTGCTAAATTGCTCGGAATGAAATGAGCGCATGTCAGGCCCTGCGCAGAGAGATTTAAGAGAGATATCCTTTATTATTTCAATTCCCCTCCTACCCATTTCGTGCGACCATACAACTGTCCTTTTTTCCTCCATCGACCCCTGCACAACCCCGCTCCCCAGGACAGATTCCCAAATGTCAGTATCGTAGCTCATGCTAACCTTCATGAAAAACATTCCCTATCAGGAAGCTATGCATCTTTAAATTGCGTCGACATCTGAACCCTCTCCCTGCAGTTTTCCGCTCCGTGTTGCGCTTCCCTCTGTTGCAAGCTCAGTTGAGATATTAGGGGGGACGGGAGTGGTGTTCCACAGCTCCCGTGTGCCCTGCTGCTTCTGTGGCATGTGCCCCTGTCAGAATAGCTCATTTTCTCTCTCTCTCTCTCTCTCCCCCCCTCCCCCCCCCACTCTTTCCCCATCCCTACTACCCGCCCACCTCCTTCAGGTCGAGATTAAGATGAAGAAGACGGAAGCCATCCGGTGGGAGAAGCTGGAAGGAGAAGGCACCCTTTCCAGCATGAAGCACTTCGCTCCCTCTGCGAGTCAGTATCAAAAGCACATATTTGCTCTTTGCAAACAAAGTCGGGCTGGCAATTTCCCATGTGTCATTACGCCAACTTGTCTGTCTAAGACTTCTTCCTTATTTCCCCTCTTCCTCTGTTCTTCTCTGTCTCCTTTCAGCCCAGTACCCGTCATCCTCCCACTATACTCGCAACTGGGACAAGTTGGTGGGTGATATTAAGGAGGAAGAGAAGAATGAGAAGCTGGAGGGAGACGCAGCACTGAACAAGCTTTTCCAGCAGATCTACTCAGACGGCTCTGATGAGGTCAAGCGGGCCATGAACAAGTCTTTCGTAAGTGCTTAGTTAGACTAAAAGTACCCCTTAATTATGAGTGCCTTTCGTGCTGTAGTAACAAAAGCGCTCCTTTAGCACTTCGTAGACAGTTTTATATGACAAGTATGTTCCAATAATACCAGATAATAACAGAGTTGCTATATATTAAAGGCAAATTCCACTGGCTTTCTTTTTATTTCTGAGTATTTTAATAATTGAAATTAGAAAAAAAGTCTAGAAAAAAGTCATTCAGAGTGGTTTAATATGTGCCCTGCAAATGAACTTACTGCATCTGACTACTTTACAGTGGTGGTAGGCACCAGGGACCTTATTCATAGACATTTATATGTACAAATTTGATTTGGCATGAAAATTTGTGCTGATCAATGCAGGTTTCCACCATACCATCAATGATGCTGTGTTAGTATGCTACATGCATTAAAGTGCATGACACCTTGCGTTTGATCAAATTTCTTTTTATCTTTGACATTGAAATCATCAATGATCAAACTCATGTCTGGTAGGAGTGCATGTAAATTTGAGTGTTATAGTTTAATAGCAGTTAACTGACCAAAATGATCCATGTCAGTTATAATAGCAATAATTAGTATGAAAAAAAAATAAACTAACAATAAGACATAATTTGTACACATGGCAAATCAGTACAAACACACATACAAACTTATCATTCTACCATTTTGTTTATTCAACATGTTATTTTTTTCAGGTGTACTAGGTTTCAGGTTTTTCAGGTTTTTTTCACTATAAGATTAAGATAAGTTAATTACCACTCTGCCATGAATGTATTCAGAAATGTGTTATATGCCAAAACCTTTTCAGAAGCATTTTGTGTAATTATTTTTTGCAGGGTAGTTTTTTGAGGCATTTTAAGTGGTGGTTCCCATCGCCACTGCTGTGAACAATTTTGACCAAGCTTCTCTAGAACGGAGGATTTCACATCAAAATACTGTGATTGGCAGAATACAGACATTTTGGGGGGAAAAGAAATCTGTGGAGTTCCCCTTTAAGAATATTCTTTATGAATTGGACTTTTTTGAGCTTTTGTCCTGTTATATGCAAACTTTTTCTGCCAATTTTTTGTTGTATCTTATGCCTACATTTTTAATGGGATTCGTGTGAGATTTGGAACGACAGGCTGGGACATTACCCTCCAGACCAAATTATTACGATTTAATGAACGTTAAGTAGAATATGACGAGCATATTTGCGATCACAGCGGAAGCTTTGCTCAGCGCCCTCTGGGAATATGAGAATTAATTTATGTGCTGGTCCAATTCTATCACTCTTTTCTGCGTTATTTATGAAAAATCCATGTGGTTTCGCTCCAGAGAGTACACTTTGGAAGTAGAATTACGGTCTTATTTCTTATGACAATTATGGCACATTGAGTTTAAGTTTTTACTTTAAACCCTTCCCTTGCGTCCTCAAGAAATTAACATACTTTAGTCTGTAGTTTGTCTAATCTCTAATCATGTCACTCTTCCATCTCTACACAGATGGAATCTGGAGGCACAGTTCTCAGTACCAACTGGTCAGATATTGGCAGACGGAAAATAGATGTGAACCCCCCCGATGATATGGAATGGAAGCAATATTAATGGAGAGTTAAACGACAACATCGACAGCTATCACATGGCCCCGTCCTTTTCTTCATTCTGTCCTATCTTCACATTTGGCCAGTCTCCCTGACACAAGGCATATGCTTGGATTAATGAAAGTTTTCATGGGCAGTTGTTTGTTGTTCCTAATTAGGCTTTGTTTCTCAATGACTGCAAATTATGAAGGGAAAATTGCAACTGGCTCTGAAAGCTGGTCTTCATCCGTGCCTGAGAGCACCATGTTTCATCAGTCTACAGCAGTGCTCACAACCCTTGTCTTGGGTATTTCCCTTCCTGCAGAGTTTAGTTCTAACCACTACCTGCTCCAGATAATGAACTTCTTCAGAAGTCCTTGATCAGATGTATTAGTATCAGTTAGGGAGGTCTGTCAGAGGCAGGTTCAGTCTAAACTCTGCAGGAAGGTGGATCACCAGGTTTACCTTGTGGAGACTGGCTGAATTCTTTTTAAACACCTCGTACATGAAAACTGTTCTATATATTTTTTGGTCATTATTCAGTCTTCTGTTCAGTGGTGGAGAGATTCAATATGATTTTCACTTCTCAAACACCTGTGCCTCAAGATACATTTTAGCCATTTTTATGATGAATTAGAGGGGTCATGCTTTCCTGAATATGATTATGGACGCATTGTAAATAAATTTTTCTCTGGTGTCAAAGTGGCAGTTCTCCATTTCTTTCCATATTCATGATGGCTTAAGCCTTAAACCTATTCCAGCACAAGATTTCAAGCATCCTCTTGAAAACACAGTCTCCTAGTCTTCTTAATTTGATAGTTTTTTTACATTTACATCAATTACATCAGAATAATCGTGTGGACATCTAAACTAAGAAATAACAGATGGAATCGTGCAAACAAAATTTCCATTTTAGATCAGTTTAAAAATGAGTCACTTTGATGCAGTTTTAAACACTGTTGGGATTCTGTCAGGCAGCTTTGTGAGGAGGCAACTGAGATACTTTTCCAACAGACATCTACCAATACTATAATTTGACTTTTTCAGATAATATGGCAATTGAGTTGTCTTGTAGATTACTAGATAAACACATCAATGCCAAACATGTTTACATTAAAATCACATACATTTCTACCTGATATTTTACTGGGTTTTCCAGTGCTATTTTTCACTTCTACACAGTTTTGCTCATCAAGTGATTATCAAGCTCAGGTGTGTTGGTTTCAGACAATACCTAAGGCTAGATATTGTTTAGAGGTATAATTTTAATATGAAAATACTAAATTAATAAAGAAACTAAAACACAATCGTCCTTGCTAAATATGACATATTTGCATTTGCAGAAATTGCATTTCTGTCATCATCCAAGTTTAAGTTTCAACTTTAACTGAGAGGGAACTGATGAGCTCTGTTCCTCAGTCTCAAACACACAGCTACAGTGCTCAATCAACTAAATCAGGGGGCCTAAACTTTCTCAAGCCAGGACCCCAGCATAGAGGCAGTTTTTGCTCTGCGACTCGCTAAATATTCTGTACAATAAAAGGTGAACAAAAAGTGCCAAGCACTGAAACGCGTACCATGAGAAGAAACATGCACAGGCCTACACTGTTGCATTTTTCAGAGTGTACACTGGTGAGGCTGCGGGGGAGGGAATAAAAACATATAAGTACTTTATAAACCTGATATTTCTGTTTTTCATTCTCCCTTCAACTGTAACCACATGAACACAATTTCATTAATATTTAGCTGCACATTTCATGTCTTATGTAAATTTGTTCTGATTTCTGTTGTCAGCTAGTTTAGAAGGCTGTCCAGAGCTGTACTGCTGAATACTGAGTAGGCCTAGGTCTGAAACCCAACCAGGATTTCTGTGGATTGTACAGGTTTTTGGTTGACTTCGTTATTAGGCACAAAATGTCGAGGAATCGAAGCATTTTAATATGTTTATATTCCTGACGTTTAAACTGCTTCATTCCATCCTATCAAGTTTGCCCTGCAAGAAAAACAACAGCATGGCTGGTCACCAGCGGGGCAAACCAGCATATGCTGTGCTGTAGATGCTGGTATGCTGGTCAGCAGCAGTTGAAGTTAATTTGTTAGTCACCAGCAAAATCAACATTTGATGTGTTTTGGTTGCAGGTATGCTGGTCAGCAGCAATGGAATCACGATATATAGTGTTTTGGTGCTGGTATACTGGTCAACCACCATGACCTAAGCTAGCACCAGGCTAGCACTGGGCAAGTATAAACCAGCTTTGCAGCAGGGTTTTTTTTTTTTTTTTACTTCTACCTGTCTTTGCTTGTTGGATTTGCCGTATTTTGCTCGCATTGCTTCTCGAATTTATCGGGTGACACCAGCTTAATCAGTGTAATGTGACCGTATACACGACACTGAAATTATAGCTTCTCATTCGAATTCCCAGCTCCACCTTAAATGGGGCAGCATTTGCATCATAGCGTCTGTACAGAATGTAAGTGCAGCAAGACTTAAGATGGAACTGAACATTCGACTACGAAGCTGGCAAATGGAAAGTCAAATTCACTTTTTTAACGTTTTAACTACATATTTTGTCGGGAACTTGGCTAATGTTGGCTAAGGACAAAGAACTGGCAACGTTGCTGAATAAAGAGAACCTAAGGGCCGCCCACTCACGGACTTGGCCAGCTAACCTGACTCACTGAGAAAAGTCGAGTGAGTCCGCGCGACCTTCGGAAATCGCACCTGTAATGCGCATGCGTATTGGTAAGCGTGTTGAACGCGTCATACACTGATAGCGCAGGAGCTCAGCGGGCTGTACGGAACAGACCTGTTTACCGCTTAGCGGTCTCATTCCGCCACTCTCGAAGAAAAACTACATATATATGATATGATGCAGATCTCTCGTGACCCGGTAGAAGAGTGTGAGTTTATGAAGTTGTGCATCAGCAGTGCTGACAGTATTTTAGAGATAGATGTAGGAGGGGGGATACGGTGACTGGAAGCCAGTAAACACTGTCTACATAAGATGTACAGCCCAGAGTCACCGTACAGCTTTAGACGAACAGTGTACCACAAGCAGTTACCCAACTCTGAACGTGTTACAGTCAACCATTAACCGTGTTTGCGGTGAGTTTACCTTTATATCCCCCTGCCACACCAGTCTGTTTGTGGCTGCTGGTGCCGAGAATCTTCTAGCAGCTAGCAGCTTCTCCTCTCAACAAACGGCGTCTCAGAAACGTGTCGACGTCTCAGAAAGATTATCCGTAATTGACAACTCATTAACCAATCAACTACCAGCTTTAGTGGCGCTAGCCCCTGTGATGGCCAATTAAAACAACGTGGGGGCGTGTCCCACCCCGGTCTGCAAATACGTCACCGAACAGCGCCGACTTGTGGAGAATCTTTATCCTGTCACCTGTAAGTGAGTGAGTGAGGGAATGAGCTAAAAGCTAGTTCTATGAGGTTCTTCGCATCTAAAAACAAATCAACAAATAAAGGTGCCACCAAAGGGTGTTTACTGCCTTTGGTTCCCTCAAAGGAGAATTCCTCTAATTTGTTATTAATCTCTGCATAAATTAGTAGTTAATATGTAAAGTACTTAATTCGGTCTGTTTCAATGTGAAATGGTTCATTGCAGAGAAACATGTAGACTCAAACTTCTTTACGATGGCCAGAGACATTTCTACATAATAAGCCATATAATCAGCTGCTTAGGGCCCCATGCCCACTGTGTGTGTGTGTGTGTGTGTGCACGTCTGCACATGCAGTACATATTAGCTCATAAAATAATGTCTCAGGCGCAAGGCAGCATATCTGTTTCCTGTAGGAACTTTCTGTGAGGGAGGTTTTTTTGTCGTCTGGTTCATATCACCACCCCATTGTGAACAATTCTGAGTTTATCTGGAACAGTGTATTTCAGAACAACTGGTTGTCATCATAACCAGTTAATTATGGAGATTTCTTTTAAATCAGTTTAATTCTCCTTTAGGAACTATGATTGGAAAATAGGTTTGTGAGGGTGAAGAAGAACCTTCGCATAATGTCTCTCATGACGCAGGAGTGGTGCTGCACCGTTCTACAGTGTGGCGTTCCTTCATCAGAAGGAAACCTTCCCTGCAACCTCATCACAAAAGTCAACATTGGCGTTGTGGAAACAACTACTGCGGACTGATGTAGTTAAAACCAAACTCTTTGGCCACAATCATCTTGTATGTTTGGAGACAAAAAGGGTGATGCAGTTGATGACGTAAACACCCCTCCAAGTGTTAAGCATGGATGGGTGGATCTATTATGTTTTGGAGTTGTGTGGCAACCAGTGGCACTGGGAACAATGCATGATGAAATGGAAGAATGGATTCTACTACATATCAGGAGAAAATGTGACACAGTCTGTTAAGAAAAAAACAAAGCTGAAAAGGTAGGGCTTCTTCAACAGGACAATGATCCAAAACATACCTCAAAATTCACCATGAAGTACTTAAAGCAAAGCAAACTGAAGCTTTTAGAATGGCCCTCACAGTCCCCTGATTTAAACATCATAGAACATCTGACCAGTCAGAACAGAATGGGCGAACTAACCAATCAGAGCACAATGGGCTCATCAGGAGGCAGGGCTTAAAGACACAGGAGCTCTAACAGAGCATTTCAGACATGGAGGGTGAATACAGATGTACAGTATGAGGGAAATCGAAGCACGTAAATCTATTCTAGTAGAACCAAAAATAAAAAGAGCCCATTTACATATATCAGTCCTAAAGGCATAGTGATGAAAACAACCTGTTTATTTCTAAGGGATAAAGAGAAATTGGAAAACAAGCATGTATAAATTAATTATGACTGGCACATAAACTCACACAAACATTACAAGTGGGCCACACAAGAAAAAAAGGAACAGCCATTATCAGGACTTCACTGTTATTTGACTACGCCACCAGATAACACCCCCCAACCCCTCCAAGACGTTCAAGGCACTTAGGGCTCTTCAGAGAACCAAAATCTTTAACCTTGACTTCAAACTCTTAAGAGTGGGAGGTGAGGTACACCATAGTTATGTACTATAAACAGTTCAAATGACTCTACCAAGAAAAAAAGAGGGACTGAGAGGGGAAGGAAAAGAAACTCCTTCTTTGATAATGGGTTAAATGATAAATTCACGGAGCACGTTTCATCTCAGAAGCTGATCAAACAGGGAAGTTTTATGGCTCCCGTTTAAACTCTAACAGTCATTTTCTCCCTCGCTTAAAGCTGCTCTGCCAGACATCAAAAGGAGCTCAGGCATTTGCATTATAGCTAAGATCTCAGACCATGAAAGCAGTAAAAAAAAAAAAAAAAAAAAAAGAATGATTCTGTCTCGTTTTTTAACCCCTAGTGATATTCCTTCTTTCTTGAACAGTTTTTGGTGTTCACCAATGAAAGCGTCAATGAAAGCAACAAGAATGTATCAAATGTATGATGCCTGTGCTATAGAAAAAGACCTTTATTTCACTTTGGCTTTATGCGATGCACTTTAAAAAGACCAATACAAGTCTAGAAACCAATGTCAGATATATCTTATTCATATCGCGCGAAAAGCAATATCCAGGGAAAATGGGCTGGTTTCAAAGCTACGAAGCTGATCTTGAATATCTCATGCAAGCGTTTATGTTTTGTGCTCTGCCCTCAGAAGGCAAATTATTACACGTATTTACATCACAAGAAAGAGGAAAAAGAATCATTTTCTTTTCTCCACATTTTTTATACAATTTCTTTTCTACTCAGTCAATGGAAAACATAGCTGTCTTTTGAATATCTGTTCTTTAAAACTCATTATTCGTATTTTTCAATGCTGAGTGAACTTTGAGAATATAAACTGACATGTACTTTCTTACAGTGTACCGCACACTGACACTTTTTTCCCGCTGTCCCTCAATGACACTGACATAATTCAATACAAGGCATACTGAATACAGCTGAACAATGGTATAGAGAGCTGTCCTAAGATGTTGGAAACTGACTTTCTTTGCAGGTAACTTGACTGCAAAGGTCTTAGACGAGGCCTAGGATGCGAGCCATCCACCAGCGGCATGGCATGATCACTCTGCATGCCACCCTGCAGCCTTGGTAGTGGTACGGCCACGGGTGGTAGCCACCCAGGGGCTCGCAAATGCGCTGGCACTGAGTGTAGCTCCGGCGGCATTCTGTGCAGCATACGCCAGTGTGGTCCAGCATGGGGTCGAAGTTCATGGTGCCCTCTTCGCCCTCAGTACGCTGAGTGTGAACAGATGTGTGGGGTCGGGGGGGGGGGGGGGGACATTGAGCATATTAACAATCACATACATAAACAACAATTTTTCACATGATCTCATTTTCATAGAAACAGACTGGCACAAAAAGACTTACATGCCTTACCCCCAAAATATAGAATGCAAGGCTGGGTGATGAAAATATGATGACCTTTAGACAATACATGATACATACGGGTTTTATTTTATAAAAATATAATGAACTTTCATATATTGGCACCAGCAAAACAATGAAAGCAAACAATGAAAACTAACTTTCATTAGAGATCATATCTGTGTCACATTTTATAGCAGTTAAATTTAGCATATTTCATATTTTCATATTTCATAGTTCTGTGTTTTCTTTTATTCAACACTTACATACACTCTCTGAAACTCTGATTAGGTGTGACCTCTTATGCCACTGGGGTGGCACCCCCCAGATTAGGTAATAATGTTCGGGAAATACTACCAACAATACATGGTCAGAAAAAGGGACTGTGCAGGTGCATTTTTGCTAATCGAAGTACAAACAATGTAATTGGTCTTTGTACTTTTTCATGTTTTAAAACATAAGAATAAAATATAAAGGTACTCCAGTGACATAAGAGGGTACACTCCTTTACAATTCAGTACCTTTTTCCTGAGAATGCATGCTCAGGAAGCTTAATCTGATGTCATTCATCATAATAAAGATATAAGTTTGCCTGATTAGCTGATTAAAGTTTGCTCCTGTATTTTTGCACTGGAGCAGGAGGAGTAATGGAAGCCTATGTCCCCCCGATTAGTAAGCTCAAACAGAACTGCTAGAATTGCTTGTCTGCTTTCCGACACTGAATGACATTCTAAAATACTGGTGAAACGGAGGCTTCAGTATGGCTGATACAGTTTTTAGCTATGCGTTACTTTTGCTCAGAAGGCTAATTCATAGTCTATATGCTTGTTAGCTGCATTAGTAGCTGAAGTACAAAACTCTGGACAGTGGAAATGTCTCGACTACATAGTAGTAAAAGTAAGGGGAAAGTTGTGTCTATTTTTTTTTTTGCTTAAGTATTCCATGGTGTCTTCAGGTGTGCAGTTTGGGTTCTACAGCTAACTTTTTGTCCTGAAACTTAGATCAGTAACAAATCCCTGCACTTCTGAGACTTTTCAGACGGTGCATGATGTGTTTGAGTTGTATTCAAGTAAATATGTATGTGCCCCAGTTTCCTTTCTCCTTGGTTTTTTAGTGTGAGAGAACAGAGGGGAGTAGGGATTAGACTGGAAGACTGGATTGGGAGGGGGGGGTGGTGAGAAGGAATGAAGAGAGGGATTTTTGGCAGGAGGGGGAGTTAGAGGAGTCTCTCTGCTAACACAAAGGGGGACAGGGTCAATAGAAGGATGCTGTCTCGGCTGAAAGGAAGCCTGTGAAAATAGACGAAGGGCGACAAGCATGGGCTCTTGCAGTGACCCCAACATCTGTCGCTGTTCACACAGCTGCGCATGTTGACTGCTACTATTTGACAATAGGGGTGTCCACTTACATAAGTTACATGCATGTTTAATAGTGTTCTAAAAATGAACAAGGAAATCATTAAATCATTTCAGTTAAGGGCAGTTCTGTAATTCCTTAATGTCTTAAACATGTTAAGTCTTTTTTAAGAATGGGTATTGTAACTGAATATGGTGCTGATTGGATGGAATCTTACATTCTAGATCTCTAACTGACTGGTAATAACAGCAGCGCTTATGGATTAGTGTAGTATCTGTAGTGGACAGTACGAGTATTCAGATACTTCTAAATATTAGATACTTCCTCTAAGCAAAGGGTGGTTTTTAAGGGTTATGAGGGTCCATCTGATGGGCTTACTGTTTCTAAATCCTCCCTAAGTTTTCAATGGGATAGAAGTCTTGAAGTTTTTAGGGATTGCCAGTGTGTTAGAGTTGCTGGAACATTCCCCAGACTCTTTCTTTGGCCTGTAAGATCAAATCACTCTAATCATGTATCCTTGGATGATGTGTAATGCCCCAGTGCCATTTGCAGAGAACCAGTCCCATATGATGATACTCCCCTTTCCATACTTTACTACTTACTTTAAGCAAAGAATGTTTTTGGGAATATATCACTGTAAACATACCCACTTTCAGCTCATTTTACTCAGTTCTGATGTACAGACTGCAGGCAAATTTCTTTTCAGGCGACTGTCCGCACTGTTATTCGCAAGTGATCAGATTGCTGATAACGTGGATTTCAAATGCGGATGTAGGAAAAAGGACGTTCATCTTCTACCCCTCCAAACAAACACAAATTGTTCTCTTTCACAGCGCGTACGAGTAGAAATTCTCTCCTATAAGCATGAATATTTGGCACTCTTCTTGAATTTCAGCACTTCCATCTCTCTTGACATTGTCATTGTTTGTTGCGTTGCGAGCAACACAAAAGACACTTTGAAATCCGATTTGAGCAGCCAGAGCGCCCATACTGAGGCCTTGTTCAGACTGCCAGCACAAATCTGATTTTTGGCATCCAGATTTCTGTTCAACTAGATTGCAAAAAAAAAAGAATCCTCACATGAAATCTGATTTTTATAAATAGGATCCAAAACACTTTTGGAGATGGTTTAAAATGTGATTCCAAACAGGTTTTACACGCTACTCAAATCAGATTTCAAAGTGTCTTTACACTTATAAACAACAGCGATGACAAATCCAGAGTGGCGGAACTGCCGGTATTTGCTACAGAGTTAATGACATCTACATTGTGACCACAGTATCACCTTCAGAAAGGTCAGTGATGTCTGGACACAAATTCGATCTGATTTTTTGCAATAACGGTGTACGGACAGTCGTCTCAGAAGATCCGGTTTGAAGTGCAAATCCGATTTGCCTAAGACACATCTTTACAAATCAGACTGGAATGGCCTCCAAATGTGGTTTGGATCCATTTTGCAAAAATCTGATTTCATGTGTCTTGTTGTTTTTTTTTTGTTTTTTTTTTGCTGTACAGACTATCAAAAATCAATCTGGATACCACTTGGGTATGCCAAAAATTGGATTTAGGCCGCTAGCCTGAACATAGCCACTGTTTGAAGAAAGTGGTGGAAAAATATTGTTCAGGAACCAGTATCAAAGTCAAGGTATCATTATTCGAGTAACGAGCTCTGTTTTCTGCAATACTGTTTATGTAATATTTTGTTTAAAAATCTATTTTGAATCATAATTTTCCCTTTTATCCCAAATGTTTTCCGTTTTATCACAAGACATTTTTGTCTTTAATAGTAGTTACTGTAATAGTAGTTACAGTAGTACTAACCACCTTGACATCTGAATTTTGTTAGCATGCTTAATTTCTGTTTAGATAACAGCTTGTTTTACTGAGAAACCACATAAGCAAGTCAGTCTGGGATACTAAATAACATGATGGATGGTTGAGAAAAGCCCATTATAATTTAGGCACCTTGCTAATAGATGGGGTTTTGTTTTTTATTACTTGTAAGCTACTTTAACCTCATAGTTCCAGGGCAAAGCTAAAGAAGCAGAGACCAAACTTGTCTTGGTTGATCATGTATATGTTTCTTTTTTCGCCAAACAATCTCTTTAAAGACCACAGAGTGAGAGAACATGGGCTACTTGCTAAAAATAGTATTAAAAACAGAGTGTTCGTTGGTGCACACTTGACGTAGACAAATATCGACTGGAGAGCTCGCCACAGATGTTGAGCTTTGAATTGACAGTCCTGATATGTTGCCGCTCCGCAATCAAGCCTCGAGGGTCAGGGTGATTATGATTGGAATGGACAGTTATTCCAAATGGATATGCAAGTTTTATTGAAATTGCGCTGTATTACTGCCATGTTAAGTATGGCTACAGGCAGTACAGCTACTGCCACGTTACAACTGTCAATCATGCAGTGGTGCTTATTTAAATCCCATGTGACTTATGTAAGTTAATTCATTTTTACATCTCTCTCACTCTCGGTTGCCCATCTCCCTCCCTCTCCCTCCTCCTCCTCCCTTCCTCCCTCCCTCTCTCTCTCTCTCTCCCTGTCTGTACAAAGCGGTTCTACCATGGCGCGGATAAGCCAGGCATAGCCTTGGGCAACAGCTCAAAAGCAGGTATTTGAATGGCACTCACATGGTAAGGGTTCTCCGGGTTGAACGGCGGCTCCTCTTCCTCGTCTTCTCCAGCCTGTCGTCTGGCCCTCGGCACGGATCTCTTCTTTTGCCCACCTGGGGAGAACAGTTGACAGGATTCATGCAGAATAGCAGTCGCACATGTCAAATGTGTCAGGCTAAGTGTGCTGATCAAGGGCTACTACTGGGATTCCACATCCTAAAGTATATCATTATTGACAAAGGCGAGCTAATCCTACACATGGAGCTTCTTTATGCTAATGTTCACGTCAAGACCTCTCTGCTAAAAGCATTCTATAATCTTTGCACTAGGGCTGCACAATATATCATCTGTCAATTGTTAAAGTGAAATTGTAACTGCATCACAGTATTGGCAACACAGAAAGCTGTGACGTGAAAATGAGCTTAACCACATTGTTATGTGCCATCCATGTTGTTCATGTTATCGAGAAAATTCATGGCTATGGTCCAAACAACGCATAAAGGCGTTTCACAGTCACAAAATAAACTCAATGCTAGTACGTTGTGCAGCCCTACCTCATACCAATGTCAAGGCACTTGGCGAATAAGTTAGCAGTCAGTCAATGCTGGAGTAGCCAGCCAACATAAACCACGAAATACCAGTGGTAGACAGTAAGGAAGTAAATGTATTTGAATACCATTTGTTTGATTCCATTTGTATTTCCATTTTGAAGGACATTTCACTTTAGCTTCACTACATTTAAAAATTCAAATATCTGTCTTTTTACTCCACTACATTATGACAAATCTGTCCTTCCTTTTGGCTCATGTTTGCATAAAAACGAACTAAGTGATACAGTGGTCACTTTGTTTTGAGCTTGTTATGAGCTGTTGGACAGAGCTTGGTTCTACCTAATGGAAACTGTTCTCCTTTAGTGTTCTGTGCTTATGATCATTTGAATAGACATCAGTGTCAGACTAATTAATGACCTTCTATACTGGTGGACTGAGAGACACTAGAGTCTTTCACCTAAAACGAGCAAGTTAAGAGTTGTGTTCCAGAAATGATAATAGGACATTAGAGTCATAATAAATCATGTTACATTTACTCTCCATACTTAATGGTCTTTCAAAAGTGAAGTTTTTTTCCCTATCCTCTATAAAGTTGCCATTTTTGGAGATATGGGGTTTTGTTCTGACAGTGACAATATACAATGTTAATAATGGTAAAATTGTGGTAAATTTGAAAGACAAATATGCTTTTTTGAGTACAGTTTTGCCTTATAACATGTCCCTCTCAGCCATGAATATATTTAAGCCAAAATCTTTTATAAAAGCTATTATTAAAACAATGTCTCAGACATCAGGCAATCATTTATAACCATTTTATGTAACAATTTTCAGCTTCAGACATCTGTTTCCTATCACTACCATTGTCCACAATGAGTTTCTCTAGGAGAGAGCATTTCACATCAAACCACTCTGAATGACTTAACAATTGAATTATGAAGTAATTTTGAACAACTGATGGATTTTTTTGATGGTCCAGTGGTCAACAGACAATGGTATCTGTACTCCTACTTTGTTAGAAATATGCTTTTCATGTGCTTGTTGATAGTTAGTCCTGGATTTCCTCATCCTAAAGAATATTGTTATGGACAAAGGCACGCTGATCTTAGCTCCTCTGTTTCTTCATGCTAATGTCGTCAATGCCTGTTAAAAGCATTCCATAATCTCATTTATCTAGAAGCAATCCAAGGAATGAATGCCCTAAGCAAAGCTTCTTAATATAAACCCAAATTGGCCCAGCGTGGTATCTGTTCCACCTAGTTATAACCTTGGGACGGCTAAATGGGTCCATCATGAATATATATTGATGGCCTTTCCTATGGGCTGGGACTCTTCAGCGACATTGCCCTTTCCTTCTGTTCAGAGACAGGTATTCTAATACAAGCCTTTCGTTCTCTCCAGGCACACAGTATGGCACGGCCTTTGAGCAAGTGCGGTTTTTGGAGAGAGTCTAACACATGCACAGTTGTTTCAGCTGGGCTGTTTTCAAGCAATTAACCTTGCATGCCTAATAGCCTCAGCTCAATTATGGCGCACGATGCAGACTGATGAAATTTAACACCATTGTCTTGTAATTTGTGTTATGAGCTTGTGACTAGACTGCCCGTTAAATATTTATAGGCCCGCTGTAATGTGCTCAGGTGACCGGGGGCACTGAAGGGTACAATTAGAATGTCCTGTGATAAGGTGTCCTCGCTTTTCTGTTCGGGATTACAGATAGATGCCGCATGGCTGCGAGCCAAGGCATTTCATCCCCTAAAAAGGAAATTAAGTATGTAGACAAAGGGAGAGAGCAGAGATGTCAATGGGATAGCCGTACTACCATTAGGATATGTGGGACGCAGCCAGAAGATGGGCAGGTCTCCACAGAGGTCCAGGATTTTAGTGCTGAGGAAACTGCTGTCCTTGAGAGGCTGATCAGCCGCGACCCAGATAAGAGACTCCTCCTCGAACTTGGCAGGCATGATCTCATCCTCCTGAGGGAATCCAAATATACATTTGATTAATTACACGTTTGTCTGTTTTAGCCAAGGTGTCTCCCCGTCTACCCTCCAATGGAAAAAAGCATGTCTGCAGTAAGAGGCTTGATTCATTGAGACTACCACATTAGAGGAACAATCCAGCCAAAATGAAAAACCTAACCATTGCAACGTCAGTTGCACCCATGCCTACTCGCATCCTGGAGTGCTGTTGATGATACTGCTAGAAAGCCCAATATGTTATTGCAGTCATATAACTGTAGTAACTGTCTTCAGATCATATTCAAAATGAAGGGAATTAATTTCTTCATCAAAAGAAGTAAATCACCAGTAGAGGAAGGCAACAACGTAAAAGCTAAAGTTGGCAATGTAGGTATCTTCATTACCTCAGTTTGTCTTCTTTCCATTTCTTCTTTTGTTCAGCATAAAGATACCATTGGTGCTTTCTGATTTTGTTTGACGACTGTATTAACTAGCCTATAGATCAGTCTAGCAGTCAGCTTTGGTAGGCACCTTAGAATTTATAACCACACTGACCATATTGTGTTTGCATACAGAAGAATTTGACCTCTACATTTAACCCAGCTGTGCAGTGAAACACCCACATACACACAAACTAGTGAACACACGTACTAGGGGGCAGTGAGCACACCTGTCCAGAGCAATGGCCAGACCTTTTCATGGCGTCTGAGGAGCGGATGGGGGTTTGATGCCCTGCTCAAGGGCACTTTAGTCATCATCTTGCAGAGATATCTACTGAAGTTAGCATGCTAACCAGCTAGCCCCAGTCAGTCCTGTCTCATAATACTGCTTTGTACCTAAAGAGGTTAGAGTAAGTGATGGTATTGTTGAGTTAGTGAGTAGAGTCCAAATGAGAGGATGAGAGGAAGTAGCACTGCACTGACAGTTTTCTAACCTCTTGTCAATCATGTTGAAGGTCCTGCTCTCCATTAGATCATTTAAGGACAGGTAGCCAACGAAGGAAGGAGTAAATGCAACAATGGTTGAAGCTCTTGGCAAGTGAGCATAATGACCCACCGCTGCTGTTTTCCACCACTGGAGACACTCTGGGCGAGTAAAGGTACTTTCCTTCTAGACTGGTAGGGAGCGAAGGGGGAGGAGGAGGGACTGGGCATTTCCTTGTTCTTGGACAAGGAAATCCACCAGATGGGGTGGACCACTTCCTGCTGCTATGTTGCCCCTATTAGTTTGGAGTATGAATTGGACAGGTTGCGTCATCTCACAAATTTCTCCCTTAAGGCAGCTATTTAAGGAAGGGTATGCCCAATTTATACCTCGCCCCCTTTTAAAGGGAAAGCTTCATCTAGCATGCTAACATTGCTAACAATGAATAAAAACAGCTAGCCACCAAATAGCATTATGCAAATGGCATCATGCTAATTGGTGGCTCCTAGTTTGCTTTCCTTATAAGCCACATTAGCATGTTTGTAGTGAGCTGCTGCTTTAGGGTAGCACCGTTTTGTGTCGTAAGGGTTTGGATTTGACCATCACTTCAGTGCTACACATAATGTTCTTTTCCAGCAGTCCTGAAGGTCCAAAATGGATGTTCCAAGCTGCAATGTAAAGGCAGTGTTAGTGGCTCACAATGAGCGTTTCTCATCCATTTCATACTTTCCTCACCACCACACACATAAAGCTCTAAAACGCTGTGAGGCATTGCTGTTGACAGGACCACCCTTATCTGCACGGCCCAGCATGTCGTCAAAACACACACACACGGCATGAATATTCAAGTGGCCATTTGCATTAAATCGTTTAAAAATGGATCTGCGCTTGAAAGAAATTTGCTCGGCAGCGAACAACTTCACAGTCACGGCCGTTATGAAAACGTCGTCTTTAAATGCGCAATGCAAAATGAATGCTGCAGCTGTTAGGTGAGGGGGGCATCAGCACTCTAATTTGGAGATTGGTCTTGGCAGCACTCCCACAGAAAAAGGGTGGAAAAAAGAGAGAGAGGGAGATGTGAGCTCCTGTTGTAGGGGTCTCCTGAGCTGTGGACTTGTTCATGTTTGAATCCGGATGGAAGTGCCTCAGGCAGAATCACTAGCTGTGGATCCTCTGGCGTACTGTGCCAAAAGCTATAGCCGTGTGCACACTCAATCACTTCAATTTGTTCTCATGTCTCTTTCACCCTGAAAAAAAAACATGGAACATGGAGGCATGGAAATCCAAACCCATTACTGGTCCAGTTGTGTCCTGGGGCTGTAGGTCTTTTTTGATCTTCCATGTATAAATGCTCAAGCCATTCTCGTTTCGGAGAACTGGCACACATGGCCGTTATCTACATATGAAGCATAAGGGCTAGAACTGCAATACATGTTTAGGCTCCTGCTGTCAGTCACAGATTTGACCACAACGCTGGCGGTTTGATGGTGCTGCTGGTGGTGGGAGGCAGCTCTAAAAACAGAACCGATTAGGAGATTCTTCCCAACTGAATTCCTCACTGCAACGAGGGTATGCACGTCTAGGAAGGAGTATGGATAGGGAAAAATCTGCAGGTTTGTGAGAAATGTAGCAGCTCTACTTACCAAGTCAAACATCAAGGACTCCTTGTTTAGAGTCTCCACGTCAGGAAGGTGACCTTTGGCCTGGGTCTTGATGTAGCACTTCTCTCCTCCAGCAAAGCGGATGCCAGTGATTCCCTGTGTCAGATAGGGATAGGGAGTGCTCAAGAACTGCAACTGGCAAAATATCATTTTCCGTTCCAAGACTGAGACGTATTTTCATGGTTTAAAGAAGTGATCTGATTTAACTAGGTAGGTGCTCAATCCTGGTTCAGTCCTGGGGCACCACCCCACAGAACAATTGTAAATTGTGCATAGATCCTTGTATCCATGTGAATGCAAAAAGTAACTGCATTTAAGACAATTTTGCCCATGTTTGTCAAGAGTTACTATTGGTCAGATGTTTGGACACATCAGTTTAACTGTCTTGAGGAGAACTGTTTAAATTGATTCCTACCTCAGAATACAATAACTAATTTAGTGGATAATACTAGATTCTTTTAGGCTTTTAGGGAAGTGTCCAGGTGTGTCAGGTGTGTCCAGACTTTGGCTGGAAGAGTATATGCAGTGGAAAGACGCAGAAAGCTTACAATCTGGAAATCATGGACCTCAACAGCCTCGTCATTCCCACTTCCTGTTGTGAATCTCTCCAAGTTGTTCAATGTGTCAATCTCCATGGAGCCCTCCTCCATTTTGCCATTGATGCTCATGCTGTAGTGGACATTGTACACCTGTACGAGGCATGCAGAATCAGGTCAATGGTGTAACATCATCAGCATCACACAAGTTAGACAAATCATTATAAACTGGGAAACTTAATAAACAGTGTAGTACACACTTTTAGCATAAAGGGTTCTATATAAAAGTACCAAACAAGAACTATGGTAAACCCTTTTGGCTGCTATATAGAACTTCTTTAAGGGAGCCCTGCCTGTATATTCCTTTAAACAGTGTACGTGTACAATACTTTTATAACAGGACATACAAACCAAGGAGTAATAATTTGTTTATTATAAAAATATGACAAACAGGCAAAATTCCTGTAGGCCACCACGGTTGCACTGTGATGATGTCATATGATTGAGTCAGTGCTAGAGAATACAGGACAATCAGGGAGAGGCCCTTTGATGTAGCAACAAAAATGAAAGCCTACCACTAAAAGGACTTTGTCTAAAGTAGTTTGGTTTATACAATATCTTTGAATGGTATTGGACATGTACACTATATCAGGGGCATATATGTCTTAACAGCCAGGGTTACCTTTAAAAAAACCATTGGTCGAAGAACCACATGCAGCAGGTTATCCATCTTAAAGAAGAACCACTTAACCATGTAAGAAAACATTTATGCATTTAATTGGTTCTTTGATTTGTCATTGCTAATATATACTGTATAGAACCACTGGCCATACCACAGAACCCTATAATAAACACTTTCCTAAGGGTGTAGAGCAACAACAACATATGGAAGCCTATTACTGCCACCTAAAATAAAAAAAATCCATCCATTTTTTTATTATTATTATGTGAATTGCTAAGTCATTATTTTGAGATTCTATTTCACTGTTTTGAGATGCTAAGTCATTGTTTTGATATACTAAGTCATAATTTCTTTGGTTATTATTTATTTTTTTCAGTATTTTTTCTCATTATTTTAGACGTATTATGCTTTTAGAAAAAGGTATTAACATGTTGGCTAAAAGAGTGCAGTTAGTATGACATAGGTTTCATTCCTGACTTCTCAATAAACTCCATTCATTCTTAAACTCCAACAGGAGCACCTGATTGATTATTTGAAGCCGGTATTGGGTGATAACTTTAAATACTAGTCTTCCTTGAGGAAAGCTTGGAAATGGTTAAGCTAACACAGTATATTTTGTATTTACTTATTGTACTTAATTTAATGTCTTTTTTAAATATGCTTACAGCCCAGATAAATGGCTTTACATCTCATTTCCTCCCGATGGCCTAAGACTTTTGCACAGTTCTGTCTATGTAGGCCCACATTTCCAGCTAATCCCAGAGAGGCTCTGGCGCTGTGTGAGCGATTTCTGCTTGGGGTTTTAAACACGGCACCAGAATGACAGTAAGGAAAAGGTACGTTTGGACGAGTTTAAGAGTAGAAATGCCAATTGAAAAGTGCAAAGTCTGTGGACTGACTCTGCCTAACTTAATAGAGAATATGTGTCCTAAATACGAAGCTATGCTATGTAACTTTCATCGGCTCTGCTGAATGAAGCCCAGCCGTGTTTCCTTTTCCATGGAGAGGGGTCCTGTTTGTTATTGCAATGGGAGGAGGCAGTTACATGAAGGGGTCCTTTCATAGGAGCCAGAAACCGTCTGATAATATTGTAAGGAATCAGAAATGCAGGTGATTGCCTCTAATATACCACCAAGCTCCTATGAAACTATCCCTCATTCCCCCCATCTTGATGGCATGGAGCAAGTACTGAAGCTTTTAAAAGACATAAAGCTGCTCCAAATACTAATTTAGTCAGTATTTTGTTCTACAAAAGTGCTTTTTATGGTTTTAGAAGTTCAACCAACAGGATGTTTAGCAGGGTTCTAGACTAACAGGTCAAAATGTACTTTAAAGAAGAACTGCCTGGATGTTTAACACCCTCAACACCACACCTCTCGACCCTTGGGCTTCAGGCAGACCACTAGAGCAGTGGACTGTACAGGCCCTTGTCCACGTCTATGAATCCCGCCGAGGGTGCAGCATTGCTTTATGACCCTTGGGAGCTCACAGGGGAACACGGTGGGCTAAAAAGAGACAAAGAGGTACCCAGTGTCTTACGTGCTTGTCGTTGACATTCCAGAAGTAAAAGGCTCCGATGGCTCCGAAGAGCAGCAGCGCGGCTCCCACGGTCAGCGCGGCCACTCCAATCTTCAGCAAGCGCGCAGAGCTGGACTGCTTGACGGTCACGGCAGTGTACGCCTGCGCACATTCAGAGGGGTCAACATTTTCAGACATCAGGCGTCACGCAGAGAGCGCACGGGCGCGTGATTACGCATAAGCGAGTGGGCAATTGTTGCGTGGAGCGCAGGCTTCACAAGCTGCATGGAGCATATTAGATATGAAGGCTTCCATTAAGAGCTTACCCCGCTTAGAACGGACATCACAAGTTTCCACATAAGCTGTGCATCTGCTCCATTAACCAGACAAGATCATTAGCAAGGTTTAAAGCTGGCACTGCTACTTACAGGGGGCATGAGCTGCTGCAAGTCCTCTGGTCCTGCCAGGGCTATGGGGATCTTCTCAGAAGTCGCCTCCATGGCTGAATATGGACTTCTGTCTAGCTGGCCACTTGCTCTTTTTTCAGCACAGGGAGGGGAAAAAAGGTTGCAGGACATGTGGGAGGGCCTGAGAGGGTGTAGTATTACCTCTTGGTGAATGGGATGGATGGGAAAACGACCCTTTTCTGCAAATTCAGGAATAAAGGCTAATGTACTTAGGCAGATACCACTAATAAAGGTGGCCCGTGAAAGTGATTAGCTCATTCAGAGAGTCAGTTGATGGTGGAGTGCAGAGTTTGTCCAGCTGGGAAGATTAAACAGACAGTGGATTGATTGGTTTGTCCTTCACGTTTATTCTTCTTGTGACCGCACGCGCCTGTGTGCCCTACCTGCTTCACTTTTACACCACTGTCTTTGTAGAGCTGAGAGAGAGAGAGAGAGAGAGAGAGAGAGACTGAATAAGCAATACAGTGATAGAGTAAGAGTGTGAGTGAATAGATCAGCATGAGTGGGTGAGAGAGAGAGGCAGGGAGGGAGGGAAGGGGTGAAGGTATGTGTATGAGTGAAAGCATGCGTGAGAGCACAGAGATGAGAGTGAGAGCATGCATGAGAGCAGAGAGATGAGATAAAGAGTGTGAGAGAGAGTGGGTGAGAGAGGGTGTGTATGTGTGAAAAAGAATGAGTGTGAGAAAGAGAGACAGAAAGAAAGTCAGAAAAAGAGTAGGTGAGTGAAGGAGAGAGAGACAGACGGTTAGTGGAAGAGAGGGAGGATGAATGAAAGAGAGGATAGATAGGGTGGGAGAGAGAGGAGGAGTGAAAAAGAGAGGGGGTTAAGTGAAGGACAATATGATTCAGCGAAAAAAGAGTATGATTGAGTGCAGAAGAGAGAGTGAGGTGGATAAGTAAAGGAGGGAGAGAGATAATGAAAAGAGGGGTTGAGTAAAGGAGAGAGATATAAAGAGTGAGGATGAGTAAAGGAGAGAAGGACAGAATGAGAGTATGAGTGAAGGGGAGTGAGAGAGAGGATGGATGAATGAAGGAGAAAGAGAGGATGAGTGAAGAAGAGACAGATAAAGAGAGAATGAGTGAAGGAGAGAGAGAGTGAGAGAGAGGTTGGATGAGTGGAGGAGAGAGAGTGAAGATGGGAGAGAGGATGTGTGAAGGAGAGACAGAAAGAGTAAGAGTGAAGGAGAGCAGAAATAGAGACTGAATAAGCAGTACAGTGTTAGAGTAAGAGTGTGAGTTCAGCATGAGGGAGGGAAGGGGGAGGGAGAGAGCGAGGGAAAGAGCGAAGGAGAGTGGGAAGGAGGGAGGGAGGCAGGGAAGAAAGGGGGTGAAGGTATGTGTATAGGTGAAAGTGAGCGTGTGAGGGAGAGATGAGAGAAAGAGTGTGAAAGAAAGAGAGAGTGGGTGAGTGAAGAAGAGAGGAATGTGAAGAGGGGTTGAGTGAAGGTGTAGAACAGGAAGGAGAGAGAGGATCAATGAGAGAGAGAGACTGTGAGTGGAAGAAGGGTGGGAGAGAGCAAGAAAAAGAGGGGGATTGAGTGAAGGAGAGTATGATTGAGCGAGAGAGAACAGTATGATGAAAGTGAGAGAGAGAGGATGACTGAAGGAGAAAGAGGATAAGTAAAGGAAAGAGGCAGAGAGCAAGAGGATGAGTGAAAGAGGGATAGTGAGAGAGGGTGGATAAGTAGAGGAGAGAGAGTGTGAAGGAGGGAGAGGATGACTGAAAGAGAGACAGGCAGAGAGAGTAAGAGTGAAGGAGATAGGGTGGATGAGTGAAAGGTGGATGAGTGAAAGAGTGAAAGAATGAGTGGGGGAGAGAAAGAGGATGAGTGAAAGAGAGAGAGGTGTGGATGAGCGAGGATGTGTGTGCATCCACCAGCCACTTCATTAGGTACACCCTCTTGTATCTATATCAGCTCCACTTACCATATAGGAGCACCTTGTCTTCAGTTACAGACTGTAGTCTGTAAGCACAAACCCCCCACCTCACCCCCTCAAATGACGGCATACATAACAAGAAACGAGAGAGGAGAGAGAGAAGGGGGGAGAGGAGAGAGAGTGAGAGAGAGATAGGGAGGGAGGGAAAGAGGAGAGAGAGACAGAGAGAGAGGGAGGGAAAGAAGAGAGGGGGAGAGGAGAGGGGGAGGGAAAGAGAGAGAAAGAGGAGAAAGAGAGAGAAAGACAAAGATAACAAGAGAGGGGGGTAAATAGGGCGGAGACGGAGACAGGGGGAAAGAGGAGAGAGACACGTAGAAAGGGAGAGAGAAGAGGAAAAGAGAGATCAGGGAAAAGAGGAGTGAGGGAAAGAGATAGGAGAGAGAGGGGTAGACGAGAGACAGAAAGAGAGACACATCGACAGAGAGTGGGGAAAGAGAAGAGAGAGGGAGGAGAAAGAGAGGGGGAAGACGAGAGGGAGTAAGAGAGAACAAGAGACATCGAGAGAGGAGGAAGAGGAGAGAGAGGGGTGGCAGAGAGAGAGAGGGGGGATGAGAAAGAGAGAGGGGGAATGAGGAGAAAAGGGAGAAGGAGGAGAGAGGGGGAAGACGCGAGAGAGTAATAGAGAAGACATCGAGAGAGAAAGAGGGGATGAGAGAGGAGAGAGATAGAGAGAGTTTTGCGCTCAGTTGCTCTGGCCTGCGCAGTCAGCGTGGGCGAGGTGTTGGCGCACCACATGGACAGAGCGCGCAGTGCAGGTGCGCGTGATTATATGGTTTATCGAGCTGCTAATTCAAATAAACAAACACACATATAAACACTGCACCCTGCACGTGTCTGAGATGCCTAAACTCGGAAACCCACTTCTGATGTTCCACATGACAGATGGGGTCTACATGAGCTCACTTTTCAGGCTATATTGAAGACACGTGGTCAGAGTGGAAATAAAAGCGCTCTGTTTTTGGTAGCCTCATTACTGCAGCCCCATACGGCGTACCAACACGTGCATCCCCGTCAACCTTGCGAACAGCGCCATCCTCCGACCCCAGCTCCGCTTTATCAGAGACAATGAGTTCAGCGAGTCCCACACAGGCGCGCACACACAGATCGATTTTCAATGTTTATTTTTATAACATTGTGAAAGAAATCGATCAAAAAGGTACATCCTGCATTCAGATGGCCTAAATGTACACACAGGGATCAGGAGCTTAAAATCTTAGGCTGTTTTTAAATAAGGAACATGCTTTAAAATAAAGTATATTATCTGCAATATCTTTTCTGATTTAATTAGGAATAATATTATAAAAATAGACTCTGTATTTACAAAAAACTTGCATAATATACATACAATTTTCAACAAGGTCATATGATTGCTTAAAATCGTCATAAAGACCAATACTGACAGAAAAGATGCTGTTTTCTATTAAATACACAAATATTATTGATGCCTATACATTTTCAACACTTGCTGCAGAGAGTGTAGTGCTAGTAACAGCGGGTAACAGTCTGATCATCTGAGGGCTGTTCAGACCTCATTCGTGGGACAGCGGGTTGTTGTGGGTGAGTACACTGGGATGGTAACGTCGTTGATCTCTCGTACCCTGGCTGGCTGGGGAGGGGGCACTAAGACATAGTCATATTCCCTGTGCAGAACCTTTTCGTAGACGCTCTGGAGGCCCACGGTTTTTGGTATGTGGGCCTGGTAGTAGTTCTCCCTCCTGAGAGAGTCTCTGGGCAGTGAGCCGGTCTTTGCAGAATTGTTGCTCACCCTAGTGGCGGTTGGGCTCCAGCAACGGTCGGAGTGGCCGAGGATCTTACACTCGCTGGTGCATGCCCATAGAGCTGGAGGGAAACATAAGGAAGAGGAGCTCGTTAGCATGTTTCTGTTAGCACAACTGTAGTCACGATAAACGCCTACTCTCTTAGCCTAGCTGGGTTGAAGTGTTCATGCCAATTATAGGAACGTTTTGGTCAAAAAATCTCAGCTAAACTCGTACCTACATGCCCACAGATCTGGAAAATAGCAGCTAAAAAAGTTTGTTAGCGTGTTTACAGCTAATTCAACGCCCACAGGCTTCACTCAGGCTAACTGGAGCAGGAATAGCTCCATCAAGTATGTTACGCTCGTGTTGCTAACAGTGTTTGGATGCTAACAGTTACTGCCAGCTGGTATACTGTTAGGAGCGCAATGGTGGCTAATCACGTCACATTAGCCAATGCTAACTTTTCTGAGCAAACTGTTCTGGGCTTACCATTTTGGGCATTGTTTTGGTGTCCGTCTTTCTTCAGGCCATCGCCACTAATGTCCGAGTCGCTGTCGTTGAAGTCGCTGTCTCCTTTCCCGCTGTCTTTCCCGCTGAACTGAGGGTCTCTTGCCGAAACGGTGGTGTAGGAGTTGCCTTTCCATATTGTAATTGGCCGCACAGGCTCTTTGCCATAGCCAGGGAGGGTTGAATATCCCTACATAAACAGAAACACAAAGAACATTAGTTACACCACAGTCAGCCCAAAGTGAAGTCATTGTAATGCGTGCACAAACAAAATGGTGTTCTGCGACTTACCTCCAGTTTTGCTCCACGACTTTTGTTTTCAGATTCGTAGACACATGTGGTCTCGGTGCCATCTTCCGAGCTGCAGCACATGTCACTATTTGCCTGAATGGAACCAGTAAAGCTGGGTTTGTTGGAGTACGGGTGGACGTCGAACACGCCATCGCTGTGGACAGGTATGAGTGGATCTGTGTTGTTCTTTCCCCCCTCCAGGTTCATGGCATCCTCCTTTTCGGGACCAAAACCGTCACACTGCTTGTCCAGCTTCCGCTTGTTGCAGCTGGTTGCTATTACAATAATGGCTAAGAGCAGCAGTGTACAGCTTCCTGCCAGAACGACGATGATAACAATGGAGAGGTCCCACTCGTGGGCTTCATCATCTTCACCACCAAGTCTGAATACGTTGCGGTCATTAGGGGGTGCTCCCGCAACAATGGTCAAGCGGATGGTGGCCGTGGAAGTCAGGGAAGGTCTCCCATTGTCACTGACAGTCACTGTGACTTTCAGGCTCTCATCAACTTCGTAGGTCAGCTCGCGGTTCAGGTAAATCTCCCCAGTGGCTCTGTTGATGGAGAAAACGGAAGCTTCACCCGCTGTGATTTTATAGGACAGCTCTGCATTGACGCCCTCGTCAGCATCCCGTGCATTTATCTGGGTTACCACATATCCTGAAGGGGCGTCTTTTGGCAGGAGGACTTCTGCTGACCCATTATTAAGCGCTGGTTGTGTGATAGTAGGAGCGTTGTCATTCTGATCGACTATTCTAAGGTTGACTGTTGCGCTTCCGTGGAGTTGTGGTGACCCACCATCACTTGCTTGAATTCTCAGATCAAGCTGCTTTAGGACTTCATAGTTGAAACTCCGGAGAGCGTAAATGGAACCAGTGGCAGGGTCCAGAGACACAAATGCTGATACAGGTGAGCCCATAACATAGGTGTCTACAAGTTTATAGCTGACTTTGCTGTTCTGCCCTAAGTCCAAGTCCCTGGCCACCACTGTACTTATGTATGCACCTGGTGCATTGTTTTCTACTATTGAAACTTCATAGACGGGTTTGCTGAACAGGGGCGCATTGTCATTTTCGTCACTCAGCCTAATGGTGTACTGTGTGATTGTCCTGAAAGGCGGGGAGCCGAGGTCTTCAGCCACCACAGTTAAGTTATACTCTGGGATTTTCTCTCTGTCAAGTGGAGCTGTGGTCACAATCATATAGCTGTCTTCGTAAGCCTGCTGGAGTTTGAAGTGGTCATGCCCATACAGCGTGCAGTGCACCTGGCCATTGGCGCCCGAGTCTCTGTCCGTGGTGCTGATCAGGGCAACAAAGCTGTCCTTGGCGGCCGCCTCTGTGATGTGTGCAATTCCTGCTGTGATGGAGGTCATTGGGGTGATGGTGATTTCGGGCGCGTTGTCATTCACGTCCTGCACCTGGACAATGATCTTGCAGATGGTTGGTGGGCTTGGGTTGGAGCCCAGGTCGGATGCCTGGACGTCAAACTCATACGTCGTCTTGCTTTCAAAATCGATTTGACTCTCCAGGGTCAGTCGCCCTGTTTTTCTGTCCACTTTGAAAAGTTGTCGGATCTCAGAGGGCACCTGATTGCCGAAGCCGTACACGACTTCCCCGTTCAAACCTTCGTCCGGGTCGACGGCGTTCAGGTCCAGCAGCAAGAATCCCACTGGTGCATCCTCAGGTATTTCGACAGAGAAATTGTTGCGGTCAAAAACAGGGCTGTTGTCATTGTAGTCTTTCACCTTGACATTGATTTTTGTGGTCCCAGACCTCGGCGGGTTTCCTCCGTCAGTGGCTGCCAGTTCCAGGATGAAGGACGCCTGCGTCTCCCTGTCCAGTTCTTTCATTAGCACCAGCTCCGCATATTTAACCCCATCAGCTCTGCTTAGCATGTCAATGGTGAAGTGGCTGTTGACTGAGATTTGGTAGCTTTGAATGTAGTTTGCGCCCACATCTTCATCCACTGCCACATCCAGGGGTATGCGGGTGCCCACTGCCGTGTTCTCAGAAATTTCCAGCATAGATTCCTTCCTGGGAAACTCGGGGGAATTGTCATTGATGTCCTTTACCTCCACTTCGACGTGGATCAGTTTGAACTGCTCTTTGGAGAAACTCACCACGTCAAAAGCAATGAGGCACTGAGCTGTGTGCTTGCAGATCTTCTCTCTATCGATCCTCTCTCCGATAGTGAGCTGCCCGTCGCTTTCGCGCATCCTGATGAAAGAAGCGTTGAACTGTTTCATCATCCTGAAATTGGTCTTGGAGCCTGAGGAAGGACTTAATGCCATGTCCTTGGCCAGGTTTCCGATCACGGTGGACGGAGCGTCCTCTTCGTACGTCTGGTATTTCATGGTCCTTCCCGCGGCGAGAGCTGGCAGGACGGGCAGTGACAGAAAGGTGAACGCGAGGAGCGTCCACGCGGCTGCGCTGCCTGGATTCCCTCCCATGATGAAGCGAACTGAGCCACAAATGCGCTGAAACAAAAGACGCCTGTCAAGTTGGCTACTCCGTTGTACTCGTCCGTCACATCAGTGCCACCGGACCCGGGAAAAAAGCAAAAGTCTCTCGCTCACTCTCTCGCTGCTTCTCTCTCTCTCTCTCTCTCTCTCTCTCTTTCTCTCTATGTGCGCGCGCGCTGCTGTGCCCGCGCCCCCGAAGCTTTCAAACGCGCAACTGGAGAAAACTGCAGTGGTGGGGCGGTTTATAGACAGCCTCATGCAAATGAGATCAAGTGTGACCAATCCCCGCTTTGAATGGGAAAAAGGGCGCTTTTAAAAAGACATCTAAGCCTATTTGGAGATTCCTTAAAGCAAATAACTTGGCACCAAAGTGCAGCGTCTGATTTACTATACTTTCTTTTGCCTCCTCTCTCTCTCTCTCTCTCTCTCTCTCTCATAGGCTATATCTCTTTCGATAGAGAAAAGCCCGTTCATTCTTTCCGTTTTTAAGAGAACAGGCACATATATAAGGAAGCTCTATTTCTGGCAGCTAGTAGGTCAATAATTGTGACTCAGTATATTGAAATAATGACTTTTTAATTCCCCTAATCAGCATTTCAACACAATAAGTCCTTGTTTCAACATGTTGGTCAATATTTTGAGAACACAAGTCGTTATTTCAAGATATTAAATCGGTTTTTTTTTTGAGAAAACAAGTCATTGTTTTAAGATTTTAAGTCGGTATTTTGTGAAAATGAGTCACTGTTTTGAGATATTGAGTCATTATGTTGAGATAGTAAGTCAGTATTTCGAGATATTAAGTCGGTATTTTGAGATGTTAAGTCAGTATTTTGAGAAAACAAAGCATTATTTCGAGATATTAAGTCAGTATTTCGAGATATTAAGTCGTTATTTTAAGAACACAAGCTGGCCAGTCTTTGTAAATATAAGTTTCGAGTTTATTAAAAAGTCATTTTTGGGGGGCACGAGTTATTATTCCGACATGCTAAGTTGTGAGATGCTTAGTCATATTTGGTCAAAATTTCGACTTGCTTTTTCCAGAAACACGGAAATAAGGAAATCCATTGCCAACAGATGGGGCTGACAAATTCATGATCCCCTCTTTCTTTCTTTCTTTGCAGTGCAGTAAATGTGTTTTGGTGCACGACTGACTCGCTCTCAGACACCCCCCTCCCTCCCTCCCTTCTTCACTAGTGCTATTTTGTGCAATTATTCAAGTTGTGGTCAGACATCGATTGGCCGCTTGATCCTCCTCGGACAGGAAAAGAGGAAGATCATTCGCTTTAAAAACTCCTCAGCTCACGAGACGTCGCGTGAGCCGCTTTGGCCACAAGAAATGCGCGCTCGTTTAACATGCATGTCACCGCCTCTGCGGCGCTATACCCTCCCGCTGGAGCCTCTCCTCTCCTCTCCTCTCGGCTGGGCTCGGCTGCCGGAGCAGGTGAAGAGAAGCCGTTTCGAATAGGATTTATCTGAAGCGGCGGGGAGATTTAGGCGGATTTCTATGGTCAGATTCTATCAAAGGCGTATGAACCCCTCGTTAGTACTGCGGATATAATAGCGTGGTGGGGTATCCCATTGGAGGCATCGGCGTCCGCATTATTCTCGCCTTGGCAGCCCCGGAGGGAGGAGAACTTCCAGCAGGTTTTCACACAGGGCTTGAGCCTAAGTTGGACATAATGAGGCAGCGCCACATGCGTCCTTTGTGTGCCAGCCTCACCCCCACACCTCCACCCCAACCCAGTCCCTCCCTACACACATCCCCATCCCCAACAGCCCCAATCACGCCTATAACTCTTTTGACCTAAACGAAGATGGCCGGTGAATTGGCCAGGGCTCGTATTAAAACGCGTTTAGGGGAGCCACCGGGTCCGTCACGGCCATTTAGGAGATTTTCTCTCCCCCCCTCTCCGCGGGGGCCACGTTCAACAGAAGGACGGAGCGCGCAACGGTGCGCGCAAAAAGAAACCCATCTGCAGTCATTGGATGTGAAGAGTTCTGCAAAAAAGAAGAAGAAGAAGAAAAAAAAAAAAACAAAAAAAACCCAAATGTTATCAGCGCACGTTCGCATGTGCAGGACTGGGCACAAGTGCGGGATGTAGAGCCTTCGCCACTGCATCGCTTAATTAGGCAGATCCTAAAGAGAGATGCGCCCATCTGGAGCCACTGTAGTGTAATCAGTTTAATGCAGCCCCCGCCCATCCGCCCGAAACTCGAGTGCTCTTCTTCTTCACTGCCCATAAAAACAACAACAGTAAGAACAACAACAACAAAACAACTTCTCCACAATCTGCGCCCGGAGCCGTCTGACAATTGCAAGTCTATCCGAAGCCCCCTTCAGAAAGGGAGGGAAAGAAAAGAGCTGACTGCCGTTCTTTCACGTGATCCGTGTGTCAATCTCGCCGTCTGCACGCGAGCTGAACAATGGCGGGATTAGACGGGACCTCTGGAAATCCCATCTCCGCGAGCTTTATTTGCATTCTCTTAAGCACAAAAACCAGAGCGCAGTGTCCGCGCCATTGTGACCGCGTTTGTTCTCGTGAACGCCTGACCCTTGTTGTCTAAAGTTGCGCGCATGAGTCGCGTTTTGTGAAGAGGCTTAACTCTTTTCGTATGATAACGAGGAGCTTTGGCCTCCGTCACCCGCAAGAGAGCGAGAGCGAGAGAGAGAGAGCCCATCGCATCGCGCGCTTACTCATACACATAGATACATGTCCCAAAGTATCCAGACACTCCTTATAATTAGTGAGGCCAGCTACATTACAGTGCGCACACTGCTGAATGCAGGTGTTCAGCAGCGCACACAGTTTGTATGGTATACTACATAGAAAAGCAATGGCCAACAGAATGGGAGCAGCCACACATGATCACCATGCCCAGTGCCAAGCATCAGGGTAGCATGGTGTGTGGAGCAGTGGCACTGCGGACTGATGGAGCTCCATCTATTACCTTTGGGACGAGTTGAATGAATCATCCAATATCCTCACTAATGTTCTCGTGGCTGAAAGCAGTCAAATCTTAACAGCAAATGTTCCAGTATCTAGTGTAGAGCCTTCACAGAAGAGTGGAGGCTGTTACTGCAGGAAAGCAGGAACAAACTCCCTGTTAAACAAACTCCCTTCCATTTCAGAAGAACTGTTGGGTGAGCCGAAGTTTGGAACCCATATCTTCAATAGTGAACCAATATCTAAGCAAACCAGTTTATAATACAATGCGATTCACATGATATTATTAGATGGTAAGCTCCAACATCACGCTCATCTCACTCATCTTCTAAACTGCTTTATTCTTCTGGGTTGCAGGGGGATGCTGGAGTCTATCTCAGCGCCCATTGGACGGGAGGCAGAAAACACCCTGGTCAGGCCGCCAGTCCACTGCAGAACAGACAAAGCTCCAGCATAAACAATAACAGCACATTTAATGTTCATGCCTTGTATTTCCAAAGTGATAACCACAGCTGGAGGCAAAGTGAGCTATGAATAAACCACAGTTTATCCTTGAATAACTTCTTGTTGTTGCCAGGCTTGCATTATTGAGTTCAGTGTTGGGTATTTAAATCTACATTGTATACATTATTATATACAGCATAAACTACCAAAAACAGTACAAAAGGTGCTTTCAAACATTTAAACGGTGGGCTGTAGTGAACATATAAACACATACTCCCCTAAGAAAGATGCATGGGTCAAGGGTTCATTAGAGAAGGCCAGGTTTTTTAGAACCATGAAACTCAAAGAATGCTTCTTAGCCTAGTTAAATGGTTCTTCTCTACTCTATAATGGAGAAAGAAAGTGTTTTAAATTGTCCTTTGAAGAACCATTTAAAAATGGTTCTATACAGCTTCAAAGAATCATAAAGGATGGTTCTGTCAATAGAAGTATACATAAATACATATAGACGTGCATACAAAGACGTACTCCACCCCACCACCACTTACAAATGCACACCCCCTCCTGATTCTGGCGGCATGCAGTAACCTCCGCTCGGCTTGCGTGCCATCACTCCAACCGCTAATTGCTTCTTAACACAATTTACAAGTCATTAGTCTGACTCTCTCTGATACGGATCTGCCGCCCTTGAAAGAAGCTCTAATAACGCCTCCGTTAGTTAACACTGCGTGCTCCGGCACACCAAAGAAAAAAAAAAAAAAACAGTACGTTTTTGCACCATTAGGCACAGTTTCAGAAGTAAGATGAAACGCTGAGGTCCTGTCTTTTTGAGTACTTTTGAGATTGGGTCAAGTTGTTATCAATCCCTGGCAAAACTTAAACTTATCCAAGTAATTAGAGAGTTTGCTTCGTACTGGTAGCTCGTCATCTCTCAGAGCACATATTTGGCCTGCGCTCTTTTATAACTTGGTTGTTCATACAGGTTTCTTGCTGTGATAGTTCTGAAATTGCTACTCACATTAAATCAGTCAGGAACAAGGACATCAACCGAATAGCGCAGAATAGAGGAGGATATTTTTACACACAGTGTTTTAAAGATGCCAATATTGGTTGGGATAAAAGGGAAAATAGGAGATATTCTCTGGGATTCGTTCCCTACTTCTGGTTCCATAAAAAACATGTTGGAAAGAAAGATTTGTGAACCTCCTGAAGGTTTAAAGAACCTCCCAAATTAGATTTTTAAAAGAACTATCCAACAAAATGGTCTTTAGACAACCAAAAGTAGTTGTTCTATAGCATGGCTCCCTTTATTTTTCAGGCAGTTAAGATATAACAAGAAACACACATTGTGTGACATGTGTACCCTTTCTCTTTTGAAAGTGGATTTTCAAGGGTTGACTGGTTCTAAAGGCAAGAGTTAAATTGGTGCTGTTGTAAAACAAAACCTTATCTCCATTTTTGTTCTTTTTTCAGTTTGTTGTGACATGTCGAGAAGGCCTGGTGTCACTCCACCTCCACCCCTACCACAAAATCTGCAGGATTTGTGTGAGAATATTCAAGCTGCATGGGATGGATTATCGCAGGACACCATTAGGAATCTCTACAACTCCATCCTGAGACATCTGGCATGTTGCGTTAACAAACATGGTGGCCTGACACCATACTGAGAGACACTACTACTATTTGTGTAGCTCAATAAATATTGCCTGTATCAGTCTAAATTTATCATAATTTATTGTTCCTGGTAACCTTTATCTTCCTTCCCAGTAACATTGAAATTCAATACTTCCTTCTGGGTGCAACTACTCTCTTGATGATGGGCGTATAAATGAATGGTTAAAGGGTTCTTCCTTGGAAGACCTGCTGTATGTGCTTCTTTAAAGACCCTTTTAAAGTAGATCTATTTTGCACCTAAAAGGATTCCACTATTGTTACAAGCTGTCTATAATGTACCCTTTCTGCTAAAAGTGTATTTGGGTTCTGCTTTCAGTTAGCTTTACTTTAGGTGACCTTTAGAACATTTCAGAACCATCTGGCATTCCACTGGAAGAAAAAAACACTTTGAATAAATTCCCCATTAGGGAACAAAATAGTTAACAACTCATGAATATAACTTTACACATGCGGATGAGTAGGAAACTTTATGGGCCTGTTTTAACCCAAGAGAAGTGTCCTGAAACCACGCCCTCTTCTCTTCCACTTCATTTGCGCCATTGTCCCAGAAGAGCGGCCCTTTTTAGGGCGCCCCGCGCGCCAATCTGCGCACTCCTCCCCGCCACATTTCTAATGGCTTTCCAATGATGATTTAGGGAGGACTTGTCTGGCCCAGTCTTCTTTTCTTTACTTCTCTCAAATCCTTTGAATCGGAGGTCCCCCCCTCCTTTTTATGTCCACTCTTTGCTTCGTTGCCCTCTCACTCGGAGCCGCAGAGGGTCATGGGAGACAAAACTGCCCTTTACGAACTTGCAAGCCCTCCCTTTACATCAGTGGATGTAGGACTAGAATGGATGACCAAGGCAACCTGTGGTTCTTCTCAATACATCAGCCTTAAATTAGGCCTAGATGAAACGGGTCTTGGTTGTAGCGCTCTATAAAAAACCTTGAAGTAGTGTAGAACTTTTACATGATGTTGAGCTTCTTTAGGCCAAGTGGGCAAAAGAGCCTCTGGTGGTTACTTGAACTTCAATAGTAATACTTGTAAAATGCCTGAAAAATTTGAGATTTCATTATATTTCCGTTTCATGTTTGAGTTGAAAATGGCAGCAGGTTTAGAGTGAAATACAGAGTGTAACAGTTTTTAGTGGTGGGGGAAAATCGACAAAGCATAGTATCATGATACATTGTGTAGCAATATTGTATTGATATTTTGTTATATAATGTAACTTAAGGTTTTTATGTCAGTGTTTGTTAGTCTGTCATCTTGACAATCCCATTTTGCTGCAATAAAATGGATTAAATAGAGACTATTTCATTCTATATAATATACTAGTAATATATCATGACTTGAGTATCATGATAATATTCTATCATGGGGGCTTTGGGGATTCCCACACCTAATGTACACTTTAAAATGTGTTTCATTGGTCCAGCCTAAAAAAATAACTTTGTTCAAAGCAAATGAATTAGATTTATTTAGCCTAAAAATACGTTTAAAAAATAAGTTTACGTACATACATACATATAAAGAAATGTGCCATAATTTTTGCCACATTTTATGTTTTACCATTCTCCCTCAACATGTTCTACTTAGCAACTAAACAGCAACATTGCAGAAGTGTATTCTCTTTTTGATAGAAGTCAACCAAACATATCATTTTACCAGGGGTGCCAAAACTTTTGTACATGACTGCCCACTTTGTGCAACTCTGAATGTGTTTATGCAATATCCCATTCTGTCTATGTGTTCATGCAGTATCCCATTCTGTCTATGTGTGTTCATGCAGTATCCCATTCTGTCTATGTGTTCATGCAATATCACATTCTGTCTATGTGTTCATGCAGTATCCCATTCTGTCTATATGTGTTCATGCAGTATCCCATTCTGTCTATATGTGTTCATGCACTATCACATTCTGTCTATGTGTTCATGCAGTATCCCATTCTGTCTATGTGTTCATGCAGTATCCCATTCTGTCTATATGTGTTCATGCAGTATCCCATTCTCTCTATACATGTTCATGCAGTGTCCCATTCTGTCTGTGTTCATGCAGTATCCCATTCTGTCTATGTGTTCATGCAGTATCCCATTCTGTCTATATGTGTTCATGCAGTATCCCATTCTCTCTATACATGTTCATGCAGTATCCCATTCTGTCTATATTTGTTCATGCAGTATCCCATTCTGTCTATACGTGTTCATGCAGTATCCCATTCTGTCTGTGTTCATGCAGTATCCCATTCTGTCTATGTGTTCATGCAGTATCCCATTCTGTCTATGTGTTCATGCAGTATCCCATTCTGTCTATGTGTTCATGCAGTATCCCGTTCTGTCTATATGTGTTCATGCAGTATCCCATTCTGTCTATACGTGTTCATGCACTATCCCATTCTCTCTGTGTTCATGCAGTATCCCATTCTGTCTATATGTGTTAATGCAGTATCCCATTCTGTCTATGTGTTCATGCAATATCCCATTCTATCTATGTGTTCATGCAGTATCCCATTCTGTCTGTGTTCATGCACTATCACATTCTGTCTAAGTGTTCATGCAATATCCCATTCTGTCTATGTGTTCATGCAGTATCCCATTCTGTCTATGTGTTCATGCAGTATCCCATTCTGTCTATGTGTTCATGCAATATCACATTCTGTCTATATTGTAGACTAGTCAGTAAATCAAGATTTCTGAAAGATTTTCTTTCAAGCCAAACTCAAATGTAATACAAAAAAGAAACATCTTAACAAAAATGACAGAAAACAAAAAAATGGGCTTGACAACAGATCTCTTCATGTAGTCATTCAACTTTTATACATATTCGTCCCCTGTTTGAGTCATCTAAAGCCTTGTGGTCAAAGGGGCTCTGGACACTGCCCCCAGCATCCCAGCCAGTAATCCATCTCAGCTTCTTTGACATTGTTTCAAAGAGGCCTTAAAGATAACTAGAAATCATAGAAGTGCTGAAATAAAGTCTTGGTTCATGTGCAGCTCTTTGGCTCCCGCTGATCAGAGGCTTCTCACATATGTGCTTTTTTGGCACATAGACGTCTCTTGCGTGTTTCTGCACATGCTCAGTACCACACAGTCAGAATGCCACTTTCGCACAGTGTCATAACGCCACGTTCATATTTATAGAGTTTCATTTAGAGAGTTGAAGGCCCCACCGCCCACGCCTTTACTCTCCCCCTCTCCTCTCACGCTCTGTCACATTTTCCACAACAGGTAGAAGAGGAACTTGGAGCACACTATTTTAACTGCTATTTTAACCTGGAACTATTGAATACTTATTAGACTTAAGATGCATGTGAATCCTAACTTGTTTTATTAACCTAGTAAGGTCTTACATACAAAGAATTGCCGTCAGTAGTAGGTCAAATTAAGATAAAATAAATCATATAGTGTGAAATAGAAGAAGGTATGCACCAGTGACATGAAGGATCTCGGAGACCTACACAAACCACGGAGAGAGAGAGAACTAACGAATTATGCCGTCATGCGCAGAGTGACCCAACAGCCACGACTGTGGATATTCAGTAGGCAGTGATGCCCTCCAAGAGTCATCCTGTTAGTGCCAGTACCATTGGCAAATGGCTGCACAACGTAGGACTACATGCACACAGACCGTTATGACAACTGCTTCTAACACCACGTCAACGTCGCCAAAGTCTGCAATGGTGCTGTGCCAGACTGTCACAGAATGACTCAGAATGGCAGTGGGCCATCTTCAGTGATGAGTCCCACTTTTGTCTTGATGGAGACGACCAACAAATCTGTGTGTGGTGGCATCATGTTCAGCGCCAAGATGAATGATTTGTTGTCACACGTTCAGAAGGCCTGGTGTCACTCCACCTCTACCCCTACCAAAAAAATCTGCAGGAACTGTGTGAGAATATTCAAGCTGCGTGGGATGGATTATCACAGAACACCATTAGGAACCTGTACATCTCCATGCTGAGACGTCTGGCATGTTGGGTTAGCGAACATGGTGACCCAACGCCATACTGAGAGACACTAGTTCTGTATGTGTAGCTTAATAAATATTGTCCATATCCGTCTAAATTTATCATCATTTGTTGTTCCTGGTAATGTTCCTTCCCAATACCGTTGCAATCCCACGCTTCCTTCTGGATGCAACTCTTCTGTTGATGATGAGTTTCTGAGCTTTTCTTACAATTCAGCATTCAGGAAACTATCCAAATCCATGAGCTATCAGATATCTGATCTAAAAAATATCCCACTCAAAGTTACCAGGACTAAGTTACAGTTGCTAATCTACAACTGGACGTTCAGCATTTAGGGGTGGGGTTTAACGAAAGGCGTGATATGATTGGTTTGATTTATTTGTGAACGCGCCTCAAATTATTTCACATATTACAGAAAATCTAGTTCCTCTTCCTGGGATCTCAAAGAAAGCAGTGGAGTAGAAGTTAGGATATTTATGGTGAAACATAGTCAGAGTAAAGCTCTTAAAAACTGGAAATACTTCAATTCAGCACAGATACCTGAAAACATTAAGTACATATTCCACCGCCAGTTATGATAAGGGTAATATCAAAACCACTGGAGCTCAAATAACCATCAGAATACTTAAGTGGCTCTTTGAATAACAAGATTTTTTTTGATGGAAATGCATGTGGCGCTTTAAAGAAATGTTTGGTGTACAAATGGTTCTTTCTAACAGTTCCAGAAAGAATCCACAGAAGTCACAAAACCCTTATTTTAGTTTTATATTGCATACTATAGGAAATAGTGTTGAAGTTTAAATCACTGGTTGATTAATCCAGGGCTTATTAAAGTGATTCGTACGTGGTTCTTCGCTTTACACTGAACCCTATTGAACACTATAAGGAGATTTTTTTTAACTTGGGAAAGATCCCTCACAGGTATACAACCAAAACTGAACAACCCATTGAAAGGCTTGTAGGGGACGTCTTCTATGGTATTATTTCAGTTAACCCTTTTTGGCACCTTTATTTTTGAGAGTGTGTGCAGCTCACCCCAACTAAAAACCTGAACAACAAGCTACACTCCTAGCCAAAAGGGTTCTATATATTACTAAAAAAGGGTTCTTTGACTTAACCATAGTGAACGAATCATATTGTTGATGCCCAAATAAAAAATGCCCAAAGATCTCCAAAATGGGAACTTTACAGGAAACATTTAACTTCAATGTAAGTCAATGGAACCAGATTTTCTTTTCAAGCTATTTTGGATCAATTTTGTTGGTCCATTCATCATGGCTGCTGCTGTGTTCAAATTATGCATAAAAGAAAAACTCAACAAAAACAAAAATGGAGATACATGTTTTACTTTGGACAGCGACAATATTCAGGAGTATAAAAGAGAAGAACCGTTTTACTACGCAAAGAACCATTCAAACCATTCTTGAATTTTCCTGGTTGCATATAAAAACATTAGCTTTATTACAGAAGGCTCAAAGAACCGCTGTAGTCAGCTAGCCTTCTGAAGACACTGATTAGTTGGTTTGGGTTCTATAGGGTTCAACGCTCTGCAGGAAAGTCAGTCTGGAGCTATGCATTGAGCCTCAACCTGTTGTCTGGTTTGCAGAACGTTGGGGTTTTGAAGTAGGTGTTAGCTGTATTAGCTCACTAATGTGAGGTAATAATAGGGCGATTTGATTTCATTGGCTTTCCGGCGTCTGTGGCCCAAATGACACAATAATAGCCGTGGAATTATGCAAATCACGCCCACCGTTGGAAGGCATTTTTCGGCAGATGGACTCAGATCTTGGGGCAACTCTCTCTCCCTCGACCCCGGCCAAATGTTCTAGTGGAGACCCCTCTCAAGATGGAGCGTGAAATCTTTAATACACCGTAAAGGAATTGGTCAATAAACGGGAACAATGGTGCGCGTTTGAACGCGCGCCACCGCTCGCTGCGTCCAGTTGGTCATTACTGCATGAATTATGTCATCGATTATACGAGAGATGAAAGGCCTCACGCAGACATTCATTGACACTATGATGGGATAGTTAGGAGAGGGATAAAAGGACTTAGTGGTCCCGCGTGACCGCGAGTGTATTTGCAGAGGAAGAGCGCTTTGGCTTAAAACACCACAAACGAATCAAATAGCGAGTCTCCAAGCAAATACTGGATTCTCACTGAGGGATCGTCATTTCTCAGTCCTCGACTAAAAGAGGGTTCTTGATTAAAGCCAGTGGTTGTACAGAACCATTACAACAATTACAAAGAGAACCAATGAAGTGCTCCGAAAGTTATTTGTCTGGTTATACTGTATTGTTTCTTCGCTACATACTTAAAACAAGATGGTTCTACTTTTGTTATGCTTAAATGGTTCATTGCATGGTGAAATGGTTCTTAGACTCAGGCATTTTACATAGTTCTATATAATATCCCTCAAAAAGGGTTCTGCTATTATTACAACGTCAAGGTTATAACAACAGAAGAACTCTTCTGGTTCTGTATATAACAAGTTGCATGGTGAAACGGTTCTTCAGATTGATGTGTTGTATAAGGTTCTATATTAAACCAACAATGCTTCTGCTTTTGTTAGGGTGTCAAACTTGCAACAACTTAACTCTTTTTTGGTTCTATATAGTACCATTTGCCTGTTGAAATGGATCTTCAGATCAATGTTTTATATATATATATATATATATATATAGGTCATTATGGAACCTTTTTCAATATGGTTCTATAAATAGCACCAAAAGGGTTCAGGGTTCAGCTGCTGTCACGGATGCACCAATAGAAGAACATCAGTTGGTTCTATATAGAACCATTTGCATGCTTATATGGATCTTTGCATGGAATTCAGTGTTTTATATATAGTTCTGTATAGATGGCAAGCTGTAACAATATGTCGAGACTGTAACAAGTTAGGTTCTATATAGAACATGTACAACACACTCTCCATCTGAAGAACCATTTCACCATACAATGATTTATTTAAGCATGCAAATTGTTCTATGTGTAGTCTATAATGGTTCTCAACAGAATCATCGCCTTTATTAAGGAGCCTTTACTAAAGAGCATGAAGCTCCAGATCTCGCCTTGCATCAAAATGAGCTGTACTTAAGATAAGATCAGTGACCAGCGCTGAACATTCCACGCAGGATCCACTCAGAGCACAGCTATAGACTATAAGCGGTCTCCGTCTTTCCTTCCCCTCAGGGTCGAAGTATCCGCGCGCCGCCCAGCTAAACTGTGTCATATCGCCCCTTTAGAACAGGTGCACGCGCCCCGGAGCGCGAGCTGTGACGGTCTGCTTACAGTAGCGGCGCGAGACTTGCAGGTGAAAGTTGGCCGCACTAATGAGGTCTGTCTTGAGGCGTTTAAGGAGCGCTGTTTATCATGCATCTTTACTTTATCACGCACAAAAGAGCATCGCAGGACGGCGCGGGTGTTTGCCAGTCAATGAGCGGACTCAGCGTGCGCTCAATTCTTAAACTAAACGCCCAAGGACAAAAGCTTTCAGCTATTTAACCGCGGAGCCGCGGGGCATCTCCTACCCCAACAATGCCCATCTATTAACGTCTGAATTAACACCATCAAAGCGCTTTCTCTAACCTGACTGTGTGTTTTAGGAGACCCCCCGTAACGAGGCCTTCAGCAAAAAACCCTCAAGATCCAACTGGGAGCTAAAGACCTGTGGGCATCAATCAGGCCATTAAGCGGTAATGTCCCAGTCGTGTTCCTCTCTCTCTATCCTCTCTCTCGCTTTCTTTCTTGTTCTAGATCATCTATAACTATAATGGGAAGGCTGTTTGGGCATGTACGCCAGGGCCATAGGTTCAAATAAATAGGCTTTTTAAAAAATTCAATTAGCCTTTATTTAGACAGAGCATGGCAGTAGACATTGTCACCAGGCCAGTCAGGATATCTCCATTAAGCAAATGATTGGGCTCAGGCAGATGTCATTATCCTGTCATTCTTTGGAAATGACTGAAATCTGCCTTTATTCCAGCCTACTGGGATGCTCACTGGTTTGGCAAAGTCCCAACAGAAATTCAATGTGACTAATCTGTCCTTCACTTCAGCTGCTTTAAAGGGCCCATGTCTTACTTGTCTGTATTACAAATGACACACTACTATACTGCATACTGCATATTACAGTAGTATGCACTGCATACTGTATACGCCCCCTGTGTGTAGTATACAGTACAGTAACAAGTTTTGACCTACAGTGTAGTATACTAATACAGTCACATGACCAGTTACCTCACATTTACCTCAAAGCTGTTACAACTGTATCCACTGTTTAGAGCTAGCTGCTGCTAATGCTGCTCGGTCCATTTGAAATACGTTTAGCTTAGCTGTTAGCTACCATCGGCTATTTCGCTCTAAAACTGAACCTCTAAAGCGAGTTCATCTTTTATTAAACTTCAGACCTGTATATTTTAACTTTCTGAGGCACATTCTGATGAAAACATACCCCACTACAATCACTACAACAACATTTATTTATACTCTGAGTTGATTGCCTTTTGCTCCCCAGTGTTACCCACCACCATTTTGCCTGAAGCAGGCTGAGAGCAGTACAGCACGAAGATAGCTCCCTCTGTACATTAGAGCATCTGACTGGAGTAGTACACCATCCGGGTATCTTCAGTGCACTACAGATTTACAGTTTGGTTGCATACTGTATACTACATACTACTTTTAGGTAGATTTAGTATGCGAGTAGCAAGTCATTTCGAATACAGCCTATTAGTCCTAATTTACATTACCACGCTTTATCCCATTGAATCACACCTTGTCTTTAACACTGTATGATATATGCAGATATCCTTTATTCTGATTGGCTGATTTGTATCTGTAACTCATTCAAATAGCATTCTAGACTGAAACACTCCCTATTACTTCAGTGGGAATGGGCGGGGGGATAAACAGCCGCAAGCTGAACAGGCGGATATACACTAATCATCAAAAGATTAGTTGCACCCAGGAGGAAGTGTTAGATTGCACTGCTGTTCAGAAGAAGGATAAAAATGACCAGGAACAATAAATGATGATACATTTAGACAGATATGGGCAATATTTATTGAGCTATACATACAGAAGTAGCGTCTCTCAGTATGGCGCCAGGCTGCCATGTTTCAATCAATCAATCAATTAATATTTATTTGCATAGTGCTTTTTACAACTAATGTTGTCTCAAAGCAGCTTTACAGAAAAGCAGTTTATATAAAGGAAAAGAAAAACACAGTGTCCATGTATAGACATAGGGAAGGGAAATCAGGGTGCAAGTCAGCAAGTCAGAGGCAACAGTGGCAAAGAAAAAATTCCCTTTGAGTAAGGAAGAAACCTCAAGAGGACACCAGGCTCATGTAGGGAACCCATCCTTGTCAGGCAGATCTCGGTTGAAGAGAGAAAGACAGAGCTAACAGATAAAGGAGCTTGGAACATCAATTAGATACATTCTGATTAATCCAGGAGGTAGTAATTGGAAGAGTAGAGCCAACCCACTGGCTCTCTGTTTAAGTGACAGATAGAGTTCATGATCAGTGCCAGTGCCAAATTGTTGTATGATTTAGTGTGTGTAATCCTGAGAATCCTCAAGAAAATTCCTAGGTGCTGGTACCTCCTCAGTGTTATCCATCAGGATTGATCAGCTCATAGAGAAGACAGATGAGACGGCAGGAGAGAGGAAAACAGTTTGTATATTTAGTCCATTTATAGAGAAATGTAAGAGAAATTGTTGTGGCAACAGATGATATCAGCCAAATGCTTGTGCAATCATGGCTGTTAAGTCAGTCTAAATATAAAGTTTAAATATAAACATGGCTCTGTTGAATAAAAAATGAACTAAAAAATATGGAAATTTTTAGAAATGATTAAGCCTTAACTGAAGGCCTAGAAGACAATAAGAGTTACACTCTGCTACATACAGTCCACCAAATCAAATAACTTTGGCCATTTATTGACTTTCATTTTTTAGAGTGTAGGTAGAACCCTATATATATTCTTAGCATTGTCTACCCTGACCATTCTGTTGATGTTCACCAGTATTTTGCACCTCGTATTTGTCTTAGGCATAACTAGAGTATGTCTCCATTCTGTATAGTGATCTTTCCAATCACAAACGACAAATGAGAATTCCACAATGTATAATCAACTGTCGATCTTTTGTTAGCTCTCCTGCGCAGCAACGACACAACGATGCACAGTCTACCAAGATTTTAGCATACTACATTTCCCATTACCGGTCCCCAATGATGGTGGGATTATGTATAATGAGTGTTGTAATTAATTCACAGTGCACTCATATGCACATACCATAATTAAATCTGACATACAGTGAATTTTACATTAAATGATCACATGTAATTTCCTCTTACAGAGCCAAAAGCACAAACATTCTGTCATTGTCCACATACTTACGGACTGCTCTCTATATAGTGTGCCACTACAACAGATGTTACAAGTGGACCCTTGTCCTCCGTCTACTTCACCGCAGGGGTTAAACGTGTGATAATTGCACACATTCTTCCGCTTTGTCACTAACGGGGAGCTGAAAGGGACATGAGCTTATGTAAATGTACCCTGCTGAGGCCTCGCAGACAATACCTCATACCAGCATTTGACTCTTGCGTATGCACGACAACAACGCGCAAGCTGTCCACTAAATGTGTGAGTCCCTTTAGGCACACACTTACGTGAAAGCGCAGTTTTTTCTCCCAGCATGGGTGCAGAAGGAAATGTCATTGGAGAGTCACTTTATCTTTTAGCAGGTAGCAGGAAGTTGGGCTTTTGATTGTGCATTCAGTTTTTGGCCTTTCAGGATAAAGTCTAACAGCGGGGACTGTGTTTATGTGGTTTCACCTTAAAGAAATACTCTGCCCATTGGCTTCCCTTATAAGCGTGTCTTGAATGAACAGGTTTGCTTTTCTTTTCTAAGACTCGCATCACAATTACGGCCTTGGGTAATCGACCATACAATGCAAATGCAGTAGGTATATAGAGGGTGAGGAACACAGGAGCTCCACTTTTGCTTCAGATATGAAAAAAATCCAGATATGGATATAAAAAATATCAGTTTTTCTATCCACTGTGAAAGAGCTACTCAATGAGTATGAAAGGACGTGTTGCTGTTAAGAAGCCATTTCTGAGAAAGGGGAATGGACAAAAACAGCATTTGCAAATCAAAGAACCTGCTGTTCTCAGAACAACGGACTGTCCACTCAGTCAGTGTTCAGGGAGTTCTGACCCCAATGTCACTGAATGGGATTAACTGGATTGTGGGAAGCAGAAAATGCAATCAAATTCTAAGATTGAACTTTGGAGGTGTGGAAAATATTCCTGCAGATTTCTTTAAATTTCTACAACTTTGATTGAAAATTTTGTTTAGTAGCCGATTCGACTGGAGATTAAATGAAATGAAAGGGGGGTCTGGGTTTTGTACTGTATGTAAGTTATAAGCACAGCCCCCCAACAATAGATAGCACAGTATAGGCTGTAGAAGCTGCATTGGGTAAGACATAGGGAAGGCCATGATTCTGCTGTGAGCAGTCCTCTTTTATTAAACAGCAGACAGAGATGCACATAACACACAGCCGAACCCACAGGGAAGGTCAGCATTAGCCACAGGCTTCCACCTCACATACAACCAACACCATTAAACCCAACTCCAACACAGAATAACACAAATAAAACCAAACCTGTATGTACCTTTATCTAAAGTCATTACAATATGCTCAATATTATTACCATATGATGGTATACCATGACTGACAACGATTTCAGAGCCACATCATGGATATAGACCTTCATGACTATTAAAACTGGTTTGGTGAACTAACTGAGCAAAGATCTACAGAGACAGTTATCATATAATTAGTCATAATGAATGACTTAATACTACAATTTACGAATAAGTGTTTGGTTTTTGGGGCCTATGCGATTTAACTTTTTGTCCCTGCTTTGAAATATTCCATTTCAGAGTTCCGAGTTCATAGAACTGATATACCATGAACCTCAAGCACTGTAATCTGGTCCTTCCACATTTATTAAAAAAGGGGGGGTGGTAAAACAAGCCAGTTCCAAAATCCTGAACTATTATGCAACGGTCTTGACTTACTAAGATTAATGCCCCCAAAATGTACATATACCAGCTCATGGCCTAGCCCAGCGAAGCAACGACAACGAAGCAACAGCAATGACAGCTTTAAACGGGGCTGAAGTTAGCTTCCTATTTGTCAACTTCTTAATCGAATGCTCACAAAAACAGCGGGTCAGGAAATCAAATTCAGCCCCCACCTCTTTAACAAGATCCCAGACCACACTAATTCAAGTTGTTAGTTGGCTTTGCACATTTCACTCGGGACAGTTTCTCAAACCTTGGACAATATCGAGGAGCTTCACTCAGTGTTTGAACCTGAAGAGAATGAAAGAGAGTATCACAACCCCATCAGCAACGTGTAAGTAGTAGCCATGCTGTGTGATAGTAAATAGGTAGATAGAAAGCCTTAGATAACTAGTGTAAAACACTGTACTGTAAAACAGCAAAGCAGGGCAAAGCTTATTAAATGAGTTAGCTCACAAAATACAGTTTGTTTCATTCTAGGGCTAAATTGTAGAAATGCAACTCGCCATGCAGCTTCAATGGAAAGATCAGAGAACTGTTTAAAAAGCTAAATAAATGCATTCTATGGCACCTCAGACTAGCCATGTTCTAAGCATGATATATGCACAAATATGAGCAAATACATCAATACATACATCCATTTTCACATTGTGTGCCAACCTTAGCCCGCTAGTATTTAAATATAAATATAAATATAAATATAGATAAATATATAGTCATAAATATAAACCTGCTCAGTGGAAGGTTTATTGTGATTGTCTTTATAAAAGCATAATTCAAAGTTTAAATTGGCACACTTTAATGAAAACTATGTGCACTCTGGTTTCTCATTAGGTTGAGTGGGATTTTTGCCAGTGTTGTGTAAAGCTTGTCCAAACTCGCAACAGTATGTAGGAAAGGAGTCATTTGTGGGTGGAGCACGGATAGGCCAATTATTTGCGAAAGCCCTACCAAACCTATAGGAAAGCATTAGTTCACGCTCTACCGAACCTTTAGGAATCATTTTACCTCTCAATGAACAAATATTACCCTTTTCATCAATTTAATTAGGAGAAATCGCCCATTTCCTTGGATTATAGTCATTACAGCATGAGCAATGGCATTAATTTTACTCGAACACAAAGCATGCCCTACTTTATGTTCAGAAGAAGAATATAAATTAGCCTAAAATGATTTTCCGAACGCCTGTCAAGATTTTAATTAGGAAAAGCTGCTGTGCGATAAAGTGGAGGGAGAAAGAAGGAGAGAGAGAGCGAGAGGGGGAGAGAGCGAGTTCAGTGTCTGGATCTTAAAAGAGGTTACCCCTCATTTTAAGTTGGGAGAGATTACTCTTTACGTTAAAAAATACATGAAATTCATAATTTAAACAAATGCCCACAAGCTTTTCGGAGGCTTTCGAACACAAGAACCCACATTTGATACAAAGTTTCTCTGCTGCTGTGTTTTTGCAGGCAATTACAAGCCTGTGGCTTAGGCTTTTCCTTTTTTGTGGGTGACACGTTTCATTCAATATTTAATTCAATTTTTGCATTCTGCTACAGTACGTCCTGTCCTGAGAGTGAGCGAATGGGTGAGCAGTTTGTGAAATGGTTTATATGGTGTGAGTCCAGAGCAAACAAGAATGCTAATTGTAGCTGCTGCACCCTCATACACGCACAGAGACGGTGGGGATTGGAGAAAGAGAGAGAGAGAGAGAGGGGAGAGAAAGAGAGAGGGAGAGAGAGAGAGAGAGAGATGACTTCAGGCAAGCAACACTAACAAGCACTTTTCTGCTCCTGGCAATAACTGTGATTTTCTGGTATTTTCATCAAAATTGACCGCCCAGGGATTTGCACTTTTCACTGCACGGCTAATCTCCACATGTCTTTGTGGCACCTTATTTCATTTGATTTCTTAAAGGAACTTCCCACCGGGTGCCATGTCTTGCCCATGCCCTTTTCAACTAGAAGCTCGTACATGGCTGGAGCGAGGTAGCAGTCACAGTAAAAACCGCACACATGGAGCTTTAGTATGTTACCATGCACATATAATTTCAGAAGGCTTTCTGCTGGATAAAATCTCTCTGGACAAGACTGTTGAAGCTTCCAGTTTTATTCTCCTGAATAAAACATTAACACGTGCATCATTATTTGAACTCTGACACGTGTTTACTACATACACACCTTAGGTGTTGTTCTTGGTTACAAACTGCTGAAATTCCAAACGGCTTGTAGGTGGTTAAGGATAAATGTCATAGAAAATGTGTCCAATGGATAATTATTTGGAGCAACATGGTAAAGCAATCAAGTAAAACCACAGGAAGAATCATTGCTTTGTACTGCAGCCTAGATTCAGTTCCATTGTCAGGTATTGAACAGGTACAGTGGTGCTTGAAAGCTTGTGAATTTTCTATATTTCTACCTAAATATAATCAGATTGTGAAACATGGCGGTGGTAGTACCATGGTTTGGACCTGTTTAATTGCATCTGGGTCAGGACGGCTTTCCATTATAGATGCAACAATCATGTCTGATTTACACCTGTGAATTCTAAAGGAAACATCAGGACATCTGTCCTGAACTGAATCTCAAGTGAACGTGGGTCATGCGGCAAGACAATGATCCTAAGCATGCAAGTTGTTCTGCCAAATAATGAATAATAAGAATAATGTTAATGTTTTGGAACACCCAAGTCAAAGCCCTGACCTTAATCCTATATGCAAAGTGTGGAAGAACCTGAAGCACAAAGTTCATGTGAAGAAATCATCCAACATCCCAGAGTTAAAGCTGTTCTATACAGAAGAATGGGCTAAAATTCCAGTCTAGTTGCACTGCACAAGGGTGTCACACCAGATACTGAAAGAAGAGGTTCACATACTATTGCCACTCACAGATTTGAAATACTGGATAATTTTCCTAAATAAATAAATGACCAAGTCTAATATTTTTTCTCTCATTTGTTTCATTTGGTTCTCTTTATCTACTTTTAGGACTTGTGATGAAAATCTGATCTAATTCATGCAGACACAGCTCATTCTACATACTGCATATGACTTATATGTCAATCAACATATTTTAGCTTTTAGCTTAAACTGTTATTTTGATTAATTTCAAACGAGCTTCTAACTTAACCACAGCACTGAAACTGCTCTTATTAGAGTGCTAAATGATATACGGACTGATTACTGACTGTAAAATAACTATTATTACTAGATCTTTGGGTCCATTTACTGTGCTGATACTGTAGACCAGGGGTGCTGAATCCTGGTCATACAGGTCGACCTTCCTTCAGATCCACCACACCTGGCTCTAACAGATGCTAATGAAAGCCTTTATTACTTGGATCAGATTTATTAAATTGGGGTAGGAGCTAAACTCTGCAGGGGTAGATCTCCAAAAGCAAGATTGGGCAGCACTTCTGTAGGCCAGAATACGTGCAGACAGGTTGGTGTTTTGGGTAGGAATTTCTGGAATAGTCTGTAATTAGTTCAGGCCTTATTTAGAAGGTGGGAGTCCCTTTGTCACTATTGGCAGCTATGAGCTCGAAAGGATGGCTATGACACGCGGAATCCCTCAGAGATCCATTATTGGATCCCTTCTTATCTCTGCATGTTGCCTTTAGGCCATATTCTACAGAACAACAATGCTAATTACCATCGTTGTGCAAATGATACATAGACATATTTAGCTCTCTCACCAGATGATTACATACTAACCATGTCAATGTATGGAGCACATAAATAATTGGACAAGCCAGTTTTCCTGAATTGGACTTAGGAAAGAGAGGAGACTTTGTAGTAGCAAACACCCCAATTTCCAGGCTCTAAACACCAAAGGCCAAGTTTGAAGTCTTGATGTTCTATTAGACTCGGATCTCACTTTCACCAGCCATATCAAAGCCACCAAAACAGCTTTAAAATTATAGCCAGAATCAAAGGTTTGGTGACCCAGCAAGACCTAGACAAGCTCATCCATGCTGTTATCCCCAGGAGGGTGGACTACTGTAATGACTTCTGAACTAGACTTTCCAAGAACTACCATTACACAGATACAGCTTCCTCAGAAGGCTGCTGCTAGAGTTTTAACCAGCACACACCAAGAGAACAAGTCTTTACACTGGGCTCTGGCAGTGTTGCTAATGATCTGTAAATCACTGAACAGTTTAGGCCCAGAATACATCTCTCATATGTTTACAGAATGCAAACTGAGTGGGTCTCTTAGATCCATGGACACAGGTCAGCTAGCACCATTTAGCTGTTATACTGCATACAACTCGAACAAACTGGCAGAAGCTCTTAGATGTGCTTCAAATGTAGTAGTTTTTGAAATCCAAAAGCTTTCCTCTTTTCATGTGCTCATGATTCTTACTGCACTCTATTCTTACTGCCCTTCGCCCTTAATAAGCTCATTTTAATAACACTTACATCCGTTGTCTTTAATTTCCTTTGATGTTTTTATGCTACTTTTGTGCACTTTGTACTTCCTTTAATATTCCTGGTTTATTACTTTAAACCCCTGTCACTTTCCTTTGGATTTCTTTATTGATTTTCACTCTAAAGCACTTTGGCCTTACTTTCCATTTGATTTTCCTTTTTGCTTTTATTTATATGAAGCACACTCAGTTGCTTTTGTGTATGAAAAGTGCCATATAAATAAATTGACCTTGCCTTGTCTTGGCACTGCCTTTTTGCTCCATATAAATACCTGCTAGTTCACTCTCACTCACCCATCCTCTAAACCACTTTATCCTTCTGGGTCACAGGTTGTGCTGGAGCTTACCCCAGCATTCAGTGGGTGGAAGGCAGGAAACACCCTGGACAGGCTGCCAGTCCATTACAGTGCAGACACACAGACATACACACTCACACTTAGAGGCAATTTAGCATCTCCCAAGTCACCAAACTGCATGTCTCTGGAGCACCCGGACGAAACCCATACAGACATGGGGAGGGCATGCAAACTCCACACAGAAAGGACCCTGAACGCTACGGGCTGGGAATCGAACCCAGGCCCATCTTGCTAGGAGGCGACAGTGCTACCTATTGTGGCAGTGAAAGGTTAGGTATGTTTGTACTGACAACCTTCATTCATTTACAGGCGGCCAATCCATTGCAGGGCAGACACACAGACATACACATAGGGGGCAATTTAGCATCTTCAGTTCACTTCACTACATGTCCTTGGACCGCCTACCTGTTCAAAATGTTTCTAATGTACTTTACCACTTAAACATTTGTCATTATAGTAAAAGGTTATGTATGTTTGACCTGTCCATCTTCATTCATCCATTCATTTCACTTCTAAGCCGCTTGTCCTTCGGGGTTGCAGGGGATACTGGAGCCTATCCCAGTGCTCACTGGGTAGAAGGCAGGAAACACCCTGGATAAGGCACCAGTCCATCACTGAGCGGCCACACAGACATTGACACTTAGGGGGCAAAGCTTCTCCAGTCCAATGAAATTAATTGACGAATGTCCCTTTTCACCTTAATAGCTAGAAGCAGTGTACTTAATAGAAAGCCCAATGTACTTTAGTTAGGCTGTTTTGATTAGGGTGGACACAGGTCCAGTTTTTCAACTCCCAGTCCTCCGTCTGGCGCAGTACCTGGCTGGACACATATTAATCCTCTTTTCGGGATGAACTATTTAAAATGTTCACTCGCAAACAATATTATGTGTGCCATTGGTTCACGTCCATGTGAAAAGATATGCCTTGCATTTAATTGGTTTAACAAGGTCATGTGACATCGCTTGTCTACCGGCTAACTGCAGGCCAGCCCTCTGTATGCTAGTCAATTGATAAGCGCCCGTCTTGATCACGACTGTCATCCATTCCACCCAATTAGGTGATAAAGCAATCATTTATGTGTTATATAGGCTAGGTTATGATTTTAACTCTGTTCTAGTATTGTGCCCCGCCCCCTTTATGATGTCCTCCTTTTGGGGGTGGGATGTCCTCCATTTTGGGGTTATGAAATTGGCCACCCTAGTCTTGATACTTCCAAAATAATTAGCACATAAATGACCTAAACAATGAATTCAAAACAGGCTGTTTTGCAGCACATATGCATAGTGTGGACTGGGAGGTGAATGGTACATGTGGAAACATGTTTACATGTTACTTTAAACTTCTTTATGTCAAATTAATGATACAGGCCCTGTAAGAAAGTAGTTGTTTACAGATGTACTACATAATGATTCTGGGTGCTGTCCAACAGGAAACACGGGTTATATGCTTGCAACGGCTACATTGTCTTAGCTGTTTCCTCTCGGACCATGTGAATTACACAGTTTCTCATAATGTGGTTTCTGAAACTGTATTACATAGCTGTTTACTACAATAGACAAAAACCATATATCACATATAAACAGTTATGTCATTCATCTTGATGTCTGAATTTTGGGTGTACTTTTACTTGTTTTTACAGGTAACAGTTTGTCATACAATGAGAGAAACCTGGGCAAGGGTGTGATGATTTAAACACACAGTTTACACACCGCTGATTGATGAGGTATACGCTTCTGTTACTATGTTAGCCTCATAGCTCCAATGCAAACCATACCAATGCAAGCAAACTTTGAGCACCAAAGGCCCTGAAAGACTGACTGTGTTTGGCTTGAGGGTAAAATTACATCATTTTTATGCTGAAATATCACTTCAACATACTGCAAATCACATGCCTCCCTGGATAAACACCTCAATGCCTTGCTCCAACTCTCTTAGGTGGGGCACGTGTGCCATTCTCGTCCAAAATGAGGTCGCATGGTTGTAGTGTCAACCTGGCCGACACAGAAAAGCTCTCTGAGATCCCCACCTGTCAGTCCCCTGTCCTGCTTGACTCGCCAGACCTGACAGGCAGCTCGTATTCGCACCGTGTCCCGCTGACACAAATCCCTCTACCGCTTCCCATTAGCATCAATATTTGAGAATGGTGAGGAGGCCACTGTCAGTCTTTGTGGGGACACTGAGCCCACCTTCATTCGGGGACCTCACGTCAGGCATGAATACTTAATGCCAACCAGAGTGCTTATGTTTAATATGGGTCCCCCGATGAGCTACGTCAGCAAGAAGGAGTGAGGACGGAAACTGAGGACTAGGATGAGGATGATGGAATTGTTGCTAGGTCTGAGTGGCAAGGTGGCCCTACAACTTCAGGTGGTTTCATGTATGCTAGTCATGTTTCTTATTTGTTTCTCCAATACATGAATGAATGCCCCTCTCTTGTGTAGGCCCAGGTCAATTCATCATGGCTAAAGCTTTAAACCAGGTTCTATGAGCTTCTACTACTTAATGTTTCCTCTGAGGACCAAGTGAGTCTACAGAAGCAGTGCTTTTAGTCAGTTCATTAACATACAAGATTTCATTGGGCAATGAAACAATGTTCCTCCAGGGCTACAATGCAACATACAGGACTAGGCCAGTGTGTGTTGGATGACACAGAACAAGTGGCCAATAGACTAATAGATCAATAGACTACACATTGTACAATTCAACAAGACAATGAATGCGGTGGAAAGCTATAACACAATATACTCAATACACAAAACACGTCTGTATGAGACAGACAATGAAATTAAATTAGAGGAATGTGAGTAGTGACCTGCGTTGACTCATTGTCATGTTTGTGAAACCAGTGAGCCAAGACCATTGGACCATTAGACACCCTCCACCAGCCTGGACTGTTGACACAAGGTAAGCTGGGTCCACAGATCCATTCTGTTGGCGCCAAATTCTGACCCTACCATCTGTGTGTCTCAGCAGAAATCGAGATTCATCAGACCAGGCTATGTCTTTCTGATCTTCAAACTGTCCAGTCTTGGTGACACTGTGACCACTGCAGCCTCAGCTTTCGGCTGTTCTTATAAATGACTTGGTTCTTGTAACAGGAACAATGAACTCAAAATGGGCTGTTTTGCAGTTTAGTATTTAGAAACAGACTGCATGGACTGCTGGGTGATTGGCACGTTTCGAAACCTTTTTGTTTACATATTAATTCGAACGCCTTTCTTTAAAAACAAGCAAAACGAATAAATGATAGGGTGGTCTCTGATTTTTGTGTGAGTGATTGCGTGTCTTTAAACGTTTGTGTCACCTCGTGCTGTTCTCATTACTCCATGCTCCTTTTGATTTCTACCGGCTATGACCTCTCAGTTTAGCTACATGTAAGCTCTGGTCATCTTTCTGTTCAAGATACAAAAACATAAATGTCCATTTGGCCTCTTTTTGCTTTCACTGCTTGTCAGGATACATGATGTAGGGCGTAAGGGTAGACTTAAAGGAGAAGGGCGATTTATGGAGGCCAGCCAGAGATGAGGAGGGAGTGGGGGGCGACCACACTGACATTTCACAAAAGACAGAAAGGAACCTCTAGCTGCAGAGTTTTCCCTTACACTGCTGTGCTCTGAATGGACGTTTTTAGGCGAAGAAAGGGCCCCGGTGCATTCACAATGGATATGTGCTCTACTGCGTAGGATAAAGGAGGCCCTGGATGCAGAGGAGGGAAAATCCTTCACTTCTTCTTAGGGAAGGAAAGTGGTGGTGGTGGTGGTGGGGGGGGGGGGGGTGTTGCCTGTTGGGGTGGTCACAGCTTCTGATTAGAGCTTTTGGTTTGCTGTACTCAACTGGCACCTACCCTCTCCCTTCTTCCTATTTCCCCTCTCTCTTCGTCCCTGAAGCCCTTTGAACTTCTGGAGGCAATCCTTACCAAACCAAAAAGCTCTGTTTTAGAAATTCTCTTAGAAACCCCTTCAACATCTATAACACTAAATATTTCAACAGAACATGCTCCTTTGTTCAAAGTCATGTTTCTCTCCTTATCTTTTGGACAGAGGAAAGAAGGCCCGAACCATAAATGTTGAATTTACTTGTAATAGGACAAAGTAGCTTTCAGTATGCTGAGAGGGAAAATGTAGATGATCTTACCTCCATTACCATATGCCTGGCATGGAAAGGAGACATTTGTATTCTTTTGATTTCTGTCGTCTAGGTGAGCAAAGCAACAGACAAATTGAAGGGGATCTTAACAGATAGTGTGTCTTTATGAAGATAATGAGGTAGAGAGAACAGAGGGAGAGAAACAAAAACAACTCAAGCATATGATGGAGACGCTCGGTAACATACCTCAGACCTCCTCCTGCCGTCTGCTCCTTCCCTGCGCTGGGAGGAACAGGCCCAATTAGGCATGCAAGGGGCAACTAAACGGAAGGCTTTTGTAATGCGGTAGCATACGTGAGGCTTCGTAAATCTTTCATTGTGCCGCGTGCTGACACTCCGGCTCGCAACGTCGGCCCTGAGCGAATATGCTAAGTCAAAAAAAAAACCTGCAACAATGCAACCTTTATAAACCTCCCAGCCCGAGAGCAAATGCACCTGACATTCTGCCTAAACGTAAGATCATGAAAACAGAAGAGGACAAGAAGCAAGCAATATTGAGAAGCCTGGCATGTGGCTAACTTTAATTAGAAATAGTGACTTGCTAGGTCACCTATTGAAAGTGCTTATAAGCGTTGCATAACCAACTGCATGCCTTCATAGCAAACACCTCAAACTGTATGTAGTCAAATAACGCTATGTAACAAAATATTTGTCCCTGGCTTCTGTGTGCTATATTTCAATTGTGTATGTGTAACAATGTAAACAAAAACAGCTGCATTCAATGAATCGTAAAATTTACAAAATACAATTCTGCCATCTAAGCGAGGAGCAATCGTCCACCTTACCTTCAAGAGTTGTCTTGCAGTGCTCGCACATAAAATGAGGTGCCCACGGTTTGTCTTGATCCCCGACAGGCATGCCGAAGTATGCTTTGTAGGTTTCGCACATTTTAGCAGATGCTTTCATTGAGTACTTTTTTGCTCTTATCTTAGAAGATAATTTGGCCTCAGACAGCAGAATGTATCTGCCGGATGCAGCAACCTCTTAATGCCGTCTAAGTCAAATGTAGCTCTGTATCCACTATCCACTTACTCACAACCATATCAGATGTAACATAAACTGATATGGCTGTTTTAAGCACCTGTATTTATACTGCTGTGTATACTACTGGACAGTCCCAGACACTTCTGGAAAGTCCAGAAAAATTCTTGAGAGTTCTCACAGATCAGGAAACTGCTTGAAGTCTGCTCAGCACTGAATGTATCACAAATGTTCTGGAAAATAGATGACACACACACATCAAAACATCAAAAACATCACTGTCCTGACCACAGAAGCAAAGTTTATGGGAACCAGCCATTTTCTGTTCATTTTAGGCCTAAATATAAACACACTTAGAACCCGGGAACAAAACAATAGTAAAATTTTGTAATGTAATATAATTATGTACAGTCATGTGATGACATACAGTCAAGTTTTAAATATTTTTTTTTACATATTGGAACATAAATTGTTCTTCTTTATTTCAACAACGCTGATAGAAAAAGGTGGTTTAATTTAATAACTGTTAAAAATAACATTTTGCATATATATATATATATATATGCATATATATATATGCTAATTGCACCCCTACATACATACATACAACAAATTGAAATCAAGTGCATTCAGTCAGGTTAGAACACCGCTAGAGCATAACCTGGAAGAACTTGTCTTATTCAAACCTCAGATATCTGGCTTGGTTTGCTCTTTGTTATCGAGGTGTATGGTATCATCATACCTAGATCAAAAGAGCTCTCTTAGGCTGTCAGAAATAAGGCTGTAGATGTCTGAAGTCTGAAAAGAAGCTTCTAAAATATTGTAAGTCAGCCATTCCACTGTTTGGAAGATTGTCTACATGTGGAGAAGATTTAAAACTAGTGCCAAACCAGCAAACTGAACCTGAGAGCTGACTGTAAGATATCACCACAGGATCTGACCACATAGCAAACCACATGCATCTACTGTTAGAAAAAGACAGTACAAATTTGACCGATATGGAAGTTGCGCCAGGAGGAAGCCTTTACTGTCTAAAAAGAACATTGAGGGAAGACTATAGTTTGCCAGTGAATATCTAAACAAGGACTAAAACCAGGACTTCTAGAACAATGTTTTTGGCCACAGTACTAGGACTCATGTTTAATCTAAAGAATCTCATAACAACTGTAAAGCATGGTGGTGGAAGTGCTGTTTTGCTGCCCCACCGCCTGAGAGTGCTTGAGGAGAATGCCATCTGTGAAAAAGCTGATGCTGAAGAAATGGACCTTCCAACAGGGAAATGGTCCCAAACATACAAGTAAATACACGACTGAATGGATCTAAGGGAAAGAATAGAAGGTTTTGGAATGGCCTTGTCAAAAATCCAATTGAATCCCATTGAACTGAATCCCACTGAAATTCTGAGGGGGTTATTTGCAATGTTTAAGGGGTTGCTTACATGTACAGCCTATTTCACAGTTGAAAGAACTCTGCATGGAGGAATGGGCAAAAATAAACACCTACATTACGTTGTTCCTAAAAAAATAGGGGCAGTACGAGTACCAGTACATCCCCCCATTTTCTTTATCACAGCTTCCAATCTTTTTTTAAAGAAATGTACTTGCAAAGTTCAGTCTTAGAAGCTGGTTTTATTTTGTACTTCTCACAATCCAAGTACTCTCAAACACATTCACAATACATAACAGTATGCCAGAGTCAGAACAGTGTCAGAAACCACAAAAGCAAGTCTCAATATGCCAAATAAATAAATACATAACACGGTATCAGTGTAACCTCGATAAACTCTACAGTGTGACAGTAAATGCACCTGACAATTTACCTAAATGTAAGGTCATGAAAGTGTAATAGGAGCAGGCACAGCCATGACAGAGAGGGCTGTCTTTGCCCTGGATCATCATCATCATCTTAAGTCAAGAGCTTGTGGTTAAGGCGACGGCACAGCATCTCAAATCACGACAGGCCGGTTGGGTATTATGGCTGACTGGTGTGAAATGGTTTTGACACGCTAAAATGGGTGACTGTAATAAGCGAATGTTTCATCACAGGCCGATTTCAGAGGCACCATTGCTGGAAGCATGTGACAATGCGAGTTTAACAGTGCTGCTGAGATTTTTTTTGAGATCTCTGATATTGATGATGACAGTGTGAAAACGAGGCGGAAATGTGCAAAGAAATGTGCAGTAGCTTTTTTTGAGAAACAAAGCCAGTGAATGTGTGGAATAAGGACACATGATATAAGCAATACTGCTCAACATGGAACCAATTAACGGATGAACCTTTTTTGCAAATAAGACTACACAAAGTGAAGACATGTTTTAAGGTTTAAAAATGGTTTGGATAAAGCCACTTTTCCACTGCATGGTACTAGCTCCACTTTGCGCCTTTTTAGTTTTCCATTGGGTAAATATGGGATCTGGTACTATTTTTGGTTTCACCTCCATCGAGGTTCTAAGTGAGCTAAGCCAATAAAGGTGCAGACTACTGACTGGTCGGAGAGAATCACAGAGGGCAGGAAGCTGCTTTTCCACCCTAAACACATATGCTAACGCTAGCTATCCCTTGCATTACCTTTGAGCATCCAGAATCATCTTGTTGTCTGAACGCTGATGTAGTATTTGCCAAACTCTCCTGTTTGTTTCAGCAGTCTTCTGTCTTGTTATCATCAGTCTCACTATAGTGCATTATAGCCACCCTAAACACATATGTTAAAGCTTGCTACCAGCATACACTCTGCTGCATTCACCCTGTTCTGAACAAAACTTGTCTCCTTCAAACTACAACAGTTGCTGTATCAGTATAATGACCAGCTAGATTAACGAGGGGGTCTATATCTGTTATGGCCAGCAAAGAATTTTTGAAGTCAAAATAAATAAAAATACAGTTATTGAGCTGTGCAAAAGGCAAATACCATGACCATATTTAACAAATTTAATTCCAGTTAAAATGACCATTAAGCACAACTATCAGCATCAGAAAAAGAAAGTATATTTAACATGAAATTACACTGAAGCCTCATTGACTATATATAACAACATTTTATTCAGTGTTTACTGTGTTCATCCTTTACCTTTATCATCGCTTCCATTCTTCCTAGAATGCTTTCAGTTGATATTTATCTGAGATTTATCCACACCTACAAAGTTCAGTCTTAGCAGTTGGTTACATGTTCTCCCCAACATATTCAGTGGTGTGGAGGTCTGGGTGGTCAGGCCATTGTAACGAGAACACCAGCAACTTCTTTGTTTGATTTGCAAATGTCATTTTCTTAGTTATGTCTTCCTAACAGCTACACATCCTTTCCATATCCATATCCCTGAGAGCTGTCTTTTCACAGACGAAGGACAGACAGAACAATCTGTGGATTTAATTTCTGATCAAATGGATTAGTCTATATCCATTTTTTTCCAGTAATATCTCTTGAAGGATGGTCTCTGACTTTTGCACAGTACTGTATGCCTTTTTTATGATCAGAATACATATTCTTCCACACCAAGATACCATGTTCCATTTCCACTGGTTCTGGTTGCAGAGCTGTTTCAATTCACTTAAGCTGTATAATATACAAAATGCTGGCTTGACAAAAAAAGCTTGGGCAATACGTTTGGGTCGGTGAGAAATAAATACACTTTCCGTGGCTACGTCAGTGCGAGTATTTGAGAGATCTCACAATCTCCTACCCTCATGCATACACACTATGAATATAAAGTGAATGCCTATCTGTAACACAATCACATATGAAGACACACAGGCACACACATGCACACATATACACAAACTATTGCTTTTTATAATGCATAAAGGAGGGTTAAGCCAGCAGGGCTGAGGGGAAGGGAGGGGATCGCAATCCCATTGCAATAGGGAAGGACACAAAGAAGGAAAGGGTCTGGACTGGTGAAAGGGACCACATTTCTCAGGAAGGCAACCTAGAATGGACGTGAAATAAATGCAGGGGCAACCAAACGGCCCCTAAATAATCATTGGAAAATCATTAGAAAGCTGGCAGAATTGGGAGGCACAGATTGCGGGGTAGACCGAGACAAACCCCGCATTCTGCTCCAGCACAAAGACAGCAATGAGCTGGAAGGGAAAGGGGAGTGTCCGTCCATTTCAAAAAGGCCCTCTCTCTCACGCGCACACACACAAACTCACCCGCCCATCCTGCATCCCTGCACACACAAGAGAAACCGGGCCCGCCTTCCTGACATCTATCTGCGACTCTGTTTGGATGTGTTAGAATTTCATTGCGCTGTGGTTAACTATTGTCCCAGCCTGGCAACATTTTATCTGTCTGACCCTAACCCTGGCCATATGTCGCCTTAAAGTCCCCCGCTTCCACTCCCACCACTGTCCCTCCGGTCCCAAATGAGGCAAACAGTCTGGACCCCACAACTGTTCCTCCTTGCTCAATTACTATTCATGAATAGGTCTGTACAGTGTAGTAAATCGTCCTGGACATTAATTGACGAAACGTGGCGAGTTGGGTCTTGCGGCTTTGTGCTGCCCACATGGTCCTTTTAGGAGATGCTTTTACAAAGAATCTGTTTCTTTTTTTGTAGTGCTGGAACAGACCTCGCTCTGGCCATTGTAGGAATACACAAAGGGGGGAAAGAAAATGCTGTGTTTGGATCTTTGTGTTCTAGGTGTCATTAATTATGGTGTGGAAGCATACATTTGCCTTGTGCCCCTGTACTGGTGCACTGGTTAGAAACAACCACTGCGCAGACCTGTTCCTAAGGGTGGGCAATATAACGGTATTAATTGTTGGCCTGATAAATAACATGGCTTTGCATCACAACACGCTTTTCTAAGTGTACAGTGAATTTCGTCAGTACTTAAACAACACTAACCAAGCTGCATGTTTCATTACAATATGCAGGTTTCTATTCAAACTTGTCACAAATGCTATGCACATTTATGAATTTCACTACAGTTATGCAGAGAAACTTTAGATTATATAGGCTACCATGACTGGAGAATGCATTGAAATTTGTAACATGGAAAGGCTTAACTTGGGTTTAAGTAGAAATATCTTTACAGCGATTTGCTATCTTTTTATAGCTGTGTTGTTTGCAGCTCAGAGACACCAGGCAGGACAAGCAATGGCCCACCTAATGAGGGCTCAAATCTCGGTGGCACCGCAACATCGGCGACCTTGCATCTGGGAAAGCAAATGCACTAGAGAATTCTGGGAGCACATTGTGCAGACCCAAATGAACTTTGGGTTCAGCATTTTAGAATGTCGAAAGCGACCTTCGGAAAGCTATACGCCCTGATTGGACCAACTGTAGAGCCAACTGGTTCTAGTCACCAGCCATCAGTGTGAACTGATAAGAGAATTGGCATTGCGCTAACGAAGCTAGCTACTTGTACGGTGAATAGGGTAGTGGGTGTAAGGTTCGGCGGCGCAAGTGCAACAACAGTTCACTATTGTGTATACAGCGTATACATGCAGTAAGACCAGATGGAATGTTGTTTATTCCAAAAAACATTTTCTTACTCACCCTTTTTCACATTCTGACTTTCCATCAATTTCTTTTGTCATATTTGGGTGTTGTTCAGAATTTCAGCCTTATTCTTTCAGTATTGAATAGAAAGTGTTTTTGCGCAGAAGTGTATGAAGAACCCACTAAAAGAGCATCACAAGTACTGTCTAAGTGGTGTTTAATGTATTACATTACATTATTTAATGTATTACAAAGATGTCTCCATATCTCCCAGCTCTACCTGTTCACCTACCTAAATCTTAACCTCAAACATATGAAAGACAAGCTGTGAAGTCTTGTCTCAGATCGGCCTCCAGTTATCACGTCTACTAACACCATCAAGGTGAACTTAAAAATTAGGGTGTTGAAAACTGCACCTATAAAACTACTTTTGGCTCTCCAAACAACATTTCTATTTTCGTGCTTGATGAGAAGGAACATTTCCTAAAGATTAATGAACCAAAGTTTCATAATACGATAGTATGACCTTCTGATGCCCTTATTAAACCTGAACAAGCCAGTAGTTGGTAATTAACTCGCTGCCCATTACAAGGAGTGTAAGAAAATATCCATACAATAGAGTATGGCAATGTTGTTGTGTGATACTGTATTGATTCTCATTAATGCAGTTTTGATTTTTAATCAGTAGTTTGCATGCAGACACTTTTCATTTTGTGTTGGGTTTAAACCCCCCAAAAGGTAGATATCAGTGTTGTAATCCATTTTCAGCCCTTAGAGTCTTCCACTGTAACATAAACATGTAGTGTAAGGCTGCACTGCTAACATTAGCATTAGCAAACGTATGCATATGATGGTGTGTTTTCCTAAAATTACCTTTGAAAAACATACTGTATATCCTACAGTATCAAACTATATCACAGTATACTGAATTGTAATCCTTGTCTCATGATATGTATCACATTGCCAGGTTCTTGTCAATACACAGTCATACTCATTACTACCTTACTACACAATAACCACAGTGAATTAAACTTCCATCATTTCTGTGCATAAGGCATTGAATTATTTGTGTATTATGTATCACAATGTTTTACATGACCTGTTTCCCAGGTCACTTTTATTTGTGTATTATGCATCACAACCTTGTTCATAACCCTAGCATTGGGTCTATAATGTACTTATTTTCTACTGATTGATATCTATAACTCAATGATAACCAGCAATTAGCTCTACATAAAGACACATAGACACGCCACAGTGAAGATTTCCAGGTCTCATTTGAACATGAGGTCTAATTATTAAGTTATTAATTATAATAAAGTAGTATTAAGCTAAGTAAAGTCATTACAACAGCATTATATAGTTCACCTACAAGTGTTAGTTGTCCTTGAATAGTACATTCACACTAAGAGCCATATAGGAACCTTTATCTTTAAGAGTGCACATTAAGGCTGATCTCCAGACAAAGTTTAATGTTTTGATGGTTCTTTAAAAGCCAAAATCAAAGGCATTGAGGTTATGGCATCTCTTCAATTAACACATGTGTATGCGTATAGAAGCTTTTCATTCCTCCACCCGTAGTTCCTAATATTTGGTGTCGCGAGCTTCATCACAGGGAAGGTCGTCAGATTGAAAAGGGTTTTGGAATTCTTTTTGGAATACGCACAGTTGGGGATAATCTCGAGGACACCCTTGGTGTGCTTAAGTCTCTAGCCTCTGTCTCTGGGAGGAAGGGCAGGCTTTAGATCTCATTCCTTTTCATTTTTTTCCATGCTGTTACAAAAGGCCTGCTTGAGTTATTTCGGGGAGAATATAACGTGCCACATTCTTAATCTGTTTGGTATGCCAGCAGTAAGCACAGGAAGGGGAGGGGACGGGGAGCCACATGCAGCACTATGGAATGTAGCTTCTTTCCACGGATGGGTAGTTACCGTTGTGATATTAGCATCGCAAATTTGTCTGAACCAATGACAGCAAATTGTTTTGAACATGCACTGTATAGTGTAGTCGGCGATGCCATTGCCAGTGCTTTACTATGCAGATTAAATGCGCAGGGGATGTGCAGTTGAACACCTGTGTCAGCAGTTCAGCTGAATTCACTATTAAGAAGGAGCATCTGGACAGTTTCGGACCTTTAGTGTGTAGCAATTTCTGTCAGTTGACTGATATAAGCTCAGTACATGTTTCAGGCAGGCTTTAAGCTCTAGACAAACTTACTGTACTAAGGATGTGTACCTTAAAAATACTTACCTTGCAAATGTTGCTAACAATGAATAAGAGCTACTGTCGTTTGTTCAGCAGTGGGGAACCCCTAGGGTCTTCTACACCTCCAGAGAAGGCAGAGTAAAAAAATACGTCTGCAATTTTTAGCTGATTCTTATTTCTAACAGAATCTTCATGTTTGCTGCATTAATATTAAAGTTAAATTAAATTATTAGATTTCATCATTGACAAAATAATTGCACCCAGAGGGAATCAACTGACAGGAATGATACTTGGTGGGTAGTTTGGACAGTATGAGAAATGCGATGGTTCATGGAAGTTCAAACTCAGCTGTGCAAGTGACATAAGCAAGGACTACCTGTACCTGACTGACCAAACAGCCACGTGGACATTCAGCAAGCAGTGATGCCTCCATGAGCCAGCACCATTGGCAGACGCTACAAGAACACAGACTGTTACAATGACTGCCCTTAACACCACGTCAGCATCGCCAAAGCCTGCAATGGTGTCGTGCCAGACTGTCATGGAGTGACTCAGAATGGTAGCGGATCATCTTTGGTGACGAGTCCCGCTTTTGTCTTGGTGGAGACGTAAGGCGAATCCTTGTGTGGAGGCACCGTGTTCAGAGCCAACACCAGCGGTTTGTTGTCATGCGTCATCCGGTGTTTAGTCATATGCATGTTGCATTAGCAAACCTGGCGGCCCGACACACTGAGACACACTGAGACACATTACTTCTGTATGTGTAACTCAATGAATATTGCCCATATCAGTCTAAATTGATCATCATTTATTGTTCGTGATAACCTTTATCTTCCTTCCCAACAGCATTGCAGTCTGCCAGTTCCTTCTGGGTGCAACTATTGGAAACCACAGGATTAAACTTTTGAACTGCCCAGTGAAAACTATCCAATTAGGATCACATTTTTCTCGATGGTATCTAGGTCCACACAGCCATGCAAGCTGTCTCATAGGTTATGCCTTCAGGAAAAGTCTGATAATTATCCACTAGTATATTTCCAGAAGTCCTAGATGCATTACTGACAGTGAGTATTAGGCTGTTGGCTAAACAGGTTTCAGTTGGTTGTTACAAAGCAATAACTCTTTCCCGGGCTCTTTACAGAAGGGGTCATTGTAAAACTGTGCAATGCGAAATACATACATGTTAATGCGTCTGTAAAAAGGAGGAGCAATGTAAAGATGATGCAACCTGTCAAATTCATCCTCCAAACAACAGTGGGCAACACATCAACAGAATGTTGTGGTATCCAACCCTGTTGTAAGAAACAAGGAAAAGCCCAGTCCTCTCCTCCTCATTCTAGGCTGGAAACATTACAACAAACGTTGCTGCCGAACGCTGATGTCGAGCGCAAGCTGTGGCGGTCATTATAATGGATGCTTCCCAAGAACTTCAGCCATCATGGTGTTTACTCATCATTTCATTGGCTACCTGTCCTTAAATGATCTAACTGGGAGCGACATCTTCAACATGATTGACAAAAGGTTAGAATATGCCATCAGGGCAGCAGAGCTGCTTCTGCATCCTCTTATGTTGGGCTGATTCAGCTCAACACTACAGTGACTCACTATCACCGCTTGAGGTACAGAGTGCTTTTATGAGACAGGACAAGCTGGATAGCATGTTAACGTCAGTAGATATCTCAGCAACACAATACATAAACATCTTTGATAAACCGTCAAAACTGTTATTTCTTCCCTTTCTGTTAATAATTGATAATTTTGCAAAGTTCATCATTTGGAAAGTTTATAATTTTGGAAAGTTTTAAATTACAAATCCGACAAATTGTGTAAAACATGGGCTGTTTTTTCCAAGCTTCAGATATCTGGGTTTTATCTAGTACAGCCAGTAATATTTATGTGGATCATCATTAGCTTACTAATGATTTACATACATTTACATACTACTAGAATCCCGTAGTCAGAAAGAGAGAAATCAGCATTATTATTCTGTTTTTTTGAGTTTGAGTCTTTTGACATTTATAGCCAGGCCTGAAGGCCTAGCACTAATGGGCACTGGTTACCATTGTGGTTTAGTATTATGCCAATGAGACCATTTAACTAGTCCACAATGTGTTTCATTCCTTCTTAGTCACGTTGCCAAAGTATTCCTCTAAAGCTGCACTCATCTTCCTTCACTGACTTTCCATTTGACTCACAATCCGCTGTTAAGGAAACGATGCGACATATGGCCTGCCGACCTCATGATGAAGCAGTAGTTTTAGTATTGAAGTGAAGCATCTGTTTCCCCATGCTGTCGCACTGTCGAAGAGATTATCTGACCAATCTCCAGGGCCCAGCGACCTTAGTAATGGAGTGTGCTGGCATTCATAACTGGATGTTCCTGCATGGGAGCAGCACTCTCTGCTGCACTCATTATGACCTTTTACAAACCAATTATGCCTTTTTATCCACAGACTGTAAGCTTCCCTGAGACATAGCTGCAGTTAAGCGACGGAGTGTGCGTTCCTGAGCAAACAGTAAGCTTATTAATAGAGGAAGCTTAGGGTGGCCTAAAAGCTCTGAAGTTCTGATGCCACTGAGGTTAGTCTAGCTCAGCTGTTTTCTTTGTAGGTAACTCTGTGAGGCTGTTTACACCAAGACCAGTATGCGTTTTCAGCAATCGGATCACGTTCGTATTTTACCTGACCACAATAAAACACACCCAGAATGCATTTTGAATGGATAACAACTGGATCACTCAAACCAGATAAGAGACAGATCTTGAACACATGTAGTGTAGGAATGATTTTGATACTGAGGGAAACTTAAACGTTTGGCAGCCTGCCATTTAACAGAGTTATGGAATAACTGAAGTGCGTGGGGAGATAAGTGCCTGAAACCTTTACGCTTTCCAATCTAGTGCCCTATATATTCACATCCTTACCTTCCGTTTCCCGTTCCTTAGTAATGTATCAGTCCAACCACAGTTACCAGCAGAGTCTGACCTTGTAGATACAGGCAGCCGCTGCCCAACCCAAGTTCTCCTCCTGTATTGTACCACCACATGTTTTATGTACAGTCCGAACAGTCTGGCATGTGTGTGAAATGTAGGTTGTGCTTTAATCAAAGCACCAATTTAACAACAGAAAGAGATTTTTATTACATGGCATATTAAATGGAAATTATGTATGTAATTTCAAATAACTAGTCACCTGTGGCTGAAACATACCTAATACCTAATAGTAAAACCTCAACCAGCACGAATAACTGTTAGAAGTTCAATTTGGCATAGACTGTACAAGTTAATGGACGTAGGCCACATCAATGTTCAGCCACTCTTGCATCAAAGAACTGCACAGTTGGTACAGATTTGGTGGATGCCTTCCCTGTTACAATTCTGAGGAGAATTTCCCTGTAGACTGGGATGTTTGCCACTGCTGGTAGACCTGTATGATCGTATGTTTCCATACACCTGCAAATTCAGCTACTTCCTTCACACTATGGCCTTTAGCACGCCCAAATGCAATTACTCCTTTTAGCCAATCATTTATAGCCTAATCATCCTCGTGCAAGACCATCTTTTGGAGCCTTTCACTAGCACCTTAAGCACACAAGTTGACTCATTTTTTAATTCTGTGAGCTTATTAATGTGCTTCTACATGTGAACATAAAACCAATGGAATCGGGCCAAAGTATATCCATATACAAACTGGACGCGAAGGTGTAAACACCCTATTTGACTCCTCATCACACTTGAGCTGTACAAGCCAAAGACAGCATATCCTGTTCCCCCTTCTTCATTCGTGCCTGTCGATATGACACAATGTTCCTACTTATTGCTCTGTAGAGAGCCATCTCTCTCGCTTCTACAATCTTGTTTGTTTGTTTCCTTCTCTTTTTTCAGCTGAAGCTTTTCTTAGAAGTATTGACCTCTGCCGGCCACCTCTCGCGAAGCTCTTTCGCCTTCCCACTCTCCAAACGTCAAAGAAATTCCGCCTCTCTCCATCAGTGCTGTGCTTCTGGCCCTTTATTCCTTACACTATGAGATGACCTCCAGTGTCACATCTGTCCTCGTTCATATTTTTGTGTCCGGCGCCGACTTATCCAGGCCAAATGCTTTTCCGAGTTTCGAAACAGTGCAAACTCAAGTGTCATTTTGAAAGGCCTCATCTGTCAATAACAATTATGGCCAAATGAAAGCTGGAGCGGCACACACATATAATGTTGGGACGGGAACAAGGAAGAAAAAAAGCCATTTGGAATTCAAATCAATGGCATCAATAGTTCAAGGTTTCTGACTTCATGTTAATGGGTAAAAGGTAAAATGTGGCTGAATGGAGTGAAGACCTCAGCTGAAGCAGCAAATTTACTGTATCTTTATTTAAAAAAACATTACACCAAATTTATATTCTTGCATATTACTCTCTCTCTCTCTCTCTCTCTCTCTCTCTCTCCTTCTCTCTCTTTCTCTCTCTCCCAGTCTGTCTTCATTTTAGGGGCCCCAGTAAAATGGTTGTGGGAGGCATGTGCCAAGCCTCCCCTCTAAACCTACACCCTTAAAAATAAAAGCAAGAGAATCTTTTTTTTTTCTTTTGTCAAGATATTGCATTGCAAATGTGTCTATTATACTGATTACTGCCATGGCATGCTTATTTATTTTAATTTGGTCTGTAATGTTTATTACAGAAAGGTTTTTACTTAATAATTTTTTACACTATAAACTGTATTTAATTCCGAATTTAGAAATATTTACATTATATTTGCAAATTAGCTTGCTAGCTGATATACTGTACAATTACTCTCACAGCAAAGAACAACAGCATAACAGTAACAACTCATAATGAAATCAAAACATCTGAGACATGATTAACCAGTTGCTCACTCTTCGCATTTCATAGTCTTAATAGACAACCTAATAACAGCTTAAAACCCCTGTTGGCTGGGAGGCCCTAAGCAGCCACTACCTGTTGCTTATTAGGTAGAGCCACCTCACATAACTGGCCTTGCTCTCTCTCCCCATTGCTTGTAGCACCCCCGGTCGCGTGTGTCTGCTAGCCGACCTAACATAATTAGCAGTTATTGTCCTTCTCCGAACGTGTTGAACTGTTCAGAGACGCTTTGTTAAACACAGTTTGAAAAGGTACTATGTTGTTCCACATGACTCAGAAGGAGCTTGTGCTAAACCTCACCACTCCCAGTGCAGTAGTATCTCATGGTTTCAGGAAACCTAGCTAGTGGGTGAGAACTGGCAATGACTAAACCGTGAAGGAACACAGGGTAAAAATAAATAAACAAATGTGCCAAAAGTGTTCCTGGTGTGGCACCATAAAATAAGTCCTACTGGTGCCTCAAAGAACCTTTGAATGGGTGGGTCTGTAGAGAACCATTGTTGTAAATAAGATTTACAGGTTTTAAAGGTTTAATGGAAAGGTTCCACACCCTTAATAAACAGGACTGACTTGAACCATGTAACCCTTTTTGGTGCTATACAGAACTATTTTTGAAAGGGTTCTTTAAAGAACCATAAAAGAGAAGTTTTCCGTCATAGACGAGAACCACTTCACCAGGCAAATAACGGTTTATGCATTCAAATGGTACTTTTTCTAAAGCGTGGGCAGCCTTTAATGTGATTTCCATCATGCCAAGGTTCTTCAAACCTTTAAATGGTTCTTCACTCTCCCAAATCTCTTTTTCCAACACGACTCTTCAGGGAAGCAGAAGTGTGGCATCACTCAAAGTACTCTTAGTCGCACATTTATTTTTAAGTCTCTCTCTCCTCCTCTTTCCCCCCTCTCTCTCTCCTTCTCTCTCTTTCGCTTTATCAAATCCTGACACAGACAAACACACTCTGAGACATACACACACATTGACTCCAACATTGGCTCGGACACACATGCACTCTCACGCACACTCACTGACACGTCACATACACATTCACACGCACTGTTAGAGACTCACGCGCACACTCTCTCTCTCACTCTTGCTTTCCTACTCTGCCGCTCTATCTCTCTCACAAGCGCACAAGCACCCCTTCCCCAACACACATACACACACGGTATGTCCTTGACACAGGCGGTGCGATTCCTGACAGCCCGCCACGGTGTGTGTGGTCTTGACAGGAGGCTGCCTTTAGGTACCCGGTGCAGCAGAAGGCAGGTTTAAATATTAAAACCTAAACTTCAGCCTCGTGCTAGGCTTTAAGCAGCAGCCGCCCGAGAGCCCACACAAACACACCCCACCACACACACACATACACACACTATAAGCGTACCTGCTGAACCAGTGATGTCTAAAGTAGCTTGTGAGTAGCTGACACAATCACAGTTAGCAAGACTAGTTATCTACCTAACTAGCACACAGCAGAACAACTAGCTAGCTAAATAAATACCCGTAGATAGGGGTTGAACTGGGTTGGAGTGCAGTGTAGCAAGGCTACAGCACCTCTGTGAGCAGAAAATGCGGTTGAGATGTAAGTGTAAATTAATTTCACAAGTTTCGTAGGTGAACTGCAACGTCTACCACTCGTCTCTCAGAGTGTTTACACATAGTTATTTTTAAATGAACTGAGTTCTGTTAAAGTGAAGCAGCTGCAAATTACCTCAGTGTTTTCTGAGTTCACAATGTAACAGACTTGGTTCTCTTTCTGGCCTTGTTTAGCATCTCAGACCTCACCATCTTAGACCATTCTCCTCCGCCTGGGTAACGCTCAACTATGGGTATTGTGGTTGGAGTTTATCATACAACAGATCCGACTGGCTAAGCCTCGTTCGAACCCATGGCCAGGGTAAAATACAGTTATATCCTCAATCTATTAAGAACCATTAAATAGTTTTAATAATAATAAGTTTTGGAGTGGTCTGAGAGGTGTGGTCTGAGTACAGTTCATTTCAGTCTATTTAGAGGTCAGAATTTGTTTGACATGTTCAGCATCCGACTGCTCCAAGCATACATGTACAAGGTGCAGGAAGGATGTTAAATGAGTTGGCATCATTGTTGGCAACAGTTCATTTTACTAGTTTATGATCAAAATGTGTTGCCAAGACTGACAAACACAAAAAACGTAAAAATAGCAAACTAAGCACACAGATTGTCTTAAGTCATTAAGCCATTAAAACAGAAATATTATATCAGTTTTAAGAACATTATAATTTCAGTAGTGACAACTTTGTGTGATTATTGGCTCGTTGGAGACAGCCGTGGAAATATCAAGGCTCCCCCGCCTCCAGACTCCCAGTTTAACCCCTGCCAATTATTAATGTTACCTTCAGTGGTACAGTCTAGCCTGAGGTAGTGGGTATAGAGTAGCTCACTTTATCACAATTAGCCAGCCTAGTCGAGCTATTATATAGCAAAATTAATTAAAACGTTAGCTACATGAATGCCCATAACTCATTTTACCTTCGGTGGTGCAGTCTAGCCTGACGTAGTGGATATAGTGAGCAGCTAAACCATTACAGTTAGCAGAACTAGCCTAGCTACCATACAGCCATATAACTAAAATAATTAGCTAAATAGTTTTAATAAATATCTATAAACCATAAATGATACCTTCAGTGGTGTAGTTTTTCCGTCCACCTTTTGAAAATGAGACAACACCTGAATGGAAAAGCACAAAATAAAAAAAATTTAAAAAACACCCAAATATAGCAAAAAGAGTTTTAATGCTAGAACGAGGTGGAAAAGTTAGAACATCACTAAACACAAAATGCGAATAAGGGGGTGATGGAAAATTGTTTTTTGGGTAAACAGTGACGCATCAAGCCATAGGTCACACAATTCCATTCCAACTGATCTTACTGCTTGGAATACAGCCAACGGTTGTTACACTTACAGGAAGCGTTTGGCTGGTGGAGTGGCAGGGAGATTTCAGCCTTCATTAGATGTGCCCAGCGTGAAGGGGCTGCAAATAACACGGCCATAAAAAAATGACAAACAGAGGTAAAGATCATTCTACTCAGAGCAAAAAGCCAGTTACATAAATGGGTTTACCTCTTCTAACCCTTCAGCATTACATTCATGGTATAAGTTCATTGAAGTGTATTGTTAAAGTAGTTTTACAGGAATTTCTATGAATGTTCATGGAGCAAATACAGTTATTATAACATAACTATATTAAAGTCCTATAACATCATAGACTGTGAGAAAGAACTTACAGGTAACTTCAAGATTCTAGATTCCTTTGATGCTGCAAACAGCCTGACAAAGACAAATCCTTTGTTTTCATGTTAGCAGTACCTCATTGTTGGCTATTGCCAGTGTGATTAGCATTTGTAAAACACTTTAAAGTTTTGCTTCCAATTAGCCAAACAACAAGTGAGGTACAGTTTTATCACTATCTCTTCTTAAGTCTTAAATATATGCATTTCCAAATAAGCCTAGCTATGTAAGTTTTAGTGATTTTGTAGTCAGCACATGGCATATGGCTCCATATCATGCACGCCTCTGGATCCAGTCAGCCTCGGTTATCCTTGCTCAAGTGTGGAGGGCGGTGTTTCAGCCCACATGGCGTGGTGCACTCAGCAGTCTCTTCTTATAAATGATTGATATGAGAGGTAGCAGCCTGCCTCCTTTGCCTTGATGCTGGAGGTAGTCAAGAGACTGGAAGACGTGTTTGCGAAGATCATCTCCTTTATTCAAGGTCTATTATTGGAGCTCCACTCGAAGCATGTACGATCTGAAATGCGAGACTCTAGACTGTATGTAGCATAGATTTTTAATGACCTTGGGCCACAGTTGGAGGCAATATGTATGCTGCCTCCTGAGAACTCTAACAAACTTGAATCCGTGGTTCTATGTGCAGTTACTAAACCTATTGAGGTTATTACTTTTTAATTAATGCTGTCATTACTCATTAAATCACCGACTCCCGATCCGTGTCCTTGGGGCTCAATCCGCTGAACTTTTTTCTCCCCTAATCGGACATTCCTGATTCAACTAATCAGATAATTATCAAGCCCTTCTTGAGCTGGGTCACCTATCTCAGTGCAGGGGAAGCTGAAAAATGCAGCTAAGGTTTGGGAGTGGGAATTACAGTACTACTAATGGGTGCTCATACAAGTACGCCGAACACCTTCTACCGCATTATTTTATTAAACGAATAAATCCAGTTGCCAGCCATTCCCAAATGCAACATTGTATATGAGGATAATATCAATTTAGAATGAGGTGCAGTCCTGGTAAAGCCTTGCTAGGCAGACTAAGCAATGCTGTAAAAATATACCCTTTAAGCTTTACAGTATTTACCCAATTAAAAACATACATATATATATATATATATATATATATATATATATATATATAACCTCATATCTCCAAAATGTTAAATATACAGAAAAAGGAAACATAGACTGTAGTTTAAATGTAAGTCAATGGAACCAAAGTTATTTTTTTTCCAAGTAATTCCAGTAATTCCATTTATTTTGGTCCATTCATTATGAAATTTCCATGAACATAAAACAGGACCATTTTTTCATATTATACATAAACTGGAAAATGTACAAGGTTTGGTTTCAATAGCAGCAGTATGTAAAATTCATAAATTGCACGGTTTCAAATTGCGGCAACAATTAATGACTGAAACACTGATTGACAGTTTATACATTCCTGTTTGGAGGAGGAGGGACTGGCTACAGCCCGTGTTACTGTACATTAGACTGCAATGCTTTTACAACTAGGCATGCATCAATAGCAATACTGGTCTCAGATATCAGGCTGATACCAAGCTCACATACTCATACTAGTAAAAATTCTGATACCCGTGTGACATAAGCTGAGTGTACTCTGCTGACTCAAGCTGGCAGTTCTGCTCACACAGACAGCTGCTGAGGCTGTGGCAGTCACAAAATCAGCTGGTGAATCGATGAGGCTGAGGGACACAATGCTGCACTAGTACAGAACACTATATGAAACAACAGATAGCATATAAAATACTAGTTTAAGGGTGCAATGTCTCTTTAAAGCAATCTGGCAACCCTACTCAAAAGATTTAGGATGCTAGGAATGAAACAGTCATTCAAAACACATTCACCTTGACAAGTGATTTGTCTCTAGTGTGAAAAAAGGAAGGAAGTGTGGGATTGCAATGCTATTAGGAAGGAAGATAAATGTCACCAGGAACACTAAATGATGAAAATTTTGATATGTGCAATATTTACTGAGCTACACATACAGAAGTAGTGTCTCCCAGTATGGTAGCGCAACATGCCAGACGTCTCAGCATGGAGTTGTAGAGGTCCTAATGGTGTCCGGTGATAATCCCCCCCATGCAGCTTGAATATTCTCACACAGTTCCTGCAGATGTTGCGGTAGGGGTGGAGGTGGAGTGACACCAGGCCTTCTGGACTGTGACACGCGATAACAAACCGTTCATCTTGGCGCTGACCACAGTGCCTCCATACACGGATTCATTGGTCGTCAAGGCCACCCTTGATACATCACTTGTGCGGCTGAGTGTGAAACTTGAATCGTTCGCATGTCCCACAACGTCGAACCTACCCAACAACTTTCATTCCTGTGGGTTGATTCCTTCTGGGTGCAACTATTTGTGCTACTATTCTTCCGATGATGAGTGTATATGACTCATTTTCAGCACTGTTCCGGTTTTCCTGCTTTGTATTTGTTTCTGGTCAGTATCAAAATAAGTCACACTCCCTGTTAGTATTGGCTTGGTGAAAAAACAGCTCCATATTGAGGCATGTATCTTTTTTTAAACTTGTTTTGCAGCAGCGTCCTGCTCTCCTGTTCGTGTTGTTTGCAGGTCAGTATCAGCAGAACAGCCCTTGCTCGGCCCGTTTTAATGTAATTGTTAATGAATGTGCGTGCTTTGCATAAAACAAGGCCGTGGCTCGCTCGGACAGAATGACATGAATTTGTGTATTTATGAGTCATTAGCACCCGGGTCTGTGTCTGTTTTTCCACCTTATTTATTCTGCTGAAGTCACATGCACTAATTAGTCCCTAGGAGGACCTTGGGGCGATTTCAGCCTCCCACTGATTAAAAAAAACAACAAGTCTGCCTCCACTTTTCACTTTCACCCAGCATGTGAGCGAGGCACACATACACACACACACACACCCCTACGTCAACACACCATCGCACACAGAGGCACAAGCCCATGTGACACACCCACACACCCTTACACAAGCAAGATAACACAAACTAATTGCCTACACACTCAGCCTGTCAGTCTGTCCTCTCTCTCTCTCTCTCTCTCTCTCTCTCTCTCCCTCTCTAACACAGAAACACCGCCTCTGTCTTTCTTTGTCTCTTTTCTCTCAATTTTCCTTCTTTCTTTCCCTCTCCATCTCTGCATTCTCCTCTCTTCACAGAAACATGGGCTCCTTCTTTACCTCTCTCTGTCTCTTCCTCTCTTTCCTCATAGCTATATCTCACCCTCTCTTTTCTTTGCCTCTGCTTGTCTCGGTCCCTCGTTCTTTGCCTTTACCTCTCTCTGTCCCTCGTTCTTTCCTTCTAATTCTCTCTGTCCCTTGCTCTTTCCCTCTACCTCTCTGTCCCTCGTTCTTTCCCTCTACCGCTCTCTGTCACACCCTTTCTTTATCTCTACCTCACTCTTCTATCTACCTCACTCTTCTATCTATCTATCTATCTGTCTATCTATCTATCTATCTATCTGTCTATCTATCTATCTATCGATCCCTTTTCCTCCCTCTCCCTCTCTCTCTTTTTAAGCACATGATTTCTCTATTCTTTCTCATGAACCCTCCCTCTCTTCTCTTTCTCTGCACACACCGACACAATTCATGCAACGGCCCAACAGAAGCTAAACCCAGAAGCCCCCACCCACCCTGCAGAACACCCCCCCTCTTTACTGCATAATGTGTTGACAGCCTGTGCCCCTGTGAGAGCAGAAGGCAAGAGCTCCTCCGGCTTTTCCAGCACACGGTACCTCCACCTTCACCCCTCTGTCCATCCCCCCTCTCCTCTCCCCTTCAGTCCGCGCATAAAGATGAGCTGCAAACTCAACTTTGAGGGTAGACGCCCTCTCCCCAAGAAGCCACACTGTCTCGCTCTTTCCCGTCAAATCTGTGCCCATAATTAAATCAGCAGTGTGCTATTAACTCTCCGTTAATTTAATTTAAAGATTATGAAGCGAAGCGATACTTCCACGCTCTATTTAAATTGGAATAAGCTTCATACCAATGTCTCAGTTCTGATAATCGCGTTGACTCCATTAGCCAAATACTACATCCAAAAACACTAGCAACACATTCACCTCTACCCATAACTACAACATACTGTAATGTGTTTAACGAAATATGATTCATTAATTTATTTGTAGCGATGTGGTGCATGCTGGCAGTTTCTGGCAATCAAGCACTTCAGTAGTGTAGGAATAGACATTCGAGTCAAATCTGATATTCAAATTTGTATGTTATTATTACAGTTTAGAGCCATTTGCCAATTGTGCTTGCACACAGAATCATTTATCTAACCCATCTGTGACATGAAACACCCGCATACACACTAGTGAACACACACAGTAGGGGGCAGTGAGCTCACTAGGCAGCCCTATCCACAGCACCTGGGGAGCAGTTGGGGGTTAGGTGCCTTGCTCAAGGGCATTTCAGTCATGCCATGTCGTGTTGTGTCCTGTTGGTTCAGGGATTTGAACCAGTGACCCTCCAGTCGCAAGGCTGGTTGCCTAACCTCCAGCCCACATCTGCCCCATATAATTATGTTAAAGCTGTACTTAGGTTGGAAATCCATAGTAGGTGATGTGGCTTGAAATTCACATCTGTTTTCACCTCAGCTAACATTACTAGACTAGTCACATCTCATATCTATAAGCTGGAACAGTGAGCTACTTAACAGATACCCAACATGATCAACATTAACTGATCTTAAAACTGAAAGTTTAATTCCATTAAATAAAAGATAAGTAGTGGCAGGGCAGATGTTAGCTAGCAAACCTGTGTGGAGCATGTATGTGACTGACTGCTGACTGAACACAGTGGTACCCGGTGGTAGGGTATACAGACAAAAAATGACCAATCCAAAGTGTTTACTGATGCACATATGGAACTGGCCAATCCATGAAACTTGCAGGTGATGTATTCCTTCTCTCTGACCTGTGAAGTGACATGGAATAATATATATAGTAAATAACCAAGTGCATGTATAAACATAGACAGTGTGTGGAAACAGCCTGGTAAATAAGTATATGGGATACGTACTATATGTATATATAACTGACACACCACTGAGCAGAACATGGTGCACTATGAATACCCAGACACTAGGAGTACGTCAATAACCTTTTTTGTGTGACATCGTTTTTGTTAGCCTTTTCATACATAAACTACTTCTGAAGTTTAAAGTGAAATCATGTTGAAAATAATTTCTATATATTAAATCAACTGATCTGAGCACACTGTGTTTGACTCGCACTCTCTTGTGCACGCATCTCTGTCCTCACTGAGAAGAGCCTACATTAAAAATCCATCAACCCTAGGCTGCCCCTACCAAACCCTAGCTAACATGAAGGACAGCATGCTATTCATAAAGGTAACAAACATAATACAGCCTAATCTACTGATTTCTGAATTAACATACCAGTTGACAATGAACTTTTTGAATTACCGTTAAGTTCTAATTTGCTGGCTAATATAGCTAACTATGCAGCCTGAGCTGAGCAGCTACTGTAAAGGCATGCTAATTAAGCTATATTAATTAGGTCCAAATAAAGAACAAATTAAAGAGTTTGCATTTTAAGTGACCTTCATGAACTCTCAACATTTTTCATCATAGCTTTAATCACATTTTGGCCTATAGCTTGTATGCTGCATACCAAGGTCACTCTGTATTGTTCAAAGCTAAATAAAGACAGCGACATCAGCTTTGCTGAGGTCAACTGAGAATCAGCCACTGCTGATTGTGTAGTCCTGGGAGTGCGGTTCTTTACAGTAGGCTTTGGCATCTCAGGGTGGCACTGTATCCACACTGACTGTGTTTACTTGCACTTAACTATCCAATCATTATCAGATTTCAGTAGTTATCTGATTATTCAAGTGGTCAGGTATGCAGCATCAGATGAAGGTCTAGAAACCCGATGGAAACATCCAATAAACAGAGCTGGATTTTAGCTCAGTGAACAGGATTCTCAGTGTAAACCGCTGTTCCAGCAAGCAGTGTTAAACAACAACACTTTCGGAGCGACGCTGAAACCAACTACATGCATGACGAAATGAACAATGACAATATTATTCATCTTCTAGATGGTGTATATTCATATTTTGTGGTAAACTAACTAAGCTGACACATGACATTTGAGTTTGATTATTTTTAAAATTATTTTATGTTACATCTCATTCTGTGAGTTTATTGGTCTGTGGCAAAGCAGAAATCCGATTACTGCCTGACTCGTAGACCTGGAGTTTCTCCATAATCTGAGAGCATATAAACACAGTCAGTTTTCTGGAGTTATCTATTAAGTGCATGTAAACACACCTAGTGGGTCTCAAAGTAGCGTACTTCAGTCTCCCTAAGGTAGTTATGACGGTGTAGCTAACTGTAACTGTAACCTGCTAATATAAGCTAACTGCTAGCTTTGATGGCAATTTGCATGAATTCAATGCAGGTCTACCCCAGCTAGTAGGGAACATTCCCAGAACGTTATCTACAAGTTCTAATAAAGAAAATGTTTTGGTCTAATGTTCAAAGAACGTTTTAAAGATGTTCATAATTTCAGATAATGTTCCTATAAGGTTACATGTTAACTGAGACATAACAACTGGCACGTTCATGTCCCATGATAACAAAAGAAGAACATTCTCAGCACAACATTCAGAAAATGTCTTATGACCTGAGATGAATGTAGAATGTTTTAGAGAACGTTCGCCTTTAGACCTTTAGAAAGAACATTCTGGGAACCAAAAGAAAACTCCCCATTGAAAACATTAATGGAGCATTACATTGCATATTCTCAGAAAGCATTAGATCAAATAATTTCTAGCTGGGTAAACGGGCTTATGCTGGTCTAGGGCTGGTCTTTTGCTGGTTTAGCTGGGCACCAGTGCTATGCTAGTTTTTCTAGCACGGTGTTGTTGGATTCGGGCTGATGCTAACCTAAAAAATCCAGACTTCCAGAGAAGAGAAGTTCACAGTACAGTGTAAAAACACAATGCCTGAATTGAGACACTATTGAGTTTTCTATGGAAGTTAAGTGTGAATGTTCTCCGCAGCGAGACAATTAATTACGTTCTTTTTAAAGTCTTGTCTGAAAAACTCCCTCTCAGAGCCGAGGCGTTCAAAAGAAAGAGCGCGAGAGAAAATCTCCTCAGCACTCAACACAAAGTGAGTTTTTTTTTTGTTATCAAGCTCGAGTGAAATAAAAAAGCAATTCATTTTGGAAACGAGTTGAAGAGAATCCCCCCAACCCCTCCTCGAGTGCCCTCTCTTTCAGAGAATGGACGCCCTTCTCAACGTGACCAAGACCTAATTACATTACTAGCATAATCGGTAGTGTAGATTGAGTGGCTCTGGCGTTTACGATGAAGAGCTTTCTTTTCTGCTGCCCTCGCTCTGAAAATTGCCCCATGTGGTGCAAGAGGTGCTTGAGGAACACACACATACACGTATACACGCACACAAAGGGAAAAGGGTGAGACTTCAGGGGTGGGGAGGAGGGGGTGGGGGCTCTTGGGTGGACGGAAGCCACAAAGCGTTTCCAAGCCAGTGCGCCTCAACACTAATCTCTCGTCCTCGCTCTTGCACACGCTCCTCACACACACAAACACACGCTCGCACACATCAGCATGACATCTTGTCTAGCCTCGTGAGAACACCTCTCAGCCTCATGCACACCTTAAAGGCTGCATAATGGCAAAGTCTGTCATATTCACCACCCCGACGACTGGAATCTAGTCCAATTTCACCACATTGTTATATTGAGACCCTCAGTGGCGTTCGCAAGCTGGGTTGATGTATTCTATAAGCTATTTGCATAAAGGCTATTCAGCATGTCAGTCTGGGGGGTCCTTCATTGCCATATTTGTATTCAGAGCAGCGAAGAGCCCATGTTCTGAATGGTCTGAGCCAGTTTCAAATACAGCAAAGCAGTCCTTTGCCAAGTTCTGGAAATGAGAGGGGGAAAAAAAACCCTCCCAAGCAAACGGTTATCTCAGGCCCTAGAATGGAAGAGGATCCAAGGACAGAGCCTCTGATCTCCAGCCTAACAGAGCCTGAGGGCGTCAGGCCCGATCCAAAGCCTTGGTCCCTGATCTAAATCTCTGAGGAGATGCAAACCCGACCGCTTTATTAGCCCTCGCTTCAAAAAAGTTGCCTCAAGATCACAGAGGAGTTGAATAGACATGTGTTCTCAGCGATAGTAGGTTAAAGATAATTCATGAAGGTGAAGGCATGAAAGAGATTAAACGGCCCCTGTGAAATGGCCCCGAAGCCACTCCGGCGTACTCATTTAGCTGGGGAAGTCATTATATACAAACTTTGAAACCTGCAGGCCTAAAAAGGTACGCTCGTTCAATTTTTCGGCCTATCGCACAACGCGCCTTCCATCCATTTGCGGAATTAAGGCAAAGTGAGATAAACAAGAGGGAGGGGGTGGTGCGACTAAAGCTCATTTAGCTAACCATAATCCAGTTGTTTCAACCACAATAAACAATCTTTTACTGTCCCTAATTATGGAATGGAACATGTGGATGAAAGCTTTCCGCTAAGCTTTTGATGTTTGTGTCTGACCCCATTTAGCGCAGGACAAACCATGACAAACTCGTGAGGCTTTTAGTGCGGTGACAATAGGATTGTTTCAATTAAATTATTACCCTGGCTAATCCTTATTAATTCCTATTTGTGTGTGTTTTTTTCCAAGGCTGATTTATTTAATTTGTAGATTAGCCATTACAGCACTTCATTATTTCAGATCAGCTTTTAAAAGCTGATTTAATTAAGGATTTTGCCATTAAAATAACAGGGCAGGAGAATTGTCTCTGGATGAGATGTTTTTCTATCAGAAAAGATAATTGTCAAACTGATGGATATGTAGGACAGTCCATGCTTTATTAAAATAAAGCTTATCAAGCCATTGTTTTGAATTAGGCAGCTCAAGCATCTCTCTACACTGGAAGAGCCTGTTGACTGTCATCCCATATATTTACACCTGCACTTACATCTATCTGTAAACAAAGCTGTACATACTATATAAGTCTCCTTTACTGTTGCTGAAGGAATGACTTGACTATATTTAGGTGGGCAATCAGGTTTGTGATATGAAAATACTTATTGAAAATACTGCCATTGTATCCTGCCATTCTGAGTCACTCCATCAAAGTCTAGCATGACACCACTGGACCTGGTAACTGCATGCATGTAGTCCTGCAGCCGTCTGCCAATGGTGCTGGCACTAACAGGATGCTTTATGGAGGACATCACAGCTCGCTAATGTTGTGGCTGTTGGGTCAGTCAGGTACAGCGATAAGGCCCGTCCTTGCTTATATCACATGCGCGGTTGAGCTTGAAACTTGAATCATTTGCATGTCTCACAATGTCAAACCTACCCACCAAGCTCCTGTCGGTTGATTCCTACTGAGTGCAGCTATATGTGTGACTATTGACGTTGAGTGTAGTTTTTAGGTTTCATATTATATATGAAATAAGCCAGCCACCTGGATTGCTAGAATTCGGGAAACAAGAGGTACAGATCCCAAAATCACTAGACTCCTCACATGTTGTCTTCTCTAAGGCGTCCATATTGTTGTGTCATAATCACAAATAACATGATTAGCAACTAGGTGTCATCAAGCTTAAAGTGTCATTCAAGCCGACTAGTTGCTGCAACCACTCCTGTATAATGGCTCTTGTGTTGAGCTGCTAGTGAGCTGCTTGTATTTCCACCAATAAAGGGTGAATGGGGAAATTGAGAACCCACTCCTTTGAAGAAATTCCACACCTCTCCACAAACACAGCCATGCTGAGATAAAACGGACAACACAGTTGCAGTTTTCTTCAACATGTAAAACTGCCTCAATAAAAAAACAGCAATGAAACATGATGAAAACTCTCTGAACCATTCAGTGCATATGCAGGTCATGCCATTCAGTCTCAAGCGCTAGCTAATCCTGCTGTCCTGATCTATAGCAACGCTGTTTTTGAGGTGAAAACTCATGGTGTGAAGAAAATGTCAGCCCCACACCTTCACCGGCACATGCTCAATGACATTCATGATGCAGCCTGCCAGCCAGGCTGTATCACTACTTCCACTGCTTCGGGATGTCTGTTCTAGGCGTTAGAAATCTCCCGCAGGCAATCTCTCTCCCTCTCTCTCTCTTTCTTTTTCTCTCTCCAGTATGTCTAAACCATCCATATCACCTCCAGCTGTCTGGCCAGTTTTGCTATGGCCTTGTGATGGATTGATTTTTTCCCCAGTGTCTTGACACAGGTTGTAGTTCTCTTACCAACAGAATGCGATTGTCTCGCAATACCACAGGCACCGGTATGGTTGGGTTTATGAGCATAAGCAATATCACCAGCTGAGAAAGTTCAATGCTATGTCATTTGCCACATTCAGCTTTCAATAGACTGTGTCACTTAGTAAAATCCACATCGCTTTGTAACCATCACGCCTGCTGTGAGGATGCTCCCCAGCACAGTACAGCAGCACCACAAAGGCTGCTCAAGCCTCACCTTCTCAAACCAGCATCCACCTCCCACCAGCAAGGAGGCCTCCAGGAGAGCAGGTTAACAATGAAAGAACCCTCCTGCTCCTCACGCACTGCACCTCCAGCCTGCCTGGAAACCGGACCACTGCTCTCCTTGGCCGTGCTACAAAGAGGCTGAAACAGCATCATCCATTCTTATGGCAGGAGGGGGAACCTCTAGGGACACTTGCAAGACGAAGTAGCCACCGCAGGCCTACGGAGGGGATTTATGCCACATTCCTCTGGCACCCCTCTGAGCACCATAAGCAGGGGCAAGCAGCAAGCCAGGGAAGGCAAATAGAGGCTTCAGCCAAAGCTGGTGGCCAGTATAGCCTTTAGGGGCAAGAGGGTATTAGGCATATGGACAAGAAGGACGGAAAAAGAATGAGAGTTGATGGGGTCTTCTTATGTCATATCAACCAACAGAAAAACAAAACTTTGGTTTAACCCAAAGACAAAAGGCTTCATGACAAATCTGTAGTGTAGCTAAGTCTTAAGAAGAGGACACATGTTTGTCCAGCAGAAAGGTTCTCATTTGGTGCTAGGTGGTAAAATCAGTAGTGGTCATTATATGATGTGGCCATTCAAATTCAAGGTTGTGGCATATTTAAGGCTCTCCCAACAGCAGAACATGATTCAGTAGCTTAGTGTCCCACCCCAGGGACCAGAACATGATGGAGATGGAGAGTCTGTTCTAAGACTCACCACCAGCCATGACCTAATACTGAAGGGCTATGGTTTCAACTGACCATTTAAGCAAAGGCTTTTGACTCCAGGTTACTCCAAGAGGATGCTACAAAACAACACTCTTGAAAATGCGCATCAAAAAAGTAAAGGAGTAAAGACGATTATTTCCAGAATGTCACAGGATGTCACAGTGATGTTTGTTAGTATGGAACTGATTTACACAGCTAGAGAAATGTTCCCCCAAACCTGGTCTTGGACGCCCCCACATTTTCTGGTTCCTAACACATCTGATCTGCGCAGTGACAACACCTTTGGGAATTGAAGTAGATGTGTTAAATCAGGGTAGGAGTAAACCTCACCAATAAAAACTCTAACCTGTCCAACCTAACATAACTAACCTGCAAGTCCTTATTTTCATATGATCAAACATACTTGACTGAATGGTACTTACTTATTAGGCTACATATAAGCTCACCAGACAAAAATTTGCCACTTTGTGTTTAAGTTGGTAGTAACTTCAGGCTCCTGCAGATGGTGTTGCATGAAGATGAAGAGACTATAAATACCTGCAGGGTGTGAGTGATGGGATTCATAAATTGAGAAGAGGTGGTACAGTGCACTGAATGTATCATTGGATGTGTGGAAAATGGGTCCAAAGCAGATGTTAATGATTGCCAAAAAGTAGTGATTGCATATGGTTGTGCCAAAGGCTATAGTGTGAAGGAAGCAGCTGAATTTGCAGGTGTATGAAAGTGTACGGTCATACAGGTCAACCAGCAGTGGCAAAAATCCCAGTCTACAGGAAATTCTCCTCAGAATTGTGACAGGAAAGGCATCCACCAAATCTGGCCCAACTGTGCAGTTCTTTGAGTGGCCGAACACTGATATTGCTTACAGTCAGAAAGTTATCCATATCCATGTCAAGGGTTTCCCTGGACTGTTCAGCTTTTTGTATACCTGTCTGGAAAATGTCCTGGAATCCAAGTATCCAAGTCACACTATCTGTTGTTTGGGAAAGGTGCACTGTTGGTGACAGTGGCTAAATCAACATTCATCCATCTATCTATCTATCCACTGCATCCTAAGCACAGCTAACTGTCCACTGAATACCCTGCATAAAAGGACCCATTGGAACCATTCAGATTAAAGCCCTAATGGTTTTTGCTTCCTATAGGAATTGGCTTGATAGTTACCACTAGCGTCCTGTTGGACATCTTTAGATCCCATTAGAAAACCATCAAATGCATCCGTTCCAGCCATATCAAGCCATCAGGAAAAGCCGGAACACATTATAAAACCTGATCCTGGAATGTTATAGGGCTGAGGTAGACACTCAATTGTGTCTTGACATTAATCTACCCATCTACTGCTAAAGAGAGTCTGCTGCCTGAAAACCGAACTGCAGTGGAGTGAAGCCTATAGACAGCCCTTTGTCTATAGCAGGTCATAACTTACTCGCTACTGCCATCTACCGGCCATCTGCGGCTCAACACTACAGCTCCATAGGATCATTCCATAGAACCCACAGCGTTATTGGGCTCCAGCCACCAATAGACCCTCATTAAAACTCCAGCGAACTAAATCCTAACGACTATAGCAGGGGGTGATTCCGTTCCTCTGTGTGTAAGTTGGTCGCTTTGTCGTGTACACCACGCTTATTGGCGCCGTTTCAGTGTTGAGCAAGTGTGGCTCTGGAGGTCTGCTGTGGAGGTTCTCCCCCCTGCTGGTCTGCTGGCTCTCTACTCACCTTGAGAAAAGAAACCTCCACGATTGCATCAAACAATGCAATCCCCTCTCGGCTGGCTCTGAGCGAGAGCAGGGCATTATTTACTAACTCATTTAAACCTGTTTGAGGAAGCGACTGCATATATACAGTGTGTCCATATATATGTGTGTGTGTGTGTGTGTGTGTGTATGTATATATATATATATATATATATATATATATATATATATATATATAT
>CM067495.1:15682206-15697878 GCA_034552555.1 Semaprochilodus insignis
TCTCTATGTATGTACACTGTGTGTTCTCTATGTATGTACAGCGTGGTTTCTCTATGTATGTACAGTGTGTGTTCTCTATGTATGTACAGCGTGGTTTCTCTATGTATGTACACTGTGTGTTCTCTATGTATGTACAGCATGGTTTCTCTATGTATGTACAGTGTGTGTTCTCTATGTATGTTAAGTGTGCGTTCTCTGTAGAGGATGTGATCATTTAAACTGACTTATTTTAACATATTAACAGAACATGTCATGTGGCCAAGGGTCCCCAAACTTTTGCATACCACCGTATATATAGTATAAAAGTGTGTTTGTTCTCTCGTTTTGGTGGGGGTGGTCGGGTGGGGTTAGGGTCTGGAACTGTCTGAAACTGTCTAGAACATCCTCACAGGTCAACTTAGGCCCTGCTGGCCACACTTTGGACGGCACTGATGTAACAGTTCTATATCCTTTAATGTATTTCATAGATCTTTATGTCTAAGTCAAGAACCATTCGGGAACATAGATGTTAAGAGCAACAATAATAACATTTCTGACTTTTGTGCTGTTCCGATACATTTTGTTCCAATCCACTCTCTCTCTCTTGTCCTGCCACTGCTACCCTTTCTCACCCCCCTCCCCGCCTTCAACACGTACAGCTAAAGCTCAAGGTGTTAAGTCCCTGGGACTTCTGGCTGGAGTGCCCTGATATGTCATCCTCCCATCTGCTCCCCACAAACACTCACACCCTCCCATTTGTCACTTTAGCCCTCACACTAATCCGGCTTTTCAGATCAGTCCAAATGGCCCAAATTATGTGTCACCTCGTCCAAATTGCAACTGTCCCTGTGCTACCCCTTAGGTGCCATGTATACCTCTACTTAAGAAGCCGTTAGAGGTTGGTTAGTGAAAAGTTTACGAGAGGCTCTTTGAGATTGAAGTTAAGAGCAGCTTTGGGGGAAGTATTAAGTAGAGATCGAAGGGAATTCCACCTATGTCCTCAAATGTTGGTATAATGAAATGCTTAGGATGTAAACAAAGTCATTCAGAATAGTTTGATGTGAAACGCTCTATTCTAGAGAAACGTACAGAGATAGTATGGTTCACAGTGGTGGTGATAGGAACCAGATGTCTGAGGAGTTTAATGCCTTTGAAGTCTACCACACAGGAAGATATTACATGAATATACATAGTTACAAAACTTTGCCTGATGCCTGACACATTGTTTTACATTGCTTTTGAGAGAAGGCTTTGGTCTAAAACATTTATAACATTTATAAAGTGCATTTGTGGCAGGATGCAACATACCTGGCCTTGTAAGGCAAACATACTACCAGAAGAAAACTAATTCCATATTTATATTTCTATGATTAACATTGCGTATAAAGACTCAGAAGACATGTGTCGTTTCACTGTTTATTTTTTGGATAGTGACTAAAATGACTATATTTGTGTTGTAGACATTGTCACCCCTCGTTCCCATCAAGATCACTGTAAAGAAACCAGAGCTGATAAGTTTCACATCAAACCACTCTGAATAATGCTGTTTACATTTCAAAACGTGAATTATGCAGAAGTTCAGCATAAATGATGAATGTTTTCATGACATCATAGCCATTAAATACAAAAAGGATTATATATGAACTTGTCTTTTGCATGCAGTGTGCTGCAAACTGCAAGAAGTAAGGCTGTTCGACTATGTAGAACATTAGCAAATCCTCAAGGGCTTTTAAAGAATTCTGCTCTTTCAAGAGCATTATAATGGGATTCTTTCTTTTCAGTTCTGTGCTTTTGGTAATACTTGCCTATGCATGCTTGGCATGATTTACCCCACTTGTGTGGACTTTAAGGTTTATAATTCTGTAATAATGTTCACCACAATGTAAAATGTACTCAAATTGGTGCACTTTCATACTAGCAAATGGTCAGGACCCACTGTCAGGTCAAAATCTGTATGCTTCTAATTCCACCCACAATTTTACAATAGTGCATAATTCAGTCCTCAGTCCTAAACAGTCCTTCATAGTGGTTTGGTGTGAAGTGGCTTGTTTTAGAGAAACTTTCAAGCTCATATTTTTATTACACTGGTGGTGATACGAAACCAGCACTTATGATGCCTACAACACAAATATACTGATCTTATTTACTGTCCGACACAAACGGAGAACCTAAATGTGTCTTTGGGTAGTTTTTATATGTAACGTTGATGGTGGTAAAATAGTTGTAGATCTGAATGATATAGTTTTCTTGGGGACTAGTTTGCCTTAGAACATCCTGCCCACCTGCACGCACCTCTCTACAATGAAAAAAGAGATAAAAAAGAACTGGATAACTCAAAACTATTGTAAAATAATGAATCAGGAAACAGGCAGCAGCACATTCACAAACATTACGCAAAACCTTTCTGTTTCACATCAAACTAACTTTGAATGATCTTGTTTGCATCTTAAGTGCTTAATTATGCAGGAATTTGGGGAAAAAAACTGATGTATGTAAAACTGATGTAAAACTGATGTGATTTCTGATGTAGTTCCTGAATAAAAAGCCTTGTGATTTTAAGAAGTTAATGGCAAATTAATGACTGTAAGAATAGTCCCTAGTTCTGATTGATAGTGGATGCCGTTTGTAAGCAATTCTTTTAAAGTGACAGTCATATCTCAATACACAGGCTTTCTGCTGAAATCAGTCGTACAGCCCCATTTAATAGTCTTTTGTTCTGAAAACATCAATCATAAATACACCGTAAGACACTGCTTCTAATTATTTAAATTTACACCCACTGCTGCACACACAGATTATATAATCTACATATAAAAGCACTGAACAAAAGAATGGGATGCTCTGGAGAAGCCACACATCATCTCAAGTGTCAGATAGACGGGCATAACCAGCCACCCCCCCCCCCCCCTCTCCCATGGGAGAAACGGAACATCATTCTCTGGGGTAAAGGAGCTCCACCTAATACCTTTGGGATGCCATGGAATGATCTAGAACTAATCGTCCAACATCCCCTCTAATGTTTTAACACCTAGCGTAAAGCCTTCTAGAAGAGTTGAGGCTGTTACTGCAGCAAAAGTTGGGGACTACCTCTCTATTAATATCCTATCAAATTCAATTGTTATGTAAACTGACTTGGCTGTCTTCATACTGGTGGTGATATGAACCAGGGGTCACAATGTGTACCAAAAATAGCTACTTATTGATGGCAGTATCATCAATAAATTATATAACCTGTCCAAGGTGTTTACTCTCTTTTGCCCCATGAGTCCTGGAATAGACTCTAGCACTAGCTTAGATGATAAAAGACTGAATGAATAAACAACGCTGTAAACAAAAGTTTCTCTTTGGGTACTATTTTGTCTTATAACATATTGCATGTAGCTTATCACACTGAATGCAACAAAACAATGCTCCAGGCATCGGGGAACGTAAAAAAAAAAATGTGTGAAGGAGCTTTTAGAGGCTTTATGTCCTTCAGGACTCTGGCTCCTATCGCCACCACTGTGAACAATCACTGTGAACATTCCACACCAAACCGCTCTAAAGGACTTTGTTAAGGTCTGAACAATTTCATCTTTTGCCAAAAGTCTGAAAAGTTGGTGGAATTACCCTTGGTTGGTTTAATACCCTTAGTATTAAAAAGACTTTGACCAAGACGGTGTCTACAGACCTTTGGACATAAAAAAGTAGCTTGGAAAATAAAAAAGTTGGGTCTTCTCAAAATTCCCAAGAGAGAAGTTCATCAACGCCTTCAAGTTGAGGTAACTCAAATGAACAATTTTATTTTTTTGCCAAAAGGTTGGTGGAACTCTTGTTTAATACCCCTAGTTTCAGAAAGACCTAGATCAAGAAGGTGTCTTCAGACCTTTGGACATAAAAAAGTAGCTTGGAAAATAAAAAAGTTGGGTCTTCTCAAAATTCTCAAGGTTTTTAACTGAACTCGAGAGATATAGTTCACTTATGCCTTCAAGCTGAGGTAACTCAAATGAACAATTAAATTTTTTTTAACCAAAAGTCTGTAAGGTTGGTGGAATTCTTGTTTAGTATGTCTAGTTTCAGAGAGACCTTGATCAAGAAGGTGTCGACAGACTGTTGTTTCTTCTCAGAATTCGCAAGGTTGTTAATTCAGCTTGAAGGAGTTGAATGCTTTCAAGTTTTCAAGTACTCTGAAGTAAGTTGCCTTATGAATTTAAATTGCCTGAACTTTTCTTTTTTTTTTTTTTTACAGTGTTATTGCACATTGCATGCTGAAGCCATGTCTTGTTTTTCACATTTCACAAATGATGTTTCCACTTTCCAGACTACTTTTTCACAGCCTGCGAAAGCACCTCCGTGAATAGCACATCTGATCACACTCACACCTCAACACATGGCTCATCCTGACTGACTGGCGCTAATGCTCTTACAGGCACCAGGCGAGGCCCTAATCGTGCCTGTGATCTGTCTTTAGCGCCCTGCCGTACAGCCAAGCCGAAGAGGCAGGCTGAGGTCACCCGCATGCCAACTTCTTCTCTGTTACTCGGAGCAAAAATGGACAAAACATTGTTTATTAGCGACATTAGCCCACATTAGCCAACATCAGGCTTCTGCAGTAGCTGGAAAGCATTGGACGTTTCTCGGCTGGGCTGAGAATGAAATTGGCAGCTGAAAGCTTTTGGCGTGCTTAACAACAGGATTATCCTCAAACCCGGATGAGTGTCTTAGTGGCACTTCCATTGCCTTAATTATTTGGCATTAAGGACAAACACAAGTCCGCATTAAGTTTGAGAGCTTTGATTGAATTTTCTGCCTGTTTTCAGCCTTAGTGAAGTAGACCCTCGTTTTTATGGCACCTAAGGTTGGATTTAGCACTTCTTTAGCCAAGCAAGAAATGTGGAAGTTAAAAAAAATGAAGCTAATAATAATAATAATAATGAAAGGATAAGTGAGAAAAGATGTCATTAGATGTGGGGCAATCAGATATGCTTTCATACAAGTCTTAAAAGCCACTGATGAGTAATGCTAGCTGGTTAACTTAAAGTAAAATACAAAGGAGTATCCTGGAGTGTATGGGGTTGGTTGGAACATGTCAAGATGGAAAGTATAGGGCTATTGTCATAAACATATATTACTATTACTCCGTTATATCATTTATTGAATTAATTTTTGAAACCATGGGCAGGAGGGTTCCGAGATTACAATTTGGGATCATTGTTTTCAATAGAGTAAACAGAAGAAATGTTGCAGATAAATGTAAGAAATCATTGTATTATAATGATACTGATTAGTTCAAAACTGTGAGGGGACTCACGTTAATATCCAGAATTCTTTGCATTTAAAATCTTGTGCTCAAACTTTAAGCAGTTAACTTCTCAGGAAATTACTATACAGATAAAATCCCAGTATATTTGTGGTCATTTAAGAACTTCCCGGTGTTCCCAGGTTGAAGTATCGAATAAAACATCTTGAAATACCGTCTTATGTGTGGTTTTTAATACAGTGGTACTGGAAAGTTTGTGAACCCTTTACAATAGTCTATATTTCTGTATGATATGAACTTAAACACACTCAGATTTTCACTCAAGTCCTAAAAGTAGATAAAGAGAAGCCAAGAGCAAGGCACGCAATGGTCCACAAGGCTACAAAGGAACCCAAGGTAACTTCCAAGCAACTAAAAGTCTCTTTCACAGTAGGTAATGTTCATGTTCATGATGTCCACCACCAGGAGAACACCGAGCAACGATGGTGTGGGTGGCAGGGCTACAAGGAGAACATTACCGCTCTCCAACAGGAACATTGCTGCCTGTCTGTAGTTTGCTAAAGATCACGTAGACAAGCCAGAAATATTATTTGATGTGAGTGGGGATGGTTGGCACATGTGTCAGTATGCTCAAGTGTATTTCACAAACATATCTAATTTTATATCATACACAGCATTATTAAGCGGTTTAGTAAGCAACACAATTATAATGCTATTTCCAGATCAAACATAATAATTTAATGCAAAATATTTATGTATAAATATAAGTTTGCTACTTTATTTCAAAAGTTTGAACATTAACTTTTATTTTAACAAGGAAACTTTTGATTTGCTAAATAGAAAAACAAAGGTTGCCTACTAAAAGACAGGATATTCTGGAGAAAAGCGGCTAAGCTGAATTTGATTATTATAGTATATTATAGTAAATGTTTGATCACAACCACCACCATTGGCTGCCCAGTCATATAATTTGTCTGCTTTAGTTGGTTTGAATAACATTCAACCCCAAGTGGGGTGAATTCATCCTCTACATGCTCAAATGACGGCTGTGCGTTAGAAGCACTATTACTACATGCATTTGCAATAGTGTCTATAAACCTATAAAGCTTTTGTTTTTGAGAATCGAACCTACTCCCGAGCTCTTTCTGCCATGCAGTGCCTAGTGAAAAATTATGGTAGTATTTATTTCCAGTAACTATTAGTACGGACCATTTAAGTATGAATGCATTTCATGAACAAATTCATTAAATATTTCTTGCCATTATATATATATATTTAAAGGTAAACTTTGAATTAAAACGCTTAAAATGCTTGATTTAAAAATAGTTTCTTTGTGTTTATGTAAACTTGAGGAATGCATGACATCACCATCGGAACAAAACCCCATATCTGCAAAATGAAGAACAAATTGAAAAACAAAGTCTAATGGAAGTTCATGAAGTAATTATTCATTCCAAGTTATTTTGGGCCATTTCTATTGATCAGTTCATCATGAAACTTGGTAATTCAGTACAATTAATTCATTGAAGTGTAAACAGTCATTCGGAGTGGTATGATGTGAAAGGGTTTGCTGTACAGAAGCTTGCGGACAAGGATCTCTTTACAGTGATGGTAATAGGAACCAGGGGTCACCATATACACAACACAAATACAAATAAAGTTTACTCACTGTCCACCAGTGAGCCTACAGGAGCCTTCTGACTGTTTGCATGTCATATTAATGATGCTAACTGGACAGTTTAGGCCAAAAACTATCGTACAACAGATATGCATCCATTTCGTCTGACTGCTTTCTGTGAAGGAGCTGTTAGAGGCAATTAACTACAGACGTCTGGCTCCCATCACCACTACAGTATACACTTCTGACTCAGCAAGTTTCTATAGAACTAAGCCTTTCACACCAAATCGCTCCAAATGACGTTATTTACATCTCAACCATTTAATTAAGTAGACCTTTTTAAAGACTGCTGATTCCTATCACCACCGCTACGGACCTCTCTCTCTCTCTCTCTCTCCACCAAATGCGATTCAGTTTGAGACTTGTTTGGGAACAAAAGGAGAATCTTTCTATGCTGTTTCGGATGCCAGATGCTGAGCGGGTAACAGGTTGTAGGCAGCCTCGCTGAAGCACTTCAGCTCTTCTGAAGTTCAGTGCGCTGCGCGCTGAACAGTGACCCTCAGTCAGTGAGCCCTAATGAAACCCTGTAGCGATGAGAGGCTCAGAGACAATAGCTGCTCAGAGCGGAGGAATGTAAAGGAGGCCTGTCCGCTTGTCCCGGGGCCTGAGCGGCGCGCTGACTGCGGGTCTTTAATTAAGGGGCAGGAAGGCAGAGTGAATGGAGCCGTTTACACTGAATAACCGCATTACTGCCAGCTGCTTTGATCAGGAAGCTCGGTAAACGATCACTGCAATTCATCACAGCCGAGTCTGACAGCACCATTTACTAAAGCTTTACGAGTAATTCTCAATCTACATACGGGTCCTAAACACACGGCTGTAATATCACACATAAACTGATAATATGTAAAGCTGTTAAACGGAATCGCCTGTAAATCCAGGTTTAGATCAGGATTTCTGCAGCTGATGGTGGACTCCCCGGGTTTACTGATGAGGCTATTTCTCTCTATGACTTATACTTCCAAATCCGTCATCAGCAGCTACAGGACAGCCTTTGCAGGTACACTGTCAGTGTCTGCTGTCTTTACCGGTTACCGCCATATATCCTCTCAGGGTCAGATTATTATTATTTAATAGGAATTGAATGTTAATTGTATTAAATAATAAAAATAATACTTATTAACTCTGTAATCATTATTTGACATTAACCTTTATTTATTCAATTAACATGAACAATACACATTGATCAACATCAAAATTCATAATGTAAATATGCCAGATTTAGCGAACTGGCTAATTTTGGAAAATATAATTATTACATCAATATACATTCGGCAAATAAACCATTTCTATAACACAGACAGACAGACAGACAGACAGATAGATAGATAGATAGATTTTTTCCCAAATCACGAATATCCAGGAATCAAAACGGGATATGTGAATAAATTGGATTTGGATTTGGCAACCCGGTGTAATCCTCCCGGAGTAAACCTGGTAGTGTGGTGGATGTTTAATCACACCTTCTGAGAGTCAGCGGAGCCGCACTCCGACCGGTTTGCCCTTAAATCAGAGACTATAAATCCGCCTGATTACGAGGATACGCTGTATCGTGTATGTGTCACTGTTACACCTTTACTTCTACTGATCATGTATAGGACAGTCTGATGAACTGCTCCTTCAGGGCGCGGGGACTCAGTGTGCTCAGCTAACAGGCTTTACCCTCTCCGAGCCTCTAGATGCTGCAGCAGCGGGCTGGGTGTGGGCTGCCTGCCTCAGGAGTCTTGTTGTGGGGCCGCAGTTCAATAATCTGAAGTGTGACGAGCAACAGGGTGTAACATCCTAACACCTTGTGCTTGGCACGTCTGACAGATGGCGGGCTGACACCTGCCTCGCCCCGTGGCTCACAGGGTGACAAGTCTCCGCCGCTAAAACGCAGGAGCTCGTTTGTCACCCCTCCGTTTGTCGACCTCACAATGTGCACGAAACGTGTACTGTCAGCGGGACATTTAGCATGAACAACAACGATGCAGATCTGAACCAGACGGATATGAAGTAGTTCAGATAAAGCCGGGTGGCTTTGTGCCCTGCACGTAGAATCAAATACAGCGAAGATGTTGCTGTGTATGTGGGCTCAGTATGAAGACCTGCTGAATACGGCATGATTATAGTGAAGCTCACCATATATATGAATTAATGTTCAGTGTTCTCAGTTAAAATGTAGCTCTGTATTAAAGAAGTAGAGATGGACTCAGTGATTCATCTACACAGTGTGTAATCTTCCATCAGCCTCTGATACCGAGGTGCTGCTCATGCACTTCAAACGCAGAAGTACTGCCCCACTTTATCTCACTATACAGTCACAGTGATCGAAGAGGGGCGTCAATCCCACTGTAGATGCAGCAGCACGCGGTGGGAAAAACAAATACCAACCTGTTTCAGCGCAGACACAGATAAGCACCAATGTAAATGAAGCTGATAACAATTGTAGTAAAGTTTTGATGGACTGCTGTGATGTGTGTGTCCCACGACTTCATCTGAATCCACCCTACAATCCAAACCTTTTACTTGTTAGTATGTGTGTACATACACACACACACACACACACACACACACACACACACACACACAGTTTAGACACACACAGCTAAATGGATGTTTCTGGTTAAAAAATGTCTCTCCTTTTTGCACATTTTAAAAGTTCTTTAAAAAAAATCTTGAATATTCGTGATGGACAGACCAATAGAATTCTTCCAAAATTGCTCGGAAAAAAGGTTATATCAATCTCCATTCCAAGTAAAGAACACTGTAAAGTTGCCATTTTGGAGGTTTATAAGGTCACTTGATAATGTAAACATATAGTATATATACACACACACTATAGGTAGTACACTATAGGCTTTCTTATCTTGCAACGTGCAAACACCTACCATGTTGTGTGTATATACATATATACATATATGCATATATACACCATGGTAAGTGTTTGCACGTTATATATATATATACTCCGCCGTGTCTTTAATATGTCATAAACTAAACTGCTCTTTAAACTAAACTGACCAAGTCCAATGCGTTTTTGACTGGTAGTATATAAATATAAACGAATATATTCATACATGTGCGGTATACACACACACACACACACACTGTGGCATCTTTAATATTTTAGGGACATCATAAACCACGTGACCCGGCTGAAGTTAAATACAGTCTCCATTTGTGTTGAACAAAATGAGATGGAATTACAACAAACGTAACTGCATTTTGTTCAACATAAGGAGACAATTTGTAAGGGATAAATGTCACACTTTTGTCTGGGCTAAAAAAGGGGGAAAGCCTTTTGGTGAGGCAGAGCAAGGCCATTGGTCGGGGGGACACTAATTTGCATAAGACCAGTGGCTTAAATCCAGCACCGGCCCAGACCTTATACACTTCACAAGAGCGTTGGAGAAAGAGCACTCGATCAGTCCTAGATGGCCTGTCACTAGTTTTTCCATTAGAGTTCTGGTTATTAGCTCAGGCGGAGATGGAGGTCAAAAGGATGCTAGTCAGTCTGAGCTTCGTTTTGGTTATCGGCGTATGGGCGGCGAGCGGAACCACCACTAAGTATTACACCTATGAGGAGGACGCACCAGGCACGTTCATTGGAAATCTGTCCATGGATCTGAACATCGACCCGTCCGAAGACCCGAACACGAGCTTCCGCTTCATGCAGGAGGGCAACTCATCTCTCATTCAGATGCGCAAGAGCGACGGTGTTCTCACGGTAGCGGAGCGCATCGACCGCGAGAGCCTGTGCCAACGCTCCCCGCAGTGCCTCATCGCCGCAGACGTGGTGGTGTTCACCAAGGAAAAGTTCGACCTGATCCACATCGAGATCCACGTGCGAGACATCAACGACCACGCGCCTCTTTTCCCACGTGACGAAACGCAGCTCGAGATCTCCGAGGACGTGGCCGTGGGCGCGCGCTTTCCCTTAGAGGTGGCCAGCGACTTGGACGTGGGCGCCAACTACATCCAAAGTTATCAGCTCCTTCACAACAGTCATTTTGGCATCGAGGTGAGAAGTGGGGAAGATGGTGAGAAGGTCGCTCAGCTTGTGCTGGTGAAGGAGCTGGACAGGGAGCTAGAAGATGCTTACACACTACAGGTCACTGCAAGTGATGGTGGGAGCCCACCAAAGTCTGGATCGGTGACGGTGCACGTCAAAGTTCTGGACTTCAACGACAACAGCCCTCAGTTCGAACACAGCAGTCTTAAAGTGGAGCTCCAGGAGGACGCACCGGTGGGCTTTCTTTTAGTCAAAGTGCAGGCGTTTGACCTTGACCACGGAGTGAACGGGGAGGTGCGCTATGACTTTGCTGAGGGTGTTTCTGAGGAGATCAAGAGCACATTTGACATTGATCCCATCAGCGGGGCACTGACTGTGAAGACCATGGTGGACTTTGAGACACGAAAGTCGTATGAGCTGAACATAGAGGCGCACGATTTGGGAGCAAACTCGGTTCCGTCGACTTGTGTCGTCACCGTGGACGTTGTGGACGTGAACGACAATGCCCCAGAAATCAAGATCAAGCCGATGACATCGACAAGTGAAGAGATGGCTTACATCACTGAAGCGGCGGCGGTGGAGAGCTTTGTGGCCCTCATCAGCAGCACGGACAGAGACTCAGGTGCCAACGGGTACGTACGCCTCAGCCTGCATGGGCACGATCACTTCAGACTTCAGCAGGCATATGGGGAGACTTTCATGATCGTCACAACCACGGCGTTGGACAGAGAGAAGATTTCTGAATATAACCTCACTGTAGTAGCTGAAGACCTGGGTTCCCCACCATTCAAAACATTCATGCAGTACACCATCAGGGTTAATGACGAGAACGATAACCACCCGCAGTTCAGCAAGCCTGTTTATGAGATCTCAGTGATGGAAAACAAAGCGCCAGGGTCATACATCGCTTCCTTAGTAGCTCGCGATCCTGATGAGGGTGCCAACGGCAAAGTCACATATAAGCTTGTTGAAGAGGAGGTTGAAGGAGTCCTGCTCAGTTCTTTTCTCTCAATAGACTCAGCTTCAGGAACTCTCTATGCAACAAGACCTTTAGACTATGAGAATGTGAAGCAGATTGAGGTTGCCATTCAAGCAACAGATGGGGGCTCTCCTCCATTGTCAAGCACAGCTCTGGTCAAGGTCAGGGTAGTAGATGAGAATGACAATGCTCCTTTTATCACCCATCCCATTCTCATCAACGGCTCAGCAGATGTGCTTTTACCTTACAATGCACCAGCTGGTTACATCGCCCTGAAGGTCAAAGCACGTGACATGGACGACGGGGTGAACGCCGAGCTGTCCTACAGCATAACAGAAGACAAACTGATGCTGTTTTCTGTGAACAAAAACTCTGGGGAAGTTGCTCTGAAACACAACCTGATGCAAGAACATGGGGATGTCCTGGAAATCAAAGTGGCAGTGAGCGACCACAGCCGGACGCCTCTATCTTGCACAGCCAGCGTCCGCTTTGTGGTTTCAGATTTGCAGCCCTTGGAGGAGCAAATAGTGGTGATCCTTGAGACAAGTGAAGAAAAGAACGAACTGGTCTGGACTGACGAGGCTTCCCTCATCGTCATTGTGCTTCTAGGAGTTGGGTGTGCCACCTTGCTGGTCGCCATTGTGGCAGTGGCCTTGTCCCGTAGGAACGTCCCTAGAGGTGGTTCCATCAGCAAAATGGAGTGTGGGTCTACAGGATACTTCAAAAAGAGTCAACTGCCATCGCATAGCATCGACTCATCTGACTCACACAGCTTCTCTGGAGGCAGCACCACCGTCACAGAGCAAATTTCCAGCTCCAGGGACGACTCGTCATATTCTTATGAGGAGGAGCACAGCAGAGACTCTGACAATAAGGTAATTAGCACTCAGATGACTATGATCTATAAGGTGTAACTTAATCTATGGTTGGAGAGTGCAAATGTGAACCCAAGTGCTAACTGTCTTTTTCCTTGTGTCTAGGTGTTTCAACCTCTCTTCAATAAAGCCAGTTTTGAGCCAGTTGCCATTTGGCAAGGAGACAGATACACTCTTCAGATGAGGTATGTTGTGCTGAGCTCTTTTCAGTATTTTTTCGACAAGCTCCCTGACGCCAAAGTACCAATCTGCTGCTGTTTGTCCTCTGGCATGGCTATTGTTGGATGTCTCTGCGCTCCTCTGATTTTGCTATTCCATTCACAGTGGGATCAGGTCCACTGACCAAACAAGCGTGAAGGACAGCGGAAAAGGAGACAGTGACTTCAACGACAGTGACTCTGATGCTAGTGGAGAAGCCAACCGAAAAATGACCACCACCAGCTACCAGCGAGCTAGCAGTAAGTTCTGAAGGCCTTTTGCTTGTGTTGTATAGGGTAGGACAAGTATAGGTGTAACAGTTGTTTTGTTCCCACCCAAAAAGTGGAAACCATCTGACTCCTCAAGTAGCAAATTCTTACTCCTTATTAAATGTTATATTCTGATCTGTTAGAAGCCAGTATTCCTTCTTGGAATATGTCAGCTTTCAATATTTTACCCAACAAAGTTAATGCAGTGTCAACTTTTAATTGTGTTTCTGAATCTTCAAGCTACACTTGTTGTTCTGCACACTGCAGTAATTGGTCTAGGTTTATTCTATTTCTGCTTCATTTGTTATTTCTTAATTAACAGATGAATAACTGAGATCTTTCTACACCGAGAACATGAAAAAACTCCCCCAAACTACACTTTTGCTGGCATGTCCATAGTGGAAATGTGCATATAGGTTGCTTTGGATGAGAGCATCTGCCAAAAGCCATAACTGTAGAAGTTAATGTAGTTGAAACCTCATGCTCAAAGAGGGTGATATCACACGCGTACAGTCTGAATATGTCACCTGAAGCTTGTTATTACATAGAATATCCTTAATATTTAACAGCTAGACAGATGTAACACTTAAACCCAACTTCTAAGATCCATATTGTCATAGAGTAAAATGGAAACCTCATCTAATGTAGCCTGGCTTTTATATAATATTATGTTCCAAAATGTGCCTTTTGGTAATAACTAACGTCTTTCTTTTAATATCAGGTTCGTTCCACCCTGGACCAGTGGAAGGACCATACAGAACCAGAGAGATCCCCACACACGCTAGCAGCGCTCATGTTGGGAACGGTGGGTACACTATAGCCTATCGGACACCGGCCTACGGACACCACCAAGCTGCCTCCCACCAAGTACCTTCCTGGAGGGACTACAGCTACAACACAGTCCTTCCGCGAGCCTCTGAACAACCACCAGGATCAATGTGTCAAAGAATGGGGGCACTTCCTTCCCCATTATATTATTACCAGCATAATGTGCATGCTCAGGTCAACAGGCAAGTCACGTCTACCACAGAACTGATGACAGACATGAGCGCCACACCTGTAACGTCCTTTTGAAAACTGTGTCAATTACAGACCTGAGCTCAGCTGTGAACTTTACCGCAGTCATTTTGAGGCTATGAGATCATCCTGCGATTCAGGCTAAACCACTTTGGACTTGAATGAAGTATTTGAAGGCTGGTTATTGTTCTGGTCTATATTCCTGTAAGACAGAGGAGTAATAGTTCACTGTGCTTTTCAATGGGTTGATGTAATATCTTTTTTTAGTCACTGTATATAACTGCTCTGTAAATACATGTAAATATTGTTTTATATTTATTGATATTTTATGGATGTTTTCCATAAACTATAACTGTGAATAAATGAATTAAATTAAACAATTCTGCTGTGGTGTTTGAATTGATACAGTATATCATTTCCATACACTTGACTGAAACGTGCACAACATTTCCACATTAATAAATTATATCAACATAACATCAGCACTCGTTTTTGCCAGGAATAAATACTGAAATCCAAAATTGTGCTGATAGATATATCAGGGTCATTCCAAAAATGCACTTTGTGAGTTTGGACCAATGGTGGTAGGCTTGGGCTGGAGTTCTGGGCAGATTCTGCCTATAGCTGGTGGATGTAACCTTGTGACTGTCCAAGTGCAGGTATCCCCTTGTCTGTAGCCATATCATGTACAAACAGCATATCATATCCAAACATCAATTCAACTGACTAAAAAGCTTCAAACATGCTTAATGTATTGTGCTATGGACACTGCAATGTTTAACTGATGCCATAGAATAGAAACTCCTGAGAAACTCTGACTTTCCAACTGGGAATTATGAGTTGGAGGGCCCTTCAAATAGACCCAAACTTTCCAGTGCCAAAGTGGTCACTGGTAACAAAGCACCTTTGTCAGAGAAATAAAAACATTTCTTGACAAACTGCATTACATAACATTTTTTATTCTTTTCAAATAGGTTTACATCCAAAATTGCTACAAACGGATACTCATTTTTAAATAAATTCTTCATATCTTTTCATGTTTTTATGAGAAAATTACACCCACTTTTTAACTTAGTAAGAAAAAGTCTTCACTCTGGATAACTGTGCACACATAAGCACATAACCCTTAAAATCTGGCACTACACGTACATTTTAAGGATCAGGTAAATATATCCAAAATATATGTACACAAAAATATTGTATGCATACACAATACATATGGCTCACATGTGTGTTACGTCATTGAATACCACCCAGCAGTTTTAATTGTTACTATATATGGTGTGTTTGCTTTTAAATATTATTTTTAAAATTAAAATTTTAATTTCATTTATCTCACATTTTAATCATTTTGCATAGCTGACAATGTGCATGGTTACAGAGTGTATATAATATGAATATATATATATATATATATATATATATATATATATATATATATATA
>CM067495.1:15698255-15823578 GCA_034552555.1 Semaprochilodus insignis
TATATATATATATATATATATATATATATATATATATATATAACCCTACACTAAAATGTGCTTCCAGGGCGAGGGTTGAGAAACACTGTGCTAATACACTGCTCAAAAAAATTTAAGGAACACTTTGAAAACACATCAGATCTCAATGGGAAAAAAATCATGCAGAATATCTTTCCTCACAGGCCAGCCTCATGAAACCTGTTTCTGATTGTTTGGTCAGACACATTCACAGCAGTGGCCTGCTGGAGTTCATTTTGTAGGGCTCTGGGAATGCTCATCCTGTTCCTCCTTGCACAAAGGAGCAGATACCGGTCCTGCAGAGGGGTTAAGGACCTTCTGTGGCCTTGTCCAGCTCTCCTAGAGTAACTGCCTGTCTCCTGGAGTCTCCACCATACTCTTAAGACTGTGCTGGGAGACACAGCAAACATTCTGGCAATGGCACGTATTGATGTGCCATCCTTCAGGGGTTGGACTACCTGTGCAACTCTGTGGGGTCCACGTACTGCACCATGGTACCTGGTTCCATTCCTGCTGTTAATTTCATTAACACCAAAGCAGCTGAAACTGATTAATAACCCCACTACTTAACTGATCAGATCAACATCCCAGAAGTTGAACTGAGTTGATGCTATACTCCGATTAAAAAGTGTTCCTGTAAATTTTTTGAGCAGTGTATATATATATATATATATATTTTTTTTTTTTTTTTTTTTTAAGGAAAGGAAAATTGGCTAGGATAGTCATTTTCCAGCTTGGAATTGACTTCGTGTGCTTACTTTTTTCTTTAGGAGGTTATTTAGCACAAACTCCGTTGCTTCCAAAGGCCAAATGCCTAAAGTCAGCCTGCTTTTAGCGAAAGCACAGCCTCGCCTTACAAAGGAACGCGATGCTGCCTACATTTCCCATCATTCATTTCACTATAGCACTATAGTTACGTATGCGGAAGCAGTTCCCGTGTAAACGAAACACTCCCACTACTCGTACCAAAACGGGGGATTTCGGTGCTGTTTCAAGAGGAAAGCCAGCCTGGAGATTTTCATAAACTTTTCCCCAGCGTTAGAGAGAGCTGGTCTTTCTCAGAAAGATTTTATCCATCGGAAATGGTTCACGAAGAGTTGTTTGCACGTCTTAACGAAGTCGGGTACAAGAACTGGCTGAAAGCAGGTTACTGTCTACTGAAAGTGAAGGACGGACTATGTGGATTTGCGGACAGTGAAATGAGCTCTTTTCACAAGACTGTGGTCAGAAACAACACGGTTTTAAGGAGAGAGCAGACGTGCAGAAGTAACTGCAGACCAAGGGGAACTCAGGTAGCGGATTTCCACACGAAGCTGAAGTCAGTTCGAATTCTCCCGTTCTACCTTAAATGGTGCAGCAGTGAGGCACGAGAAGGTAGCTGCTGCAGCATTTAAGGTGTAACAGGATAATTCGAATAGGATAAGTTGCATTCACGTAGTCAGCTGTATGCTCTTACTTCTACACTCTTCATTCAAACAAAGTGTTCTTCAAGGGTTCTTCACTAAAGGGAAGGGTTCTAATTAGAACAGTTTTATGTTTAAATGATTTTTGATGGAGATTGTGTGGTGTAGTTCTACACCCATCTGCCACTTCTTTAGGTACACCTCATTGTATCTACACTCATTGTCCATTTTATCAGTCAGATAATACCTGCTCTGTGGGGGTCCTGTGGGGGTCCTGACCATTGAGGAACAGGGTGAAAGGGGGACTAAGAAAGTATGCAGAGAAACAGATGGGCGCCTGTAAACAGTCTCTACAAAGTGCAGCTATATTCTAAGCAGAGCTGATAAAATGGACCATGAGCTGTACTTAACAAACTGGCTGGTGGGTATATACAGAACCTTTTCAAAAAGGGTTCTGCTGTTATGATGTCAAGGTTTACAATAGAAGAACACTTTTGGTGCTATGTAGAACTCTTTTCAAAGAGGTTCTATACTGTATATCAGTCTGAAGAAACTTCATTGTTACGATGTCAAGCTTGTAGCAATAGAAGTACTGGTGCTCTGTAGAACCACACTTGGTGGTGGTTCTTCAAGGGTTCTTTAGTAGAACCTTCTGTTAGAACATCTTTCTTTACTAAAGAAAATGGTTCTTTATAGAACCATGAACACACAAAATGTAGCACCACGAAGCACCAAAAAGGCTATTCTGGTTTTACAAGCTTGACATCATAACAATAGAGGAACCCTTCTCAGAAAGGTTCTACATAGAACATTATAAAGCACCTTTTCCATCATGTTCTTTACTAACCTTTTTTTTTTTTTTTTTAAGTGTGTATAATACGACATCTGTTTTGCTCTGTGGTTGGCCACATTTTTGAGATTTTATTTCAGAGAAAATGGCACCTATCCAACATCAGTTCCTATACTGATAGATGCTCAAACAGCTCAAAAAGTTATTCATAACTCAAGTTTAATTTTGTACTTTTTCTGAAATTGATTTTGTCATCAATTTACTGATGTGGCAGTGTTTTATTTGCGTATGGGTTTAGGCTACTGCACTCACCTCTTGTAACTGTTCACTCATAGCACTTTGCCTTCTCTTTCAGTTTCACTCAGCTTGTCCTGTCTGTAATGAGTGGCAGAGGGAAATACTGAAGCACCACACAAAGCCTTCCAGCGTGATTAACTGGGGAAATTGCAGACCTTGGCTGTGGCCCACTGAACACTGGGAACTGGCAAAGGTAGGCCACATAGTCTTAAGTAAAATGATGCGTGAAGCCGCAGGAGACGGGAACTGTGTCTGGCAACACTGAACAACGCTGTCTGATTATTACCGTTAACTTCTCTTGTGGTTGCGAATTTGAAAGTGCTTAAAACATGCAATTACATTTCATAGGCTTTCATGCCACGAGGACTGGCAGATATAAACAGAGCAGAGCAATGTGATGCCGCAGCACTGCTTAATCTTCTCCACTTCTGTGACCATTTCAGCTTCATCAACCAGGGCCTTGTTACAGAGGTGAGAAAGTCACAACTTTTTATATACAATATTAATAATGCTGAGTTTTGATTTGTATTATCATATTTAAGGGCAAGTAAGTGCTGTAAAAGATTTAGATCTGTTTTTGAGCCTGTTTGCTCGGATAGGTTGCACTATAGCCGACCAGCCCTTTTTATGCGCTCTAGCCCTAGGGTAGCATTGAACTGAATTGTTTTATGACTGACAGAAGGGGAAAAAACTGGAACAAAAGGTTTAAATGACGTCTTTTACCTCAGTATTGACCACTGAAATGTCCCCTCCTTCACCTCACATGGCTTTGTGAATTTTCTCCAAAAATAGTGTGACCATGACTAGCCATGACTCTTTCAAATTCAGAAAGCATATTCAGTCAGGAAAGCTTTTAACTGTGCAGGTGCTGCTTTTTCTGTCCTTCAGTCGCAGCTACATTCATATTGCTCTCAAAATCAAAATTAAAATCAAAAGTCCTTTCATCTTTTTAATGGTTGAAATATATAAAAGTTGATTTATGGTAAAACTGTGATTTATATGTCTACTTTTGAATAAAACCAGCAAAAAGACATTGTTTTACATTATCAACGCTTATTCGGAAACTGAGGCTTGTGAAGCTTTCTAAACAGGTTGGGACTGCAGCAATTCAGATTACTGATTATGGTGAAATGTTCGACATCAGCAGGTCGTGGTTAAGTATAAAAGGAGCATCCAAGAAAGGCCTAGTCCTGTATAAGCAAGGATGGGTTAAGGTTCAGCACTTTGCCAAAAGTGTGTTAGTGAATTATCCAACTGTTTAAGAATGATGATTAACGAGCAACTCCAAGGATTTTAACCCATTTCGCTCACTACAGTGTGTAATATCACCAAAAATAAAAATCAGGGAATCTGGAAAATTCTGTGTGTAAAGGGCAAACCTGAAAACCAACAATGATTGCCCCTGCCTCAATCCCTCAGGAACCTTAAAAACAAGCAAGCAAGATATCACTACATGAGCTCATGAATACTTTGACAAACCTTTGTCAATGCACACTTTATCATTGCATCCACAAATGCAACTTAAGACTGTACTATTCACAGTGGAAGTCAAATGTCAACATTGTATGGAAACACTGCCAGCTTCTCTGGGCTCAAGCCCATCTGAAATAGACTGCATTACATAGAATGGTATTTTGTGTTGTTCTGACCAAAGAATACTAACAAAATGTGAAGAAATACACCACAAACAAACAAATAAATAAATACACCTTTAGTAATTTTTCTTAGAGAATTCTTTAAGCATCTTACAGTCTGCTGTTGGGTTGAATTTGCTTTAGTGGCCTGGCCCTGACAAATTGGCAGTGTTTTTAAATCATCTCCATTTGTAGCAGATCTTGACAGCGGAATTATTGATTTCCAGTATTTTGGATACCCTCTTAAACCCCTTCACGTACATCTACAACCTTCTTTCTGAAGGCCCAAGAAATCTCTCTTGATCTAGGCATGATGATACCACACACACACACACACTCAAATAACAGAGCAGAGCAAACATCTGGGATTTACATACGTTCCTCCAAGAGAATATTGACTGGTGTTTTAATCTTTAGCATCTGATTTCATTTTGACATGTTTGAAGTAGTACTACTTACTTTTCCCCACATAAGAAAACTGCATTACTGTTTATTTCAATTATAAGGATGACAAAAAAAAGTAAATTCATCACCTTCATCTATCAGCACTGTTTAAATGAAGACTTCAAATGGGAAAAAGTCTAAAGTCTTCATGCGGTGTGCTTCTTCACATGACTGTAGACGATGGCACCATTCACAGTGAACACATGCTGAGCACATATTCTGCCTTCTAGGTATATATTTCTGTTAGTCTGTGTGGGAAACGCTGTAGATCTTATCCATCTCTCTCATAGGTGATTCGCTGTAGGAATGAGCTTATGCACTCATGTGAGATGCAGGTCTCAGATCAGTGGATGGCCCGCTTTCAGAAGAGCTTACAGCAGCTACTAATACAACTACGGCATGTGCCTGAGGTGGCTGCAGCAGGTCAGCAGATTCAAGAGGTATAAGACTATAATTGAACAAAGACTATAACCAAAAGAAATGTATAAATATATAAACACACACACACACACAAAAATTACCCAGTGTCACTGATTTTCAAGTGTCTTATTAATTGAAATGCTATTTTCCTACCTTTCTTAACCTGGTATGTTGACAGATGCTGTCAGTTGATCTATCAGTGCATGTCCCTGGGGTAGACAGTGTGGATGGACATGAAATTAAAGGAGTAGGAATAGAGTCCATCAGCCAATGGGAGACAGAACTGCTCAGGGAAAGTCTAAAGGACTTGTTAGACAGTGATGAAGATGGAGGAAGACCCATGCCAGTGGTAAGTTTTATGTACAGCAGGCACCAATGTTGAGCTGATATTTCCAAAATACATATTAATTCCAGTGTTCGTCATATTAACAAGTATTGCACAGAACACATGCTAGAAACGTATTGCAATACTATGCCTTCAAAAATAGTGCAATACCACATATCATTAATACCAGTAAAACATCAGTGTTTTATATAAGCGCCATATTTTCTTAGTTGCATCAGTGTGCCATAGGGGGGCAGTGTGTGTTCACATGAGCAAAATGCTCCGCTTCCACTCCCTGCAGGCAAGCTCAGCATGTTGGATAAAATGAGAGGCAGCTAATTCAAGTGCTCTTGTGAACTACAGTATTGTAAGAAATTGTTAAAAAAACAAATAAAAATACAAAAAAAAAAAAAAAAATAGTAAACACAAAGTATTGTGAAACAAGCAGAACTACCATGGCTGAGTAGCTCAAGTTTTTGTACACCTCTGACAGTCAGGAGACAAGCCCACTGTCACAATAAGCTCTGCATGCAAAACATGATTAAAACCTAGGCAGACCAAACGGCTCACTGACAGTCATGCTGACATGTACAAAGTATTCAAAGAGCAGGCAGTTTACAAATTATGATAAGAAAATGACTCATGTCCTCAAGCATTAAACGAGTCTGATACATTTTGGTATTTTTTTTCCACCATCTGAGTTTGATGAAGCAGTTAAGGGCAATGATGTCTTTAACTGCCTTGATCTCTTTAACTATGTTCACACAGATAACGTTAACTTTACCATAACTTTCAGTTTACCAGTGGGCAGACCACCATATAAATGATCATGTACTGGTAATCATAGCAAGTTAATTTGTCAGTAATTATTTCTAATACTAGGACACACTAAGTAGAGCTTAAAATGCTATGGACATGTACCAGGTCTTAAACTGTTTAATCAGTGAGATCTGGGTGTGAATATACTATTGAAAAGTTAACTATTCAATAAATCACAAACTGAAGGATATCCGGGACTTTGGATTACTCACAATAATTGAATTACACAATTATATAACATGTTTAAAAGAAAAGAATTTAAAAAAAAAAAAAAAGAACCATTTGGTACCAACATTAACTGCAGGTGTGGTCTTTCATTGACCATTTTTGTATATTTTTTTTTGTAAAACATGGTTTTATTTTTAAATAAAGATATTCTGTTACTTTTCCTGGTGTTCAAGGCTTTTGCTGTGGTATTGTTTCCAAATTGGGATTAACACGTTTACAGATAGAACACTATTCAGACTGTAACAGAGAGGTTATTTACCAGTAACGGCTACCTTTCTGGTCTCATTTTCCACAGGATCTAAAGAAAGTGCAGACCTTCCATAGATTTTTGAGTGGCCATAAGGACCTGGAGGAGCAGTTCAAGACAGAACTTAACAGCATGCAGATGTTGGAGGAGGAACTGCAGAGAAGCCCAAATGGGAAAGATGAACATTCCCCACACTGTTCTGCCTAGCACAATCTGCTAATCTTCTCTGAAAAGAAAGTTGAACATTCATGATAACGTTAAGTTGGTCCAAGCCTGTTTTTGGCCATTTGTATATTGAGTCAAGAATTTTTCCTTTTGTCTTTAGATGGTGTCTTCACCCCAAAGTCTATTCCCCATTGAATCATGTCATGAAATTTCACTTGTTCCTTCTACACTGGACAACCATGTGTCATCACAGGAAAGCTCAATTCTGTGAAATCTAGCTTAATCCATGTACACAAAACATGCACACCAATGACTATGTAATAAAAGCAATACATTGTTTTGTCCATTAAGAGAAAACTTGAACTGAGCTGTTCTGTAGAAATATGGAGGATGTTGAAAACATTTAAAAGTCAGAAGCTAGTATTCTGGTTTTAAAACAGAACTGTATGCCATATAGGTAGCCAACACCTCATTTCCACTTCTAGACAAGTGTAAAATACCCAATACTGCAGCTTCACCTTACTTCCATCATTCATTTAATCTTTATATAGAAGTTAGAGCTATGGAACTGTCCAACTCCTTTTAAGTGAGGTTTGAACAGATGCAAGCCATTGCTCTTCACCCAGATGCATTTTGAATTGCTTCAATTAAATTATGAGATTAAGATCAACTACATTGCTTGGTTACCACATAAGCAAGAAGTGGCAAGACCGTTCAGTTTGCAAAAGCATTTTATTGACTTGAGCACTGCATTATCCATCATGAATCATTGGTTTCAGAAGGATTTTAGTCCAGTTTCTTGGCCGCTTTCTGCTTCAGTTTCTTTTGAAGGAGGAGGAGATCAACATAGACCACATGCCCCAGAACAGAGGAGGCACAAAGGAGTCCACCATGCAGTGCTCCAGAATAACCAGCAACGAACACATCCTGACCTGAAATGTTACAACTTGCATTAAGCAATAAACAGGTTTACACAGTTTGGCCATTCTGGTATACAGTAAATACTGCACTTACCTGAAAGATAGAGATTCTTAATGGGTGTTGAGCACCTGATTTTGGCCATGTTCAAAGGTTGATATCGCTCCAGGTTGTGCTCAGCTGACATCATGGATCCCTCTGGTGCTCCCAGCCCATGCATATTGATTGGACCAACTGCATGTAGCACTGCCAACTAAAATGGTTCTAGTCAAGCTAGATGTCCCGTTTCACACCACACCATTTAGTTAACCACAGCGCAATGACCATTTAAGCTTGCATAAAATAAAGTTCACATGAAAAAAAGTTAGCTGCAGTCATCAACTGGATTTAGGGGCAAAGAAGAGAGCACAAGCCATTCATTTTCAGATGAGTGATGCATTCGTAGCCCTCAACCATCATGAACAGCATCTAAAAAAGTTCCTACTGCAATTAGCTAAAGCTTTTTGACTGGCATCATTCCAATTAGTAAACATTCAGTTATACTTTACCATAACTTAATTGTCTGAAGTGCATTTTTACTTGATTTAACACGAGCAAACTGGCTTTCTGCAAATTAAGACAGACACTGTACAATCCTACCTTTTCCTTCAGCTTGGGAAAGTGACTACAGGCCCAGTCAAAAAGATGGTTGGCAAATCTCATCTTGTAATTCTCATAGTCAGCTAGGGTCTCTGCAGATAGGTTCTTCCATTGTTCAAACCACTCATATCTCACAATGGTATGAATCACCATAGATGACTTGCCTGGAAGGTTAAGGATATTAATAGAATTCCCGACATGCACCTTTGTGTGACCAGTGTGCATCCTACCTGGAAAGCGGTCCTTTGAGCTTGGGTCTTTAGCAGAGGGGAAGGAGATGTACAACATGGGAACATTCTCAGGAGCCCTCTCTTTGGTCAAACTGAAGTACTCTGCCAACCTTAAACAGAGGCAAGATTAAGCAGTTTCCTTCCATTCAAGACACCTTTAAAAGCTCAGATCCTTACATGCCATCCAGATCGTTACTCCTGAAGAGCCACATGTTTGTTGATGTAACACCCAGCTCTTCTTGGGTAGCATTAAAGCCTGCGAACACTTGGAAGGATGCTTTGCCAATTTTTAAAGGACTCAAGTAATCCTTCACCTCTGAAAAGAGGAAGGAAAGGAGTTCAGACACCATCAAATGAAAAAGCACAAAGAATTAAAGTTAAAGCATCAGACCTGGCTTGACTTGAATCTCAATGGGCAGCAGCTTCTGAAAGGTGGTGAATACACTAGTACTTGAAATAACTACAGAAGCTTCAATGTTGATCTGCTCACTAGCCTTCTTCACAGTCACACCTAAGAGGAAAGGCATAAGGGAAATCAAACTGAAAGACCATTAGTAACAGGGCTACTTTGAGAGGCATTACCCACCATATGCAGCACCCCTGTTATTAACCAAAATCTGAGAGACTGGGGCTTTGACCAGAACCTTTCCTCCATGCTTTTCAATGACCTGAATGATGTGGTAAGGGATTTCACTTGCACCCCCTTTAGGATAGTATGCACCACGCTTGTAGTGATGAAACAGCAGTGCATTTAGCATGCAGCTAGCATTCTTGGGAGGAACACCTAGATGTTTTGTGGCAGGAGAGAAAGAACTCGTCAACAAGTGTCCACTTGTAAACCTCAAGTCATATTAAGCTATAAGCAAGACATAGTATGACCAGCAGAGATGCCTCACCATGCAAGTAGTGTGTAAAAACCATCCAGAGATCCTTGTTGGTGGTAAGAGAACCAATCACATCTGCAGTGCTGGTGCGTGAGTACTTAAAGATTGGGGAGATCAAGTCAGCAATGCCGCTCCACAGAATGAATTGAGCAAACCAGAGTGGGATCAGCTTTAGGTCACACAAAAGATGAATCTTTTTGGAGCAGATCTTGAGGGGGGAAAAGATTTTAAAAATAAATAAAAAAAAAAAAATGTGAAAATACCCCTAGTAGTTGGGAGGGGTCCCCATGTTAGCCCCATGTAATTTGGATTTGAGCATATTATGCTAATAGACAGCATAAGGTCAATGCTCATTTTTTTTTAGGGACACATACCTTCATGATTTTGAAGAACTCCTCAATTGCCCGAGTGTCACTAGGGAACTGCTTCTTAAGGTGAGCCTCCATCTGGCGCTTACCTGTGTAGACTGTGTATTCCTTGCATCCATCACCCCTTCCAATAACTACAGTGTCCGAGTGAGGGTCTAGCTCAGCAAACTGCAGCTGACCGTCAGTGATTTGATCCAATGCAATTTTCAGGAGACTATTCTCATGGAGCTGACCCAGGTGGTGGAAAGCTTTGGAAGAAACATTCAACACATTAGGTATTAAACCATTTAAACTAACTAAAAATCTGAAGAAAAAAATAAAATAACTAAATAAATAAAATGTTGCAACCTTCTGGTGAAGGAGCCCCCTCTTACCAGTGTCAAACTGGAAGCCTTTTTCATTGAAAGACTGGCACAGGCCTCCAGCCTTTTCATGCTGTTCAAGAACAAGAACCTTCTTCCCAAGTTTGGCCAGCACTGCTGCAACAGTCAGTCCACCAACACCACTACCAATCACAACTGCATCCAGGCCAGAAGAGACTTTGTCCTTGCTGAACTCTGGGCACACAAAATTTGGACATTCTAGCTATTAAGTCAACATGAGTGAGGACATTAAGATAGCGATATCAATACTTCAGATCCTGACGGTTCCTTAAAATTGTTTACAGTCAGGATTTAGCTCAAGCAATCAGAATCTTTGTCTTCAATGCTCAATGAATGTGACAAACTAGTGCGTGTTCCTCTCAAGCATTGGCTGAAAGTTCTACAATGGAGGATCATATGGGGTTTTTACCTCACTACACAGTTCGGTTAATTTAAAGGCTTTTAGATATCCAAGACTGCAACACTGAAGTCCACTGTAGACCTAAGACCATGCCTTTTTAAATGCTTTAGATGATTATAGAGTCCTGATATCAGGATATTAGCTTCAAATCAATGCATTCACCCATACCTAAGGGTAAACATTCCCTTCAAACCATACAAGTTCACCTGAGCACTAATCTGAGGAAAAACTGTAGCTGCATGACTTGTCACTTAAAAAGAAGCAGGTTCATGTGGTCACATGGCCCAATTAACAAAGAAATAACTTGCAATTTAACCAACCAAACCATCAAACTCAGACACCAAATTAACTAGCTGGGTACCACAGGATATAACTGACTAGCTGAAGGTCCAGTTTGTCAGCCACCTAGAACATCAGAGCCAGCCACTATCAAAAGCTGGTCTTAACTGGACCAGACTGCAATGTGCTACTGCTAAAGGGGAGCACTGCTAATTTAACAGTGCCCCATAATTCCAGTTAAGACAGTAAAGTCACATCAAGTTTCAGTGCAAAATGCCTCATTGTCAAGAAACATAGTCAAACATACTTACAGTGGTGGTGATGGGAACCAGCCATCCAAAGAACTTAATGCTTTTAAAAGCAGTTATTATTACATTGACTGCTTACATATACACTACCTGATATCTAATACATCATTTTACAGTAACTATTAAAGTATAAAAGGCATTTTACTCAGTTTACTTAAAGCAACTTAGGGTGGCAGGACCTCAATAAGCTGGAGGGCAAGTAGTCCCCAAAGAGAACACTACATAAAACACAGAAGGGACGTGTAGGTGCACTGGATAGTTACTGAAACAGCTATAGTTGTGTTGTTGACACAAAGGTTACATCATTACTGTAAAAAGTCAGCAAGTGTCTCTACAGTGAACCAGTTCATATCAAGCCCCCCCCCCCCGAATTACTGTTTACACCTCAAGCATCCAGATATACATGTAACAGTGAGGTTCCGCTCCACCAACAAGCTCTGTAGCATCCTTGCCAACACCAAGCTTAGCCACTGAACATAAACAAGGTTAGAGCGTTAAGGTTATTTCACTGAACTCCGTTTACCTTGGGCTAACACTCTGTCTCTTGCCTTCTGGTCGAACTCCCGCTGGGCTGGGGGACTGAATGACCCATCACACAGGCGACTTTTCTTACCGACAAGATACCAGTAAGTCCCGCGGGCCCAGTCCACAAACCACTCCAGAATCAGCAGCAGCCACCTCATCGTGTCTCTGCCGCCGCGCGCGCTTCCCTTAGAGTAACTAAACCTCTCTGCAGACGCCACCCCGCAGAAGGACGACCAGCAACATCCGGGCATCTTTTATTCACGCGGCAAGTCTACTGAATCACCTGCCCGTGCTTAATTAGCCAAATGACGCTCCTCAGCCCCAAACCCCCATACCCCAGCCAATAAACTCACAGAACAGGGTGTGATATGACCCTGACGTAACACTTCACCCCAAACTTTACATGAAAATATGAATATCTAAAGGATACACAATATCCCGGCCTTGTTTTGGTTTTAGCCTCACCCCACAGTCTTTTGTTGCTATCTCACGGTTACTGTGGCACTCTTCTCACACTCGTTACAATACAGAACACATGGTGTAGATAGTGTAGCCTGTAGTTGGAGTGTTCACAGGGTCTCAGTTTATTTTCACAGCCCCCAATACATTATCTGCACGGGTGGGTGGAGCAACCTACATCAATACTCAAGTGAAAGTATTGCTACTTGAGTAAAATACCAACACTAGTAAAGGTGCCTTCATTTAAAAGCAAACTGAGTAAAATGACAAAAGTATCAGGTCAAAGAAAACTACTTCAGTACTGGGTAGCATGTAGAACTGCAGTGGAATCCAGCATCTATCAGCACAGGAGCTGAAGTTTAAAAAAGAAATCTGTTTTCTTGTGCTTTTCGTCTAAAATAAAATGCTAAAAGTCCAAAATATGACCAATCACAAAACAGTACATATCCTAGCTGACCAAAGAAAAACAAGTATCTCCGTAATGGCAGCTTTACAGGAGAAGGCAACATGCTTTAACTTTAATGTAAGTCAATGGAACCAGACTTTATTCCAACTGATTTTGAGCCATTTCTGTTGGCTCATACCTTTGTAATACCTTCGTGTGCTGTATATAGTGGACCGTAGAGTTCACTCCTAAATGCATACAGACTACTGTGTTCACTTTGAAAGGCAGTTAAAGTCATTCTGTAAGTTAAAAGTCCATCTGAGACCCGACATCTGTCCCAACAACTGAATATACACTTTCTCAGGCTGTAATCTTTCTTCACTGTACAAAAGGTTTGTTGCTTTAGGTTCAGAATAAAATATATATACTTTTTCTAGCCGGCACTGTGGATGTTTACTCAGTGTGCTCAATAAAAGACATTACATTAGAAGCAGAACTGTTTGTGTGTTATTAGTTTGGTTAGATTGCGTTTGTCTGCAGTTGTGACTTAGGTAACAACCAGACCACATTTTACTAGTACTCAATGCAGACATCCAGGTGTTTACAAACGGGGTCACTTATTTTTTTATGCAACTGTATTCGGGTGATAATTCTTGTGGGGACATTGCCATCAGGATAGAAATGTTTCACAATAAGATAAAGATACTGAATCAGAGGAACTGTACTGATTTGCATTGACCTTTCCCCCCAAAAGGAGAAGTGGCCACACATGTGCTCACAACATGTGGAGAATATGATGAACATTAACTCATTCACGTAGTGAAACTTTAGACCTTTAAACCTGTAGACCAGAGTTATTGCATTATTGAAATCAGAAATGTGTGTATGTCTTTGGAACATACTGCAATTCTGTTATAATATTCAATGATAAATTTATCTAGTTTTAACAACCTGAGAAATAGCCGCTAGACATTGCTTATATTTCATACTAATGCACGAGTGTCACCGATACTGAACATGTGCTTTTGACCACAGTCTGTGACCACAGTTATGAATGTCTTTCTCATCACTTAATCACTTCTCTTATTGAAAGACTAGCCACTGGACCGGTCTTTGTTACTGAAGCTCCTTCCTCCTATCTGTGCCCCAGTACTGAACGCGTTTTCACTCAGACTCACATGTGGATTTGATCTTAGAATTTCATCTCAGGGACGCTGTCTATATAATTCAGGGCTATAATCAAGACTACAACTGTCAAGTCCAAGACAATGATTAGTTGAGACCAAGTCATGAGTTTTTTGAAGTTATAGGAAACTATACACCAACAGATTCACTTCGGACATGCAGCACGCCGTAGAAGAGCCACTTTTGGTTCCCTAATGAATCTTTTGATGAATGGTTCTGAAGAGAATTAGATGGGTAAGTTTGAAGAACCTTTTTAAAATCCACAGAATGTAGGATTAAATAGGGAAATAACCTTTTATTATTGTAGGTTATTTGAGCATTTAAAAGGTTCTTCCATGCCATTTAAATTATTTTTAAGGTGTTTTTAAGACTGTAGTTTGGTAATACTCCATCAAATGAAATCAGGTGTGCTAGTGATAGAAATTCATACAGTGATAGAAATTCATACAGCTGGATATTATTAACTTTAATGAAGGATACATGTATTTGTATTTATTCCAATATTTAATGTATAGTAATGTAATGTATGTTATTGGCAAAAATACCAGTTCCAGTGTTCCAGTATGGTAAGCGCCTCCATCCTGCTTTTGCTGTGGAGCAACACACTGGCCCAACTGCTGGTGTGATAAACCGTGGAGACATCGCATACGACAGTCCATCACCCCTAGAAATGATACAGGGGATACTCACTCAGCGATATGTATGGGACATTCTCTGGCCACGTGTCGGCTCTCATGGCAGGGCTTCCAGCTGCCATTTTTCAGCAGGACAATGCACACCCACTAAAGGGTTTCCCAGGAATGTGTCTACAAGATTGCAACACTTCCCTGCTCGATCATCCGATTTATCAGCAAATGAACACTTACGGAACCAGCTTTGGTGTGTGTGCAGGATCTACAGGCCCAGCTGCAACATCTGTGGGCAAATGTGCAGCAGGATACCACAGTGAACTCGTATCCCATCTTGTGTTAGCCTAACAAGGTACCAGACCCTACTTTTTTAAATTGTACAGTTTCTCCCCCCAAATAAACTTATCCTTTCACTCTAAAAATGTAATCACTTCCATATACCATTATGACTTACAACACCAGTTTCATTTGATTCTGACAGCTCTTTTTTTAGTGCAAGTAGTATGTATCTCTGGTTGGAAATATGAATGGGAAAACACTTTGGATTGTTAATGTACTCTTCTTTCTAATAAGCTTTCTTCCCTCAAAAGAGATGGGCATCTGGGCTTGTATGACTGGAAACTACATGGGGACATTACCAATATGGCCACATAGACAGATTTTCCTATAAAGACTTGGTAAACAACTGTACAGTATATCACCTTGAGCACCACTGCTATAGGAGTCCTATGTAAATGTACTTTTAATTTAAAGTTTAACTGCAAGTTAACTTGAGTACTGAACAATTACTGCTTATAGTTAACTTAGGTGTACATCTAGTTGCAGGAGAAGCAACAATGGTATTATACAAGTAGTAGTGGTGAGAGAAAAACAGGGAATTGGCAAAACAAGTCATTGGCTTCCACCAGATCCTGTAAGCATAAACGTGATCATGCACACTTCCACAAAAGTTGCAACACTGCTAACAGCAGTCCAGCAAAACCAGGCCTGCCTAGTCTTATTCTTTGTATAATTCTCATCAAAAGGTAAAATACTTCAGCAATTTTCAGTACAAGATCACAGAACATTGAGTCTACAGTTGCCCATTCAAGCTGCCACTTGAACATATCAAAATTATGACCATTTACAGCAGATCTGAGAAAACACACCCTTTTATTTTGTTTTACAGATACATCAGAAAGAACAGAACACACACATAACCTCATGTTCATGAGGTGTTCTCTTCTCTCAGCCCTGTGAATGCTCTCACTCAATTTTCTTGGCTACATTTCTCTTCAGTTTCCTCTGTTGAAGAAGGAGGTCGATGTACACAACATGCCCCAGAACTGAAGACGCACAGAGAAGTCCTCCATGTACCGCTCCAGAAACACCAGAACTGAAGACGTCCTGACCTAAAATAGAACAAAGCACATGATACATTACGTAACAATGGAGATGATTACATGAAATCTTTTCAGGCTTTGATAACTATTTTACCTGAGAGGTAAAGGTTCTTGATGGGTGTAGTGCTCCTCGTTTTGGCGATGGTCAAAGGATGGAATCTCTCCAGATTGTGTTCAGCAGACAGCATGGCTCCTCGAGGGGCTCCTAGCCCATGCATGTTGATGGGACTGACAGCGTGCAGCATTACCAGCTACCAGAAGAGAATGACAGTGTTGATTATTAGCAGAGCCATTAAGAATGTCTTGTGTCAGTTCTTTCTGCACTGATCGTTTGTTTTATTCATTATTAAAATATTTAATGTTTCTAAATGAAAACCTTCTCTCTCAGCTTGGGGAAGTGGACACAGGCCCAGTCAAACAGATGATTAGCAAATCTCATTTTGAATGCATTGAAGTCTTCTCCTCTGTCTTCCTCTGCAATTCCCTTCCACTTTCCAAACCACTTGGACTGTACAACAGTATGGATCATCATGCGAGACTGACCTGAAACAATCCACAGCACATGTTCAAGATCGACCTTCATGAAGTGATCACCAGAATCTGAATTACATACGCAAGACGTGCAAATAGTTACCTGGGAAACGGGTCTTTGAAGTGGGGTCTTTAGCAGAGGGGAATGACATGTACATCATGGGAATATTATCAGGTGCATCTTCTTCATCCAGGCTGAAATACTCTTCCAGCCTTTGGAATATACATATTCAGTTAACACACATTTTCTTACTGAACTTGAACTAAGGTGGAATAAGAAGCATAAATTGTTCAGACATATATTGGCCATCACACTCACGCTGTATCCATGTCGTTACTCTTGTAGAGACGGTAGCTGGTGGATGTAATTCCCAGCTCCTCCTGTGTCGCGTTAAAGCCTGCAAACACCTGGAAGAACCCTCTGCCTGGTTTCATGTTTTCAAGACAATCCATAACCTCTGTATTGACCAAAACAGACCAGAGAGCTGTTACTACTAGGACAATTAAAGACTTTATTTTTAATCTGATATTCAACACCAAGTGACTTACCTGGCTTGGATTTGATCTCTGGGGGTAGAAGTTCATGGAAAGTAGAGATCGAACCAGCATTGGATATGATCACCGGAGCTTGAATTTCCACCTCTTCATCCATTGTCTTCACAGTAACTCCTGTACAATGCAAAATGCATATGTGAAACATCATTTCATATTGAAAAATAACATTTATGGCACAAATCCATTTCTACTCATTATAAATGAGGACAGTCATGAATGGTCTTCTTTTAACTGGCACATGACTCGTTAATAATATAACCCAAGTTAACGTACCATAAGCACTTCCATTCTTGTCAACCAAGATTCGAGATACTGGGGCCTTCACCAAAACTTTGCCTCCACTTTTCTCAATGACAGGAATGATGTGGTAAGGGATCTCACTAGCACCACCCTTAGGATAGAATGATCCACGCTTGGAGTGATGCAGGAATAGAGCAGTAATCATGCCGCTGGAATCTTTGGGTGGAATACCTGTAGATTCAGAAAGGTGCATCGTTCGACCCTTATTGACCTGAGAGCAGACCAGATTATGTAGAACATGTAGAAATCATTAGATCCTACCATAAGAGATATGGGACAGGACAGTGAGGAGGTCCTTGTTGTTGGTGAGGGAACTGATCATCTCCAAGGTGCTGGTGCGGGAGTACTTGAAGATGGGAGAGATCCAGTCAGCGATTCCACTCCACAGTATAAAGCGAGCAAACCAGAGCGGGACCAGCTTCAGGTCACACAGCAGATGAATCTTTCTGGAACAAGTCTATTTTGGAAGAATAGGGATCAAGCATACTTCAGCTTCTATGGTACTGGCTAATATAATTGTTTCAGAGATTTTTAAGAAATTCAGCATTAAATAAACACCTTCATGATCTTGAAGAACTCCTCAATGGCCTTTGTGTCATTTGGAAACTGCTTCTTCAGGTGGGCCTCCATCTGTCTCTTGCCACTGTAGATGGTGTATTGTTTACGTCTTTTACCCGTACCGATTACAACAGTGTCAACATGAGGATCCAGCTCCGCAAAACATAGCTGTCCATCAGTGATCTGATCAAAAGCAATTTTCAGGAGACTGTTTTCGTGGACCTGTCCAACATAGTGGAACGCTATGTGGAGTAAACAGATCAGAACATCAGAGATGTTATTAAACTGGAACGGAATGTAATCATCCATTTAAAACATCTTCGCTACATTTAAAAAAGCTGACGTCTTACCAGAATCAAACTCAAAGCCGTCCTTAGTGAAGGTCTGGCACAAGCCTCCAGCCTGGTCATTTTGTTCCAGGACTAGCACTTTTTTGCCAAGCTTGGCCAAAACAGCTGCAGCGGTCAAGCCACCAACACCACTGCCAATCACAATGGCATCCAGTTTCCGTGGTACTTCATATTTGTCAAATTCTTGAGGAAGATGAATGAAAACCAGTTATTAGTTACTGTGTGGTACACAATCATAGATGATGCTAATAATCAAACTCCAGTTTAAACCCATTTTGTAACATGTGTAATCAGATGTAGAGTGTACAACATACCTTGTTTCAGCACTTGTTTTCTTCTCTTCTGGTCAGAAATCATTGGTCCAGGAGGGCTGAGGATTCCCTTACAGAGTCCAGTTCTCTTACCACACAGGTACCAAAATGTGCCACGAGCCCAGTCCATGAGCCATTCTGAGAAGAGCAGAAACCACCTCATGATTGCTAGAGTAGAGCCGCTGCTGAAGTTTTTGAAGTGTTGTTTGTCTGGTCAATAGCTTCTCCTGTAGTAGAGGGCTTTGGGAGAGGTTCTTGTCTGAGGTAAGAATCAAGAGTCTAGTGCAGGTACTGGGGAAAAGCTGGTCTATTTATCTGGCCTGATTTGTGGGCGGGCTGACAGATGGAGACAGAACGGCTGAGCTTGCAAACAGATTAAGAAGTGCTCTCTGTGTTAAAATCTTTATGGTAAAATGTTTAAGCCTAATCTAAGCATGATGTTGATACTGAAATGTATTATTTTACATCTTTTGAGTATTTTTTATGTTCACGTCATTGCTATTTGGAAATCTTCAACTTCAGAGAAAGCTTAATCTCAATGATGCTCATTAATTCTGCTCTCTAGGTGTCCATAGTGGATTCATGAGTAAGTGAGTTTGGATACCAATCCATAAAATCTTTTTTTTGTGTTTAAAGCAATAAATTACGTACTAGAGTGATGAAGTTATAGTATGTACCCGACTTTTTAAAGGAAATGATTACACATTGTGGAAATGGAGCTATTTTAGTGAGAATAACATGTAAAAGCAAGAACTCCTGAACTGTAGATAGAAAGCATAAAAGCAAATTAACAGAACTTGTTAAAGTTAGCAAGGACCTAGCACCCCACCACTACTGCATTCAGCTTCAGGCTGCTCAAGACTGTACAAAGTACCGTCACTTTCCCAATAATCTTTCCAAATAACAGATAAAACTGTAACATTAACTTCCTCAAAAAGAAACTTCACTTGTATCTCCAAGACTGCACCATTTCTACAACAATCTGCAATATTTAAGGTTTAGATTAAAAACTGTACATTTAGAGTAATTTTCGTGGTGTAGTAATTAATATCTACCAATGTAGCATGACTATAGAGGTGGATATTTATGTGGACATAATACTTTTGCCTCCTTAAGTTCATAAACGTTTTGTTGTTTGTTATAGTTTTTAATTCTTTATGCACAGTAGCCAACTGTCCTTGTAGGAGTTATGCTTCTCCGTCACAATTGAGCCTTTAATTTGTTTGTTCAGTTGTCTTTTCTCTGAGTACTCAAAGAAATGTCACATGGAATGCCTGCTGATTGAGTGTACACAGATAACAGGACTAGTGTCTAGACTTCCTACGCATGATTGTTATTGGTCTCATCACTCAGATCAATAAGTTCATTTGTTATGCGTGACTGCGCTTCAAATAGTTATACCTTTGTGTGCTGTAGATAGTGGACCGTAGAGTTCACTCCTAAGTGCATACAGACTACTGTGTCAACTTTAAAAGGCAGCTAAAGTGATTCTGTAGGTTAAAACCCCAACATCTGTCCCAACAACTGGGCATACACCTTCTCAGGCTGTAATCTTTCTTCACTGTACTAAAGATTTGTTGCTTTAGGTTCAGAATAACAGATACATACTTTTTCTAGCATGCACTGTGGATGTTTACTCAATGTGTTCAGTAAAAGACATTAGAAGTAGAAATGTTTGTGCTTTGTTTGTTTAGTTAGATTGTGTTTGTCTGCATTTTGTGACAACATTTTACTAGTACTCAATGCAGACATCCAGGTATTTCAAACGGGGTCATTTATTTTTTTGTGCAATTGTATTCGGCTGGTGTATAATTCATAGCACTGCAGACATGGTGGTGATGGGGTGTTAGTGTGTGTTGCACTGGTACAAGTAGATGAGACATTGCCATTCTGAAAGAGATCAGTCCTATCAGGATTCACAATAAGATAAAGATATTCAATCAGAGGAACTATACTGGTTTACATTGACCTTTTCTTCCAAAAGTGGCACTGGACCCTCTCATTGCAGATATCAAGCGTTCAGGGCTGTAACATTCTCTTGCCACACATACATAACTCATTTATGTAGTGATACTTTAATTGACTATGCTTGTAGACCAGTGCTTGTGATTATTACATTACTGAACTGTTAAATTTGTCTTTGTAACATTCAGCTATAATAAATCTGTTTAGTTTTATATACCTGAGAAACAGCTGCTTTTTTGTTTTTCCTTATTCTTAACACGAATGCATGAGCAACACAGATACTGAATATGGGATTCTGACCAGAGGTGGCAGAAGTTCCTCAAGTATAAAAGAACATGCTTCTGGAAAAGAAAATAAGTAAAAGTATTTTCTTACAGATCAGTTGTAATTGAATTTTGAAACACATTTTTTGAATTTTGAAAGCATACATAGTGGCTTATACTAGCATCATCCACAAAAATACATTCAAATAGAGCACCAGATGCGTTTACCTATTTGTCTGAGATGAATAAATGTCATTTTTATTTAAGACAAAAGAATCAATTTTTCGACTCCAGCAGTTGAGTCTTTGCCAATGACTGAAAGAGTCAAAACACTTGAAATTGACTTTTCAATGTGTTTTTTCATTGTAATTGGCATTTTGACGAAGGTAAGTAAGGAAAAAGGCGAGCAGGAAAGTCTGACAAACTTTGCTCACAAAAAAAAAAAAACATTTTCTATATGTCCTGCACAACAACTTTCTTCACAATTCAGGTCGCAATAAACAGTTCTAAGGGGCAACATAAGGAACATGTTTTTCACAGAAACTTGTGGAAAAGAGGATGAAACTGAGGTTTGCTAGCTTTTTTTGCAGCTATTGAATTAAATTTCTGTTCCACCTTAAATCAGGCTGCAGTTACATATCGCCGCTGACACACCTTTAAAGTAACTGCTGTATTCCTTAATGTAGACCGAAATCCAGATAGCAAATTTTATCTGGCCCACTTATGGGCCACATCCTTGGTTTTGTGTTGGCCCATGACTGGCTCACAGAGTCCTTGGCCCAAAACTGGCCCGCATACTGTAAAACCAGAAGAACTAATGGATGAGGCCCAAATCCAGCCCACACATCCTTGCTTTTGTGTTGGCCCAAATGGTGCAAGGGTACACCATTTTTACAACAATCTGCAATATTTAAAACACGCTGTAGATTAAAAACTATAATTTTACAGCAATTTTCGCTGTAGTAATTAATATCTAACAATACAGCATGACTATAGAGGTGGATATTTATGTGTACAAAATACTATCGCCCCCTAAAGTTCAAACTTCTTTTTATTTGTTATAGTTTTTAATTCTTTATGTACATTAGCTAGCTGATTCTCAGTCACAATTGAGCCTTTAATTTGTTTGTTCAGTTGTCTTCTCTCTGAGTATGCAAAGAAATGTCACATGGAATGCCTACTGATTGAGTGTACACAGATAACAGGACTAGTGTCTAGACTTCCTACGCATGATTGTTATTGGACTCGTCACTCAGATCAATAAGTTCATTTGTTATGCGTGACTGCGCTTCAAATAGTAATACCTTCGTATGCTGTAGATAGTGGACCGTAGAGTTCACTCCTAAGTGCATACAGACTACTGTGTTAACTAACTGAAAGGCAGCTAAAGTCATTCTGTCCATCTGAGACCCAACATCTGTTCCAGCAACTGGCTATACACTTTCTCAGGCTGTAATCTTTCTTCACTGTACAAAAAGATTTGTTGCTTTAGGTTCAGAATAACAGATACATACTTTTTCTAGTCGGCACTGTGGATGTTTACTCAATGTGCACAATAAAAGACATTAAAAGTAGAACTGTTAGTGCTTTATTAGTTTAGTGAGATGTAATTGGCATTTTGATGGAGGTAAGTAAGAAAAAAGGTGAGCAGGAAAGTCTGACAAACTTTCCTCACAAAAAAACATTTTCTATACGTTCTGCATGACAACTCTCACCTTCTTCACTGACAGTTCTGGCTGGGTCCTCGGCCCAAAACCGGTCCACATACTGTAAAACCAGAAGAACTAATGGATGAGGCCCAAATCACACAGCCTGTAAAATGACAATATTTAAAAGATGTGGGCCAGATCCGGGCCATATCCATTAGTCTTTCTCATTTTACAGTATATCTGGCCACATCTGTCAGTTCTACTGATTTACAGTATATGGGCCAGAGTTGGGCCGCATCTGTTGGCAGTACTCATTTTACAGTGTGTGACTCATCTGACTCATATACGGCACACAGTTATGGCTAAGTACCCACCTTATCCACGAGGATGTCACACTTCTTTTTACTGAAGAATAAGCAAATAGTAATATTAATTCTTAATGATCAATAATTGTCAAAGGTGGTTTCAGAATAAAATTCTTTTTTGTTTTTGGTACATAAAAATCAGTAATTAAATACAAATAAAAGTAAAAAAGACTATCTGAAATGAACAATTGTCTAAAGTCGCTGTTTCTACATCTTCTGCTGGCAGCTCTAAACCTTACTTAAAGCTGGTTAAATGGGTTTAGAATATAAGTTTTTTCAAACATTTTATTTTAAATCAGAGATGACAAACCTATAAAAAATCGTACTTAAACGGTCTGTGGAATAAAAATGCTCGTGCATGCCTGAAGTATAGGTGTCAAATCGTTCAGTGTGTCTGAAAAAACTACACTAGTAACAAAGAACTTGTTTATGAGAGAGATTGATGTACCACTTCATAAACGCTGTAGTTATGTACTCTGAATCTGTATATAATAATTAGTACCACTACTATGACTTATGTATATACAAGTTAAAATGGGCAATATATTTAGCTAAAAGTTTGAAGTTATGGTTTAATTTAAGTAATTTAATTTATGTGTACTAACAGTATGGCTGGTCTGAAATTGCCTACTTTCTAATTTCCCTACTACACAGCATGCAAAAGCAGTAGGCAAGAATGTCTAGTGTGTCCAAATACACATTATTCATCATTACATAACCTGAATAAACAGTAAATAATGTAAGTTTATTGTGTATTCAAAGAGTTAATTAAAGTTGCTAACTGTTACACAGTGGTACTTTTTCAGTTACCCTAATAAAAAGAGTGATAATATAATTATTATGAATAATGATGATATTATTATATTTATATATTATATATATTAACATTCATAAAATTCTACTTTCATCCGTTTCAATCGTTTTCAATTGTTATCATTTCTGATGCCTGCAGAAAGTAATATTCAGCTATCTTTTACTTCTTTAATTCTTTCTTTAAAGTGAATTCTGTAACAAACTGTGTCAAACTCCACAACAAACCTTTTTTGATGGTTGTTTGATGAGCGCTTGATGCTTGTTTGATGGAAGTCAGCCAACATTTGGGGATGAAAGCCAGAATTGGGCCAACTCTGTCTGCTATCTGGGTAGTTACTATAAATCATGTTTAGGATGGTTTAATCTCTGCTTTGTCCCCGTATCATTTATCACTAAACTAAACTAAATTTAGTTTATCACTAAATTAAGACCATGGATGCAGTCTTTTCATGCACTGTCTGTATTAAGTGCTGGTTTTCTGCAGAATCCATCAACTCATCTGTTGTGTTTTATTAATAGAAGTAGCCAGTCACAGGTTTACTCCACTCCTCCCTCATATGAGTTCAGTAGGAATTGTTCCTCTCCCTTTCTTAGCTTAGCCTTACATAGTTTACCTTTGTTTACCTTTCCAGGTGACCGTACAACCTCTAAACACTAGCATATGACCAAAGTTTGACAGAATGTAAACTTAAAGCTTATTATTATGTGGCTATCGCAAAAAGACATCACCAAGTTAATATTAAGTAGCATGGAAGGGATAAAGCTAGTGCTATTAGCCTGAATGCTATCAGCTAAAGAACAAATTGTTATTATTACATTCTATTATTATAGTTAATATAAGTCTAGCTCTATATCAGGATTCATGAAGATCACAGATGAGTCTACACCAGGTCTGAGAAAATGCACCCTTTTATTTTGTTTTTAAAGACACATCACAAAGCACATCATTTTACATGTATTTCTTTATGGCCCTTCACAAAACTTAAAAGATTCTTAATGCAAAACTGTTCTCTAAAATACAGAAAATTATCTTTTAATATTTATATCAATCCATTTCATACCTATACACCAATGCTCAGTGCCCAGACTAAAGAGTAAAATAGACATAGACATATTTAGAAAACAGAAAACAGAACAAAAACGGAAACCCTGAAACAGAAACGGAAAGTGTTCATGAGGTGTTCTCTTCTTCCAGCCTGTGAATGTTCTCACTCTGTTTTCTTGGCTACATTTCTTTTCAGTTTCTTCTGTTGAAGAAGGAGATCTATATACACAGCATGTCCCAGAACTGAAGACGCACAGAGAAGTCCACCATGTACCGCTCCAGAAACACCAGCGCTGAAGACGTCCTGACCTGAAATAGGACACAAAACACATTATCGCACAACAACGAGGTGATGATTACATGAATGAAATCTTTTCAGGCTTTGATGACTATTTTACCTGAGAGGTAAAGGTTCTTGATGGGTGCGGTGCTCCTCGTTTTGGCAATGGTCAAAGGATGGAATCTCTCCAGACTGTGTTCAGCAGACAGCATGGCTCCTCGAGGGGCTCCTAGCCCATGCATGTTGATGGGACTGACAGCGTGCAGCATTACCAGCTACCAGAAGAGAATGACAGTGTTGATTATTAGCAGAGCCATTAAGAATGTCTTGTGTCAGTTCTTTCTGCACTGATCGTTTGTTTTATTCATTATTAAAATATTTAATGTTTCTAAATGAAAACCTTCTCTCTCAGCTTGGGGAAGTGGACACAGGCCCAGTCAAACAGATGATTAGCAAATCTCATTTTGAATGCATTGAAGTCTTCTCCTCTGTCTTCCTCTGCAATTCCCTTCCACTTTCCAAACCACTTGGACTGTACAACAGTATGGATCATCATGCGAGACTGACCTGAAACAATCCACAGCACATGTTCAAGATCGACCTTCATGAAGTGATCACCAGAATCTGAATTACATACGCAAGACGTGCAAATAGTTACCTGGGAAACGGGTCTTTGAAGTGGGGTCTTTAGCAGAGGGGAATGACATGTACATCATGGGAATATTATCAGGTGCATCTTCTTCATCCAGGCTGAAATACTCTTCCAGCCTTTGGAATATACATATTCAGTTAACACACATTTTCTTACTGAACTTGAACTAAGGTGGAATAAGAAGCATAAATTGTTCAGACATATATTGGCCATCACACTCACGCTGTATCCATGTCGTTACTCTTGTAGAGACGGTAGCTGGTGGATGTAATTCCCAGCTCCTCCTGTGTCGCGTTAAAGCCTGCAAACACCTGGAAGAACCCTCTGCCTGGTTTCATGTTTTCAAGACAATCCATAACCTCTGTATTGACCAAAACAGACCAGAGAGCTGTTACTACTAGGACAATTAAAGACTTTATTTTTAATCTGATATTCAACACCAAGTGACTTACCTGGCTTGGATTTGATCTCTGGGGGTAGAAGTTCATGGAAAGTAGAGATCGAACCAGCATTGGATATGATCACCGGAGCTTGAATTTCCACCTCTTCATCCATTGTCTTCACAGTAACTCCTGTACAATGCAAAATGCATATGTGAAACATCATTTCATATTGAAAAATAACATTTATGGCACAAATCCATTTCTACTCATTATAAATGAGGACAGTCATGAATGGTCTTCTTTTAACTGGCACATGACTCGTTAATAATATAACCCAAGTTAACGTACCATAAGCACTTCCATTCTTGTCAACCAAGATTCGAGATACTGGGGCCTTCACCAAAACTTTGCCTCCACTTTTCTCAATGACAGGAATGATGTGGTAAGGGATCTCACTAGCACCACCCTTAGGATAGAATGATCCACGCTTGGAGTGATGCAGGAATAGAGCAGTAATCATGCCGCTGGAATCTTTGGGTGGAATACCTGTAGATTCAGAAAGGTGCATCGTTCGACCCTTATTGACCTGAGAGCAGACCAGATTATGTAGAACATGTAGAAATCATTAGATCCTACCATAAGAGATATGGGACAGGACAGTGAGGAGGTCCTTGTTGTTGGTGAGGGAACTGATCATCTCCAAGGTGCTGGTGCGGGAGTACTTGAAGATGGGAGAGATCCAGTCAGCGATTCCACTCCACAGTATAAAGCGAGCAAACCAGAGCGGGACCAGCTTCAGGTCACACAGCAGATGAATCTTTCTGGAACAAGTCTATTTTGGAAGAATAGGGATCAAGCATACTTCAGCTTCTATGGTACTGGCTAATATAATTGTTTCAGAGATTTTTAAGAAATTCAGCATTAAATAAACACCTTCATGATCTTGAAGAACTCCTCAATGGCCTTTGTGTCATTTGGAAACTGCTTCTTCAGGTGGGCCTCCATCTGTCTCTTGCCACTGTAGATGGTGTATTGTTTACGTCTTTTACCCGTACCGATTACAACAGTGTCAACATGAGGATCCAGCTCCGCAAAACATAGCTGTCCATCAGTGATCTGATCAAAAGCAATTTTCAGGAGACTGTTTTCGTGGACCTGTCCAACATAGTGGAACGCTATGTGGAGTAAACAGATCAGAACATCAGAGATGTTATTAAACTGGAACGGAATGTAATCATCCATTTAAAACATCTTCGCTACATTTAAAAAAGCTGACGTCTTACCAGAATCAAACTCAAAGCCGTCCTTAGTGAAGGTCTGGCACAAGCCTCCAGCCTGGTCATTTTGTTCCAGGACTAGCACTTTTTTGCCAAGCTTGGCCAAAACAGCTGCAGCGGTCAAGCCACCAACACCACTGCCAATCACAATGGCATCCAGTTTCCGTGGTACTTCATATTTGTCAAATTCTTGAGGAAGATGAATGAAAACCAGTTATTAGTTACTGTGTGGTACACAATCATAGATGATGCTAATAATCAAACTCCAGTTTAAACCCATTTTGTAACATGTGTAATCAGATGTAGAGTGTACAACATACCTTGTTTCAGCACTTGTTTTCTTCTCTTCTGGTCAGAAATCATTGGTCCAGGAGGGCTGAGGATTCCCTTACAGAGTCCAGTTCTCTTACCACACAGGTACCAAAATGTGCCACGAGCCCAGTCCATGAGCCATTCTGAGAAGAGCAGAAACCACCTCATGATTGCTAGAGTAGAGCCGCTGCTGAAGTTTTTGAAGTGTTGTTTGTCTGGTCAATAGCTTCTCCTGTAGTAGAGGGCTTTGGGAGAGGTTCTTGTCTGAGGTAAGAATCAAGAGTCTAGTGCAGGTACTGGGGAAAAGCTGGTCTATTTATCTGGCCTGATTTGTGGGCGGGCTGACAGATGGAGACAGAACGGCTGAGCTTGCAAACAGATTAAGAAGTGCTCTCTGTGTTAAAATCTTTATGGTAAAATGTTTAAGCCTAATCTAAGCATGATGTTGATACTGAAATGTATTATTTTACATCTTTTGAGTATTTTTTATGTTCACGTCATTGCTATTTGGAAATCTTCAACTTCAGAGAAAGCTTAATCTCAATGATGCTCATTAATTCTGCTCTCTAGGTGTCCATAGTGGATTCATGAGTAAGTGAGTTTGGATACCAATCCATAAAATCTTTTTTTTGTGTTTAAAGCAATAAATTACGTACTAGAGTGATGAAGTTATAGTATGTACCCGACTTTTTAAAGGAAATGATTACACATTGTGGAAATGGAGCTATTTTAGTGAGAATAACATGTAAAAGCAAGAACTCCTGAACTGTAGATAGAAAGCATAAAAGCAAATTAACAGAACTTGTTAAAGTTAGCAAGGACCTAGCACCCCACCACTACTGCATTCAGCTTCAGGCTGCTCAAGACTGTACAAAGTACCGTCACTTTCCCAATAATCTTTCCAAATAACAGATAAAACTGTAACATTAACTTCCTCAAAAAGAAACTTCACTTGTATCTCCAAGACTGCACCATTTCTACAACAATCTGCAATATTTAAGGTTTAGATTAAAAACTGTACATTTAGAGTAATTTTCGTGGTGTAGTAATTAATATCTACCAATGTAGCATGACTATAGAGGTGGATATTTATGTGGACATAATACTTTTGCCTCCTTAAGTTCATAAACGTTTTGTTGTTTGTTATAGTTTTTAATTCTTTATGCACAGTAGCCAACTGTCCTTGTAGGAGTTATGCTTCTCCGTCACAATTGAGCCTTTAATTTGTTTGTTCAGTTGTCTTTTCTCTGAGTACTCAAAGAAATGTCACATGGAATGCCTGCTGATTGAGTGTACACAGATAACAGGACTAGTGTCTAGACTTCCTACGCATGATTGTTATTGGTCTCATCACTCAGATCAATAAGTTCATTTGTTATGCGTGACTGCGCTTCAAATAGTTATACCTTTGTGTGCTGTAGATAGTGGACCGTAGAGTTCACTCCTAAGTGCATACAGACTACTGTGTCAACTTTAAAAGGCAGCTAAAGTGATTCTGTAGGTTAAAACCCCAACATCTGTCCCAACAACTGGGCATACACCTTCTCAGGCTGTAATCTTTCTTCACTGTACTAAAGATTTGTTGCTTTAGGTTCAGAATAACAGATACATACTTTTTCTAGCATGCACTGTGGATGTTTACTCAATGTGTTCAGTAAAAGACATTAGAAGTAGAAATGTTTGTGCTTTGTTTGTTTAGTTAGATTGTGTTTGTCTGCATTTTGTGACAACATTTTACTAGTACTCAATGCAGACATCCAGGTATTTCAAACGGGGTCATTTATTTTTTTGTGCAATTGTATTCGGCTGGTGTATAATTCATAGCACTGCAGACATGGTGGTGATGGGGTGTTAGTGTGTGTTGCACTGGTACAAGTAGATGAGACATTGCCATTCTGAAAGAGATCAGTCCTATCAGGATTCACAATAAGATAAAGATATTCAATCAGAGGAACTATACTGGTTTACATTGACCTTTTCTTCCAAAAGTGGCACTGGACCCTCTCATTGCAGATATCAAGCGTTCAGGGCTGTAACATTCTCTTGCCACACATACATAACTCATTTATGTAGTGATACTTTAATTGACTATGCTTGTAGACCAGTGCTTGTGATTATTACATTACTGAACTGTTAAATTTGTCTTTGTAACATTCAGCTATAATAAATCTGTTTAGTTTTATATACCTGAGAAACAGCTGCTTTTTTGTTTTTCCTTATTCTTAACACGAATGCATGAGCAACACAGATACTGAATATGGGATTCTGACCAGAGGTGGCAGAAGTTCCTCAAGTATAAAAGAACATGCTTCTGGAAAAGAAAATAAGTAAAAGTATTTTCTTACAGATCAGTTGTAATTGAATTTTGAAACACATTTTTTGAATTTTGAAAGCATACATAGTGGCTTATACTAGCATCATCCACAAAAATACATTCAAATAGAGCACCAGATGCGTTTACCTATTTGTCTGAGATGAATAAATGTCATTTTTATTTAAGACAAAAGAATCAATTTTTCGACTCCAGCAGTTGAGTCTTTGCCAATGACTGAAAGAGTCAAAACACTTGAAATTGACTTTTCAATGTGTTTTTTCATTGTAATTGGCATTTTGACGAAGGTAAGTAAGGAAAAAGGCGAGCAGGAAAGTCTGACAAACTTTGCTCACAAAAAAAAAAAAACATTTTCTATATGTCCTGCACAACAACTTTCTTCACAATTCAGGTCGCAATAAACAGTTCTAAGGGGCAACATAAGGAACATGTTTTTCACAGAAACTTGTGGAAAAGAGGATGAAACTGAGGTTTGCTAGCTTTTTTTGCAGCTATTGAATTAAATTTCTGTTCCACCTTAAATCAGGCTGCAGTTACATATCGCCGCTGACACACCTTTAAAGTAACTGCTGTATTCCTTAATGTAGACCGAAATCCAGATAGCAAATTTTATCTGGCCCACTTATGGGCCACATCCTTGGTTTTGTGTTGGCCCATGACTGGCTCACAGAGTCCTTGGCCCAAAACTGGCCCGCATACTGTAAAACCAGAAGAACTAATGGATGAGGCCCAAATCCAGCCCACACATCCTTGCTTTTGTGTTGGCCCAAATGGTGCAAGGGTACACCATTTTTACAACAATCTGCAATATTTAAAACACGCTGTAGATTAAAAACTATAATTTTACAGCAATTTTCGCTGTAGTAATTAATATCTAACAATACAGCATGACTATAGAGGTGGATATTTATGTGTACAAAATACTATCGCCCCCTAAAGTTCAAACTTCTTTTTATTTGTTATAGTTTTTAATTCTTTATGTACATTAGCTAGCTGATTCTCAGTCACAATTGAGCCTTTAATTTGTTTGTTCAGTTGTCTTCTCTCTGAGTATGCAAAGAAATGTCACATGGAATGCCTACTGATTGAGTGTACACAGATAACAGGACTAGTGTCTAGACTTCCTACGCATGATTGTTATTGGACTCGTCACTCAGATCAATAAGTTCATTTGTTATGCGTGACTGCGCTTCAAATAGTAATACCTTCGTATGCTGTAGATAGTGGACCGTAGAGTTCACTCCTAAGTGCATACAGACTACTGTGTTAACTAACTGAAAGGCAGCTAAAGTCATTCTGTCCATCTGAGACCCAACATCTGTTCCAGCAACTGGCTATACACTTTCTCAGGCTGTAATCTTTCTTCACTGTACAAAAAGATTTGTTGCTTTAGGTTCAGAATAACAGATACATACTTTTTCTAGTCGGCACTGTGGATGTTTACTCAATGTGCACAATAAAAGACATTAAAAGTAGAACTGTTAGTGCTTTATTAGTTTAGTGAGATGTAATTGGCATTTTGATGGAGGTAAGTAAGAAAAAAGGTGAGCAGGAAAGTCTGACAAACTTTCCTCACAAAAAAACATTTTCTATACGTTCTGCATGACAACTCTCACCTTCTTCACTGACAGTTCTGGCTGGGTCCTCGGCCCAAAACCGGTCCACATACTGTAAAACCAGAAGAACTAATGGATGAGGCCCAAATCACACAGCCTGTAAAATGACAATATTTAAAAGATGTGGGCCAGATCCGGGCCATATCCATTAGTCTTTCTCATTTTACAGTATATCTGGCCACATCTGTCAGTTCTACTGATTTACAGTATATGGGCCAGAGTTGGGCCGCATCTGTTGGCAGTACTCATTTTACAGTGTGTGACTCATCTGACTCATATACGGCACACAGTTATGGCTAAGTACCCACCTTATCCACGAGGATGTCACACTTCTTTTTACTGAAGAATAAGCAAATAGTAATATTAATTCTTAATGATCAATAATTGTCAAAGGTGGTTTCAGAATAAAATTCTTTTTTGTTTTTGGTACATAAAAATCAGTAATTAAATACAAATAAAAGTAAAAAAGACTATCTGAAATGAACAATTGTCTAAAGTCGCTGTTTCTACATCTTCTGCTGGCAGCTCTAAACCTTACTTAAAGCTGGTTAAATGGGTTTAGAATATAAGTTTTTTCAAACATTTTATTTTAAATCAGAGATGACAAACCTATAAAAAATCGTACTTAAACGGTCTGTGGAATAAAAATGCTCGTGCATGCCTGAAGTATAGGTGTCAAATCGTTCAGTGTGTCTGAAAAAACTACACTAGTAACAAAGAACTTGTTTATGAGAGAGATTGATGTACCACTTCATAAACGCTGTAGTTATGTACTCTGAATCTGTATATAATAATTAGTACCACTACTATGACTTATGTATATACAAGTTAAAATGGGCAATATATTTAGCTAAAAGTTTGAAGTTATGGTTTAATTTAAGTAATTTAATTTATGTGTACTAACAGTATGGCTGGTCTGAAATTGCCTACTTTCTAATTTCCCTACTACACAGCATGCAAAAGCAGTAGGCAAGAATGTCTAGTGTGTCCAAATACACATTATTCATCATTACATAACCTGAATAAACAGTAAATAATGTAAGTTTATTGTGTATTCAAAGAGTTAATTAAAGTTGCTAACTGTTACACAGTGGTACTTTTTCAGTTACCCTAATAAAAAGAGTGATAATATAATTATTATGAATAATGATGATATTATTATATTTATATATTATATATATTAACATTCATAAAATTCTACTTTCATCCGTTTCAATCGTTTTCAATTGTTATCATTTCTGATGCCTGCAGAAAGTAATATTCAGCTATCTTTTACTTCTTTAATTCTTTCTTTAAAGTGAATTCTGTAACAAACTGTGTCAAACTCCACAACAAACCTTTTTTGATGGTTGTTTGATGAGCGCTTGATGCTTGTTTGATGGAAGTCAGCCAACATTTGGGGATGAAAGCCAGAATTGGGCCAACTCTGTCTGCTATCTGGGTAGTTACTATAAATCATGTTTAGGATGGTTTAATCTCTGCTTTGTCCCCGTATCATTTATCACTAAACTAAACTAAATTTAGTTTATCACTAAATTAAGACCATGGATGCAGTCTTTTCATGCACTGTCTGTATTAAGTGCTGGTTTTCTGCAGAATCCATCAACTCATCTGTTGTGTTTTATTAATAGAAGTAGCCAGTCACAGGTTTACTCCACTCCTCCCTCATATGAGTTCAGTAGGAATTGTTCCTCTCCCTTTCTTAGCTTAGCCTTACATAGTTTACCTTTGTTTACCTTTCCAGGTGACCGTACAACCTCTAAACACTAGCATATGACCAAAGTTTGACAGAATGTAAACTTAAAGCTTATTATTATGTGGCTATCGCAAAAAGACATCACCAAGTTAATATTAAGTAGCATGGAAGGGATAAAGCTAGTGCTATTAGCCTGAATGCTATCAGCTAAAGAACAAATTGTTATTATTACATTCTATTATTATAGTTAATATAAGTCTAGCTCTATATCAGGATTCATGAAGATCACAGATGAGTCTACACCAGGTCTGAGAAAATGCACCCTTTTATTTTGTTTTTAAAGACACATCACAAAGCACATCATTTTACATGTATTTCTTTATGGCCCTTCACAAAACTTAAAAGATTCTTAATGCAAAACTGTTCTCTAAAATACAGAAAATTATCTTTTAATATTTATATCAATCCATTTCATACCTATACACCAATGCTCAGTGCCCAGACTAAAGAGTAAAATAGACATAGACATATTTAGAAAACAGAAAACAGAACAAAAACGGAAACCCTGAAACAGAAACGGAAAGTGTTCATGAGGTGTTCTCTTCTTCCAGCCTGTGAATGTTCTCACTCTGTTTTCTTGGCTACATTTCTTTTCAGTTTCTTCTGTTGAAGAAGGAGATCTATATACACAGCATGTCCCAGAACTGAAGACGCACAGAGAAGTCCACCATGTACCGCTCCAGAAACACCAGCGCTGAAGACGTCCTGACCTGAAATAGGACACAAAACACATTATCGCACAACAACGAGGTGATGATTACATGAATGAAATCTTTTCAGGCTTTGATGACTATTTTACCTGAGAGGTAAAGGTTCTTGATGGGTGCGGTGCTCCTCGTTTTGGCAATGGTCAAAGGATGGAATCTCTCCAGACTGTGTTCAGCAGACAGCATGGCTCCTCGAGGGGCTCCTAGCCCATGCATGTTGATGGGACTGACAGCGTGCAGCATTACCAGCTACCAGAAGAGAATGACAGTGTTGATTATTAGCAGAGCCATTAAGAATGTCTTGTGTCAGTTCTTTCTGCACTGATCGTTTGTTTTATTCATTATTAAAATATTTAATGTTTCTAAATGAAAACCTTCTCTCTCAGCTTGGGGAAGTGGACACAGGCCCAGTCAAACAGATGATTAGCAAATCTCATTTTGAATGCATTGAAGTCTTCTCCTCTGTCTTCCTCTGCAATTCCCTTCCACTTTCCAAACCACTTGGACTGTACAACAGTATGGATCATCATGCGAGACTGACCTGAAACAATCCACAGCACATGTTCAAGATCGACCTTCATGAAGTGATCACCAGAATCTGAATTACATACGCAAGACGTGCAAATAGTTACCTGGGAAACGGGTCTTTGAAGTGGGGTCTTTAGCAGAGGGGAATGACATGTACATCATGGGAATATTATCAGGTGCATCTTCTTCATCCAGGCTGAAATACTCTTCCAGCCTTTGGAATATACATATTCAGTTAACACACATTTTCTTACTGAACTTGAACTAAGGTGGAATAAGAAGCATAAATTGTTCAGACATATATTGGCCATCACACTCACGCTGTATCCATGTCGTTACTCTTGTAGAGACGGTAGCTGGTGGATGTAATTCCCAGCTCCTCCTGTGTCGCGTTAAAGCCTGCAAACACCTGGAAGAACCCTCTGCCTGGTTTCATGTTTTCAAGACAATCCATAACCTCTGTATTGACCAAAACAGACCAGAGAGCTGTTACTACTAGGACAATTAAAGACTTTATTTTTAATCTGATATTCAACACCAAGTGACTTACCTGGCTTGGATTTGATCTCTGGGGGTAGAAGTTCATGGAAAGTAGAGATCGAACCAGCATTGGATATGATCACCGGAGCTTGAATTTCCACCTCTTCATCCATTGTCTTCACAGTAACTCCTGTACAATGCAAAATGCATATGTGAAACATCATTTCATATTGAAAAATAACATTTATGGCACAAATCCATTTCTACTCATTATAAATGAGGACAGTCATGAATGGTCTTCTTTTAACTGGCACATGACTCGTTAATAATATAACCCAAGTTAACGTACCATAAGCACTTCCATTCTTGTCAACCAAGATTCGAGATACTGGGGCCTTCACCAAAACTTTGCCTCCACTTTTCTCAATGACAGGAATGATGTGGTAAGGGATCTCACTAGCACCACCCTTAGGATAGAATGATCCACGCTTGGAGTGATGCAGGAATAGAGCAGTAATCATGCCGCTGGAATCTTTGGGTGGAATACCTGTAGATTCAGAAAGGTGCATCGTTCGACCCTTATTGACCTGAGAGCAGACCAGATTATGTAGAACATGTAGAAATCATTAGATCCTACCATAAGAGATATGGGACAGGACAGTGAGGAGGTCCTTGTTGTTGGTGAGGGAACTGATCATCTCCAAGGTGCTGGTGCGGGAGTACTTGAAGATGGGAGAGATCCAGTCAGCGATTCCACTCCACAGTATAAAGCGAGCAAACCAGAGCGGGACCAGCTTCAGGTCACACAGCAGATGAATCTTTCTGGAACAAGTCTATTTTGGAAGAATAGGGATCAAGCATACTTCAGCTTCTATGGTACTGGCTAATATAATTGTTTCAGAGATTTTTAAGAAATTCAGCATTAAATAAACACCTTCATGATCTTGAAGAACTCCTCAATGGCCTTTGTGTCATTTGGAAACTGCTTCTTCAGGTGGGCCTCCATCTGTCTCTTGCCACTGTAGATGGTGTATTGTTTACGTCTTTTACCCGTACCGATTACAACAGTGTCAACATGAGGATCCAGCTCCGCAAAACATAGCTGTCCATCAGTGATCTGATCAAAAGCAATTTTCAGGAGACTGTTCTCGTGGACCTGTCCAACATAGTGGAACGCTATGTGGAGTAAACAGATCAGAACATCAGAGATGTTATTAAACTGGAACGGAATGTAATCATCCATTTAAAACATCTTCGCTACATTTAAAAAAGCTGACGTCTTACCAGAATCAAACTCAAAGCCGTCCTTAGTGAAGGTCTGGCACAAGCCTCCAGCCTGGTCATTTTGTTCCAGGACTAGCACTTTTTTGCCAAGCTTGGCCAAAACAGCTGCAGCGGTCAAGCCACCAACACCACTGCCAATCACAATGGCATCCAGTTTCCGTGGTACTTCATATTTGTCAAATTCTTGAGGAAGATGAATGAAAACCAGTTATTAGTTACTGTATGGTACACAATCATAGATGATGCTAATAATCAAACTCCAGTTTAAACCCATTTTGTAACATGTATAATCAGAGTGTTTCGTAAGCAGCAACAAGTACAGTTTTAGTTTGAGCTGTCCATCCTCACTTTAAACACAATGTACCTTGTTTTAGCACTCTTCTTCTTCTCTTCTCGTCAGAAATCATTGGTCCAGGAGGGCTGAGGGTTCCTTTACAGAGTCCAGTTCTCTTACCACACAGGTACCAGAACGTACCACGAGCCCAGTCCATGAGCCATTCTGAGAAGAGCAGAAACCACCTCATGATTGCTAGAGTAGAGCCGCTGCTGAAGTTTTTGAAGTGTTGTTTGTCTGGTCAATAGCTTCTCCTGTAGTAGAGGGCTTTGGGAGAGGTTCTTGTCTGAGGTAAGAACCAGGAGTCCAGTGCAGGTACTGGGGAGAAGCCGGTCTATTTATCTGGCCTGATTTGTGGGCGGGCTGACAGACGGAGACAGAAAGGCTGAGCTTGCAAAGGGATTAAAAAGTTATCTAATTATCTCACTATTTTTGTGAGTAAGCACACACACATACATACACCACACACACACACACAAATATATATATATATATACACATATATTGCAATCACATTTTTATTATGTATAGTTTATATTTTTATATATTTAAGATTATTATTAACACTTAAAATCGAATTAATTAATTTATAATTGCTACATTATCGTTTAATTTCTGTCAGGGTTGTTAAGAAGGTTCATAAAATGATTATTTTTTTTCATTCAGCCCTCTAGGTGTCTGACTTGTGTACAACTGAGGTTAAACACCAACAATTTAAGCGTTACTAATAGACTTTATTGTCACCATCTTACACCCATTGTCTTACTTTCTAAAGATTAGGGCTCCTTAAACCCATTAGAACCCAGCATCATTATCATAATTATCACTATCAGTTAAAGAAGCTATGAATAATTTATAACAGTTAATAGTAGTTCATAACATATAATAATATTTGCTGTATAAAAATAATGAAATCATTAAAAATGTATTATTTGAAACACTTGGATACCTTTATTAATCAGAGTGAATATATCTTGTTTACCAAGTACCATCTATAATGATTTCAGACTTCAGAGTAATAAACGTCTTCTTATGTATTCAATGGTCAACAACAGATCAGCACAGACACTCTTTCCCCAATCAGTCAGATTGCATGCTTTTAGAGTCTGCTTTTAAAAATTACATTTATAACTTGTGGGTTAGTCACTCAAGAACAGAAGATCACTGAGGCTGTTAAGCTCTTAATGGCTGCTCCCGCAGCTAACCGACAAATGCCTCTGGCAGCAGACCTTACGACTATAGAAAAATATCTTGAATATATTGATAAAGGGGTGATTTTTAAAATCTAATTTTAGGAAAACTGCCATAGTATAAAAAACACACCACCATACGCATAGGTTTGCTAATGCCAATGTCAGCAGTGGCCCCTTGTTTACACTGATTGTTTACACTGGAGTGGATGAGTCTAATGGCTGAAGATTACAGCACTGATATCTAGTGGTCAGAGGTTTAAACAGAACACAAAATCAGCCAATGTCTGCCACAAATGTTTGATTGTAAACGTATTGTGAGTAAACAAGCAAATTACATTTTTTGTAATTTAAGTTATTAAGCTATTTTTGTATGGCGCCTGCAAGACCCAATAAATGGCCCACCAACTACTCTGAACATTTAGGGCTACAGCCATGTACAGCTGACAGATCGTGAAAACTAGAAGACTGAATTTGCATTTTCCTTTACTGACTTTTTGCAATTTACAAAAATACGTGGAAATGATGTTCGTGTTGCACATATTTTGATGGTTATTTAGACTGACCACTTAATATCTTGCAGATGTCATAGAGGCTTTCTGAACTCATCTAGTAATACACAATACTCCTTGCAATATTGCAATATGATTGTAAGGGTGGATGCAATCTTTTTGTCATCATTTTAGTGTCCTTAAGCACACAGGTGAACTTTCTTTAAATTTAGGGGGGTTTGTGCTTTTTTAAATTTTGATCAGATGACTCCTCTGAAGATGATAGTGAAATAGTGGTAGGTGCAATCATTTAATGTTTTGTCTCTGGAGGCCACTTTTTCTACAAGATCAATATCTAAAGCCTGTCTCATGCATGATAGTAACAGAACGCGTCTCCGGTCATATCACAATGCTGTCTGACATGCATCTCCCCAATCAACTTGTTTGCAATCAACTTTTAAAAGGTTTGTTTTGTTATTATTTGACATTATATACACTAGAACTGCATTTTGTTAGATTAACTGAAGAGATGCTGAAACATTTGTAGATGCAAACTTTAATTCTTAGTTTATTAACCTCGTAATATCCCTTGTACAGGTGTTGATTATAATGTGCTCCTTACAAAAAACTTGCTTAATTTAATGCTGTTCTTAAAGGGCCCGGAAGTATATTGAAGTTTCCCAAAACTTTAACTGTTGCACAGTTGTTAGGATTCCCATTTACTGCTTGCTGATATGATGTGATGAATGTGCATAAATAACACACAGGTAAATACAATCCCATCAGCGAGAGTTTAAATCAACAACAGATCAGCACAGACACTTTTTCCCCAATCAGTCAGATTGCATGCTTTTAGAGTCTGCTTTAAAAATTACATTTACAAATTGTGAGTTAGTCACTCAAGAACCTTATCCCTTGTACAGCTGTTGATTATAATGTGCTCCTTACAAAAAACTTGCTTAATTTAATGCTGTTCTTAAAGGGCCCTGAAGTATAATGAAGCTTCCCAAAACTTTAACTGTTGCACAGTTGTTAGGATTCCCATTTACTCAATATCTTTCCATAGTACTCTGAACTCTGTTGGGAGGTTTGGAAACTCACCATTTTTCACATCTGACTTTCACTTTTTCTTATGCAAGCGGATTATACTTATACTTCTCATCAAAATATCTCCTGATAAAAAAATGCCTTATTGACTGGAAATTAAACAAATGTTGTCTTCATTGCAAAGGAAAACAATGGGGCACGCTAAAAGGCAGATGCCCATGGCAGCAGACTTTGTGATTACAGTATATGGCCAAAGGTTATTGATAATAGGGCTATCTAGTTTTGGTTATAGGATTACATATATAGCAGTCAGGGTCTTTATGCAGTATCAACTGGCCTCTGTTAGAGTGTATGTCTGGGTAGGTATGTACGTCCTTCCCTTTTACTCTGCTTTCCTTCAGCGCTTGTCCTTCTCTCTCTGTTCTTCTCGTGCCTCTTCATGTTCTCCTCTCTTTCTGTTAAAGCTGAAAGAATAAGAACACTCACAATCTTCACATCGCCACAGCTTTTGAATCTTTGTTATGAATAAATCTAAATATCAGCATATACTTTGACCTGTATATCTATGTGTTATACCTCTAACTTTCTATGGAGAGCAGAAAAGTTTATTAAAAAGCAACTTTTAACTTAAACCTAAGCTAAGTTACCTGGCTGCCTTAGAATTTTGAGCTAATAGATCTTTAAATAATAATGTAGTGTACATATTACTGTCCTGTTAACTTATCAAACATTTATTTAATTCAAAATTATAAGGCAATCGGGTTGCTTACATTTTAAACCCAAAATCTTTTTTTACAGAGGTAAACAAGTTAAACACAGAAAACCATGTAAAAACGTTAATGCTAACTGCACTGAAACTACTATAACAGGCTCCCTGACAGGATTACGAACAAGCTTTTCATCACTTCCGAATACAAAAACCAAACGAACATACCCCTCAACCTGTTATTGCAACAGAAATATAATACCCTGTTCATGTATAATGTGATGTACTGAGCTTGAATGTGAAAATGGCTTGGTTTAGCAAACCGGCTAAGATAGTCCTTACCTCACATTTCACTCTCATCGGCTAACATGCTAATTTTTTTGTGGCCACTTTAAAATGAGCTCACTGACAGAAATGTTCAACAATCAACACATAAAATGTCAAATAATGTCGATTACACTCTTTTTTTTCATTATTATTATTTGATTTTGTTGTTATTGTTGTTATTACTTTTCTTTTAATTAATTAATTAATTTATTTATTTATTTATTTTTATTATTATTTTATTTATTATTTTTATATTCTCTTCTTTCTGTCGATTTGTGGCAGAGTTAATGTGTTTTTGTATTTTTTGGATGAGACAATAAATACTCATTAACAAAAAAATAATAATATTAATAAAAAAAACGTGTTTATTGGTGATCTTGGCTGCCTGCACCCAACCTCACATGCACAGGCTGGGTGTCGATCCCAAAAAGAATCGATTCCTCGATTCTAAGCGTTCGGTAATCAAGAGTCGACTCAAAAACTTTGGACGAAGTTTGCCCGCAGTATAACGTTACACACGAAGTGAGAGACATTACGGTTTCGTAATCAAAATGACTTTAAAATGTAAGGTGAAGCTACCGTTACTGTTATCGTAGGCTCATTAAGGACTCACTTGAAACTAGCAAGATGGAGAAAGTTAACTGGCTAATTTAAGTCGAATCATCTCTACACCGGACAGGGCGAGCAGTTGCCAGCGTATAAAGGTGACGACGTCCACCTTCACCAGGCTATAGTTGGCTTCTCATTTGAATCCACCTTAAATGCCATCAGAATGCTGTAACATTTAAGGAGGAACGGGAAAATAAGATCACTTGAACCTTGTCCCACCTGTATCTGAAAATGCAACCGCACCAGACAGTTCTGAGAGCATGCGCAGAGCCGTTTTCAAGATTCAGGATTGGCTAAATCTCTTCTCTAATGAAGGAGTGGGCCGTTCTTCAGATACGAGCTTGTCTGTGAGCTCTGTGTGAAAGGGACAACCACTACACGTCAGCTGTATGATAACTGGTGTCCATGTCTCATGTTGTAACTGTAAAAGGAGGATATTGACTGTTCATTGTAGTTACTGTAATGTTGGAGAGGTACAATAATGTACACTCCACAACTTCAGGTTTTATGACTGAAAAATGCATGTGTACTAAAATGCAGGATTTTGTAAGAAATCTGGTGTTTTCAAAGGATCTCTCTATCCCACGACTGACCAACTTACCCAGTGTTCTATTTTATTATATGTGAGCATGTAATAAACATTCCTGACTCTCCTGACTTATATATACATACCTTTTAGCTTAAAGGAGCAATGTGTAAGATTACGTGCCCTCTCTAATTCATTCTCCGAAAAAGTAGGGGGCAATATATCCCCACTCCTCCTCAATATTAATATTAGGGTTGGACCCAAAAAAAGCTGCAAAGTACTGTAACCTTCAGGGTTCTTGGGAGAAACCTGAGCTTCTGGTCCACATTTTTATTTTGCTGTGAACAAGAAGAAACACAACATCTCCAGAGCAAACAGTTCAAAACACAAACCCCTTAGCTTTGCTCAGGAAAACCCGCCACTCCATCCATACTCAGGCTCTTCAACATAAAAGTCCTTGTCTAAATAAACCTGAAACGGCACGACACAAAATATTAACATACATTGTTTCTAAACAGGAAGTAATAAACTGTCACTATGACAATGAATGTCATACCAAGCTGGACTCTGGAAGCTGCTTTGGCAGAGGTTTTCTTACAAAATGCTAACTAATAAATGTATCATTAGGTAGAATATATTTATTATTTACAGGCTGTTTGGACAGGTTTAGGTTGAACTCACATTTATACATCATTTCTGGTGCCGCCACCATCGCAGCTGGTTGCAATTTTCCAGAGCTTTTGAGAAATAAGAAGCTCCTCCCTCTCAGTTTCCCATTGGATTGTTGGACAATCGTGTCCATCATTACTGTACTCAAATATTGACTACTTTTAAGTGTGCAGTGGGGATTTTTGAGTATATTCAACAATTAGGCCTGTAACTGTAGTACATACTACATACTCAAAAACTAGTATTAAGTGCACAGTTGGGACCCACTCCTTGTCAGTCATGTTAAAGACTCAACGCAACAATAGCTCAAGCTCCTGGCAGCTACCTTTATCACCACCACCTGCTTCACTCAGCAACACACCATGTTCTGCACATCACTGAGAAAATCCACATGCGACAGCTGCATTGAAAGCTGAGGTGCTGCTTGCCACTAGGGCCCCAGGCCAGCGGGGAGCCTCAGAGGGTATAGCTATATTTTTTGAATTACATGTTTTTTCTTATGTTGTTTACATTAATACTTTAAAAATAACAGTAATGTAAACTATTTAAAATAAAATAATAAAAAAAAATGTTTACATTTCACAGTTTATTTGTTGGTGATTATTTATAACATAATGGTGATGAATGCTAATTGGATGGGCTGATTTTGCCTAGGGCCTCAACAGACTCGCCACTGCTTGAAAGCACCATCTGCAGTTTTAACTGCCATATAATCTGGATTTCTGGGTTTGCTGCTTTCCTCTTAAAGTGCTGCATCAACACGATAAGTAGATGTCTCTGACATTCTGTCAAAACTGTTATTTCTTCACATTCTGTTTATTTTTTTAAAAATAGTTTTAATACTATTATTATTTATATTTTTATTGTTTATTTTACTATTTTTTGTTCATGTTAGAATGTAAATATATTTTAAAAAAATAAATAAATAAATAAAAATGTATGTAATGAATCGTGTAATAAACAACATTAAACATGGACTTCAAAAGGGGGAAAAAGAAAACAATACAAGAAATATGCAGGATGTTGGGCCTTTAATTAACGACTGTGACAATCTAGCAACCCTCAACACCAGGTGTGCGATGATGGGCACTTTTCAGTCAGTTCTTGTACTCTGCATTGTTCACAACAGTAGAGATTTCTAAAATTATTTAAAACTACCAATGCTGCTTTACTCGCAGAGTACTGTTATTATTATTATTATTATTATTATTATTATTATTATTATCATTATTACTGTTTATTTTATTAGCTTTGAGTTATTATTGGAACGTAAATATGAAAAAAAAATATATATATATATATATATACACACACAATAAGAGGTTGGAAATGGGCTTTTAAAATGAATCGTGTAATGAATAACATTAATTGTGGACTTTAAAAGGGGAATAAAAGAAATAATATAAGAAATATGCAGGATATCGGTCCTTTAATCATGCAGGAAAATCAGCGGACTTCCCCTTTAACAACTGTCACAAACTGGCAACCCTCAACGTCAGCTGTGCGATGATGGGCTTCCAGCACTCATGGCACTGCTGCCGGGCAGGGCTGCACACCAACAGCTCTGACAGAAAAGAAAGCAACAAATAAAAGGATTTTGGACACTGACACTTTACAAAGGCCTGCTTATCAGTCTCATCATGGACTCTTACAAGCGCTTCCGTGACGAGGAGTACAAGAACTGGCTGAAAAGCGCGGAGAATCTGTACATACTGAGGAGCAGTCTTCGCGACTTCGTCGAAAAGGAAACCGAAACTTACCACAGCTCTCTTCGAGCAACTCTACAGGGGCACAACTGTGTACAGAAATGCAAGAAATACCAACCAGCACAGAAGAAGGTGAAGCAAGAAATGGCCAGTTTCACACTGTCTGAGCAGTGCTCGTCCTTAGATATGTTTTCTAGCATGTTAGCATGAGAGCTGGCTTTCTATCCGAACGTTCCCGTTCCACCTTAAATGGTGCAGCAGTTCCGTCCTCGCGCTTGTCGAGTTTATTATCATGTTAGCTTGTGACCGAAGTTGCTATATTAGTCGAAATTTGCCGTTCCACCTTAAATGGTGCCGCAGTTCCGTTCATGCGCTTCTTGTTCGATTTTTCCCGTTCCACCTTAAATCACGCGGAACTGCAGCATCATTTAAGGTGGAACTGGAAAGCTCGAACAAGAGGCTGGCTAATAACAAGTTCAGCTTCGTCATGTTAGCATAGGCTTAGGCTGTCTTAGCGTCATCCACCTACATACCCTTAACATAGGCTTAACAGCTGGGGGTTAATATGACACCTGTGCATAAATACATTAGAGTTGACTTCTATATATATTATCATATACTGCTGTCTATAATAATGTGAATTACACTAAAATGGCGACGCTAAAGTTAAGATACTCATTAGCCACTTATTAGTTGCATTAGTGTGCTGCGCCATTTAAGGTGGACCGGCAAAATTCAACCAAGTAAAGGTAGGGAGTAGGAAGCCAAAGTTCAGCCAGAAAGATGATACACTCACACCTAGGGGGGCAATCAGCATCCTTCATTCACCTGACTGCATGTCTTGGAGGAAACCCACGCAGACATGGGGAAAACATGCAAATCTACACATCCCAGGAGGGACTCGAACCCAAGCCCTTCTTGCTGTGAGGCAACACCAGCCTTCTCTGGTCTTAATAAACTCATAAGTAGTCCTTACTAATTCTTAGATCTGTTGTGTGTTGACAGAGTCCACCGTTATGTGCCAAATGTGAGCTGTGGAAAGATGCAATCTTGCAGAGTTACAGTGGTCCTAAAATGGTTCACTGGGAGAACGTTGAGCCACACCTCTGGCCTACAGAAAAATGGGAGGTGGCCAAGGTAAGCTATAGTGTAACACCGCTTCATTCGCATGCTGCCAGTATTCTGCCTGGTAAACAGTGCACTCTGGATTCCTCTCTGTTGGCGTGCTATTGATTTGATTTCATTTTAATTGTGGCCCTCAGGTTTATATGCCAGGTGGACAAACTAGACATCGCGGTTTCAAGGACTTTGACATTTCTGCAGTTCTGAACTTCATGTGTAACTGCAAGCATTTTAATCCGCTTACTAAAAAGCAGCTCCTGCTGAAGGTAAAGTTACTGAATGTCATTAACAATTGATAAGGAAATTCCACTGATCTGCCAAAGTCTTAAATGGTAGTGATGTTATTAAAGCCATTCAGAGCGGTTTGATGTGAAAGGCACCTTTCCAGAAAAACTGTATTGTTCACAGTAGTAGAGATGTCTACCACTTTTATGAACCCACAAACACGCATGGAGGAAGAAATGTTTAGCCAGCCATGTGTGCTGGCTTGTCGCCAGTAGCACAGCATTGCTGGCTCTCCACACTGAGCTTCAGCACAGCTCGTGCAATTCGAGGCAACCATATTGTTTTTAACTCCTCTGCCTTCCTGCATCACTCACCAGTGTACAGATAGAACACAGTTCATGGTTGCCAGATTGAACATGTTCACCCATTTTAGTACCTTAATACAATTTGCCATAAAAAATTATCAGTGATGTTTTTCATTGACTTGAAGCACTTCATCTAAGCTTCAGAGTCAGTAGGATTCTCCACAATTTTACTTTAGATTGCTCTGAATGACTTTGTTTTTAACAGTAGTGCAGAAGAGCTTACTGTTCACATGCCTTTAGTTTTGTGTGTGTGTATGTAATTTTAAAGGAAAGTCCAATGCATGGGGCTGTGACATATGCATAGAGCTGTGACTGTATGTTTTTTTTTTCTTAATGCGGTGATATAGCAACATATCCCTGCGGTTTGGCAGTTTATCGACCCCCTGCTACAACACAACTTGCTTTTTGGCGCATCACTTAATAAAGCAGTAATGTATATCTACTAATGCATCATATTAGTTTTTCAAATTCATATTAAGCTGTTGTATTTTGTATACCTAGATGTTAAAGGTCAAGTATACTGGGGTGTCATGAATGATAATGTGGCCCTATTAAGCTTATTTTCCTCGTTTTTTTTTTCTATTGGATGAAGGTCATCGCCTTGAGGAACGCTGTGATGCATTCCCCTGACTTCAGGCTGAAAGAGGATAAGATGAAACAGGGTCTAAATGACATTAAGATGCTGGCACAGCATCTAGAGCCTCATATACCTGACCTGCAGAAGATTATATCTGACAAGATAAAGCAGGTATATAGAATTTAGGAGAGAAAGTACAGAATAAATTACCCTGTGGTAAAACCTTACTAACATGTTAACATATACTGGTGTATAGTATAAAGGATAGCTTAATATACTGCATTATGCATCAGCTGAAATGTTTTAAACTATTTAGATTTTGTATTGTATAGTTTGATACAGTTTTGGAGAATTATCCTGGTCAAGTTTCTCCCCCGGATGGTAAGAAAGACAATTTAGAGCTGCTGGATAGGGAGCAACAGGCCCTGAAGGAGAAGATTGAATTCCTGACCCATCGTTATGAAGCAAACCAACATGCAGAAATTAAAGTAAGATGTACTTCATTTAAAGTTGGCATACTTAACAATAGATTTTTGTACTTACAAATATTTGTGATGAACCACAGAATGACATTTTAGGAATATGTGTTTTTGGCCTGTGCAAAATTTTCATGTATTTTAACATTCACAAAAGCAAATTAAATAAGTACCAGACTTTTTAAAGCCATTATTTATGTAATATGGTTTACATTACATATTGTCTATTGTAGAGGAATTATTGATTAGTTCTTGTAAAGTAGTAACGGTTTTGATTTCCTCAAGCAAAGGCTGAAAACGATGCCATAATTATGCTGCCTAAAATCATTTACATGGTTGTGTTCAGGAAGAAGTGCAGGGCATGAAGAATTTCCTGGACCAAAACAAAGATCTCCTGGAGAACTTGAGACCTCAGGTGAACAGGCTAAATGAGATACAGGAGACGGTGGACAAGCATGAGCTTCAGATTGACAATCTGAGCAACAGGATTGACAATCTGGAGAAGGTTACACATGGTGGGTGAAAGCAACAACAAATAAGGTAGAAATTAGGCTTAGTGCTACACACACATGCACGTAGGGTTCTGTTTGATCAGAGTTTTTGTTTTACAATTCAGCTTAACCCCCAGACTGTCATAACATTGTAAGTTTGGTCTTTACGAATTTAGAAGATTGGTAACGCCTTTTTAGTAACCTAGGAAAATTTGTATTTCGACTCTGATATTCAGCTAATTGTGATCCACAGACCCAATGTTCGGTGGTGATCCACTCAAGTTCAAGAATCATCTAATTGAACAGACTCGAAAAAGGAAATGGGATGAGCCTTTATTTACAGAAGAACTTGAAGCCAGTGGTAAGAATTCCGTTATTGCAATTTTATTTAATGCGTGTTTATTACAATAAAATATTTGTATGCATCTAAAAATGTTGTCAGTAGTTTTGCTGTAGTATGAAATCAGTTAATATTTTCAGTGTACAGTACGCTGTGTTATTTAAAGTAATTTTAGTGCATAATAATGAACTTATGCATATTTTATTTTGTACATAATGTTTTGTCTTAAGACGTTTTATGTATTCTAAAGCATTAACAAAAATATGCGTTTGTATATATATATATATATATATATACATTTTTGTATATATTATATATTATATTTTGTATGCATAAAAACATTTTAATGTGAATTTTAAATATGATATAAACCACTGTGTACATTAGAATCCGTGAGATAACTAGTTCGTTTTATTAACTTATATATATGTTATAGATGTATATGAAGATCAATATAATTTTAATACATATGCTATTCTTTTAATTAAATGCTATTTCACTGTATTATTTCTTCAGTTTGCTGTTTGCAGAATGACTTTATGTGTTTTCGTTTTAAACTGCCACACACCTATACTGTGTTTTGGCATGTCTACAGGATGTAGCACAAGCATTTTTGACCAAAATGAGTTTGAAAACACCCATGCACTGGCAGACCTGGAATGTCGCACACCCTGTTGCGGCACTAAATTCACTTCCTCACAATTGCTATCATTTTAACCAGCAAGATAACAAATGGGCAGCCTACAACCAAATGAGTAATATGCTAGAGATATGCCATTAAAATGGGGCTTGCGCTGTTAAAAGTTCAGATTGATGTAGGTAGATGCAATGGAAAAACTACAAAAACAAAAGCGTGTGAATAATTTTCCCCTTTCTGCATTCAAGTCATTTTCCATGTACTACAAATATGTCCATAATATCTCCCCACGGTTTAAATTCTATTTCATGTCTGCACAGGTTACAGAGGTCGAGTGAAGGTCAATGGACACACCTTTATTGGCTCACAGGTGTGTAATAACAAAAAGAGTGCTCACCAAGAGGTTGCCAAGATAGCTCTGGAGCACTTCAAATCTGAGTTTGAGAGCACAGAAGAAGCATCTACATCTGCAGACGGTACATCATCCAAAAGTAAAAACATTTTCCTTGATTGTTGCATTTGAGATTAGTAGTCTTTCTTTCAAAATCTGAAATTGTGAATTGTATGATTGTCTTCTTGGTTTAAATCTGTTACAAATTTAACTTGATGTGTGTGAAGCTAAACTTATCCTGGAGCAGATTACAGATTAACATCCTCGTTCTGTTCGCAACACAACACAGTACTTTTGATTTAGACAACAGGCGGTTTACATTTTACACCTTTTGATTTTTTGCTTTGGATTACAGGCGGCATCTTTTACTCCACCGTGACTGTAGTCCTTAGGAAGGATTTTTGTTCGGATGGCTATGTACAGGAGGACGAAGCTATTGAATCAGCATACATGAAATTGGCCCGTCAGTTTGGCCTGAATGATCCTGGTGATGGTAGGTATCAATCAAACAATAGCAGGTCTAGTCAGGGGTTTGTTCTGTAGTTTATTGGCCATGATAACATCTGATGTTCTTCCTCATGTAACAGATAAGAATTTCAGGACAGCGGTCCCGTCACATTTTAGAAAGTGTGGTATACAGCCACCATCAGAAACACTGAATCACCAGGACGATAAGAACATCTGCACACTTCAACTCATGGAGCATCTTCTCTTTTTTGACGAAGGTGAACGATGTTTGGCCCACTTTCATTATTAAAGAGCTACCCGTGCTATTAATTTCTACAACCAAGTTTACGCTTTGTGATTTGTTGTAACTATTGTTTACTCCATGGGAATGTTAACTTGTTCACAATGCAACACTAGTCTTATTTCAGCATTCGCCATAGTAGCTTTGCTTCATTGATCAGCTCTTTGTTACCCATCTCTGATGTACATGACATGGTTTATGAAATCTTTCAGATGGCTCCACAACAAAGAAAAAAGCAGAACAGCAAGCAGCCAAGGTTGCACTAGAACACCTGTCAGGGTTCTTGAACTGCGGATCAATGGCTGATGTTAATGAAAACTACAAAGGCTTTCTGAAGGAACGTCTAGATGCTCTTGGTATGGAAAATCCTGAATACAAAACTGAACAAAAAAAGCCCACTGGGGATGAAAGGAGCTCCAGCACCAGGAGAGGTGTCGAACAGGGTGAGTTCACTTCATGTCAACAAAACTTTTTTTCCATTTGACCTTATTTGAAATATAATCTAATGAACATATTTTTGACAAGTGTGCATTAATTTGCCGTTGACATTCTTCTATTTTTAGGATGTCTTCCCATTCCCTTTAGCTCAGATCCTACTATCTAAATCCCACCCACCAATTAATTCCACTTAAAATATTTAAAACTACATACTAAATTAATTACATTTTTTAACCCATTACAAAAATTGCACATTAAACTATTTCAGCAAAAAAGGATGAACGCTTTGCTTAATGCTCTCTGAATGTTGTTACCTAAACATTATTTCAAAACCTAAATGGACTTCTTGATTCCAGCAAGTCTTACTTTAGCACACAGTATTACTTAGCAGACTGGAGTGGAATGTTCACTAATGTTAAGAGGACAATCCTTCTTAGCTGGGAAATGATTGTCATAGACAGCTTAAATGTAAAGCTGAAGATTTTATTCTCTTGGAGGAATTCAGGGCTTTGATGGTGAGGTAGATAACCAGTCGTTAAACTGAGCTCAAGGGCTACTTGATGGAAAACAGTCGCTGGCTGAACAATTTATAAATATGTGTTTTAAGTGGAAAGCTGGGGAGGGAGTATATGCTTGTACCCACTTTATAATAAAGTTGTTTGTTCTGAACTTGCTGTGACTTGCAGTATCCAGTATACAGCCAAGACAACAGGGACAAGAGAATGCTATCCTTCAACCAAAGGACTTCAACCAAGGGACAGTCACTGTTGTCCAACCTCCACCCACAAAGCCCTCAGACTGTGCTGCTGCTGGACCAATGACAGAGCTTCAAGAACCAAAGCCTTCAATGCCAAGAGAAGCGTTCCTAGAGGATGTTACAGGTACACAGAGATCCAGCAGGGTGCGCCATAATCAAAGAGGAGATGATGTATCACACATCATAGAAAACAGTTATTATATCTTAATAAGGGTCTAATCAGTGTGTGTTTTTTCATTAAAGTACTGAAATAGTTCAATTCCAGTAATTCCAGTACTGGGGGCCCCACAGTATGCACATTCCTGGACTTTCTCTCATCTGGCACTCATGACTGAATTGAACTGGCTGTATTTTAGACTACGTCTATACCCTTGATCTAGCTAGTCTTTTTTGCATCTGACCTATGTGATTGTGTACCTATGCATGTTTTTCAGAGATCAGCTCACTTCTGGCAGTGTATAATCTCAAGTCCCCATCTGTAACACTAGAGCGCATTTGCACTGATCAAAATTTCAACCTAACGTTGAACATCAGCTTGGACAAATTTACCTTTGAGAACAGCAGTGCCTATACCTCTAAAAAAGACGCCATTCGCAAAACCTATGACTTACTTGGGCATGCATTGGGAATTACACAGCTAAACACAGGTAACCCCTTCTACCTTGATTCTGTCTAAAATTATAGAACAGGTAGGGCTATTGCATGGATTTCATTTGTGTGGCTCTCTCTTTCAGATAATGCAACGATGTTGGTGAAACAAGATTTTTCACAGAAGTCTCTGACACCTCCTAAGGAAATTGTGAGCGGTGATAAGGATTTCCGCTGTTCCCTCAGAGACATAACATACAGTTTAGTCTATGAGGGACAAGGTCAGTAGGTTGGCTGTATAATGCAGGCACTGCAAATCTATTAATCTACGGACAAGTGACAAATTAAAGGAAAAAACAATGTAATGTTCCTTGGTAAGATGTTGGGTTACCACAGAGCAGCTTTAGTATGTCTTTGCACAGGTTTCACAAGTCTTGAACTATACTGGTGGGAAGAAATTGGAACTGGAGGGATAGGTGTTTTAATGATAGTGTTAAAGAGCCCTGGCTAGCTAATCAGTTTCACACTCATCAAACCATTCATTGACCCCTTGTGCCCTGTGGATGGGGGCATTGTCATACCATTCCCAAAGCAGATCAGAGCCACCAGACCAGTGGTCTTAGTACATGCCACACATGCGCTTACCCATCTCACTCATATCTTTTTTCCAGATCTCTGTAGATCAATGTCAGCGATTTTTGCACCTCTTAATTCTTAGATGGCCATTCATTTATTTCCTGCAACTCTACTGTAACATATTTCTCTATTTATTTGTGGACGGACTATTCCTGCTGACACAGTCTGACCACGTCCTGCATTGACATTCTCAAACAATTGAGGGACAGTTGCTCTTCTGTTTTACTTTACGTATCAAACCATGGCATAAGTATCAGTCAGTGAAATGTGCGGTTTTGACCAAGATTTCCATCACAATTGTTTACTGATCTCTTTCCCATAGATCTACATGCAGATGTTATGTAGTTGCTGTTCCTACTAAAACACTAGAGAGTAGAGCAGTCTTTCTGACTAAAATTTCTGCCACCCATTCCATCATTATGAACCCTTGATGAGAGCAAGTCTTAGTCTTTCAGAAAGCCTCCACTTTAAAGACTTTTTATGAGACAGGTTCTTGTTACAACTGTAGTCTGGGCAAAGTAATAATGTCTTTTGAAAATCAGATTCAAATGATATTGTTTAATAGAGAACAACTGTAAGTCAAATTTGAAAATGCAACTAGTAGGCAAACTAGTAGTAGTAGTGATCCTTTCTGTTCTTTTCAATTAAATTCCCAATAATGTAAAAGGGTGTTAAGTTGTTAGTAAAATATAAGTAAGAAATCATTACACTATCAGTGACACTGCATTACATTATTGGGCTTTAATACATTTTTTGACCACGTTCAGTGCAAAATCTTATTATAGTTATTACATTTTTGGGAAATTATTGTGTCATCATTCTGTATATACAGGCTTTTCCTTTAATTTGCCACGTATCTGCATCTGTGTAAATACATTTTATTTCATATACATTGAAGTAGGGCTGCACAATGTATCACTTCAGCAGCATCGTTGTAATGTATGCATGCTCAATAGTCACAACGCAGGATGTGGAATGTCATTTAAGACAAATTAAATGCTGCACCTTTTTTGCTGTTTGCTTAATACAAAAGGAAAACTCACAACAGAATTATGTCTAATATACAGTAATTTACTCAGATTTAAGGGTTCTTGGATACATGGAGAAAAGTAGTATCAGCGCTCACCTGGTTTTGTGTTTGGTGCTTTGAAACCAATTATAAAGAATTAAAGAAAGGATGCTTTACATTGAAAAAAAGTCATTTTTCACACCAGTCATTCTAGAACGATTAATTCTAATGTAGCTAACAGCTGGTCAGGTCATCTGGTATATTTTTTTCATATACTGGAAATGTCAGAGGCAAGTTTTTTTCCAATATCCTGCAGCCCTACTTTGAAGCACAAAACAGATTCACATGTTTTCCTCAACTAAAAAGCTAGATCAGGCTTGATAAGCGTCTAGGCATGTAAATTTGCAATGTGTGTTTTCCGCAGGCTCCACAGAAGCTGAGGCCAAACAAGATGCTCTGAAGAAAGCTCTGCGTTCTCTGCCCTTGCTGTTTGGCCATGGTGTTTTGCCCATGTCCAGCAGCAATGAGGAAGCTGAACATCAGATTAATAACTTACTGAAAATGGCTCAACAGAAAGATCTCACGTTCTCTCTTAAACACCATCAGCATAAGATCTCTGTTGACCTCCAATTCCAAGACTACACCATAGTGAGCAACAGCCAGAAGACCAAAAAAGAAAACTGCAAGATTCTCAGCAAACGCATTCTGGGTCTGCTGGGGGAAGAGACAGGTCAGAATTACACAGATGACACAGTTACAAACACATGCAGTGGCTTGTGGGTGACCAAATGAATTTGAATTATAAATTTAACTCAATATGGTAAAGCAGGTCGTGTGATTGGTTTATGACTTTGGTTTATGAATATAAACCGGAAATCATGCAGGCAGGCTGTATGTTTAAGTAGATGCTGGCATAACGTTTAAATACAGAACAGTAACTTTTAACCTCTTATTGTCACTTCACAGAGCCAAACTGTCCATCATTAAGAAACTGCTTAGACGACTGGTTTAAACAGAGAGCTCTGCAGCAGCCTGTGTTTGAGAACACTGAGGAGGCTCAGGGATCCAAAGCTACGTTTTCTGTTAAACTGTCCTGCAGTCATCCAAGTAAGAACAACGTATTTTCATGTGTGTATATACACACACACACACATACACACACACACACACACACACGTGTGTGTATATATGTGTAGTCAGTTTGTAAAATTTATGATCTGGAAGATCTTCCCCAGTGCTATAGAGCTGAACATCTGCTTCTGGAAATAAAAATCCTGTTCATAACTGCCATATGGATTTCGATTTTTACCCATTATATTTAATCCAACTATGTAGATTTACCATGGGCTAGGGGATAGTGAGATAATGAGATAATGGCTGGTCGGTTTTAGCTGAAAGACCGCACATACAGGACTGTGGATAAATATTATAAATGTGAACTCAGCACAGATCATGTCATAATATCACGCTGCAAAATATATCAGACCATTTAAAGTCCAGAATGCCCTGAATACACAGGTATCTGTTACGTCTTCTTAAAATATAATGTGAAAGGTATACACTTTCTTTCCCAGATTTCTCTGTGCTTACATAAACAGGGAAATATTTTGTAAGTGCTTATCTCTGACATCTAAAAAGAGAAATTATGGTAAAAAAATTGGAAATAAAACAAAATAAAAATAAAATAAAATAAAAAAAGCTCGCCATCTTTGCACGTTGATCCAACAGTAGCTCCCATACTAAGCACAAATAACGAGCATGACGTGACAAAGAATGACAAAGAATGACCCCTTTTCTTCACACATCAAAGCGACATTAACGTTTGTCCACCCTCCAACTTCCTTTTCAGTTATCATATTAGCCCCTTAGGCTAATCTTTAGTAAAGATGAAATCAAACAAATAAAAATAAAAATCATCAGGTACACTGTACCATGACTGCTAAGAAATTCGATAACAAAGATAAAATAAACAAGCTGTTAAAACATGATGTGTACATAAAACTATTCTATATATAAGAATATTAATTCTTATATACTATAAGAATTAATACTATATATAAGGATTAAAAGTTAAAGTAATATTTACAAATTCACTAGTGAAAATATTTGACTGCAAAAGTTGGTGGACAGATGACTGAAAGTGATCGGTTAAACCTGTTCACAGTTTTGTGACATGTGTAGTTTATTCCGACATTAAACACATTAGGTACAGTCGCCTTAGAATTTTACTTTCTTTTACCAGAACTGCTGAAAAAGTGGCCGGTCATCAGCTCTATTATTGTGAAATGTTTTAATAGTTCACTAGTTCCTGTGACTGATGATGTTAATGCTACAGCATGCAAAGACATTTTAGAGAATTACAAGCTTCAAACTTTGTGGTAACAGTTTGGGATTACCTTCCTGTTCCAGCAACTCCACTCCCCATTATACACTCTGGACGTTAACTGGACCGTCATTTAAGATCGTGTCCAAAATCAGTTCCTGACATTCCAAATGTTTTTTGTTTTTTTTTAATGAGTGGGCACAAATTCCTACAAACACACTCAGAAATCTTGCTAAACCTTCCTAAAAGAGTGAAGACTGTTACATTCACAAAGGGAGGCACCTCTATATTGATGCCTACAGATTTAGAATGGGATTACCAACAAGCTCCTAGAAGAGTGATAATCGGGTGTCCACATGATTTTGCTATATGATGTAAATTAAGATGTTTTAATATTTCAGTGTCGCCAAAATGTTACTAAAAGTTAAATAATATACTGAAGTTATATGTTAATATTGTTTTATATATAATATATGATCACCATGTTTCAAATACAATGTATTCTGGATGTTCAGTACACCGATCAGCCATAACATTAAAACCACCTCTGTGGATCTACAGTCATTGTCCATTTTATCTGCTCCACTTACTATACAGGTGCACTTTGTAGTTCTACAGTTACAGACTGTAGTTCATCTGATTCTCTGCGTACTTTGTTAACGCCTGTTATCCTGTTATTCTGTGGTCAGGACCCCCACAGGACCACCTCAGAGCAGGTATTATGTTATACCACCCGGTGAAACCACAGGACGCTGTTGGCTGGACGATTCTCAGTCCAGCAGTGACACTAAGGTGTTTAAACACTCAGGCAGCACTGCTGTGTCTGATCCACTCACACCAGCACAACACACACAAACACCACGTCAGTGTCACTTCATGATACTGAATTACCCAATAACCACCCAAATAATACTTATTCTGTGGGTGGTCCTGTAGGGGCCTGGATCACTAAGCAACAGGGTAATAGGGAGCTAAAAATGTTTGTCTGTAATAGGGCTGTACCCGAATTTTGTCAGTCGAATTGGAACATATTTTTGAACTAAAAGAGACGTGGCATATGATGAACGATCTGAATTGGAGCCAGATTTAATTACAGAATATAGCGCCGGGCAGCAAGCACGTATTTATGCTAAAATTAGCGCTTATAGCCTGTCTTTTTAATTTCACTTTTAACAGCTTCTTCAGTAGGATGACCCTTCGTCTTTCATTTATTGTAAATAATGAACTCATAAATAAAACCAAATTAGTCAATATTTAAATTTTTTTTTTTCCTTCACTGCAAACAGCCATTATGTCTCAAACGAAACTCACCTCACTCGTTTGAAGCAGTGTTCGATGTCTGACTAAATCACGAGCAGAATTAGCTTTAATTTGTTCGGATTCTCTTCTTCAAAAGCTTTTTTGAAGACTTTTTCTGAGACATCGTTCCACCCGTATTTCTCAGCTTCACAGCTTTAGCTTCCTTCAACGGTTCTTCTTGTGCAGCTCTTATTACCATTCTGAACACGTTTAAATCTGTGAAGCTGTAGCTTCATAAGAGAATCATGATTTAAAATAGCTATCACAGCCCTTTATTTGTTTCCAAAGTTTTGAGCGCTAGTGTGCATCTCCATAACTGCCCTATGGTTTGTTTAATCTTCAGACTGGGAAGACAGCCTGGAGGAAGCAAAGAAAAAGGTAGTCCAGGAGCTCAAGAAAAGACTGCAGCATTTGATTGACCAAAGTGAACTGGATTAACATCAACTACTGAAAATGCCTGAACCAAGCTGATCTGAAATGCACTTATTCTGATGAAAATGTTTTCAGTTTTCAGAATCTCTGCACTTTAATTAAGAACAGACTTAAAACATGTGAAACACAAATGTCCGAATTAGCCTGTGCACAAATCGGAACAAGCTCGGTGGGATTTTAATTTGTCATACTACATGTAGTTGTTAGACATGAACAGGTTACATTGCCTATGAGTGCGGTACTTCATTAAAACAATTAAGCACTTTTTTTAACAAACTTGTTTTAAAACAATAATGTTTTTTAAAGCAACTTAAAGCACTATTGTACACCTTTTTACATCTCAAGGATGAACTTCATGCCCAGTTACTTGAAATATTACACTACATTCTTTTTTTATTCACTAGTAAATCCACTTAGTATAGCTCTGAACATCATTGACACAAAGGCATAAAGTTTGATCTTTCAAAGCTGTGGTCACCATCCCTGGTCCTGGAGTCTAATTTCAGCCACACACCTGGTCCTGTTAATTAGCCTCTTCAGAAGCTCTTGGTTGGCTGGGTTAAGGTTAGGTAAGAGAGAGGGTTGCATGCTGGATGATAGATGTTGGAGTTAAATTCTGCAGGAAAGTAGAACTCCAGACGGAGGGATGATGATCACTGGTGATCACTTTCAAGTGTCTTTAGTCCAGACTCTGATTACTCTGTATGAATTCCAGAAAGTCGTTAGTATACATGTATTTTTGTATTGATCCACTTTACCAGCTTACAGAAGGTTCTGTAATATAGGTTCTGTATTGATTACTTGTGAGGTCCATGATTGTAATGCAGTATGAATCTGCAGTGTGTAGTTTTACAAGTCTGCCAGTAATGATTGTGCAGTGAACAGCCTGGTGTTATTGGCTAAACTCAGCACTTGCCCAGCAATAAAATGTCATTGGGGGTGGGTGAAATTGGTAAAATTCCATATCATGAAATTTTCTAAATGTACTATAGCAGATGCCATTGAATTTAGCATGAATAAAATTGGTGTGTTAACCTTGGGTTCTAGGTTCTCTGTTTTGGACTATTTTGGACTCTATAAGGGACCATCCCACATGTTTTCTGTGGAGTTTGGGCCAGTGAACTGATGTGGCCATTTTAAAAGCTTGATTTTATGGTTATTGATCCCTTGTTGTATTGGGACATGTTGTCGCTCTTCTTTTGCATGACTTCTGAGTACTGGCATGGAAATGATATTCTAAAAAATACTCTAATTTGTTACAAGCAACTGAATATGTTTTACTCAACTTTTACTTTGAATTAAAGAATGGCTTAAAACCCATTTTTGGGTTGAATAAATTTGTTACATTTGCTCGTAACAAATTAGAGTATTAGACCAACGAAACACTTTTTACAGTGTATGATGAGCCCAAATCAGCCAAGAAGGCATTTGTTGATAACTTATCTTAATTAAGAATGCCGGTAATAGAGCTGACTGTACCTGAGCTATGACCTTGTAAGAACTGCACTGTATTCAAAACTGCCTACGTCCTTTCTAAATAGTATGGCAAATTAGTACATCTCTATTAACAACATCGAACACATACATGGTTTTGGACATTCTTTATCCCGAACTAATCAGTCAGTCATTTCTCTTGCAAATTACATTAGAGGAACTTCCAAACTTTCGATGAATGAGTGGAGTAACTGTAGAAACTATTTACTCAAACAAATGTGAATTTATTCTTTATACATCTTTTTGAGAACATGGTGGGTTAAATGTCATCAATGCCAACATTTTGTGAAATCCATGAACTGTGATAGGGTTACATTATGAATCTGCCAAATTTAGTAACTGGAACAACTGTGGAAGACGTACTTTTCGATGTCTATTTTGATTGTTAATCGGTTACAATCGGAAACATTGCTAATAAAACAGAAGTAAGCAATCATGGGGAAGTGCTAACTGCAAGTGTGTTCTTGTTTTCTATCCTGAAAAATTGTCTGATATACTGAGATTTTGTCAAGTACCATATTGCACATTAACATGGGAGAATGGATAATGAAACTCCTATATAAAATCAAATTTTTTATGAATGTGTTATCATTATCATCATCAATCTATTACATAGCTGTTAGTGTGAAACTGAAAGAGCCAAGTCTGTGTACAGATAGGATACAGTGGTGCTTTTAGAGTGTATATTGTTGGAATGAAAGTTCAGTCCTGTGTGTGTGTTTTACCACATCCTGAAAATAAGAAAGAAAGAAAAAAATTAAAAAACAACAGAGAGCCATCACACAGGAAACAGCATCTACGATCACACCATAAAATGTGAGGACAGCTTTGTCTCCATGCAAGCTTTGTAGCACAACTGAACAGAGATCGTTTTAAAGGACTATACGGACATACTACATGGAGCCTTTCCTGGTTTGACAGGTTTGTTGCTTATGTATAAGTCCCTTCGGTACATGCAGAGGCATATTACAATCCTGTCTCCATAGTTTTCTATAAAATCAGCAAAGGCCCCTTTTTTATACATTTTACTTTTTAAGTTTTATGAACATGTACAGTGGCATGCAAAAGTTTGGGCACCCTGGTCAAAATATATATTACTATAAAAAGTTAAAGATGAACTGATCTCCAAAAAGCATAAAGTTAAAGATGACACACTTCTGTTGTATTTTGAGCAAAAACAATTTTTTATTTTCATAAAAACTTTGGGCACCCTGCATGGTTAATACCTAGCAGTGCCCCTTAGGGAAGCATCACAGCTTGTAAACGCTTTTTGTAGCCAGCCAAGTTCAGTTCTTGTTGGAGGGATTTCCATCCCTTCTTCCTTGCAAAAGTCTTCCAGTTCTGTGAGATTCCTGGGCCGTCTTGCATGCACTGCTCTTTTGAGGTCTATCCACAGATTTTCAGTGATGTTCAGATCAGAGGACTGTGAGGGCCATGGTAAAACCTTCAGCTTGCGTCTTTTGAGGTAGTCTGTTGGGGATTTTGAAGTGTGTTTAGGATAATTATCCATTTGTAGAAGTCATCCTCTTTTCAACTTCAGATTTTTTACAGATCGTGTTATGTTTGCTTCCAGAATTTGTTGGAATTTCATTTAATCCATGATTCCCTCAACCCATGAAATGTTCCCTGTGCCATTGGCTGCAAATTAACCCCAAAGCATGATTGATCCACCTGCATGCTTAATGGCTGGCTTAATTCTGTGCCCTTTTTTTTTCTCCAAGCATAACATTGCTCATTGCTTATCTTGACCTCCACTGTTCCTGTTACCTGCCATTACTTAATAACATTTCGAACTGAGGAAATGGCAGCCTAAAAATGCTTTGCTATCTTCTTATAGCCTTGCCCTTTTTGTTTCAGACAGCTGCTTAGAAGAACCCATGGCTGCTGTGTTTTGGGACATAGTTAGAGGAGTCTGGGTATTTATAAAGCTTTGAAATTTGCATCACCTGGCCTTTCCTAACGATGATTATGAACAAGCCATAACCCTAACAGGCTAATGAAGGTCTGAGACCTCGGTCAAAGTTATCTGAGTGCTCAAATCTCCTAGGGTTCCCAGAAAGGTCCTTTACTTTTTCACTCGAAACCAAAATAACACACTGATATCGCTTAAAATGTTGAAATGTGTGTTTCATCTTTAACTTTATGCCTTTTGGAGATCATTTCATCTTCAACTTGCTTAACTGTTCATAGTAACAGTAATTTTGACCAGGGTGCCCAAACGTTTGCATGCCACTGTATATGACTTTATGCAAGAAAGCCTGGCTTGTATGGACCCACTGTATTATGAAGACCATTGTTCCTCATTCCACCCAGGCAGACTTCTCTAATTATCAAGAACAGTACCATGTATGCAACTCCAATTAGTTGTTATTTCAGGTTATACAGAGAAGTTGATTTGCTTTAGAACACAGTATCAAATGTAAAAACCTTCTCCATGTAGCTAAAAGAAAGGGCAGTCATTTAGGTCAACCAGAAGTTAGCTTTGCCACTGAATTTTCTGTCAGAACTTCTTACTGTCCCAACTTAAATGGAGTAGCAGCTACATTGCTGGGGTCTCAGGCACCAGAATACAACTGCTATGCCATTTAAGGTGGAATGAATTATTAGAAGCTGCCAAGCTTAAGGCTCATCCTTTGAACTACATATAGCATGAGAGTGTGTGACCACAATGAGGGCAGAGAAAATGTAAACAGCTCTTATCTGTGATTCACTTATTTGAGGTGTCCTATTTAAAAACATACTCGATACAGCGGTAGATTTACAGCACCCCATTAGAGACCCTTCGGTGCCGAATGTAGGTTTAACATTATTCAGCATACATCTTTTAACTTTCTTACAGTGAGCAAGCCCCAGGCATTACGGTGCTAACGCTGTGTATCTCTGTGGTTTGGGAGTTTGCAGCATAGTACGATTTTACAAAATTCATTTTTATTCCAAATTAATTCAGGTAGGTTATCAATGTAATTTCAAGCAAATATATGAAGGCATTGCCATGTGCACTCATCATCCAAAAACAGTTGCACCCAGAAGGAAGTGTGGGATTGCAATGCTATTGGGAAGGAAGGTAAAGGTTACCAGGAACAATAAATGATGATAAATTTAGACTGATATGGGTAATATTTATTGAGCTACACATACAGAAGTAGTGTCTCTCAGTATGGCGTTGGGTCACCATTTGCTAACGTCTCAGCATGGTGTTCTGTGATAATCCATCCCATGCATCTTAAATATTCTCACACAGTTCCTGCAGATTTTGCAGTCGGGGTGGAGGTGGAGGGACACCAGGCCTTCTAGACGTGTGTCGCTTAACAACAAACCATTCAGTCAGCGCGACCACAGTGCCTCCACACACGGATTCCTTGGTCATCTCCAAGGTGATCTGCTGCCATTCTTAGTCACTCCATGGCAGTCTAGCATGACACCATTGCAGTCTTCGGTGAAGTTTATGTGACCTGCTTCCTTATGTCTTTATGTCTGTTCATTAATTCCAGTGATACAAAACCAGACTTCGAACTCTTTGAATGTGTAGAGACTAAAACACCAATTTACCATTTTACCATTTTAAAAACATACTTGAAATTACTCATAGAATCAGACAAAAACCTCATAAATGGATTTGCTCAAATAACGCGCAAGACGTGATTTTTCAGTTTGTTCTGGCCATTCTGTACAGATCTCCACAATAAGGTGGGACTTTTCGCACTGGGGTCACAATGAGTGTGTTTATATGTACTTAATAATCCTGCAATCTGCAAATATCTAATTGTTTAAATGGTCATGTAAACAGCACACTCTGATTTCTTAGATCAGTCATCAGGTTCCTCATTGGATGTACACTATATGTAATAAGAAAACAGCATGTAACACAGCAACCATGAGATGGCAACAAGACACATTTGACAAGCCGTGGCATGAAGCTTGAGTTTTACATTATGTTTACGTCACGTCTTATTCTGTTTTTTGGTCCATTGCCAATCAAAATTCTGATTACCCAAGTGTATGTAAACACACTCTTCTCCACTAGTGGTGTAACCAGCAAGCTGATTGGCTGTTCCTCTGGCTTTCTTCTTAAATGAATGCCATGTTCAGCATTACAAGCATTCATATTGTATCCAGTGACCAGTCTCCTCATTTAAGTTCTACAGTAACTACTTTTGCCCTTTTTTTAAATTATTATAATTGATGTAGTATGTAAACATGGTTCAAGTTTGAGTGTACTATGTTCTCCCAAAACTTCAAAAACTGCTTGTTTCCAATTAAGTGGTTTCATAAAAACAATGCATTTACATATGCTGTCATTAGGGGGAGGTAAAACTAAATACTGCAAAGCACTTCAACACAACACAAAAACCAAAAGACACTGCATGCAAGAACAAATGGTAAAACAACCAAAACCATCGAGGACTAGGGATGTGTCCGAAATCGCCTACTTCCATACTACACTGTAATCAGTAGGCAGGTATGGCTAGTCGGTCTGAACATGCAGTATTTTTTAGTATGTAACTGCAGCACACTATGCTATCCCATGATTCAATTGGAGCTGCAGAGGATTTCCAAGCTAAGGAAGAAAAATGGCAGAAACACTAGCAAGATGGCAGACGAAGGCATCTGAGGTTGTGAGAATACAAGCAGTGCACACTGGTTTGAATCTAGTATTTACTGTCTGAGTAGATGATTTCAGACGCATCCTAAGACTAGGAACAAATGGCTACTTATTTGAGGAACAAGACTAGAAACACCTGGGAAAGAAGGGGTAACAGATTACACACAGGTGCAAACACTAATGACAAGGCGGAACTAGAGAGGAGATAGGAATAAAACAGAACCTACAACTAGACCACATACCTAGGAGATGGCAGAAGGCAGAGACAGGGAGATGTTGGCCTCTAGCACTTTAGCCCCACCCATCCACACTGAAGTTATAAAGAGTGTTTCAGCCCGGGCTGCTTTCTGAAGGAGGCACAATGCGGACACAAGAGCTCATTTACTGTTGAAAAGATTGTGACCACTGTTTTCTATAATACAAAAATGTTTTTTTGAATGTTGGATTTGGTCCTAAATGATGAGCACAGCTGTAGATGACTCCTTAAAGGATCAATTTGCAAGCTGGCACAACCTGTCAAATTCATACCCCAAACTAAGAGGAGGCAACATATCACCAGAAAACACACAGTTCCTCCTCCTCCCTCTTCACCCCTTACCAGTCTAGAAGAAACACTGGGAGTTCAGCATCAAACTTCATTCTTGTACTCTTCAAGAGCATCTCCAGCAGTGGACAGCAATGCCAACGTTAACTCTTGTTTTGTTGCTGTTTATTTATACTTATTTTTCGTTTGCTGCTGAACGTGGGTTCCTGTCTAGAGTGGGCAACAGTGGCTGCTACCATGGCTACTTGCCAAGAGTTTTAGCCATCGTTGTGTTTACTCTTTTTTCATTAGCTACCTGTTCTTAAACGATCTAACTGAGATCAGGATCCTCAACATGACTGACAAGAGGTTTGAATATGCCGCCAGGGCAGTGATACGTCTTCATAGTTCTTCATGAACAGTCTGATTCATCTGAACACTACAGTGACTCCCTATCACCTCTCGAGGTACAAAGTGGTGTTAAGAGACACGATGGACTTCAGTAGATATCTCTGCAGCTTCAGTAGATATCTCTGCAGCACAATACATAGTCAAACTGTTCAAAACAGTTATTTCTTCGCATTCTGTTGATCATTTTCGTTAATTTTAGAACATTTAAAGCTATAAATTTCACATATTGTTCAGAGAAAGTTGTACAAGAAGAATGTACAAGAAGCTGTACTGAGAATGAAATTCTAATAAAATTAATATCCAGAATGCTACGTATTTTAAAAAAAGGTGAGCAAATCTCAGAGATATATGACATATACATATAAATCTATACATATATGAGATATACATATTAAGATATACATATCAGGAAATGCCTATGAATAGATAACTGTAGCATATTACTTATCATTTAATAACTTCTTGATGTTCCTGAGGAACTTGAAATGTCCAATATAAGGCCTTAAAATACATTCTGACGTATAGAATGCAGTATCTAAGTCTACAATGTATAAGTTATTGTTGAAGATAATGTCAGCAATTACTAATATAACAACTTATTCCAAAACAGCTTGAACGGTAGTGTACATACATCATCAGTCTTAAAGGCAGAGTAATAAACAGTCTGTCTAGTTTTGAGGGATAAAAGGAGGTTGGTATAAATACTTTATGGGCAGCGCATTCATATTATTCTGGTAAATAAACTCATATTATTGTTATAAGTATGGGGGCTTTGTAACCTATACTGATTATAGTGCACTGTAAAACACTGTGTACTGCAGCTTATGAACTTTGGTCAACATTTTGGTGTTTCCTGTGGAGCATTTGTACGCTTTTCCCATCCATTCTCAGCGTGACACTTGACTCAAGAAAAAAGCCAAGTCTGGTGAGAGAGAGGTTTCTGTTTTGATTTGTCTGCAATTGTGGCTTGCAGGGGTGCAACGACGCCTGTGGCAACACGTCTCACGCAACTGAGACCCTCCGACACCTTGTCATTTTGTTCTTCCCCCTTTACTTCTAGTAATTAAACAAAACATACCCTTGTTTGGGTGCAGGTAGCTTCATGTTTGCGACTGGAGTGTCGTAGTCAGGTCAGGTGGGGTCTGACCAAAATCTCATAACTGCAGAGTCTGGATGACACCAACCTGCTAAAAACAAATATAGTAACCATTAAAGGGTGTGTTGGTTTCTGCTGCTGTAAATGCAGTGTATTGTGTTAGGGTTTAATATCACAGTGTAAATGACTAATAATGTAATGGTTTAATAGGTGTTCTGGGACTGATTCCAGATTTGATTTGATTGTTTTTGCAGATGTTTGCACTGGAAGTCATGGTGGCCATGCACTTGTACGGACCTGCTGTTTCTGCAGCTGTAGTATTTATAAAGGTCGGTTTTGGCAGAAGTCAATAAGCATCTCTTTTGTCTTAGAGACACAGTTTCCATTATGAATTTTCACATCATTTGATGAAATCATTTCATGATGAGTTCTTAATGGGATCTAATGAAAGCCCAGATAGGAAGCACATAGCAGTCCGCTAGACTTGATAAGGTCAGCACCCTGCTGGCTGTATACCACTGCAGGTCCACCCTCTGACCACATGGATTATTGTCCTGTCTTGCAACTCCAAAAAATAAACCAGTTTAAAAACTAGTTTCTAATCTCCTTAAACTGATTTTAACTGCACAGAAACTTTCTTATTTTGGAAATAATTATTAGATTCAATTCAAGGGAAATAAATGAATAACTAGGCCTGGCATAAAACGATTTAGTTGAAATGTTTCTAGATAAAAATCATGAACTAAACTATGGCCTAAATGGACACACAAGGCCCCGCAGACGCAGCGTATGATCCTGAAACCGGCCTAAAGCAGAACGTATGACCCTTTTCTTATTTACACCTGGCTATTGAACCGAGGCCTTGCTCTGGCTCTCAGTAGTCCAGTCCATTCATCCTGTTCCCTATTTTAAACTCATATTCTCGCACTGCTGTTCATGCTGGTGGCGCGTGACACTTTCTTGTAAATCATGCCACCAGCTCACCAAACCAAACGCGGTGTGTGTGAAAGTGCAGCTTTCTCTCTGCCACGCCTCCCCCCTTTTTTTAGAGCTCATATTGGCGAAATAAAGACCCTCAGATATCCAGCAGAAGACTCTCCAGCCGTGGCGAACATGCTCCGATGTGTGTACTACGGGAAAATCGGGCAGGAGGACACGGAGCGCCTGCTGGAAAAGTATGGGAAAGATGGAAGTTTCCTCCTGAGGGACAGCCAGAGTGTGCCGGGAGCTCTGTGCCTCTGTGTGAGGTAACACATCAAACCTAGCATGTTTATTTTTCTCAGGCGATTTCTCGCTTTTTTGACAGGGGAAAGAAATAAACATATTTCTGCCTCAGGAATGTGAAAGGTTCCCATATATTTAGGTTACGTTTTTGAACCGCTTCTGAAGCTAACCGTGCAAAATATGACCAAAAATAAAGTGCTGTTTCGCCTTAAGAGACTCGGCAGCTCATAGAGAAAGTTTAAATCAGCAGTCAGTGCTACCTGTACAGCCTACGTTTCAGCTAGTGCAGTGCTTATGGTGTTAAATTTACATTGTAGCTGTAATACATTTTTACAACGTGTGTTAAAACTCACTGGCTTCTTTTATCCACACACAGTTACAGTTACAGCACTGGCGAGAAACTGGTGTCATTTCACGCTAGAGTTGGAAAGTTCCATTAAAGTCACATGAATTTCGGTTTTGAAATAGGGAAAATAGTATTGTGTGGAAAGCATGTTTGAATCAAGCAGAACTTAACCTACATCTGCCTCTTTCCACCCAGAAAAACTCCGTTTGTCCGCACTTACAGGATTGAGCATTCATCTCAGGGCTGGGCTATTGAGGTAAGCTGGCTGACCAAGTTGAGACCAAATGTCAAATTTATTTTACATTACATTTATTTATTTATTTTTCACAGTTTTATCACTGACAATTTGTAATAGCTGAACACCTGCAGAGTTACGGCCAGGTTTGGGCAGAAGGCTTTTTTTTTTTTTCAGAAAAACTGAATATGGAATATACTGTCCTACATGTGCTCAGTAATATTTCCTATTACAGTACACACAAAGTAACATATACATTTAGAATATATATGATTTAAACCCTGTGAATTGTGATTTGTATATAATTCACACCGTTCCTCACTGTTACTGTAAGATTTTCTAAGACATTTTTTGTTAATATTTTGCATGAAAAATTTACATACAAAATTCGCAACATTATTTATTTTTTATTTTTTAATTAACATTATATCTCATCATCTGCTCCAGTCAACTGCTGCTCCTGTATTCCTTTTGCCATCTGATGAGCTAAGCAAACAATTCACCATATTCCATTAACAAATAACTGGCTCATCACATTGATTTATTAGTCCACTCGGGCTTTAGGAATTTTAGTGTTTGTTAAGGAGTCGTTCCTCGTTTGAGAATGCTTAATAACAAACACAGACTGAATTTTTCTTGATGTTGGATGATATTATAATATATATTTCAGTGGATCACTGTCTTGTCATTTATGAGTCCAGACACCATATAAGTGCAAATTAGTATAACAGTCTATTAGTCCAATCTGGCTAATTTACAGTGTAATGAGTCTGACTGCCGTCCATATATTTACTGGGTTGTTTTTTGGAAAAATCCTGTCAGCTAGTTCATATCTCAGTATGATAAGTCTTCTGTCCAGATGCCCATTTTCACAAGTCTTGGTTTAGGCGGTCAGATTCCTGCGATGTTCTGTACTATTTCTTTAAAGACATAGTTTGCACGATTTCCCACATTTTAAAATGTTTGTATCGGTTATAATCCACCAAAGATGAAATGGTTAAAACCCTGTTTCCTCACATCCAAAACTGCTCCGTCAGAATAGAGTTATAATGAAACAGCACAGGTGTCTGGCCCAGAAACCTACATTTTCAGGTGTGTAGGACCTTGACTTTGAAATGGTTACTTATACCACAAATATCTTACAGGTCAAACAAAATACAGTTTAAAGCTGTATCTCAGCATATAATATTTAAAACATTTTTATAAAATAAATAAACAAACAAACAGACAAACAAAACAACTTTCACAAATGCTGATAATACTGTTGTTGTGGTTTTAAACAGACTGCTGCTTTTTTTAAAGTGACAACAATGCTTTCGGGTAGGGCTGGTGATATGGTATAAATAAATCATAATACCTACAGACGATCTGCTTTATGAGTTGAATATATCAACAGTGTTGCATTTCTGAGCTTTCAAGACTGTACATACAATGAATTTTATTCAGCTGTGCTTTAACTCTAGTTAAACAGGACTAATTATTCTCTCAGTGTAATAAAATATGCAGTAGGTCAGAGGTCTTAAAGTACTGATGATATCCACGATATGCTTAGGAAGTATATTTTTATCACAGTAACCATAAAACATTGTCATATTGCTCATCAGGGATCCTTTTAGATAATTAAAAGCATCTATGCAGTCATAAAAACAGGTATATAGAAACATGATTCATGAGATTAGTGTAATTATATACAGTGATTTAAAGCACAATTTCAAAATAATGTCTTATTTTTACTGTTACATTGTGTAGAATTTGAGCATAACTTTCACAAATGTCAAAAACTTTTCAAAATGGTCCCTCTAATCAGACAGATCTCGCACTAGTTGGGAAGGTGTGATACTGTAGCTGATCGCTTCTGAGTCAAAGACTACATATAAAAGCCAAGGAGTTATTCTTTCATGTCTGTGGTTGTTTGTGAAAGTGTGGTCTATCAGCATGCCATTCTCACTAACCTTGCACACATAAAGAGTGTATTAAGAACAAGGCTTTTGCAAGCATATAAAGAGGATGTGCGCCCAAGGTGAGGAGGAACTAAGCGCTAAGGACTTGCATATTTTTATTAGATTAGGAAACCCCCCCACGGTCTGTTTTTCAAGTAAGATTTGATCCAAAAAGTTACAGGCCAAGACTTGGAGATGGGCGAGAGCATTCCAAATACAGAGTTATATACCGATTATGGCAGCCAGCTACATTATGCCAACATTCTGCATTTTCTTCCTAGTTTTAGTCTTTTCTACATTTTACTGATTTCAGTGTCATTGCATCTTACAAAGCCAAGAATCAGATTTAAACTTCATTCTGTGTGATTTTAAACATGAGCTTTGAGCCTAACTGAGCTTCTTGACTAAGATCACTGAAGCAAAAACATTAGTCTATAATATACTGTAATTAATGCAGAACAATTGCAGTATTCAAAGCATGAGTACTTACTGTGCAACAATCACCTTTTAGTGCAAGTACAAGAAAAGGGAGAAAACATAGTGAACAGACAATGGCATAGAAGCTTCAACAACTGAATGTATATATAAATATTTTAATGTGTCTATGCCTTCATTACAGCGTCCATTCTTTTCAGGAGACTTGCAGGAAATTCTGCAGGAATCTTGTTCTAGTTCAGTCTTAGCATGTTTGCTGCTTTTCACAATCCGAGTACCAAATACATTTAATGATGTTGACATCTGGACTCTGGATCGGCCAGTTCATTGTTCTGAGAACACCAGCTTTCTTAATTCTGTTTTTTCTTTGCCAGTAAGAGCTTCTTGAAAAGTGCACACTTTTTCAGACTCACTTGATTCTCTCCTCTTGCTCAAAGATGAAAGCTTTAAGCAATGTTTCTATGAAGGTGACAGTTTTGGTCTGCCAGTTCTCTCAGGAGGAAACTAACAGTTGTTAGAAGTTGTATTCTCTCTCTCTCTCTCTCTCTCTCTCTCTCTCTCTCTCTCTCTTTCCCCCTTATATATACACATGTATGCACATGTGTTATGTATTTAATCTCAGACAAATCTTCTGACAGATCGTTAAGTTATATATAATGGTGTTTTGACTGGAAACAAATAAATAATGGTTGGTTTCTATCTTTTTCACAGTAAGTAAATTCAAGATATAAAAATGATTGGAACATGTGACTTCAATCATTTGTTTTAGTCAATACGTAGGTCTGATCTCTTGATAAAAATGACACTTCTGGTCTGTCAAAATCATTTTTTATAAAGAATACTTTTTATAAAGAACTTTGTTTCATGAAAGAGTGACTCTTCTCATCTTTTTTTCCTCACTTGAAGACTATCAACAGAGAGAAGCCACAGTGGTTTCAGTCCGTGGACAGTCTCATTGAGTGCTACAGAAATCGGACTCCTCACAACATGGTTCCCCTTCTGTATCCTCTGGAGAAAGGACACCTGAGTGATGAGGACAGGCGGCACGCAGGTGAGCTGTCTGTATCGGTTAGGATTCAAGAGACTGTTTTTGTTACTGTGCCTTTAAGACTGATATGTGTAAGTGACCTCTGTTCAGAGTGGCTGCTCTGCTTTGTGGCTCAGCATGAATGCTGCCTGAAATGCAGATGCTGGTCTGAGGGAAAGCTAATCTCACTGCTAGCACTGAACAAGTTAACATGAAAACATATAACATATATACAAGTTAACATATAAAACAACATATTCAACCTTTTTAAAAAAAATAATATACATTTATTTTATAGTATTTCATTTATTTTCACTTTTAAAAAAAAAGTCAAGAAAAACAACTCTAGAGGGGAAAAAGAGGGTACACTCTGGGTCATGAGGGGACTAGCTAGCTAGCTCATTGGTAGCTAGCTGTTTAGCTATACAGTCAAGTCACATATTATTATGACTTACAGTAAGATTTTACCCCAAAATCCAGCACACCTGACACAAAATAGCAACTGCAAATCCCCAATTCAGTGACTCTGAATCTGGAGTCAAGACAGGGTGCAGGGTCCAATCAGAACCACTTAGGGTACTAGTGAAAAGCTTTTGTACCTTGAAAGTTTAGTCCTATGTTGTTGAGAATGTACTGTCTGAGGAAAAAACAAAAATCTCACTGCCAGTTTAGTCAGCCTGACATAACTTGACCTAATTATGAAACAGGAGAACTCATTAAAACCTGCAGTTCAATTCAATTCAACTCAACTTTGTCATTATTCCAATACAGGGTTGTACAGTACAAAGCTCCTTCTCCAGTGCAGTTAAAGAATATACATATATATAAAAAGTGTACAGTGCAAAGACAATAGACAAACAATATGTGCGTAAACAGTAACAGTAGGACATGTGCAAAGTGTGTAGAGCCGTATCTGTATGTCAGAATGTAGAGTACTAGAAAACTAATGTACAGTTAGCATATGCATGAGGCAAAAACAGCTTGTAAGTATACATGTACAGTGTGTTGAGGTAGCAAGTGTGTAGTTAAGTATGAGGGTGTAGTACTAGTATTGTAAACAGCATAGATATATAAAGTGTACAGTGCAGGTAGGAGAATAGCAGCTCAGTGTTCAGGTGAACAGCTAAACAGCGTACAGTACATATGTACAGCATATAGATAAATAAATATAGATAATAAACACACAGCTGAGATGTTCAAGTTTATAGGTTGAAGTGCAGTGCGTACAGTCCTGTGAGCTAGTGGAGCCAGTGTGTGGGCTGTGGTGGTCAGGGCTACATCAGTAACAGTCTTTAGTGTAGCAGTCATGTTCTGGTAGGTGCTGCTGGTGTGACCAGTTTGACAGCTCTAGGTAAAAGCTGTTCCTGAACCTGGTGGTTCTGGCTCTGCAAGACATTGGTTGTCAAGTTCTAGAGGGAAACTGAAGAGCGTATAAGAGAAAGATAACCTAATCGCTAATTCACTAAGGACATATCTGGGTTTGTGCTCTAAAGTGGTTTTCATGACCTCACAGAAATTGTGAATTCAGTTTTGCAGCATATGAAATGGGATAGACTGAAGAGTAAACTGTATAATTTAACAGTGTTTATTTACTGCATTGACGAAATTAAGGAAAATTCAGTTTTCCATAATAGAGCCCATTAAAAGGGAAAGGAGACCCATATTTTGTCCTTTCACATTACTGCAGAAAGCATTTTTGGGAATCGGAGAAGTCAAAATTTCCAGTTAAGGACTTCCTGAATCACAACACCTTGCTTCTGTCCATGAATAAACATACACCTAATTGATCATGTATTTGAAACAGATACCTTGTATAATCACTGGCCATTTTATCAGAACAAAGGGGACTTTTACTGTTGCTGACTATATCCCATCTGTTTCTGCACAATTTGTCAGCTCTTCTCTACGCGACTATGAATGGAAAAGCACCACCATGAGACCCCCTCTGACTAATAGTTCAGCCCAGCAATGACACCCTTGCGGTAGTGGCATATTAGTGGGTGTTCCGCTGGTATGAGTTTGTCTGTCTCAGCAGTGGTCTTTTTGCGTTACACTGACATACCAAGACATGGGATAGCAGTATGTAAATTGATCATGAAGTGGCAGTGCAGTGGCCACCCACGGATGATTCATGATTGTGAATGGTGGCGTACCCACCAATAACCCACAGGTCAGTGCCGCGTTCTTTAGCTTTCATTGGATATGGGACCAAAAGACCCTCCAGAGTGCCTCTGTTAACACCATGACAGCGGACACAGCGTCTCACCCGGGTCTGTACTTGGACCTTAGAGGACCGGCAACATGTTACATAGTCAGATGAGTCGCAGTTCGTATGTGGCGCAGACCTCATGATGCCATGGAGCTCACTTGTCAACAAGGCACTGTGCAGGCTGGTGGTGGTTCCATATTGGTATGGGGTGTGTTCTCATGGCATGGGTTGGCTCCACTGGTCCACCTAAACACGTCATTAACCAGTGCCTGCTACATTTCACTGCATGGAGACAATTTGCAACCCTTCATGGACTTCATGTACCAAGGGGCGATTTAATAAATGGGCTTACCTGGGCTGAAGCCGCTAACAGTGCTTTTTGGCCTCAAAAACTTTCTGGGCCAGTGAATCCCTGGCCTTTACATATATCCCCCTTTTTAGCCTACAGCAATTTTACCCCTGCCTATTCCCTGAAATTATCAGGAGTTTTTCAGCATTAAATCCTTTTTAATGAGGCATAATTCACTCTGATCAGAGGCCATTTACATATTTCAGTCTTAAAGGAACAGCTTGTTTAATTCTAATCATTAACAGAGAAGATGGTCATGTAAAAATTAATTGTGACTGTTTTTGGTACATTAAAACATACAAAATAAAGTAGAAAACATGCAGGACATGACTAAAGTCTTAAGCCTTAAGTCTTAGGAGGAAGTTAACCTCCCTATTAATCTTTGGAACAATAGTGAAACTTTTCTGAGAGACAAGACACGCCTACGCAGCCATACGTCACAGTGTTTTGCATGTTGTGCACGTGTGAAACCTGTACACTATAGTTGATCAGCTTGGTCTGTAAGCATCTGTGTTGTCGGAGTAGAAGCCACAGTGTGTTGAGCATGTGGGTGTTTGTCTGCCAGTGTGCATGTGGGTAATCCCCCTCCCTTTCTTTAAACCCGTTAGTCATTTCGAAAGTGTTGATCTTATTCCTTACGTCCGAGTAAAGATTGTGTTTTATTTTAATTAGTAAATGTGAGAAACAGTTTGGAAAGTAAGGCACCTTTGTGCTTTTATAGTTTCTAAAAAGTCAGACCCCGCTTACCATCTACTCCCATGTTTTATTGCCTGTTTGTTTTGATCGCTGTGCTCCTTCGGTTGAAGATTGCTCTGTGTGGTTTTAACCACAGTCCTCAGTAGCAAGTACAAAACCAGTCCTGCCTGACTGCATCTTGTATCTCTAACAAGTCCTCCACTGTGTTTATTCACCAGCAGACCTGGCCTACATGGAGATGTGAAGACCTGAAGTGACCACCAGAGTGAATGTGTCTGTAATCTTTTGACAACTGTTATTAGTTTTATAGTAATAAGTAATGTGTTTTGATATTGTGAATATTAGACTTGTTTTTGTCTAAAATGTAAAGCGAAGTTTGCCCTCCCTGTCTAATCACTGTTAAGTTGGTACATTTATTTCTCTCCAGTGAGTCCACCATATTTGACAGAAAATGTGGCCCTTATGAAAACGATCCACAAGATGGCAGTAATGCTATTAAATGGTATTAAGTCTTTTTTTTCCATCTGCTTCAGTTTCTCTTAAAGTCCAATAACATGCAATACTGTTCAAAATATATAAATATATTTGATTTTAAATGATGTAAATATATTCAAAATTCTAAAATAAGCCTAAGGGGATGATTTATGAGTTATATAAGTTGTCAAAAATAAGGCATGTATTGTTTGGAATAGCAACATAAGGAGCTGCTTCTGTTGCATCTCATGTTAAATAAAATGTGCCCTTGTTTATACCTAACAATACTCAATATTGTGGAATGTATAAAAGAAACTCAGGAGGTTGTGAGCATACTTGGGGGGACAACACTTTATTGGAAAGTAATTTTTGTTGTTTTATATTCACTAATAACTTTAAATAAGTTGAATTTTAAATACCATAAACAAGACAAATCAATGTAGTTTTACAAAATATGTCCTATATTAAATGTAAAAAGTTAAAAGGTAGAAAATAAACATAATTACCCATTTACTGTATTTGTTCATTTGTTCAGTATTTGTTTGTTCATCAGTTTCCAACGACAGGCCATTCTGGATATTCATTTTATATCTGTTCTTTATTATGCAAATTTCTTAGATATTACAGAATTATGTACAGCTCAGAACATCACTCATTGTTTTCTTTCTAGCTGTCCGTTAACTCACATTATAATCATTTTATGTATTTCCCTGCAGCCATATTGGTTTTATGTTATTGAAAACATTGATTGCAAAACTTTTAAAGTTGATGTTAGTCATACTGCATTGTATAATCTCTTTTGAATTGCACTGAAATTCAGAAATGGTCTTCATGGGTACAGTCATATGTAAATGTTTTGCCAATCCTGGTCAAATGACATGTTTTGTTGTCACGCTTTTTGTTGTCCAAGTGGAAATAAGTTATACATTCAGAGGGCACACTTAAATATGACGTCTCTCAGCAAATTTTGTGCAATATATAGAATAGAATATGGCTTTTGCTCAGGCTACATTTAATCATTTTCTCCAGTATGTTAAATTCAGTAACTAAGATGTAATTTTGCATTAAAATATGCAGAAATATGTTCTGTAGAGAATGTGTAACTTATTTCCACGTAGAAAATCAACAAAACATGTTGTTTAACCAACTTTGACCAAGTTTTTTGCCAAAACTTTTTTTTAGCTTAGTAGTGATATAATCACATTAAAAATAAATAATCTTACAACTCTCAGAGAAATAAATAATAATAATCTCTGTAGCTTTTGTACTTTCTGTGTTTCTTATAGCTCTCATCAAATTTGAAGTGAAATTTGAAATGAAAATGAAATTCTGAAAACAGCTTGGACATCTAAGGATTCTTCCTACCAATCAAAGCTTTAAGCACTTAAGTAACTGTTTAGGGCTCTGGGCAACCATAAGGGTTGTCACACATTTGGTGTGGTGGAAGCACAGAGGCACAACAAAGTCTTTCAAACAAATCATTCTGGCTCTGCACACCACAGTTGGCATCAGTGGCACGTGGCAGCTTGATGCAAATGAGTCAACACATAAGAAGTTTGTGAAACCGTTAGGTTTCTTTACGAATGGTTTCTGCACCTCTAACAATAAAGGTGCCACAAAAGGTTCTTTGGTGTGATGCCATGGAATAACCACTTTTGGTTCCTTTCAGTAGGTTTTTTTATTTTTATTTTTATTTTTTTTTAAATGAAGACATTTTTTTAAATGAGGTGTAGGCAACCTTAAAGCACCTCCACAAAATGAAAAGGTTATTTTTTTTCCCCTGAAACCAGAGATCCAACCTAATAATCATTTAGAAACCTTTCTTTTGAGAGTTTAAAATGTAATTTGGTTATTAGTCTTAGTAGGAAACAAAAGCAGTTTTACTTTTTACAGAAAGAATATTCATTCATTCGTCTTTTAAGCTGCAAATCCTTCTGGGTCATGGGGGTTGCTCACTGGGTGAAAGGAAAGAATAACAAACAGCAAATAAAAAAAATTCTTATTACAGTTCTTATACTAATTATAATATGTACAATAGTAAGTTATATACTTATTTACATGTTTTTAATTAAACCTGAAAGAAACCTGAAAAACACCTGTAAAGCCTAAAATGGTCAAATGTGTGGGGTCAGATTTGGTAGAAGTTATTCAGAGCACTGTCATTACGCATTAACATCACACACTGATGACAATATGATGACGATAATAGATTTACTATTTACTATAAAGTTACTATAGTAACTATAATCACTTCCTCAGAAGAAACAGCAGCAAGTTTGAGATCTCTTTGAGTACTCTTTTAACATTCTCACAATTCCTCTGCTCAGGGGTGAAGTTTCAACCTACTGTTCAAAATGTTCTCCTGCATATTGCATGCAATTACACATCTCCACCAGAAAGGTCCCCAAGTCCCCTAATCTTACATAGTGCAGCTTAATAAAGTATAGATGTTTTAGTAAGTATTTACAGGATTTTGAGTCATTATAAACTATAATTACTAGGCCTGTCACAATAATTGCAAAATCAAAATGTCAGCAGTTATTTAACTCAAATAATACATTTTCTCCCACAGATGTCAGCTTTTGTGATCATGTTTATATCACAGTAAACAGAATTTGGATGCATTGTCATTAGGGCTTCATTGTTGGGTGCACTTGGTGGGATTCATGCCAATACTTGTAAATTGAAAAAAAAAAAAAAAAAATGTTAATATAACACTAGCATGATGCAATCGCTGTTGTTGTGTTGAGCATGGTCCACCACCATGCCAGGACGTTGTTATGGGGACGAGGCCTTAGTGGGGGTGGGGTAAATAGTGCAGTGTTACAAGCCCAGGAATCACTGACACATGGAGCCAAACCACCAAACTGTCTAAGGTTTAATTAAGATCTCCTGACCCTGTAACGAAGACATCCTGCCCCTACGTGTTGCAATTTGACGTGAGACATGAACTTACGTAAAGGTGTGTGCCTAGATCTACTTGGACCAACTGAGAGGCCAATTCACCTGAAGTCCGAGTCTCCAAATCACCTTGAAAAGAGGCCAGCTCAGCCCATGAACCCGTGGTCGGCCAGCCCAAGCCATATTCATGGTAGCGTCCAGGTTTTTGCAAGGTGATGGAAGGGTGTCCACAGGAGAGAGAAGAGAGAGCGCGAGACCCAAGGACAGAACAACCTCTCTCTGGAAGAGTTTGGCGTACAGCGTTTACCCGCTGTAGCCCACAGTTTATAAAAGACCCAAATGATTGGTGCCTCCATGTGGTCCAGCATGAAAGTCAGTATCTGCCCCTAGCTAATAACCTTTCCCAAGAGCAGCAACAGTAAAATGTACAAAGTGCAAAGTAGGTCTACCTGATAAATAGGCAATCAATGTAGTTTTGGATCCAACAGGCTAAAACCCATTATTAGTATAGATACACTATATGGACACAGACGTATTAGGACACATCTCTTAGTCATTGAATTCAGATGTTTTGTTCAAACTCAACAACCGTCTGCAGACTCAATAACTGCGGAGCTCCAAACCTCCACTGGGATTAACATCAGCACAATAACTGTGCGCTGGGAGCTTCATGGAATGGTTTTCCTTGGCTAAACAACTGCATGCAAGCCTTACATCAGCAAGCACAGTGCCAAATGTCAGATGGAATGGTGTTAAGTGCCAGCACTGGACTGGAAATGTGTTCTATGGAGTAACAAATCTCACGTCTCTATCTGGCAGTCTGATGGACGAGTCTGGGATTGGCAAATGCCAGGAGAGTGTTACCTGCCTGACTGCGCTGAGCTGACTGTACAGTTTGGTGGAGGAGGGATATGGGGTTGTTTTTCAGGCATTGGCTTAGACACCTTAGTTCCAGTGAAGGGAAATCTTAATGCTACAGCATACCGAGACATTTTGGACATATGGATTCATAATGGGATGTCATAAACGCTCCTGTGGGTTTAATGTGTAGATATCCCAATGCTTTTGTCCATATAGGGTATATCACTTTGGCTTCGACTGTTAGCATGTTTCATAAATCGCTCTGGATTAGAGTTTCCTCCAAATCCAGATGTAAAATGGAATTCTAGCGTGATATTCTTTCAAGACATAATGTTGGTACTGCTTGTCCTCAAAACAACACCATACTGAACACAAACCCAAAACTGCCATGACATATATCCATGTGCCCACTGTACAGTTTGCGTAAACTAACCATTAACAAACCACAGCTTCCCAGAATAGTCCTTGAAATGGAGAACAGAAATTTTTGCAAAAATTAAGAAATAACACAGAAATGAAACACCCTGCGGCTTTCTTGAGAAATTCTTGAGAAAGTATTTGGGTTACCTAGAAAAATGTCATGAGCAGGAAATTGGCGAGATAGCTTAAACTTTTTTAACCTAAGATTAATTTGTAAGATTTGTATTGCCCATAACATTCAGATAAAAGTAGCGGGTACAGAACACACAATTATTGTATCTTAGAGTTAATCATATTGTTTGACTTTTTATAACATACAAGTAAACCAACAAAACACACACAAGTAAACATACACTTTGGCCAAAAGTATTTTGGACACCTGACCATCACATCTATATCAGCTTGTTTGACATACTTTTCCAAACCAGTGGGCAGTCATATGGAGTACACCTTCAATACTGCAGCATCTACATTACTCTTCACTTCACTGCGAGGCCTAGCTGAAACACTGAAAAAATGCCCCAACCCATTATTCTTCCTCCAACAATCTTTACTGTTGGCACAAGGCATTCCGGTTAGTAGCGTTCCCGTGGCATTTCCACTGCCCCAGTTCTTGTGCTGATGTTCATTCCAAAGGAAGTAGTGGAACTCTATAGTGAGTGATGCACCAAAGAACTGGCCATTTTTACATGCTACTAGCTTTAGTGGCCATGCTCTGTCAGTTTGTGTGGTCTACTGCTTCATGGCTAAGCTGTTGTTGCTCATTGATGCTTCCATTTCACAATAATAACACTTACAGTTGACTGCTAGCAGGGCAGTGCAAGGTTTAAAGTCACTGCGCTCTTCAGTACGATCCATTCTACTATCAGTAGTAGTAGTACTATCAGTAGGTAAGTATCAGTACTTACCTATGGAGATTGCATGGGTATGTACTTTATTTTATACACCTGTTAGGGATGGGTGTGACTGAAAACCTGAACTTAAAAATTAGGAGTGGTGTCCACATACTTTTGCCCACACAGTGTATATCAGACTTCTACATCAACACTGATTTACTGTACAGGTATGAACGTTTGTCTGAACTTTGTTTTCGTCTAGGTTTAATTATAGTTGCTAAGTCTAACACTGTTTACATGTCCTAAGCTCTTTTGTACCTAACTAGATTTCAGTCACTGAAATATAAATATTCCAGATGATATATATTATTTGTAAAAGTATATATATTACCTTTTCACCTTAGTCGATGGATAGAGTACAGTAGGACATTTCACAAAGCAGAATTTGTCAGTTAGTAATATACCTATATATACCTATATATAAACATGTACCTCAATTGTTTTATAACAATATATATATATATATATATATATATATATATATATTATACCAGAAACAAACACTTCTAAAATTACTGGGGAGAAAAATATCTTACTCTTGATTCTGAACACGGAGTCATATGGAGGAAATGTTAAACTATGAGAAATACATTCAATTTGAATCACTGAATTTGACAGAAAAGCTTGAAATGTACTGTGTAATACTATTGAGGTAAGATACTATATTTAATACATATTATATGCTATAAAGGAAATAAAAATAAACTGAGACAGGGCCTGATGTGGGAGGGCCTGAAGATCAGCTATTTTAACTGCCTTTTATATGCTAGAATCAAAACTGTTCTTGAAATCTTTTGTAAAATTTACAATTTCATTGATTCTTTTCAGGATAATTAAAGGTCTGACAAGGTCTGACCCATTTTCCTCATCAAAAAACAACAACAACAACAACAAAACACTGATCATTGTCACTTTCTCTCACCCATAACCACTAAGGTAATGTTTAGGTAATGGTAACTTTTTAGGTAATGGTTTATATAAACGTGACAGGATAGGAAGAAAACATGTTACATGCTAATCTTAAATTCGTCATTAATGGTGTTTTTTTTTTCACTTTTAATACAGAAAAAATACTTAAAAACTATTAAAAAACATTGGAGAGCCTAGTGAATGACATTTTCCTTTACAAAGCAATGTAGTCATCCTAAAATCATCCTAAAATCTTCTTTTCAGTTTTTTCATGTTTTATTCACAGTATAATCTCCGGGACAGATATTATACATTTCTGGTATAATGTATCATACGTTTAAAATACATATAAACCAAACTCTGAGCCTTCAAACTGAGAAATTTGATGATACAAAAGTATGGTGGCTAACGGGGGATTTTAGAAAACGCATGAGCCAGTCAGCTTTAGCTTAACAACTAGGAAAGAACACAGCCGAGACAGATCAAGTTATGACTTATTTTTGTCATTTGTACACAATATTCTCTGTTTATAAGTCCGTAAGTGACACAGGGTCAGTAGAATGCTTAATGTTTTGCTTCTTCTCTTTTATACATGTAGCGAGCCACACTGTGACCACTATTTAAAAGTTTGGAATCAATGTGTTTCCACAAAATAAAGCCAATTTGTTTTCAAATAAATGTATAAAAAGAATCTGGTATGCTAGTCCTGTGTGGTTAGCAGAAAGCTACGAAGCTGTAAATAAAAAATTCAGTACTTTTACATGTCCAGAATGTACCAGTGCTGGTACAAGTTCATTGGACATCATGATGTTTAAATACACTATACTGCCAAAAGTATTCACTCATGCAAATCATTGAATTCAGGTGTTCCAATCACTTCCATGGCCACACCTGTATAAAACCAAGCGCCTAGACATGCAGACTGCTTCTACACACATTACTGAAAGAATGGGTCGCTCTCAGGAGCTCAGTAAATTCCAGCATGGTACCGTGATAGGATGCCACCTGTGCAAGTCCAGTCGTGAAATTATAACAAAGTGGAAGCGATTGGGAACAACAGCAACTCAGCCACAAAGTGTAGGCCATGTTAAATGATAGAGCAGGGTGAAGCAGATGCTGAGGCACATAGTGCGCAGAGGTCGCCAAACTTTATGTGGTCTTCAGATAAGCTCAAGAACAGTGCAAAGAGCGCAAGTTTTACATCACCAAGCGCAATGCAAACCGTTGAATGCAGTGTTGTAAAGCATGCCGCCACTGGACTCTAGAGCAGTGGAGATGTGTTCTCTGGAGTGACTAATCACGCTTCTCCGTCTGTCAATCCGATGGACGAGTCTGGGTTTGGCTGTTGCCAGGAGAACGGTACTTGTCTGACTGCAGTGTGCCAAGTGTAAAGTTTGGTGGAGGGGGGATTATCGTGTGGTGTGGGATAATTCGGCTCGGCCCCTTAGATCCAGTGAAAGGAACTCTTAATGCCTCAGCAGACCAAGAGATTCTGGACAATTTCATACTCACAACTTTGTGGCAACAGTTTGGAGATGGCTCCTTCTTGTTCCAACATGACTGCGCACCAGCGCACAAAGCGAGGTCCATAAAGACATGAATGAGCGAGTTTGGTGTTCAAGAACTTGACTGACCTGCACAGAGTCCTGACCTCAAACCGATAAAACACCTTTGGGATGGGCCTTCTCGTCCAACATCAGTGTCTGACCTCACAAATACGCTTCTGGAAGAATGGTGAAAAAAGTCCCATAAACACATTCCTAAACCTTGTGGAAAGCCTTCCCAGAAGAGTTGAAGCTGTTATAACAGCAAAGGGTGGGCTGACATCGTATTAAACCCTATGGATTAAGAATGGGATGTCACTCAAGTTCATATACGTGTGAAGGCAGACGAGTGAATACATTTGGCAATATAGTGTACCTCAGTGTTACTTTTGGATTTGAGTGGTCCATCAACCAAAAATATCCACCCAGCAGTGGTTTGTAATAAGACGCTGACAACTGATGACATCTTAGAGAATGGCCAACAGAAAGGTGAGTTATCTCTAAATTTGCATTGTATACCAAGAAGGATGGTTGTCACAATAAGCTAGTATCTCTGTGTATATGTCCATAACTTTGAGGTCTTGACTGCTTGAGAAGGACCAACAGATCAGAGTGGTGGTTTTCTAACATAGCTAAAGAGTGTGGTACCAAAGGAAAGGTTGTAGGTGGACACTGTAAGAAGGACACCATGTGGAACTGTAAACTGTTTCAGTAGACTTTGAGGTATATGAATGATGTGCCAGAGAGGGGATGCTTTGGTACACTGCTACACAAACCTCAGAGTCAGTGTGAACATCTCCAAAGTTGGTCTATGTATTGCAGTTGACTGATTCTAAACACATAAAGGTGTATATGTATAGTGTACATGTAGAGTTTTACCATGAGCTACTGAGTGGGGAAGCAGGTTATTGGGGCATTTGACCACTAGACGGGAAGTTGGTTTGAGGTTATGATTTGGCAGTGTGGTACACAAGACATTTCTATTCATTTCTATTTATACATTACTAAGCGTGCGTGACTAGAGCAACGTTCACATTGCAAGCCTTACTGCTCAAATCAGTTCCTTCCTGCTTGATGGTTCACATTCGTGTTTTAAAGTGACCCAGACATTGAAAAAACATTCTGACTATTCACATTAAGGTTGCTTGATATACATCTGATCTAGGACCACATTTGAAAGTGACTCAGATCTGAAAAGCTCAGATTGTTTGCATTCACCTCAACATCAGGTCTGTGGTACATTTAGACAGACAAGCAGATTAGTGCCATTTTTTATGGTCATGTGAACACAGCCTAAAGGGATCTGGCATATGGGGTGAACTGATGTCTTATGACAGAGACACCGTTTTTTTGATACCTCTGTAAAACCATTTTCTTAACCCTTTCCCATAACCCTTATTAAATCCTTAGATTCGTTATTCAGTAACTACATGAAGGCAAATGCAAAGTGTTACAGGAGTATGTAATACAGAGGGTCCTGGCCACTTAAGGGTTAAATGTGTACTGCCCAGAACACTTTAGGGTGTTTTTCTGATCTTAAAAAATCTAAAATAATGTACTGCTCTTTACATTATAAGTGTTGCGTATGACCATTATCTCATATTCTTGAATACTTTTCATATAGATCCAGCAAAAGATACTCATACTTATAGCTTGCTCGTGACCAGGATTCTCTTAAATGCATGTCAGAAGTAAAAACGCTTACTGAAAAACATTAAAACGCAACACAAAGTCATTTATTTACCATTTAAACTTTTAAGAGTAATTAACCCGGTTGCCTTAAAATTCTGAGTTCATTAAACTTGTAAAACACTTTTTATATATTTTATGTATACTTTTTTCATACTTCGACATGCACCCAGCTAAAAGTCAGAGAGTGTTCATTTGACAGGCTGATCATCAGAATCAGCAACAAATACAAGGCAACAAAGAGCGAGGCTGAGGGGGAAGTACGAGAGACAGGCAGGGGTCAAGAACCAGAGAGTCAGTTAAACAGGCAAACAAAACAGAGGAGAATCCAGAGAGAAATCCAGAGATCACAGGGAGGTCAAAACCAGATAAACAATCAGACAAGCAAACTAAATCAAAAGGGAGAATCTGAGAGGGAGAGAGTCAGAGAACAAAGAAGAGTCAATACTTCACAATGAGGGATTGTGACTGAGGGGTATACGTACGGAAGGGGAAATGAGGTGCAGGTGAGTCTAGTTAAACTTCAGGAGAGCTTGGTTGGGAAAATTAAGTGTGATTGGTGGGTTTGGGACATGTGGCTGTGACATCATCACGGCGTGAACTCTGGAAGATGGAGTCCGGGAGGTCGGAGGCAACCCGGAAGCGTGACACCAGTCTTTGTTTTGTTCATTTGATTCAAGTCAGTTAAACTTTATTGGCATTATACATGTCTGAAACCCATTCAGGCTGATCCTCTAATGCGTAACCAATATCACGAGGAAATGAGCACTTATGCACAGAACATATATAGATAATAAGTACAAAAACATTAAACAGACAATAAATACAGAATAAACGAGCGACACAGTATGCTAGTGCATAGACAGTGTCTACAACACGTATGCTAAAAAGTGAGACATATGTGGTGAATTTTCAGAGGAGATTAAAAAGCAATGTGCATGTAGTTCAAGAAGTGTTCATGATCTGGTGTGCTGTGGTTGTGACCAGTCTAACAGGTATTTTAAGGCCAGTTAACTTACTATTAAAAGTTTAATGAACGAAAAGTGTTAAGGCAACCAGATCACTTCCTTTTTCAAAAGGTCAAACCTTAAATCATTTTTATATTAAGGACGGGGTGAAACTTCCCACAAGATGGCAGTAGTAGTAGCCGACTAAAAGAGATCTTTCTGGAAAGCCCCCGACTGTGGGCGAAATGTCTGAAACAGATGTGTCTTGATTACTCATAGGATGTGCTTAGCACTAGCCATGCCACATGATGTGATGCGTATTTACCAGTAAAAGGTATATCATACTCAAAGAAGCAAAGTGTCTCAGTACAGTGAAATATGAGAAGTTGTAACCAGACTATAGCCTGGTGTCTTGTGTAATTCTGGTGTCTAGGAGACAGTTTCAAACAACTGTGGTCTTATCAAAACGAGTTTAACTCATTATGACCACAGACCTTACATCTCTCATGTGCCTCTTTAAATGCATACTTAAAAACAACAGCATCAACAACAACAGCAGTAACCTCAAAAACAACAACAGTGTATACAGAGCATCCTGCTTTCTTAAAAAAAGGTGCCAGATGGGGTTCTTGTAGCGATGCCATAGAATAGAAATCGTCAAAACAGTCCTCAGGGCCCCATTTCACATTCAGAAAAATTGCCAAAAAGCAGTTTTCTTTTATGTATTTTGGGACCTTCATTTGTCTCTGTTTACTGCTCCAGCTTATAGTACAACCAGTAAAGAAGTTGTTCTTCAGTGGTTCTTTACAATGGTTCTGCATCTAAAGCGTGACAATTCAAAGAACCATTCAACACAGAAAAGGTTCTTTGTATGGTTGATGGCTGATGAATACCTGTGGTTCTTTGAAGAACCCTGGAACTTAAAAAAAAAAATTGGCAATATATAGAACCAGTTTATTACATACACATATATTACATATAGAAGCAATAAGGTATTGAAGCTAAACTGGAGTAATTATGATATACGTAATAAACTGTTCAAATTGTACAGATAATTGAAATTGCTGGCAGCTAACCTCATCTTTCTAACAGTGGAAACCACAAGCTGAAGTTAACTGTGATGAGGAAGCTGAGCTGTCACTAGTGTTCTCTTTCAGTTGCATAGCAGAATCTATTCCTCATTGTGAAGGAAGCTTGCTGCATTAATATACAGATTAATATACAATAATCATGACAATATTCACCTTACACTAAACAGTAATTGTAAAAGTAACAGTTTGCTTTTGAAGGTTTAAGAAATGTTTAATAAATTGTATAAGAAACTTTCAGTATTAGCGAGAGATACAGGACATTCTACTGTATTTCACTTTGAAATCATGAGGAATACAACACTGATGCAATCAAAGCTGTAATTCTGAAGGAACCAAGACACTTCAGTGGAAAGTACCTGTTTGAAATGCTCTGCTGACTAAAAGAGAAGGATATGTATTCTCTTAATCACATGGTTACAGAGAATAAATAGCTGTAATTATGTTCAGAACTGAAAAAAACATAAGGTCAATAATAGCAGTTCCAGTTTTACACAGTTGATAGGTATGAGCATATAAATATATACCTAGTTTCAAACACAAAAACACAGGGCAGCCAAGTCAAATTCTTTATGTATTATATTTCTATGTACATAGATACACATACAGATACATGGATTCAAGTACATAAACACTTTATTACTATTTATGTTAGAGTAAATGACAATTTCTTCTCAAAAGTTTGGAATCAATTCTTATATTAATATATATTTTTAATTTCCATACAATAATAACAATAAAGTAGAGAACAAAAGGTGTTTTTCTGTGCAAATTGTACAGCAACAAAGGTTGGGGTCAACTTGAAGGGGTTAAGTAGAACCCAGTACAGCCTAGACACATGTGGCAGTGAAATCCTTACAGTCCTTACAGTATCTTGCTTCTTTAACATTATGTTCAAAACCAGTCTGTAGGTGATCAATCAGGTCATGGGGCTACATTTTATAGTCAGGGATCACCCCCCAAAAGCCTGTCAGTCAGACCCCCCCATACACACACAACAAAGTGCAGACCATCAGTTATGCTCCAAGACCCACACAATGTGCCAAAAAGGTAGGCAGATGTGTTACTACCAGACAGCATCAAGGACTTTGCTTGACTAACAATAAAAGTGTAGACCACCCAATAATCTAAAATTTGTCCGCTGTTTTCTTGTCTTGAAAATGAAATTTACTGTATATTCTACAGGATCTTTCCCATAGGTGCCATATGTTTCTGACTTCTGAATTAATAGAGCTTCATTTACTATAAGTTGCCAACATGTTATTAAAAGCCCTAGCATATTAGCTGAGAACATCAGAGTATGATTATCTTATTAGTTTCTGAAAGTACTTTTTTATCTCATTTTAATATTGTTGAACTGCCTATCCAGGTACCCCCTAAGTTCCTGAGTGAAAACAAAGGAGGCGCCTGTTATAAAAGATAATATCAAAAAAGCTACAGTCTAACTACACCTCCGCCGCCACTCAAAGACCATTGAACTCTGTATCGACCTCGCATCCTGTCTCTACAAATCCTACATGGTCTCCGTGCTAATGATTGAGCACCAGTGTTAGTTAACATTAGATATTAGATACACATTTTATATTGGCAGTGACATTCCACTAGCTTTAGCTAGCCAACATTAATTAGCTAAAATGTAGCTTCAGGCAAAAGTTAGAAACTAGCTAACATTAGCAGAGATCTAATTTAAGAAAGTGAAAACGAAAAACTGACAAAGCTCTACAGGTTTCTCAGTCATTTTAGAAGAATTTACAGCTCTGTTTATCATTCCGGACATCCTACAATCCTTTTTAATCCTAAGCTTTTTACATTATTTGGGAGCTACGGAATTGCTTCACTGATTCAACAGTATAATGTTTGGAGTTTAGAAATCCAAATCTTTATGTTCACTCATTAACAAAAAATATAATGCACCCAGATAGAAATGTCAGATTGTTCTGTATGCAGTTATGTCTCAGGCAGATATGTAAATGATTACAGGTGTGGTCTGGTTATGTGAGGCCCAGACAGAGCACCAGTAGAGAGGATCTTTTGTTCCACCAACAAGCACGAGCAACTCCCACAGTTTCCTTGTCCACCATCCAGACCCAGGTGACACCTTCATTACACACCCCTGTTTCTGCCCGGACCATTTCCAGGCACTTAACAGTAGGAAATTTGGTGTCACCTTCGCCTGAGCAAGAAACCTGGACTGCTACGGACTGGAACTGTATTTCAGTTCCAGGCTATCTTTGGGGTCTGCTGACAGTCGGATTTGAGTATACGATGAGTATATGAGGTTAACAGCTCAGCTATATGCGCAGGACATCCTCCGGCCAACTGTGTTGCCTCTCATGGCAGGGCATCCAACTGGCATTTTTCAGCAGGATAGTGCCCACCCACACACAGCAAAGGTTTCTCAGGAATGTCTCAGCCAGATTGCAACACTTCCTTGGCCTTCCTGGTCAACAGATTTATCGCCAATTGAGCATTTATGGGACCCGCTGGGATGCCAGCTTTGGCAGCCTATGAGTGTGCAAGATCTACAGGCCCACCCTTTATGCCCAACCATATCTCATCTACTAGACCCTCCTCTCAATTGTACAGTTTTCCACAATAGACTTTCACTCTAATACTGTAATCACTTACATATACCATCATTACATTCACACATATAAAGTTTCATTCATTTCCAACAACTCCTTTTTGGTGCATTATCTTTTGTCAATGAGTATATGTAAAGTATTTGCAACTGAACCCTGGTAAAGGCTAATATCAAATCTTTTTTAAAATTTATTTTTATTAAAGCATCTGGTGTAGTACAAAAATACTGTTAATGTTTCAAAATGCACTGTGCACTACCCAGTCTATACCTTCACAGGTGACACAAACTGCATATTTATACATATCTGCCAAGTTAATCTACAGCAGTTTAACCCTGCCCACTCACAGTGAAGTTATAAGGAGTGTTTCAGATGAAGCACAATGCAGGGCATCCTATTAGAAGTCATAGGCAAAAAATTGAATGCCCTATGTCAAATTGCAGGTTTTGTTTTTTCAAATTGCTTTTTTTATGTGACATAATGTTTGCACATGTTTAGTTTTATTCCTTATATGCTACAATCAACAAAACATGTTATTGACCAGGGGCACCCAAACTTTTGAGTACTGTATGCCTGTATGCCTGTAACAAAACGTTTGTTTCATCTTAAAGGATAAAGAAAGGTTGAAAAATTGCATAGATTGCAAAAACTTAAAGAGCAATTGTGACTGTTTTCATACATAAGCCCACAGCATGAAAAACATGGTATATGGGCCTTTTAACATTTAGTCAAGAAGAGAGTTATACATGTCCTCTATTAACGCTCGCCATTTTTAACATCAGCGTTTAAACTTGCTGCTGTTGTTCTTGACCATCAAAGCGTTTTGGGAAAAAAGAAAGATGTTGGAAATGTAAGATGTATGTAAGTACACAGTCCCTCCCCTTTGGGCAGCCATTCAAAACCACATTTCTGCTATCAGTCAGCCCTTCCCCAAAGCATCAGCCTGTGTGATCAGTGAGGTTGGTGACACAGTTGTAGCTTTTAAGCCATGAGAACATTTGTTGTCTATCTAGGCAGTTTCAGCAGTTCAACTTGCAAAAAGAGGAATCAGTTGAGCAAACATCAGTCGTCTTTGGAAGACTTTAAGACTTTTTTCCACAATCCATCTTTAACTCGTAACCTGAAGTATTTCAGTCCCTTCTTCAGCTTCACATCCACACTGTTTTGGTGGCATGACCTGGTACCAAACCAAAATATCAATCAATCCTACCATTATGAGAAACCCAATGAAGCATAACCAACACAAGATCTTCATGGCAATGAATTGCAAAGCGTTCTTTTTACCTGACTGAAATCATCTTTCTCAAGAAGCATCTTAACTTTTGCAGATGGGCTCGGGATGGCAGGTAACAGCTTTTCAGACAACCTGGAGTAGCAGAACAGAATGTCAGCCCAAAACAAGGTGAAAGCTTAATTAATAAGCATGCTTATTGCATTCATGAATACTTGTTTGTTTTGCTTTTGACTAAGAAGAATCTTATAAATGTAACCCACACTTCAGGTCCTTCAGGGTTTGAATTTGAATACTGGTTCTAGCTCATGGGACCAGAAGTTGATCTCATGACAGGACCATCTGTGGAGATGACCGTGAGAAATTTTGTGCTACATGTGGGTGGAAACTACTGTGTGTGAAATTCTGAGACAAATCCAACACCTCTTGACCACAGAGCTCAAAGATGATGATGATGAGGCACTCAGACCAGATGGCCTTTAGTTAAAACAGTTTCATGCGGTGTAAAGGGCAGCTAGCATTGTCGAATTATCCACATCAATAAGAAATAAAACGAGTTAATAGGTAGTTTTACGTCCTGTCCCATAATGTTATCATATACCTTGAGAGGCGATAGTGAGTGACTGTAATGTCTAGTCAGAATGAGAGTCAGAATCAGAATCAGGTTTATTGGCCAAGTATGTTGACACACACAAGGAATTTGGTCTAATCGAATTTGTCCAATATGAGAGGATGAAAAAAGATCTGTAGTCTATATGTAGGGGCACACTGTGTGTTCGCAGTAGTTACTGTGAGTTTAATGCTTTACTCAGCTTAATAGCACTGTACTTACAGCACAGTTCCAAGTAACTCTCTTTTTCACAGTCCCCTTCCTATCTCCAATCAGTTGTGATTGTGAAGTCTTACCCCTGTAAACAGCTTGTATGACATTTGAAATTGAACTATCACTACATAAATTATTTACCATTAGTTAGACACTTGTTTGCAAGCTTTCGATTTTCCAGCCAATCAAGGTCTTCTGAAAACGTTTATTAGTAGGAACAGATATACCAGACCATGGCTGGAACTAGATAGTGCAATATGGTAGATCTTCTGGACCAGGGTTGGTTACCACTGCCCTACAGCTTGTAGATATTAATCAAGGAAGTGTTCATACACCAAAGTACAGTGTAATTATTTTGGTTAAAATGATGACCAAGAGAGTACCCAGAAAGTTCAACAAATTACTTGGGAATGTCTAACAGGTTCTAGCTATTGAGCTAATAAAGGACATAGTAAAATATCTCCTAATTATTTGGAGTAATAAAATGGTCATTATTCGCATATTCACACTAAATCTCACTGCAGTGTTCCACATTTAGTTGGGAAAGTCAAACAGGAACACCTCCAGGTGCAAGGGCATAGAATGGCAGCACAAAGTATAAAGATAAAAATTGTCTTAAGTAAAAGGTAAGAAGGCAGTAACACAAGAACCATAATAAGAACAATTCCTTTTTTCCCCACTTAATTCAGTGCTAGTTATAGGTGACAGACTGATAACAGTAATAGGACATTTTAGTGCTCGTACACAGGATGGGGGGAGGGGAGGGTCTATATGCTGAACTACACACATTACCAAGAAGGAGAGATGGCTGAGAAACATTCCTATATGGTTTTTCCCCATACCACCAGCACCTGAGGCACGAGAATGTAACTGCTGCACCATTTAAGGTGGAACAGGAAAACACGAACAAGAAGCTGACGCAAATGAAATGGAACTCTGCGGTGCCATTATACGCAATGGGAAAATTTCAACAAGAAGCTGGGGAAAAGAAACTGATGGAGAGTTGAAAGTCATGAGACGAGACAGTATGATGGAACTTCTCTGTCTCCGCCCAACAGGTGGAAGGCATTAACTTATCTTGTTGTTTCACAGAACCAATAGGTCAATATTGATTTGTCCTGTCTGCTAATGTTTGTGATAGCAACTGGTTAGCATTGCAGCAGCAACTGTAGTGACAGTTTGCTAACCCACAGCCTGTCCAACGTTATATCATGGTATTTCTTTGTCCAGCAGAGAAAGACTGGGAATGCACGCCCATGAATATGGGAGGCGGAGCTTCTGAAGGAGCACTCATTCGAGGGGTGTATTTGTTTTACTGTTCCTTCACACCTCTTACATCCTGGTTGGTACCTAGAAGCTACTAAACATTTATAGTACTTAATTTATTATACTTATAGTACTATGATTAAAACCCACACTGTGAGGACCCCTAATCAAGTGACCGTTAATCAAGCTATGCTACATGCCAGCATCCTCTCTTTGATGGCACTGTAATGTATAAAGCTGTGATACTTGATAACCTTAGGTTTTATATATACAATCAACAAATTGTGCATGCCTTTAAATGACTTCCTCTGTCCATTTATTTAGCTTGAAAGCTTTCCAGAAAAAGTCGTGCAAACACAGGAAGTGGTAATGCAAGACATCATGACAGCAGTTCTTCATTTAATTTAAACCTCCGTTCTCTGTTCCACAACCTATTCTTGGGAACAAGTTGGAGCAAAACATGCACTAGTATAAGTCAAATTAATAGAACAGCAAACTAACCATGCTTACAGTCATGTTTCAGAAGCAGAGGAAAGTGGGGTACAATCTAACATGAGATAAAATGTAACATAGACTTTTTGTGTATTTGAGTAGAACAAATTTGAGAGCGTGCATCTGATCATTTTTTTCCTATAGCAACATCCTATATTATTTTTACATAACTTCTTTGAGTACAAAATTCACTCCTATGTTATTTCATTCACTCACTTGGTGCCTATATAGTATAGTATATACATGTATATACACGTTCTGCCATATTCTGTACCATTTTCTTTACTCTGGTAGGTATTTGTATCTTTTCAAAACCTTACGTATTAAAACAGAACTATACAATAAATAGACTGGAGGCAAGACAGGCTGTGTGTGGTCAGTACAACTTATAATATAGAAAAACATAACTAATAAAATATAACTCTACTGGAATATAGTACAATTATATTTTTAGTACTGAGAGCATACCCTTGTGGGGACCAACCCAGTGGCAAGAAGGGGAAAGCCCCAGTGATGTTACCCAGTTTGATACCTTTTTATAGGACAGCACAGTGTTTTAAAAGCCTCAAAGTCAGCAGTAACTGAAGGTAATGTTTTAGAAGTTTTCATACACCAAAAGCCAACATTTTATCATCATCTATATTTGTGTCAAAAGTAAACTTTTCAATCATCTTCAGTTCATTCCACACTTGTGGGGTGACGGTAATGTGTAGGTTGATATGTTTAACAGCATATTTTTCCAGTTTTTTTTTTTACCATTTTAACAGAATATTCTTTCATCTTGCTCACCTACTATTAATATGATTGAGCAAAACAAATGTGTGGTAGGTCATGAAGTTACTAATATATTCCTTCACAGTAAGTCAGAAGGCAAGGCTATACTGATGACAACATTTCCTTTTTACACAGTTAAGTGCAGTTTTGTTTGAACAGCTGTCCATACAATAATGAGTATAGAGCACTGTCAGATTTTTTCCAAACAAAACAACCATGAAGTGCCAAGTTATCCCTTTTTCAATGAAGACATGTAATGGAAAATTACACTAAAGCCTCAGCAACTAGTGAGTCCACCCTGCGGCTTTATTTTAGCTCCCCTTCTTTCAGGAAACTTGCTTTTAGTTTTAAAAAATGTGCAAGATTAATTTCAACACCGCCGAAGTTCAGCCTTACAATCCAGGCAACCGCTATCACGTAAGTACACTAATCAGTCCATAAAACCTTCCCCCACAGTCATCAGAATTGGTTTTGGTGTTTTATTGCACATGTCCCTATTTTGTGTCCGCTTCCTTTTCTCAGTAAGAACTTAGTAAAGGACAGCTACACATCCTTTCAGACTCACAGTGTTGAGCTGTCTTCTCACAGTGGAAGGATGGACAGAAAGACGTGTATATTGTTTTCAGATATGAAGGAAGAGTGGAGCTTGAGTTTTTCCTATTTCTCAAAGATGAAAGTGTTAAGTACTATGTAACAGAGGGGGTACAGTTTGGTGGTCTGCCAGCTTCTGCATGGTTTTTGGGTTTATATGTTAATTCAAATGTTTTCTGTAGTATTGGATTCTATGGTATTGGATTCTGTAGTGTTGGCTTGCCATGTTATCCCAAGGGTATTTGCTAAGGTGCTGCTAGGCAGTTGTTTTAGTACATTAGGAGGTAGTTATGCTTTTCCAATGAATGTTTTGCTACGTGGTTACAATCTCTCTGATTGTTGCTTGGCATTCATACTACAGTGATCCTGGTGATTCCAAGGATTTTATTTTGTGTTTATCTCTGGTGGTTGGTTGGGAGCTGCTTGGTTGTTCCTATTCTGTTTCAGATGGGTGCCAGTGAACTTTTATCATGGTGATGTAGGAGGGGTGTACAGATCTTTGACCACATACTGAGCAATTGCTATGGCTGGATAAGAGCTGGTGTTTTCAAAAGGTGCAAAAGTAAAAATGAAACAATGCCAGGATGCATGTATGGGGTTGAGAAGAACAGTAACGATTTTTTTATTTTATAGCCATGTGAGCATTTTAATTTACTTGTCTCCTATGTGAAGAAATTTTGTTGGTCACAAGTAACATCAGAACTCAGCTGGACTGAGGTTCTGGGAATAGGCACAGTTTCTCTGAATGCTTAAGAAACCTCAGGGTCTTTTTTTAAGGGGATGTATTATGCTTTTATGGTTTTTCCCTTTCCTTTAGTGAGTTATGTAGTTTTCTGTACATGTACAGCCTGCTAAATTATAAAGGCAAAAAAACCCACTTTTTTCAGCTGCCTGAAACGCCTTGTTGAAATTATGTAGGAGCTAAGTTCATTTAATTGTTTTATGTATTTTTGTTTAAGCATTATTCTGTTATTTTCTGGGATGAGAGGACAGCTGTGGGAAAAAAGAATGATACTTCAATGTCCATTTTAGTTACACAGCAGTATTTTAGTTCCCATGTATGGGTTTCCTGAGGGACAAGTTTTAGGGGAACCTAGAGAGAGAGAGAGAAAGTAGAGCACGGAGAAGCTCCACTTGTGTTGTTGTACTGCCAGAGCCATTTGGTTGAAATAACTTAGTGGGCGTTTTGACTGAAAATTAAGAAATAAAAGAATGACTTCTCTCTGACTTTTGCACAGTACAGTACTTTGCCATACAATTGCACCTTTCCAAAAATGCAACCAACAGAGCTAATTTAACTGGGTGACAAAATGAAGAACACCTTACCTTTGGAACTTGCAGACCAGGAGGATAGCCAAAAGTATCATGGGAAGAACAAACGCAATAGACATAATCACGTAGATGTTGAGCTGGTAAGGCTTTTCAACTGGGTCGATCACTGATTCAAAGAGCAGACACATATACCATCATGTTACAGTATGTTCCATGTAAATGCCATGTGCCAAAATGGATAGCAAGATATAGCTCACCTTTGCTTTCACTCCATTCACTCCAAGGTCTATTACGGACACAACTTTGTTCTACTTTTGTTCTTATCCGAATGCTATAGCTCCTTGTCAGGTCAAGGTTTCTTTTAATATAGTTAAATTTATTGTGACTATCCACTTTATCGTAATTATTGTTGACAGGAACAACCTGTGACGGTAAAAGAGAGATGGATTAGAACATTTAAATGAGAAGAACAGATAGAGAGAAGTACAAGATCTTCTTACCTCATCATTGATCTTTATCTCATACACAAAGCAATGATTCTCCAAGGTATTAATGCTTTTCGTGGCTGACCATTTTATCTCCAAGTCTGTTGAATTTACTATGGCAGATATATTTTTGGGTGGGTCCAAGACCTCTGCGAAAAAAGACAGAAATTAAATATAAACTTCATATCATTAAGACCTATACTCCCATCATCCTCCATTATGTACATGTCCTAACCACTAATCTAATCATTTTTAGAATCTTCAAACCAGAGCTGTTGCATACAGTCAGCAGTATAAGCAATCAATTAGGGCTCCAAGGACACAAGGGGCATTTTTTATTTATTCATTCAATTGGCCAATTGTCTTTAATTGATTTTGACACAACAATATACTGTGAAAACAAATGGAAACGTTTTATTTAAATGATTACTAGTATCATTTACAGGGACAATTCTGTTTCTCCATGTATTGTTAGTATGTTTTTTCATCATTCCCTACTGATTTGCTAAACTTGTGTATCTTAAACATGAATTCATATACATTCTTGCATACAGGAATGGGCTGGGCAGGAGAAAACTTCTTCTCAACACTTTATGCAAACACTATTTATGATGATTCCTCACCAATCTCATCTTCTGTGAACCCCTTGCAGCTGTTGTACTGGTGGGTAGGCATGGAAATCCTGACTTGAACCACTATCTCTTCAGATCGCTTTATTTGCCCCAGGCACTCAACTCTTTCCCTTTCACGATTTGTGAGGCAGTTTAAATGGTAGGTTGGGTTCTCATCATCGCATAATCTGGTGCGAGAAAACAGGAAAACAGCAGGTTTTTAGATATAAAGTACTGTTACAGTGACAAAGAATTCACACCAGGGCTGGCCTGGAACAGAATACCATATTATTCCCTAGTCAGTCCAGATTACATTTCTAAAAAACACAGTATTCAGAATACATTTTGAGGAACACATATTGTAGTATTGAAGTAGTTTTAAAAGAAACTCCATCTCCAACTTATTTATAAATTGTTTTAAAACCAGCACACACGATTTTAACGCATGTTATGTATCACGGTTCCCTTTATTCATCGAGCTTCGTATACATATTGTCGCTGTCCAAATAAAAACAAGAATCAAGTAGAGTCAGATTTAGATATTCAACACATTAGGACAAACAATCATTAACACTTACTGAAAAGAAGCTGAATATTGTGCCTCTGCAGGTAGTGTGTGCGTGCTCCATGAGCAATTTAACCGACTTGAGTTGTAAATGAAGCAGGAGATATTGGCCCACGTAAAATCACCAAGACCTGAGAAATGATATGACACAACTGAACTGCACTGAAGAATCATTGATGCTGGAGAAACTTATAACTATGCTGCATAAGTTGCAGTAAAAAAAAACACTTGTAAAAATCAGTTATTATTTACTGTTGCTTTTTTGACAATGTTGAAGCAATGAAAACATCTTTTGTCTTTGTTTTATGTTTTGTCTTTTGTTTTTAGTTCAAACAAGTTAAAAAAAACCTACTGGCAGGGAAACTTGCATTCCCCCCATAGTCATCATAGTCATCCTGCCAATAGAAAAGAAGATGGGAAATTACTTGTAAAAAGGGTTTAAATAGGTTTCATAAGATGCAAAAATCTCATATAACAGCTTACCTCCAACAAGCAGGTCTGGGCGAGGCAAAGCTCTTTACTTTCACTGTCTAAAATTAAAATGTAAAAAAGTAAAACATAAATATATCATTACTGAATAATACATTCGTTTAAAGACACATCGTCTGCTTTATTGCCTGTGATACACGTCAACATGAAGACTTTGTCTTTTATGATGATCTGAGAAACTACTAACCAGCAGCACCGATGGTCAGAAGCGAGAAGATGATCAAAAGTGATCCATACAGCCTCATAGTGAAACTGAGATATGAGGAAGGTCACAGTTACCGAGGGGCAAACAATCAAGTTTAAACACACATTAAAATGACCAACAGTTCACACAAGCGCCCTGACTGGACAGTTAAAGAGTCAAACAACAGTAAGCATTAATTAATTATACATTATGAAAAAAACACCTAAAACAACCACTTCAAATGCTAACAAGTAATTAAACTGAAATGCAAACTAAATAAGGCTCAGTTCACAAATGTTAATGTGTTTGTTTAGCCATTTCCTAAACTCTCTGCATGACAGCCCAGGGTTATTTGTAGTTGTTATTATTTTTGTTTGAAAATAAGGAAATTGTGTCTATCATCTATTCTAATACACACACACACACACACACACACACACATTATATATATATAATGTATAATATATATATATAATATTTTGAAAATATATTTCATCTGTATCTCCAAAAAAACTTTACAAGAGAAAGAAAAAAACATTCTTCACTTGTAATGGAAGGTGTACACATACATATATACAAACAGTTACAATGTAGCAATAGATAGATAGATAGATAGATAGATATGACATAGTCTAAACTCAATCTACCTCAAATGGTCTTTGAAGATTCCCTAAAGAAAATGTTTCACATTCTAGTCTGTGTCCAGACAAACTAGCAACAATGGTTAACCTAACAAACAGAAAGAAAGAAATTCTGGTAAAGCAGCTCACGTGTGATGGCAGTATCAATTTCGGTACAACAGCTCGTCATACAAGTCTTTGAAAAATTAAAAAAGTGTATGTATGTGAATTTAAATATATCTGTTTACCTTTCAGAGACACCCCATATGACGGTTGACCTAGAGACGTGAAATGAATTTTAGCCTAAATCATTTGTGTAGTGTCGCACGCCAGCGACGCACTTTCAAAAAGGGGAAACGCTTCTCATATTTTACTGGAAAGCATATTCAGGAAGTTACAACGAGGGGAGGAGTTTCCAACCAGCTGTCTGCTACTCAAGATAAGCAGTCTGGGATAACAATGCCCCTGGTGGTACACTGTGGTTCTCCAGAGTACTTATTCTTCTTTCACTGCAGTTTAACATCATGCAGATATTCCCCGGTAAAAAGCTAACGTCTCCATAGCAGTGGCCAAAATGTAATAAAAGCTGCCTCCTGAGGAAGTATTTAGAAGCAGGAAGGCACCCAAAAGATGCAGTCAGGAGAAACAAGAATACGGCTGAAGGGAGCAGCAAACAATATTTGCAAAATTTGTTTGTATATTATCTACTATTACAGTGTTTGTTAAATTGCAGTCAGTGGCTTGTACAGGATTGGGAGGATTTAGGTGAGGAGGGTATGCAATAGCACCATAAGTTGTGTGATCATGTATTGAACATGGGGATATGAACTGTAGTTCATGCTAAACGAATGGCCACATAATGATATAGTCTCTATGGGCTTCATATTTATGCTGCAACTGAATACTAAGTATGAATGTAAGCATGCATTAACTTTAATGTACATTTAAACAATATTTTGTTGATCAGATTTTGTGGCTCCAATTGTTCTGAACTACAGTTCTACCTGGGGTTCTACTAAAAAAGTGTTATTAGACAACAGGGAGTTTTTCCTTGCCTCTGTCACCCTTGGCTTGCTCACTGGGGGCTCGGACACCAGATTCTTTGTAAAGCTGCTTTGTGACAACATCTGTTGTAAAAGGCACTATATATAAATAAATGTTGACTTGACTTGACTTAATAGGCGAAATAGAAAAGCCTCCCACCCTACATGCACCCAGCCCGCCCTCCTGGCATATTCTTTATTAAACACAACTATACATAGTTCAAACCCATGATAATGTACAAAGTACACATTATTGGACTGGACGATACACAGCAAAAAATATATATCTCGGTATCTTTAGCCTTAATGGTGATATACAATATGTATCTCGGTATTTGGTATGACATGGGCTAAATGTTCAGTTTCAATAAGTCAAAGGTACAGGTGAGATGTCTCTCGCACTTTTCTTAAAACAGACTGTAATCAGAATAAAATACAAAGCCAGGGTTTCAACATGTAAATGACATATGATATTAAATACGGGGAGCTGCTTTCTTGGGTCAATGTTTTGTAGCAGGTTTTTAATGCTTTATTGTTCCACTGTTACAACAGTTTATATCTTCAGTGATGACCATCCCCTTATTACCTTCACGTGTTAACACTGACAAAAAACTCATCAGATAAAATATTACAGCGATGGTGGTGAATAATTAGGAGACAGGCTTCAAATGTCAGTGTTTAGTTTACAGTGCATGGCTTGGATGGAGTTTTTGTGTGTGAAAGCAAAACAGTGATAATGAGCCCCTCGCCCAAAATGAGCCCGGAAATGGATGCAGATTCAAATATTCGGGACAAGTGTGATAATGGCTTTAAAGGCACAGCAACAAAAACAGCCAGTTTGGTTGTAAAGGATAAAGACAGATTGGCAATTGTAAGTGGTCTTGTAAATGAATTGTGACCATCTGTGGTACATAAAAAAACACCCAAATGTTATAAGTAAACCTCAAGGAGAAAAAAGTAATACCCCAAATACACAGGATATGGGCTTTAAAGTTTTAATGACATGCAAGGTTGGCAAAACTTCATGATTTCATTGCCATACCAGGCTTTTAAACAATGGTTTACAAAGAGAACAAATTGATGGATTGGGGTATTCATTGGGGCTGGGCAAAGTTATGGTTTGTCCTTGTCAGGGCAAGAACCTGACAAAGGGCAAAAATCTCCAACAACTTATTGGAGGAGATTAAAAAACAACCTCACCTTAACTTTTAATGGGCGTTAATAAGACAAAACCATGTTCTAAGACATTATAGATGATTTCTACTGGTCAATTCATTGTTCTAACAAGGACAGTTTTTTTGACTACCATTAGAAGTACATTACTTAACTTACTCAAAGTGCAGACCAAAGTTAGAGTCACAGTTTAATTCATGCAATAAAACACATTCATGTAAAATACCATACTATAAACCTTAACTAGAAAAGTGCAGTATCTTCTCAAAGTCCTTTTTTATTTTTATTTCTGTGGCATAAAAAACACTAGCAATTAACTTCATGATCATGTTTGCAATTGAAGAACCACATTTGGTTCCCTAAAGAACCTTTCAGTCAATGAGATGTATCAGTGTGAAGCAACTTTTAAAGCTTTAAGAATATCAACATAACCTCACTGTTCTAGAAAGAGCCCTTAAGTCGGTTTAGAACGTGGAGGTTTTTACACTAAGAAATCTTAAACATGGTTCTTTAGGGAACTAATTGTGGTCCTTTACAACGTGTGTTTATGCCAGCATGTTGGTGTTGTTTTGGGATTTAATATAGTAAACTGGAGGTACTAAACCCAAGACCCCAAATCTTCTTTCTAGGCTACTTCTTATTTGTTCTGCTCATCGTCAGCTCTTTTGTTTCACGTGATTGAATTGGAAGGAGTGGACATGTTGCATTCAACTGAACAATTTGGCATCATATTTAAGAGCTGCGGAATAGGGGTGGCAAGTGCTACGAAGGCTTGCCCTTCCGTAGATCCCTTGCTGACAATACATTTCAGAAGTGAGTGGGACGAAAAGAAACTTTATCAGCACTGAACGTCTGCGGTGTCAGCTGAATAATTTGAGGCCACATTGTTGTGTTCAAGTGAATAATAATAAACATGCTGATATCAATCACTTTATCAAAGACCCACACGTCTGCGACCTCATGTTTCTGCTAAATCACAGCCACTACATATTGCAACACAGTATAGTTCAGTTTGCTTCTGCAAATGGCGTGCAGACAACATTTAAAACGAAACCCAGAATAAAGCAGCCATGTATATCTCTGGAGATATGCAAATTATGGAAAATCAGCACATGCCTTTTTTCTCAAGCATGTTTGAAAGGGCAAGTTTGCACCCATTACTATTGTCTCAAGGGCTTTACCACAACCTGAAACCAGAGAATATGACTGGATATGAATGTGAATAGCTCAACATCCTGTATATCAATTACTTTTAATTCTTGTCCTCCTGTTTAAAATAAAACTACTCAGATGTGTGTCTTTGTTTATTTCACATACTTCCTAACAAATACAAACGTAAATGGTTGGTGTGGCTCAGCAGATAACATCACTAACCTCCTGGGAGCTACTGCCCCATGTGGGAGATGGGGGTTTGATTCCCGGGTCTGGGTAACTATGCTGTGCTACACCAATAAGAGTCCTTGGGCAAGACTCCTAACACTACATTGGCCTACCTGTAATATGAATGACCTTGAAAGTCGCTCTGGATAAGAGCGTCAGCTAAATGCCATAAATGTAAATATTTAATATCTACATAACATAACTCTAAGAGCTTGCACACTGTAAACTATGCCATAAAATCATTACATCATGAATAAATTAAACCATTGTTCGCTGAAACGTCTAAACAATTTAAAATTTAAATGCAAACAGATAACATAATAGCAATAAGCACAGCGCTGGTATGTATTCAATTATGTAGCAAACATATAGGGTAAGTGTACCCATTAAGCCCATGTACCCTTTAGGCCCACTTTCAACTTTGATGTCAATTTACAAAAAAAGGAAAACATATAGTTTGCCATCCATTACTTTATCCAATCAAATGGTTTGTTACTTCTATAACACTTTTTAATGCATACAAATCACATTTTCCATTGTTGAGTTAGCCCCGCCCAAGTGTATACAGTCTCGGGACCCCTGACAAGAAGACACCTCAAAACTTAGGTGTTTTGGGACCTGTCAGAAATCATCCATTTTCAGCTATTTTCAGCCACATCTTTGGTACGTACATTAATATTATGTAAAATAAGAGGTAAATGTACCAATTGTGGGTGGTGGATCATTCTTAGCACTGCAGTGACTCTGTGTGTTAGTGTGTGTTGTGCTGGTGTGAGTGGATCAGACACAGCAGTGCTGCTGGAGTGTTTAAACACTGTGTCCACTTACTGTCCACTCTATTAGACACACCTAACTTGCTGGTCCACCTTGTAGATGTAAAGTCAGAGATGATAACTCACCTGCAGCTGCACAGCTTGTGCTGATCATCCTCTAGCCCTTCATCAGTGGACACAGAACACTGCCCACAGGACGCTGTTGGCGGAATAGTTTTGGTTGGTGGGCGATTCTCAGTCCAGCAGTGACACTGAGGTGTTTAAACCTTCCAGCAGCACTGCTGTGTCTGATCCACTCACACCAACACAACACACACTAACGCACCACCACTGTCACCAATGTCACTGCAGTGCTGAGTACGATCCACCTACATAATACCTGTTCTGTGATGGTCCTGTGGGGGTCCTGACCATTGAAGAACAGGGTGAAAGGAGACTAGCAAAGTATGCAGAGAAACAGATGGACTATAGTCTGTAACTGTACATCTACAAAAGTGCTCCTATAAACGTAAGTAGAGCTGAAAAAATGGATAGTGAGTATAGATACAAGGAGGTGTAGCTAATGAAGTGGTTGGTGAGCGTATATACACACACAACATGTATGTACATATTTTGATATACATGACTGACCGGGCACCGTGATATATGTGCATGTATGGCCATGTGTCAGGTTTCCGTATTGGGTACACCAGGCCCCAAAAGCATGTCTAAAGCTGTGCTCATTGAACATACTGGTTATGCCCTCTAGTGAATTAAACAAAGATTACACCTTGATTGGAAATCAGCAAATGTGCCATATTAACATACGTGTTTGAATGTATGACTCTTGTATGCTGTAGATCAGTCAGACAGGTTTTCAACCCCAGCAGAATCATCACTCCACTTTATTCATCGTTCTACCTATTGGCTGATTTTCAATGTAGGTTAAGCTAAAACATTCCCAAGAATAGAGGAAAACGAGCCCTATTGAGCCAGATTATTACATACACCATCACCAAAGAAATAGGTTTTCTTAAATCATCTCATATAATCCAGCAAGTAAATGCCATTTTGTCATGCAGAATGTTTTATTTGTGACACATATTTTGCTGAAATAAAATATTTTGAACATGTAATTACATTAATATCGGGACTTAGTTAAATACTAACGGTTAGTTTGTTAGTATCAGCACTGGTACTTGGTATTGGCCTTATGGATCAGGTTTTGGTATCGGAAGGGAAAACCTAGCAATTTGTAAGTCACTCTTGCGACATGCTGCCTTTAATGCCCAATAGATATGTATATTACTTAAGAAAGTAAAACAAACATCTCAAGGGGTAAAAAACAGAAGCAAAAAACAGACAGGTTGGCCTGACTGAAACATGAAATGGCAAACTACAGTGTGAGCAATTCACATAACCCACAGAAGTCCCAGACCCAAACAAAGCTTCTGAAGGACTGGGCGTGTTTCTGGTGGCTTTTAAAGCTAGTTTGACCAGCCACAGATGAACCACATAATGATCTCAGGGGTGGGTTAAATCTCAGAGCCACAGCCAGAAACAACTTGAAGGTTCTCCTACTGTACTGATACTTTGGCGCCACCTAGTGGTCAGGTGAAACGTGACATTGAAGTGACACTACATCTCGTTAATCTTTCAAGATGCAGACCATCACCACATCTGCTCACATGCCAGCTCCCTCCATACAGGGGTGATTGCAGTCTCGAAGGGGTTCATTAAAGAGATTAGACTCGGGGCCAAATATCCTCACAAAGGAAATACTCTTTGGCCTGGGCTGTACGAAGGCCGTGAGAGACAGCTGTGCTCAATTTACATCTCTGTACTTTGGCCCAAGTATGGTATGCCATAAGGGGCCCACTATCAAAGATTAAACCTTCCATCCTGTTTAGCTCTTAGTGACTGGATAATCCTGAACACATCTTGGAAAGAATTATTTGCAGGATGCACATCTGCACACCAGGCGTGTTACACAGCGTACAAAAATGCAAAATCACAGTTTTTAATGGAGGTTTGCTCAACCGATGCCAACACTCCATAATGGAGCTCCATGACTGTGAGCACTGTTCAATTTCTCAGCATGTCACACTGTGCTAGTCAGGATTTTGCCATTACTACATTAAACTAGAGCCATATTGAGACCACCGATAGCCACAGTAGGCTTAAAATGTACACAGAGGGGCAGCCAGTCTTAGAAAAACAGACAAATGCTAAGTGTAAGTTTCTCCAGCAAATGTTGCAGCCTGTTTCAGCTCAGAAACAGTTTGTAATGTGGAAGTAAACTGATGCCAAGTGTTATATTGAACACTTAATTTTTATTAAATTTGTATTTATTACATTTATACCATGTGGTGGTACATGATGCTGGCCAGTGAATTGAGGCATGCCAAGTGTGTGGAGGCTTTAAGATTTGTTGGCTAGTTTTTGACTGTATCTAAACAACAAACAATTGTGCATATAGATATAATTTTATTAGGTAAAATTAGCAAAAACAATTTAACAATTAAGAAACAAAACATGTATTCAACCATTCATATGAAATACTGCAGTGTTAAGTCACTTAGCTTACTTACCTTAGCTAGCTATCATAGATTAATTATGACGTTTGCTAGCATTAGCAATGCTAGTTAGCAAAAACAAAAGCAAAGTGAAAAGTGAAATATAAGGCCATATTTTTATTCTCCATGGCTTGACACAGAAATGTTGTGAAAAATGAACTGAACATTCAACAGTCTGAGTTCTTGAGTCTATTCTCCACAATGAGGAACTAATAGCACCCAAATAGATTTGTGCATCACTGAAAGAGAAGAAACGCGCATCAGCAGACAAGGCTAAGCAAAATTTTACTAAAGAACTCAAAATGAAACTATGTTTTACAAAGGGAAGAATATGTTATTTGAAAGTCTGTTAGAAGCTTTAAATATCTGTTTCTGAGGTGCTACTAAGTTGCCATAAATGATATTAAGCTCAGTCAAGTGTTGAATGTACAAATATACACACTCTCATAGAATTGCAACAGAAATTTGAAATTAGACATGTTTGTAGTGGTAAAACTGACAAAGTGATGCCAAGGATGGATCAAACCTGTCCTTATTATGACATTCGTGGTCAATATCTCTGACCTGCAATTAAATAGTTACTGCAAGTACATGATCAATCAATCAATCAATATTTTTTATAGCTCTGTTTACAACTGATGTTTTCTCAAAGCAGCTTTATATAAAGGAAAATAAAAAAAAACAGAGTCCATGTATAGACGTAGGGTAGGGAAATCCGGGTCCAAGCCCCCCGTGAGCAAGTCAGAGGCAACAGTGGCAAAGAAAAAATTCCCTTAGAGTAAGGAAGAAACCTCGAGAGGACACCAGGCTCAAGTAGGGAACCCATCCTCGTCAGGTCGATCCCGGCTGAAGAGAGAAAGACAGAGCTAACAGGAAAAGGAGCTTGGAACATCAATTAGATACATTCTGATTAATGCAGGAGGTAGTAATTGCAAGAGTAGAGCTGTAGTGAACTGGTCCTTTGTTAGTAATTAGGCATGTGTTCTTTTCTAGTCAACCACAGGGTGGCAGTACAGGTACTTCGGTAAGCATGGTAAGGCTTAACCAGGAAGTAGTTACAGTTGGTTCTGCCTCATGAAGCTGTAAGGACGTTTTGTGCAGCAATAAATCTAAGTACAGCGTTATCTCCTGACTCCACTGAATGTGTTGACTCCACTTGAGTAATATGTCACATATTTGGCGATGAGGATAAACTGGAACATGCTGTTGGCAAGTTTTTGTTTTTTTTTCTCCAGCAAAAGAAGGTTTTGCGAAGTAAACAGTGGCAACGAGCTCCAGCATACATTGGCCACGGTAGGAACTGTAACTCCATTCGACTCACAGTCACAGACGTGGGAAGAGTACTGTGAAATGCTTGAATATTTTTTCAAAGCAAATGATATACTGGAGGCTGACAAGAAAAAGGCTGTTTTGATCAGCTGGGTGGGTCTGGCTACATATAGCCTAATGAGAAGCTTACTAAGCCCACAAAAGCCAGGAGAGAAAACTTTTGAGGAGTTGGTTCCTTTGCTCAAGTCTCACTTCAACCCCAAACCAAGTAAAATTGTTCAGAGGTTCAGATTCAACTCAAGACTTCGCTAAGAGGGTGAAAGTGTTGCAGATTATGTTGCTGAATTGCAGAGACTGGCACAAGACTGCAATTATTGTGAGTCATTGCCACAAATGTTGAGAGACAGACTAGTTTGTGGGGTCAATGATGACGGCATCCAGAGGAGACTGTTGGCTGAACTGGATTTGACGTTTGAGAAAGCTTTGAAAACAGCTTAAGCTATGGAGTCTGCTAACCGGAATGTTAAAGATTTACAAGGACAATTCCAGGAGGACTCAGGGAAAGCACACAAAGCCCAAGCAGTGGTCCATCGTGTGATGTCCGAACACAAGAAGGACCAGTTGTGTTATCCACTGCTCCACATTCACCAGTGGAGTGTAGTTACATCAACCAGGTTTGCCACAGATGTGGTAAGAGAGGCCACATTAAGCGGGCGTGTCACAGCAAGGTTGGTGAAAAATACAGACCATTCTAAGAAGGGGACTGGAGGTTCACGAGGGCAGTCTCAGCCAAGCAAAGTACCCAAATGCCGGAGAGCTCACCTGCTAAAAGAGGAAAGAGGGGAAGAGTCAGGAGAAGAAGGAGAGATGCACACAATTTACAGTGTTGAAGAGCACAGTGTATACAGAGTAGCACCTATCACAGAGAAGATCAGCATAACTGGTACGGAGGTGATGTTTGAAGTAGAGTACAGGCTGTGGGGTGACCGTAATGAACAGAGAGCAATACTCCAAGCTCTGGCAGAAGCCACGCATACCTGAGTCACAAACATGCAACCTGGTGCTCAAAACATATACTGGAGAAAGGACTGAGGTGCAGGGCAAAGACGGATGTAACAGTGCATCACAACAACGTGACAAAGTCTCTACCACTGGTGGTGGTAGGTGGAACAGGACCAAACCTGATGGGCAGAGATTGGTTGCAGCAGCTTCACATTGTGATTCAGTCAGTTAACAAAGTAGGCCCTACACGGAAACTGACACTGGAGGAAGTGTTAGAAAAGCACTCTGAGGTCTGCAAAGAGGACATGGGTCAGCTCAGAGGCACTAAAGCTCAAATACATGTAGATAAGGAAGCTCTACCCAACTTCTACGAACCAAGGCCGGTGCCTTATGCCATGAAACCTCTGGTGGAAAAAGAACTCCAGCGGCTCCTAGAAGACAAGATTATAGAATCAGTCAAATTCTCAGAATGGGCAGCTCCAATAATACCTGTCCTCAAACCAGGGGGTGCTGTTAGAATTTGTGGAGATTATAAACTCACTGTGAATCGGGTCTTCAAGTTAGAACAGTACCCGATACCGAAGGTTTAAGATTTGTTTGCAAATCTATCTGGAGGTGAAAGGTTTTCTAAGTTGGACATGAGCCATGCGTACCAACAAATTGTGTTGGATGATGATGCTAAGAAATATGTGACAGTGAACAATCACAAAGGGTTGTACACCTACTGTCATTTACCCTTTGTCATTTACCCGTTTACCCACACCTAAAACAATGACAGAGTTGAAAGCCTTTCTAGGTCTGCTGAATTATTACCACAGATTCTTGCCAAATCTGTCCACTGTTTTAGCCCCTCCGCACAAACTGCTGAGAAAAGACAATGAGTAGAAGTGGGAAAAAGAACAGGAAACAGCTTTCAAAAATGCCAAGGCCCTAATGCAGACTTCAGCAGTGTTGGTGCATTATGATGCGAGTAAGGAGTTACTGCTGGCCTGAGATGCCTCTCCGTATGGAGCCGGATGGCTCAGATAGACCCATTGGGTTTGTGTCTAGAACACTCAATGCAGCTGAAAAGAATTACTCCCAGCTGGATAAAGAAGGTCTAGCGGTGATCTTTGGAGTTAGAAAGTTTCACAGCTATCTGTATGGGAGAAAATTCACAATAGTTACAGATCACAGGCCTCTCCTTACTTTGTTCAATGAGTTGAAAGGAGTGCCGCAGATGGCCTCACCAAGGATCCAGAGACAGGCAGTGACCCTGCGCGCATACGAGTATACTACTGTATAGCAGGCAAGGATCACTGTAACGCAGGTGCACTCAGCCGTCTGCCAGTACAAGTGACAGAGGAGCACTGCCGGGATGAAGAGAGAGTGCTGTTGCTGGACCAAATTGACACATCCCTAGTTACATCCAGAAGTACAAAAATGGACAGACAGAGACAAGGTGATGGCATTGGTGCGTGGGTATGTACTAAGGGGTTGGCAATCCAAAGTAACAGATCCCGATTTGGCACCATTCGCACAGAGACAGGAAGAACTCAGTACCAATGATGGGTGCGTATTATGGGGTGCTAGAGTCATTGTCCCATTACTGGGTCGAGAAGCTGTGCTAAAGCAGTCACACCAGTCACATCCTGGTATAACCCGAATGAAAGCCTTAGCACGTGTAGCAGACTCGAGACAGTAGTTGAGACCAAGCACGCACACCCCAGGAACTGGAGATCTGAAGGTTTATTCCTGAATGAAAGTAGCATGGGGCAGTAGGAAGCTCATGCAGCCAAAACAGCTCTCTCCCACTCCCCGTACAAGCGTCCACAATGCTTCTGTTCATGTTCACAAAGCATGTGTAATACATTTATACAATATATGAAACAAAATGTGGTGGACACAATTACAATTAAAGTACAATCTAAGATTAATTTCAATTTACAATGCTTAAAGTATTGCAGATTACCATTTCAGCTACTCTTAACTGCGCAGCTTGGTTTTAGCCCAAGTGCTGTACACACCAGGCCACTAGATGGCGCTTGGGCGACATAGCGCGCAAAAAAACACCCCGACAACTTAAAAGTGCATTGTGACTGTATAGCAACTTAACTAACATATTAGAATCCAACAGATCTCAAAATACTTCGTCTAAACCCATTTACAAACACTCTGTCTCGCTCTCTCCCACTCCCTATTGATAGCCAAAACGTGACTGAGCTAAACATCATCAAAGTTCCATTCAAATTCAGCATAAAGTTACCACACACCGTTTAAACACAAGTCTCTAAGCTTTACATTCTGTGTGTAGTTTAAACAAAATTCATGGCTTTATAGGTTTATCAAGGCATTTTAGGAGAGAGCTAATCAGTACGTCTCACCCGTACAAGCATCCACAACGCTTCTGACAAAACCGGGCAAAACTACTGGGTGCGTTTACTTTGGGTGTCACAGTAATTGAGGCCCCAGCTACAACACATGGGTGGAACCAAAACGGTAAGAGAAAATGTCTGGCTACTAAACTATTTGATTAACTTTGATGTTACGTGTGTAAGGAAAACAGTCATCGTCCAGCTGTGGCTCCCCTACATCCCTGAGAATGGCCAGAACTGAGGAGAGTACATGCAGACTATGTTGGACCGTTCATGGGGAAAGTGTTCCTGATACTCAATGATGCCCATTCAAAGTGGATGGACGCATACCCACTCATTAACTCAACCACTTCTGTCACTATTGAATGCCTGAGGAAGAGTTTCAGTCAGCACGGTATTCCAGAAATGCTGGTAACGGATAACGGGACATGCTTCACTAGTAGTGATTTTGCAGAGTTCATGACCAGAAATGGCATTAACCATGTCGCCACAGCTCTGTACCACACCTCATCCAACGGACTTGCAGAAAGAGCCGTCCAAACATTAAAGGAGCTTCTAAAAAAAACCACTGAAGGAAGCATGGAAACCAGAGTATCCAGAGCACTATTCAGTTATCGAATAACACCCCAAGGAACCACAGGCAGGTCAGCTTCTGAAAGGAAGGAGACTGCGCTCCACCTTACATCTGCTCCACCCCAACTTCAAAGGTAGCAATTACGACAAAATCATGCCAAGGGAAGAATCCTCATGGAAGGGGATCCTGTTTATACGCGAAACTTTGGACCAGGACCTACTTGGATTCCTGGAGCAGTGAAGCAGAGAACAGGGCCTGTATCCTGTAAGGTAGCATTGGGAAATGGCAAGGTAGTGAGGAGACATATTGACCAGGTGAAATTCAGAAGTGCTTCATATTCTGCAGTGAGTGACTTACTTGAGAGAATTCCTTCAGAGGTTGCTTTGTCAAATGTTCCTAATGCAGAATGTCAAGGGCAATCAGACACTGCAGAAAAAACACAGAGCACTACAAACACATCAGAGACAGTATCTTCTCAAGTGCCAGCACACAGTCCACCGCATCCAGTGAGGAGGTCAGAGAGGGACAGAAACCCCCCTACATATCTGAAAGACTTTGTTAGGCTAGTTCCCCAGCCACAGGGTAAGAATGCTCCCTGGAACTCATCGGGACTGAAGGTAGTCTACCCTGAAGTCCCTTGCATTGTGGTATTATTGAACCATGATTGACTTTGTGTTTATAGTTATGGAAAATGTGCGGGAGAATAAGTTTTCTTCAGAAGGGGAGGAATGTAGTGAACTGTTCCTTTGTTAGTAATTTGGCTTGTGTTCTTTTCTAGTCAACCACACAGTGGCAGTACAGGTACTTCAGTAAGCATGGTAAGGCTTAGCCAGGAAGTAGTTACAGTTGGTTCTGCCTCATGAAGCTGTAAGGATGTTTTGTGCAGCAATAAAGCTAAGTACAACGTTACCTCCTGACTCGACTGAATGTGTTGACTCCACCTGAGTAATATGTCACAAGATCCAACCCACTGGTTCTCTGTTTAAGTGACAGATAGAGTTCATGATCAGAGCCAGATGCTGGCGGCTCTATTGTGGTCATTGTAGTCATTGTAGTCATGCCGTCTTACGAGAAGGAGGAAACGGGACAGGAGACCCACATTGGAGACGATGCTCGGGTGACTCTAGCAGCTCTGGGGGTTCCCATGTAATCACTCAGGAGAAACGTCGCTTCTGGGGCTCAATAAAGAGAGAAAAAGAGAGTGTGGAGAGATAGTGAGAGATAATGAGAGAGACTGATTAGGAGGACGGAGAGGTAGGCATTGCAAATTGTCGTATGATTTAGTGCGCGTAATCCTGAGAATCCTGGAGAAAATTCCTTGGCACTGGTAGCTTCTCAGCGTTAGGCCTATCCATCAGGATCGATCAGCTCATAGAGGAGATAGTTGAGAGGGCAGGAGAGAGGAAAACAGTTTGTGTATTTAGTCCATTTATAGAAAAATGTAAGAGAAATTACATTTTCTATGAGATTTTCAATTAAGTGTGTATATTTTGTACATTCAAGATTCGACTGAGCTTAATATCATTTATGGCAACTTAGTAGAGGAACACCTGACAGATCAAAACTGCAGCTTGGCTAATGCAGAAGGAAGAGACAGATAGGACTTCAAGGAAAGCTGAATATCCCATTGCAACCATGTAATTGTGGTAACTGTTTTCATGAAGTCACCATTACAGTGAAGAGCATAAATTACTCGAGCAACAGAAAGGGCTCTCGGGATGAGGAGACAGCATGCTAAAAGGGAAAGTTAGTTAGTTAGCTGTCTGGATACATTACCCCAGGCCTTGCTGTTCTACTTTAATATAGATGGAAATCTGGAAATCTCAGAAGTGTTCCTCTGGCTTGAAGTACTGATTAAACACTGTAGTATTCATGTTAATGAGGTTTAACTTCTTTTGCAGCAAGACAACAGACAGTGACATGCATATCATCCTAGGCTTTGAAATCTGGTGGTCAACCTCATTTTTCTAACAGACAAACCCACAAGCTGAGGTTACCAGTCATGAGGAAACTGAGCGGTCACTTGAGTTCTCTTTCAGTAGTGATTAAGCTTTTTACAAATAACTCACTGATTACACACATTAGCCATGACGGTATTTGCCTTACTAAGTCTGTTTTGGAAACATATAACATATAAAAGGGACATATACAATTAAGATTATTTTAATTCAGTGAAAAATTACAAAGATGGAAAAGCCAAAGAAACAGTAAATAGCAGTTATTGCAGTTTTAAACAGTTGGTAGTAATAATAACAACTAAGTGCTACTCTGGCTGTAGCTGATTAGCATCTGCTTCCTGAGTAAGAGATGATGTGACTTTGCAATTTGTCATGTGTTTTTAAGCTGAAATATAGACAGTGCGGCTCCAGGCCGTGCTGTTCTAGGTTAAACGATCTGACTATCACTAGCACTTAGTCAAACACATACCTCAAAAGTGTCATTGCATGACTGTTTCAGAGCAAATTGGGGAGCGCTACTATGGTGGGGTTGGTTTGAGTAATAGAGTGCTGTTTACCCTCTGAGCCTTGGGGGGTATCCCAAGTTAAAGTCTCACAAACTTTGCACTGCCTTTTTGGTTGGGACTCTTGAATCAGCTGCTAGTTGTTCAAACACCAGCTAAATGGTGCCAAAGATTATCAGGGGAGAATAGTGAGGATTAACTGCCACCTTGGTGGTGTACTTTTGACAAATTTGTTACCAGGTTTTTATTAGCTCGAATAAACAGCAGAAAACTACACTTAGTCTGTTCAAATAGTGAGATTTTCACACAGATACAAAATGAATATTAATTAATATTTATAACACACTCTGAATTTAAGCATTTTGACAAAAAGAACAGAAAAGAAATGAACTTCCTTTCTGAAGCTTTGCGGTAATTTGTTCCACCTACTTGACAGCTTTCTCATGGGTGCTTGTTGTCCTGTCTCAAGCTCCACCTACAGGAGTTGAGAAGCTGGTGGGCAAACTTGTGTGGTTAGTTTCTCTCCTCTATAGCTAGCAAGCAGAAGCACTGGCAGTGTCTGTCACTGTTACAACTCGTGATTTTCAGTTTGGACTGTGTATGGAGATACGTCCCTGTGAATATGTCTCACACTTCCACCTTTCACATCTTAAGCCTCAGTTTGAAAAAAGATCAGTGCACATCTCAAATAAGGCCTGGTTTATACTCCTAGAGTTCAGATTGGTAAACAGTATGCCCCCCTCTGGATTAGGAAATAATTGCTAGGGTACACAGATCCAGAGCAGAAATGTTTTCTAAAATGGTTTAGAAAGGGTAAGGGCTGTAGGTTTAGGCTGTAGGTTTAGAAGAAAAGAGGACAAAAAGAAAGGTCTGTGCAAGGAAATCACTGAAATAATTTGGACCCCTGCCCCTTTGGACCTACTGCTGTGTAATTCTCCTCTATGCTGGGTGTGGTGTGGATGAGAAGTCCTAGGCCTGGTCTGTTAAAGATCTAAATGCTCTGTGAGGGGCTGGGTAGCCATTACTTTCAGAAATGGGGCAATGAATTCTTCTATCTGACTGACAACTTTCTGTAGGATGCTTGTGGTCCAGTCTCAAGAACCACCTACAGTAGTCGAGAAGCTGCTGGGCAAATGTGTGTCTGGTACCCCTCCTACATGCTTACATCCTACATGAGGTACAGGTGCTGGTTGTGTCCGTGAGGGATTACCACTTGAATTCCAGTGTAGCCTTTCTTACGTCCTAGTAACCTAGCTGGCTCTTAGCTGGTAGGATCCACATGGCCAGATGGCCTCACCCAGCACAAAGGTTTAGAGACGGAGCCCCCACCCTGACTTCGTACAGCTCATACAGTGGCAGTTGCTTTAAACATTTCAGAAATGCCTCGGGATAATCATGTGGTGCCATCCTGGCCACAGTAAGTGACTGCGGAGCAGGAGATGTTGAGGACGACTTGGGGAGGAGGAAATCTTTTCATCAGCTGGGCCGCCAGTGACAGAGTTGAACTTGGTGCTGTTGCCTCTACAGCTGCATGAAAGGCCACGCCAACTGTGCAATGGACTATGCTTCATGGTGACATTGTTCCTTTGTTCTCTGGTTTTCTGGGTCTTGATAACAGTGACCAGTCAAGGCTGTTAATCCCCCGAAAATACAGAAGACTAGGTTTCTGTTGAGCAAGAAGGGCTTCTCTTTTATCACACCCACACACCCACACACACACACACACACAGACAACAGTTCTTAGGGAACAGGCCTTTTGACTCTGTCATCTTTGCTTCATAAGACAATAATGTTAGCTGTACATTTCACAGGGCGTGTTAACAATGCTGATTGAATGTTGAAGTCATCTTTGTTATAGTTATGCTGACAGCTTGCTTGAAAGTCTTTTCAATGAAAGTCTGTGGAGAAACATGCGTTAGGACAACAAACAAACCCTTCCCCTCTGGTAACAACATTCTCATAAACTGACTTTGGAAATTCCAAGATTGCATGAACTACATGTACAACATAAGCTCACCAGACACATTGCGTGTTTAAAGCAGTAGTAATTTCAGGCTCCTGCAGATGGTGTTGCACGAGGATGATGGGGCTATAAATACCTGTGGAGTGTGCAACGGGGTTCATAGATTGAGAAGAGGTGGTACAGTGCTGTGAACATTTCGTCTGATGTGTGGAAAATGGGTCCAAAGCAGATCTTAATGACTGGCAAAAAGGAGTGATTGCATTTGTGTTTGCCAAAGGCTAAAAAGAGGATGTATGGTCTCCGGAGCTATTAGAAGCATAGTGACAATCTCATGGTGACAATTCTGTTCGTACTTCCTTTTCTGGGCCACCCAGTCAATCACCTACCACAAGAAAGACTCTAAAACACAGGTGCCCAATCCTGGTCATGGAGATCTACAGAGATTTGTTCAGCTTCAGCCTAGTCTCAGTCACAGTCGCTCCACCCACATGTAGACTGAGAGTCTGCTATCTTTAGACAATAACCTGCCTACAGTGGCAGGATTCTGTCAGGTGCATTCTGATTGGGTATCTGCACCACCGCGTACACGGCACCCCTACCCTAAAACAAAAATACGTATAGGACTTCTTTTTGTTATCCACTAGAGGTCACCTTTCACTAGCATTGCTAGTATTTCACTAGCACTGCCCACGCATTTCAGAAGTGAGTGGGATAAAAGGAAACCGTTTTTCGCTCACTGTTGAATGTTTGAAGCGTCTGCTGAATAATTTAGGGGCACCCCGTTGTGTACAAGAAATGCAGCCTATGAATAATAGCTCCATATCAGTTTCAATCATGCTGCAGAAATGTGACCTAACTCCCATCGTCTTGATTTCATGTTTCGATATCACAGGTATTGCAAGATGCAGTCTGCGCTTCAGACTTTGCAGCAGACCAAATTCAAAACGAAATTCTCAAGCTCAGGGAAAAGAAATGAGCACATCACATTACAGATGATACCTTATTTAAATTTGTCTTTTTAGATGCAACACTCAACAGACTCTCAGTAACATGTCAACAGCATATCAGTGATGTAGCATATGCATCTGAATGAAGTCAGAAGCCTTTTAATTAACTGCATAAATAAAACTTGCTTATAATCTGTTGGGTTTTTTTTTTTCCACTTTATTTGTTAGTCCAAGTTGATATCTGTAGATGTTAACCTGAACATGTGCCAGGAATAATACATACCATTAGGTTTTGGGTTGAGGTTAAGGTTAGGGTTAGGCCCAGGGTTAGGGTTAGGTTTTAGGTTAGGTTGGATAAGGTTTGGTTTTGCTTAATGGTAGTAGCATATTAAATCTATATATATATATGTATGTATCTAAGTATACTAAGTCTAATATATAAGTCTTTATATAAGATATCAACAGCAGATCTACTTAATGTAAGTAGTGTACCAACAGTTATTTGTAGATTCAGATCCTACACTATTACTACTTCATTGATAGATTGTTGAAGTGTTACCGATACTCAAGAATTCATTAATGAATTCCACTTCTTTCTTAGATATTTGGTTCTGAGGAGAAAAAAACAACCTTTAGTTTGTATAGGATCTATTTTTGGCACCCTATTTTTAAGTGTGTACCAGAGAGTTGTTTTCTGAATAGTTGACTAGCTGGTACATCAGTTCCAAACAAAAAAACACGTCCTCGGCTATACCAGAAAACTGTTTCTGTGGTTGATGCTTACTGGTTGTGGTGGTCAGAAATGACCTCTAATGGATGAAACAAACTCTGACTGGAATATGTCAAGAAACTGTGGCACGTCACCACAAATGTTTGACAGTTCTGCCCTAAAACAGGAAGTTGCCAACTGCTAGTCAGTCAAGAAAACTGCTTAGAACTATTTCTAAGTATTTTTTTATATATTAAACATAAATGGAAAAATGTAATTATATATACAAATAAACATAATTACAGTTCAGTTTTTAATGTCTTTTTTGTTTTTTTATATATTTGCCATTTTCATTAAAAAAATTCAGTAGGAATTTTCAGTGTAAATTCTCTTTAAACCTTGTGATCAACAACATGCTCATCTAAGCAGCTAGTCAAGGAACTAAAAATGAGTGTAATTGATGGCTAGAAATGTCATTAAGAAGTTGCAGTTAAGGGGAACTGAGGACGTCAAGATAAGATCTGTAATAAAACTTACAGATACTGTTTATATCCAGGCAAACCCCCATAAGACAGCAAAGAACCTGCAGGAAACTTTAGCATGGGAGTGATAGTGTGTTTTTCTACTGTGCAGCAATACTTGCACAAGCATGGCTGCAATCTTACCTGTTGCCACTATCGTAAAAACATCTGAAAAGTATCTGAAGCAAGCAAAAAAAAAAAAAAAAAAGCCAGAGATATTTTGCAAACTAGTGATGTGTTATTAATTAAAAGTGAAACTCTTGGCCACAGTTGTCAAAGCCATGTTTGGAGAAGCAGCATTTGATGAAAAGAACACCTTGCCAACTGCCACCTTGCCACCTATGCGGGTGAATCTATTATGGTTTCAGGTTGTGTGACAGCCAGTAACACAGGAAACACCATATGAGTAAATGGAAAAATGGATTCTACTAAATATCAGCAAATCCTGGAAAGAAATGTGACATAAATATGAAACTGAATCTGAAAAGAAGCTTGCAAAACAGGATAATGATCCAAAACATGCCTCAAAATCCCCCCATTTTCATTAGAAAATCTGTGTATTGCTCCTAGACATGCCATTCATCCAAGACGGCCCAAGAACAGAGACAGAAGATTTTAGGTGTGAAAATTTGTAAAACAAGAATACAAAGACTCCTTTTTACGGTGAAAACGTTTGCACATGCCACATTAAACTATTTAGTATTTTGTAATATTGTAGTATTTTGTTGAACTATTCAATTTAATTGCGTAAGAAAGGTTCAGTGTGTCTGTTTGAGTCTGTTTGAGAATGCTAGCAAAGACAAACTACCCATAGAACAGGAAAAAGAGTTAGAGACATCAAGTGTTCAGAGAGAACTCTTTTACAAATGGAGAGATATTTTTAAAACGTTGGTAAATAGCTCACTGTACATGCAACAGCAACTTTTGTGGTTGCAGGCTTGTGGTGGGAAGCATGCACTACTTTATTTTGAACTGTGACTTTTTGTATAATTTTTTCTGGGGCACGCTAGTGAGAAAACAGACTTCTAACTTTAACTTTCTCACCAGGTCTGTGAGAGAAAAGTAAAAAAAAAAAAAAAAGCCAGTGCTATGACTGTTCTTCTCATATGTGCACTATAATATGCTCATGCCAAAATTATTGGGATTAGCTCAGCACAATATTAGATTTTGAAATCAGCTCGAGTTTAAATACAGTAATTTTATACCCATAACAGAGCCTGAAGTAACATTTTGTCTTTGTATGTTACTGTTTTGAAGTTACTGTTCTGTGAAACTCAAAGTCTCCAGTTGTTCGGTTTACTGGCCGCTTATCTTTCCTGCTATCCTGCAGCCTAATCTAGAATATACACAGCAATTTAAAGAGAGTCTGTTAACAGCAACAAGTGATGATCAGTGATGATTGTGTTGAATTTAATAGCACAGATTTCAACAATAACAGCTGGACTTTTTCAGGCAGTGATTATCGAGCCACATTCATGTCTTTTTTATGTATGATTTTTATGTCTGTAAGGTTTGTACGGTTGTTGTAAAGCAACCCACCATTTAATGGGACAACAATAACTTTGCAAGTAAGCCATCGTTCTTTGATGTAGTTAGAGCAGTAATAATAATCTCAAAATACAACAGTCACGAATAAGGTGGACTGAGTAATTACTTTCCTCATAAAACCTGACGCTCCAACACCGATATATGCTTTCTGATGTTTTTAATATTACACATTGGTTATTATTCATAAAAAAATTAAACAGCTTTCAAACAAAACATAATATTAATGCACAAAACAGAAAATGAAACTTCTCGGTAGAACATGCTGTACAATTCAAAAATACAACACATTATTTAAAGGCTGGACACACTGACACCACAATCAAAACACTAACTAATGTGAAATAGCTTAATGGGAATTATAAAGGCAGCTAAGCAGAGTCATATCTGGTTAATTGTCAGTTGGCAATACATATCTTTTAAGGATTTGTGCGTTTTTAACAAATACATGAAGCAATTAAATGGCTACACATATGAAGGCCCTACTGCATCTACACAAATGCTAAAGTTTTCCTGGGTCTTTGTAGAGAACATATAGCCAAACATGCCAAACTAAAACTGGAAAGATGAACAGTTGTCATAAATTAGTGCTGAAAAAAATGGACTCATATATTAGCACAGAACTGAATCAGCATATCCGTACTGCAGTTTCACTAAAACACAAACATTTCCTTAAGAAGCACAATGGTACCCTGAGCAATGAAAAAGAGGTATAATGTGATAAATCATCTTTCAAAGTTCCTACATACAGGCATGTTTATACTGGAGATGCCTTCAAACCTGAAAGTCTGTTAAAACGAGGATCCATAATGTTATGAATAGCCATCTTACATTGAGTCATCAGGTCTAATTCTGTGTATGGCTAGATACTAGTCAAGCAATCTACAACCTTTTTATGAGATCAACTGGCACATGCACAAATAGACCAGAGGGGAGCTTATAGTCTCGGGACCTTTGCTCTCAGACTGTACAAGTACCTTCTTGGCTGCATTTTATTTGGCCTTCACTATTGTTCAAGATTAGTGAATTTTGCATCCTCCTGGTGATAGGTTGGCTCTGTTTCCTCAAGCTTTATCGCTCTTGAGTGCCACCTCTGAAGCAGTAGAGGCAGCCTGCAGAGATTTTGCCCTAGCTACTCCGTCTTTCCTGACAAGATTTTACTTTATTTAAGATTTTACCTGACAAGAAATTACTTTTCCCTTGCCACCAGAAATGTCTGCACACAGGCTTGAGCTGCACCCTGTGGTGAAATTCAAAACTGAATGACATATGGTCAGGAATGACTGGAGATATTCTGAAAGCAAAGGGTGCTCCAAATCTTATTAAATTAGATTTGGCAATCTAAAAATGAAATGTCCCCCATATTCCACTAACTCCAGACATAATAAACCAACCGAGACATGTTTTGTTTTGCTTCTTTACCTTAGAAGTGGAGCTACAAACCTAGCAAAGCTAACAAACACTAGAAGATAATAGTTAGTGAAATGACCCAGAACCTCGCTCCTCCACTCCTCCTGCCTTCCACCTCCTTTATTTAATACCCCATTATTCCTTTATTAAAATTGGCCTAAGAATACCGAATTGTGGGATGAATGTACTGTTACACCCCTATCTCCAAAACAACCCTCTCAAACTGCAACCAGGTGTTCGTTAGTGTTGCACAGACTTGCTGATGTGATTTAGAGCACATAACTTTCAGTGAGCTATAAAAATAAAGAAAACTTCACAATGGGCAACCATTTCAGAACAAAACACCAGAGCTGGCATTCACAAAGCAGGACTGATTATAGATCAGATTCCTTCATATTTGTGAGAGTCAATAAGTGTATACGTGCATTTAATAATCTGATTGCTGCAGAAAAGATTTTGTCAGCAATCCAGGCAATCCGTTTATATGCTTTTGCGTAATCAGATAATGGCAAAACTCTATGTCTACATAAGTAAGATTTCTGATATGCAACCAGCCAATACACTTACACACAAAAAAACAACGTAAATGTAATGTAAAACTCAAAGTTCCTTTGGCTTAATCTGAAAATCATAAAAAAAACACCAGGAAAAACATAGATAATCAAAAAGATTTAAATCCTTCATTAAACATGCAGTTGGTTTCAAGGTTGCTCCAAAAGCGGTTTGTTGACATCTTATGGTTGCTGTGTTAAATGTTGCTTGCTTATTTGCAGTTTTTGCAGTGCTGTGGTCTGTTTTTGTGCATGTGCAGACTGAGAAAACTGAAAGAAATCCGAGTAAGAGTAAACATGCACTCTGAAACTTGAGTACACAGCTAAAATGCAGCTTGCTTATTTCCAGTATCGTGGTCTGTTTTTGTGCATATGCGGACTGAGGAAACTGAAAGAAATCAGAGTAAGAGTAAACATGCACTATGAAACCTGACTACTAAGCTAAAATTGCAGCTCTCTTAATCAGATTTCTAGGCCTTAATCTGATTTGAGAATTGCCGTATGCTTTTTTCCTTCATACGCTTTAATCAGATAACTGCGGAAATGCTGATGATCAGATTATTAAATGCATGTAAAGGCACTCACTGTCATGAAAACTGATTTTTGATCTGCATTCTACTCTTGAGGTGATTTGTGAATACAAACTCTGTCATTTAAAGTGCTGCCATGCTATAAGTTGCTAGATGTGATTTGAGTGGGTTGAGACTACTGCTTTTTTTTTTTTTTTTTTAGCACTGTTGGCCTTTTCGTTCCAGTTCTAAAATTTAAGAATTTGGACATTTGTCTGCCATTTGACTACATATGGGATAAGTGGAAAATTGTGTACGAGTGATTTCCCAAATCATTTCCTTATGTATTTTAATTTCATTAGTATTTCCATTATTTTGTCCATCCATTGTCTGAGCACAACAGAAAAAACGTTCTGCCTTCTGATATAGCTGCTAGAAGCAATGTTATGTTTTTACTGCATTTGATTATAGACTTATCAGGGCTGTACTGTAATTTTGATTCTCTCTGGTAGCACTGGGAAATTCAGACAAATTTGAGACAACAGGCTCCTCACCCATATTGTTGGGACAGCAGTTCCATCGCTGAAGCACCCTCCACAATTTTTGCCGGAGCTCGGTAGAAGCAAAATAGTACACAAAAGGGTCAAAGCAACAGTTAAGGCTGTTTAAACCCAATGTGAGCTTGTAGTAGGGATATATGCTCTTTTTTTTGCTCCGATATACCATGTGTATAGGCTGGATAATCATATTAGGTAGGTAGCAGACGATAAAGCAAAGAGCTGCAACTATCACCAAAGCCTGTGTCCGCATGTGTGAACGTTGGACTCCTGCGTCAAGCGTCTGGCTAAGGGCACAAGTCACTGCAAAATAACATGCAACTAAAACTATCATTGGCAACACATAGAACAATAAATAGATGGAACCAAAGTAGACATAACCTTTAGGTCCAGTAAAAACGTCTTTAGGAAGCACATCAAAACAGGTGGTAACATTGAGCTGTTTAACCTGCAGAGTAAAATTATAACAGAAAAATGGCATTTGGAAGGCAAGGATAAGAGCCCACATGAGCAGGCAGGTCAGAATGGCTTTTCGGGTGCTCCGCAGATGTCTGGTTCTCAATGGGTGTACAACGCCACAGTAACGCTCCAGAGATATGACGCAGGTTGTAAGGATTGAACAGTACATGTTGGAGTAGAAGACAGCTGTTGAAATTCCACAAACCACTGGGCCAAAGAGCCAGTCATTGCGTCGAAGATGATAGTCCACCTAGAAAAATCAGGGAACTGATCAGTTTCAATCAGATTAAAATCAACAGTATGATGGTATATGTCAGTTTGACTTATATTTGACAAATTAATGTTTATTTGTTTATCTAACTATGTCAAGGGCCAAATGTCTAAATATGTGCTTGCATGATAATCACAGACCTAAGGTTTTTTTTTTTTGTTTTCTGTTTTTCCCTATTAATTCTATGCATTTTCTTATTTTCCTTTGACATTTTGTTAACCTCTAGGAGGAGTTGTGACCCTGGAACAGAGCATGCATTTTCTTATCTTCCTTTGACCTGTGGGAGCAGTTGCCTCACCCCTAAACAATGGTATAAAAACCCCTTCAAAGTTTGTATCTGTAGACTTCACTCTGGACTGTACTCTGAACTGCACTCTGGAGTGCATTTTGGAACCAGAGCTCAATAAACTAACATTACATCGACTCAAATTGTGTTGCAGATCAACCCAGAGGCAGAATCTTCTCCCGGGTGGGGTGGTGATTCTCCCTCTGACAACAAGGAACCAAGCTGCACTCGATAAGTCCACCAGAACTTACAAACAAGAGTAAGAGCAAAGAGAGCTGTCAAGAGAAGAGAGTATATGTTCTGTCTATGTCTGTATTTGTCTCTCAGTATTTGGTCTCAAAATCCAGGTTCTGGTCTTTTGCAACGCGCAGGTATTTCCTAATTGTGTTTCATTAGGACAATTGATGTAGGGAGCTTCCCATATCTGTTGCAAAATTGCAGTTTCTCAAGTGTGTTTCCTTGGGACAGAAGACGCAGGTGGCAGAGTGTTCCTCTTGCCTACAGGTGTGCTTAAATTTCCCGATCTAACAGAGACGCAGGTGTGAACTAGAGATTCCCAGTCAAAAGAAAATGACGGTTAAGCAAAATTTCTCTAGAGTGTATATGTTTGTTTTATTGTGATCAATGTTTCATGTGAAAATATCTGCTACAAATGTTAACATGTCCACAGCATTTGTAGACAGAGCAGCATTTGAGGCTGGTCTAACAAAGATATTAGACAAATTATGCTCCAAGAGAAAGGCTAAGCTATGTAAGAAGGTTAACATCTCAGAAGAGTCACACTGGAGTCAGGAGCAGTGCTTTGTACTCTTAGCCCAGTGTAATTATTTTTTTTTGTTGTACAAAAAGGAGGACTGTTGTAAACTATTTCCCCCCTTATTAATTCTATGCATTTTCTTATCTTCCTTTGATATTTTGTTAACCTTTAAAAAGAGTTGTGACCCTGGAACAGAGCAAAGCCCCTTCAAAGTTTGTATCTGTAGACTTCACTCTGGACCGCATTCTGGAACCAGAGTTCAATAAACTAACATCATACCCAGAGTGGTCTCCTCTCTTCAACTGACACCAAAAGAAGAAATTACAACGGGTCTCATCAAATAAGCCTTGCTGCAGATAATAAACAACTAAGGTTACAGGTCTTTGTTTGAAATTGCGTGGACTGGAGGAGTGACGCTTCACTGGATTAGATCCTAGCTCTTACCTGCTTATAACTGTAAACAGTGATGTTTCTGTAAGAACAAGAGTAAAGCATGGTGTCCCCCAAGGCTCTGTTGTAGGACCTCCCCTACTAGGAAGTTAATGTTATCCATAAACCTTTACAAAACTTAAGATTTTGTTCATATGTTAATGGAATTGATGGTGGCTTTTAGTATTTACACTGAGTGTAGCTAGGAAAAACCTTGGCGTCTCTATTGATTCTATTCTGTGAATTGACATATAGATGACTACTAAAACAGGCATCCTCCGTCGTGTTAAGAAATGCACTTTACTTAAAAGCTCTAATTGGCAGTTCACTAAGTGAACTAATCACCTATTATTATGGTCCTTCCCTACCTCTATAAGAGCTGTGAAATAACTATTCAGTCAATGGATGCCTACAAACCTACATGTTTATCCTAGGTCTTTGGTGATTAGTTTTTTTGCTTCAGAGAAAAGGTGAAGAGTCTATAAAAGTAAAGAGAATATAAAGGTAAACTGAGATGTTGGTGGTCTCGCTGCTCAGTTAGGTTTGTTTACAGTAGAGCAGGGGGGAGGTCTCAGAAAGTTCTTGTGCCTGTGCCATCTTCTGGTTCTACCTTTCTGGCTCAGCTGATATATACTTGCCTATCAGAACATCTGTTTATCACAATACAATGCAAGTACAATACAATCTAGTTATGCTCTCTTAGACTCCTGTCCATATGTAGTCATAGCATCGCTGGGGATCAAACAATGAGCCAACATTTGCACCAGCCCTAGGTAGACTTCTGTCGTTAGCCCTGGCATATGCCACCAATGAGAGTGCCTCTGTACACTCTGTCTCACTTTTACTCATGTATGACTTTTATCACAACTCTGCCATCTGTTGTTGAACAGGGTAGGATGGTTTTGAGTCTTGAGTCTGTCAAAGTCTCTTTCTCATGCCCTAAAAGAGTGTTTCATTTCCGCTGTTGCCCTTAGCTTGCTCATTAAGGGTTCAGATTTTCTGCAAAGCTGCTTTACGATAACAACTGTAGTGCTAATATATTTAAAACTGAATCGAAGCTAAATGCTTTAATAGAGCTCCTTGTTCTTACTTGGAGTGGTAGCGTGATGCTGTAGAACAGATCTGCAAGACAGAGGTTAATGGAATAGATAATTGTGGGCGTTGCACGTCTCGTGAGGCCACAGAGAAGAACGAGGGCGATAAGATTGCATGGAGTGCTGATAATGAACACTGTGGCGTAGATGACAGGCAGAGCAACAGTCATTAGAGGGCTAGCCAGAGCTTCCAGTGTGGCCTCGTCCACCCCTGCTGTATTGTTCATTTTGGGGAGGCTGTGGTTTGTTGGTCTGAAACAACAAAAAAAGAAAAAGTAAAACTGAGCATATACCGTCCGTGGTAAAGCTAGTCCTAAAGTATTCATAGAATTAAATTATTATTCTATTACTGCTCCTAACTGGCTAATAACCAACAGGCTGCCTGGAATGCCTTTTACTATTGAGTTGCACTATTGTTTTATTCAGAAATGACTGGACTCTAAACACTGGAGCATGCTGACCCAAATGGACCTGGGCTCTCTGGTTATTGTGTGTAGGTCTATGTCTATATTAATGTACACAGTGCTGTGCAAAACTTTCATGTGTAAAAAGATTTATCTAAAAACATAATAAACACAAACACATGAACAAGACATCGTGATTTCATGTGTGTCAGATTCTTAGCCTAATCATTTCCTAAGCTCTCCTCAGAGATGTCCAGTATTTACAGTTACTATCCAAAACCTGCTTCAGCTAATCAATCCCTCACTCAATTAACTCAGAAAGGAATTTAACAAGTCCATGTAATAGCTGCAGTGCAGGAACCAAAGCTGTGTTCTTCTAACTGTATTATATAGTAATAACTTAATAGCAACTTGAACCATTTATGTGCGTAGATTTGGATTTATTATAATGTTATTTAGTGTTTTTTCTGACAAAAACAAACATGCGTCTTTTTACACAGTACTATGTTTGCTTATATACATCCATATTCATCCATATTCATATTCAAAATTTTCTGAACACAGTACAATACAGCACAATGGTTTTTGCCACCTAAAAGCAATCTAATAATAAAATAAAAAATAATAAAATAATAAAAAAAACTGCTTTCCACTAAAAACACTAATACTATTGCAGTAATAATAGAATAAACACACAACTTTAGTACAAAATAGTAAAAGGTCTAGCCACTTCCAGATCTCTCTTTGAGGTTATAATTTGGGTTTTATTAGGTTACGAGGTATAATTTGTGGTTATCATCCAGTACCTTGATTTAGCTCAATTAATGAATTATTGAGTCAATTCAAGTGTGTTGGTGATGGACTTCAGGAAAATTGCGTGACCGTTCAGGACATCGACATAGCATTTGGAACTAAACCTGCATTTTTCCAACAATCAAGAAGTTACTGCTACTTTTTACTTCTTTGTTTGAATCTATTTTATTGTTGGTTTTTTTTGTCTTGTTGTCCAAAGAGAAACACAGTTACAGTGTAGATAAATGGTTTTAAACTATTTGCTTAGGTGCCTAAGACTTTAGCGCTGTTCTGTATATAAAGATGAAGCAAATGTGTCTGTATTTAGTCAGTGTTGTACTTAATCAGAAACGATAACCATAGTAACAGGAAAATAAATCTGGTCCCAAAAAAATAAACAACCTTATGTTTTCTTCAGAAATTAGTCATACGGCAACCCTGAAAAAAGAAAGTGCTGTCTTTGAGGTGATGCCAGCTAAACCGTTGTCTATGGAAAGTGTGCACTGTAACTGCCCGGCTTACTTTACTGTTTTAGAAGCATGTAGCTATTTTCGCATGAACAGTATTTCAACCAATATTTAGCTAGTGTCTGCCATTTGGTCAAATCCAATCGTGTAAAAGACCAATTATAGGGGCAGTTGACAAAGAGTATAAATTATTTGTAGTATTAAAATTATACATATATTTTTCATTTAATT
>CM067495.1:15828349-15895495 GCA_034552555.1 Semaprochilodus insignis
TATATATATATATATATATATATATATATATATATATATATATATATCCACCAGTTGGTTAAATTCAGCAAATACATATTAATTGTGCATAAACATGTGTAGGAGTGTGTACCAATTTTCATATATAAAATGCACACTACTGTAAATGTGCTGGTTTCCATTTATAGACTGGGGAGTAAACAGTGATTGCATTATTACATTAAACTGTTTTATCTCATAAAAAAAAAACAACAACAACAAAAAAAACTTTGGTCTTCCATGATTTGATGATTTGGGTCCATTAAAACAGAGAAAGGAATAACACTGAGATGGGCTACACCAATAACCAGAGCAATATCTGGCAAAAGCAATCAACCATTATCAACTACAAATATCTATTAAGGTTATATAACTACTGTCAATGAACCGTGTACATATGTGCAATATGTAGATTTTTAAAGATTCGTAAAACAGCAAAATGCTACTGTGACTAGATTCCTTGACTCATAACAGCTAAATACCTATAAACATCCATACAGCAAAACACTTCACTAAGGCAGTAACACTGGCCATTTTATCATGTTTGAGATCTACTGTGTCTTTCTCAGTTTCTAATTCAATATTTTTACCACCACATAACCCCAAACAAATACTAATGACATAGATGACATTCAGGCTTAAAAGTTCAAAAGTCCTTGGAAAAACCTCACATTCTCTTTTTCAAAGAATAGCCCACTGACAGGTTCTTCCTTGAACCACAAGTGGCTCTTCTGTGGCATCACTCCAAAAGAAACCTTTTTGGCACCTTAGTTTTTAAGTAAAGACGGAATATCAATCTCAGTCAAAGCTTAATGATCTATAAGCACCATATTTCAACTTTCTTCAATTCCTACCCTCATTCCCTTTCTTCAGTTCCTATGGGTGATTCAACCTCACCCCCCTCCTCTCCTCTACAGTTATTGAGGTGACGGCGGATCCCTCGTAGGTAATTGGACTCAAATGGACAGAAAGGACACTGGTACAGCCCTTGTTTATGGAACAGTTTAACATGTTTGGTTAGCAGGGTTTCCAGCATGAAGGTCTTCTTGCACTCTTTGCAGGTGTGTGGCTTGGGAACGTCATGCTTCTGGCTGACGTGGTGCAGTAAAAAGCCTTTCTTTTTGGAGCGCCACTTGCAGAACTTGCAGTAGTAATAGCGGGTGCTCAAGTGCTCAGTGTATTTCATGAATGCAGCGTTTTTCTCCTCTTTAGCTGCCTGGCTGCTGTCCAACTCGTCCTCGTCCTCTTCTTCGTCATCTTCTTCCTCACTGCAGGACGCAGAGCTTCGCTTCCTCTTTAACAAGCTGCTGGAAAAATTGGTGTAATCATTTGATCCGTTCGAAGCTCTCCCCTCAATGGTCTGTCCCTCTTCTGTTTTAAGAGGGTCTTCTGCCAATGACACTTTAGCGTCTACATCCATCACGCTGTCAGGTTGCAGCTTGGGACTGGGGGTCTGGTCTTGTTCACTTCCTTCCCCATGTCCAATCTCAGATGTATCAGAATCTTTGCCATCCTTGCTGGCACCGCTGCTTTCTTTGGCTTCGTCAGTTTTCTGCCTGAAGCCCAAGGTTTCATCCTTCCGTAGTGCTTTCCCAGAGAAGCTGTGCTGGACCAACAGGTGGTCAAACAATTTGGTATAGTCTTTGGATGTGAAGAAGCAGATGTAGCAGTGAAAGAGTTTGGCTGTGCGCTGGTAGAAAATAACTTTACCCAAGCGGCCCACAGACACATCATCGCAGTGGATGGGATGCTGGGAGCCAACGTGGATTTGAAAAGAGCATTTGGTATTGCCCTGGAAGTAGCAGTATGGACACTGCAGGTTACTGCTTCCATTTCCAGAGTTCACTGTCTGCTTCTTGAAGTCTGTTGTGGTTGAGAACCTAGGATCCATGTCCTGAGCTTCTCTCAGCGCTGCTTCTGAGATTTTTACTTCATTGGTGGCTTTCTGGGGCGCTCTCTGGAGAGAGCAAAAAAGTAAAAATGCAAAAGATTATTGACGAATCAGTATTGATCACGGACAAAACAAGCCATCACAGCATTACACTGCTTTGTAATCAACACAAATTTTCAGGACCACCAAAATAAATACACTAACTAATGAATTATTCATTCTCAGGAGACATTTGTAATTCATTGCGCTAAAAACTAATATCAATAAAAACATTTAAAATACTTCACTAAGACAGCATCACAGGCAATTTGACATTTTAAAACACTACAGTTTCTTGTCAAGAATTCAAGTAGAATGTAAATGTGCTGAAACATGTATGTAGCTCCCATTTGTTTCCAGTCCACCACCAAGACATTTAGGTAGGCTGCAGTGCTCAAACACTGCCAACATAGATAAAAACACTGGGCTCGAAGGTTAAAATGTTAACAGTAAATGTTAATAGTAAATGTGTTTTTGCACATTTAACATATCTTATTCATAAAAACAGTTCCTTAAAGAATCTTCCACTAAAAGTTCTTCGTTGAACCAAAAGTGGTTTGTCTGTGGCAACAATCCAAAGAACCCTTTTTGGCACCTTAATTTTTAAGTCTAAGCTCAATGATATATATGCACCATATTCCAACAATCTCCAATTCCCACCCTCATTCCTTTCCTTAAGTATCTATGGCTATGTTCAGACTGCAGGCAAATCTGATTTTGCTCTCCAACTGTTTTTTTTCCCAAGTGATTAGATTAGATTAGATTAGAGACATCACCAACATTTCTTTTTTTTTTTTTACCTCATTACTAGCCCTTAACTGCTCCCGTCCCAACTTTTTTTGGAATGTGCTGCAGGCCTGAAATGCAGGAATGGATGTATGTTAACAAATGAAACAACATTCATACCTCATACTGTTCATACTGTCATACTGTTCATGCTGTCTGTAATGAAATGAAAGTCACAGTACATGTTAGAAATGCTGCATTTTTATTTGTATCTGCATATTCCATACTGTCCCAACTTTTTCTGATTTGAGGTTGTAGTCTGTCACGTTGCAAGTGATGCAAAAGACATTTTCAAATCTGATTTGAGTGGGATGAGCATCCAGACTGAGACACATCTGCAATGATCTAATTTGCTTCTGCATTTCAAACCACTTGTGGTTTGAGTCCGATTTGCAAAAATTGGATTTTGAGTGGTTTAAAAACCAATCCGGATACAATCTAGACATGCCAAAATTCAGCCGGAAGATGAAAAACTAAAATTTCCAAATTTAAGTTTTTAAATTTAAATGATAAAGAGAAAAGCTTTCATCTTTTCTTACAGAAAGCCCACCTTTGCTTTAGATCTGAAAAAAAAAATCCAATGTACTGGGGCTGAAATAATAAGTCTGAAAAATTGCTGAAAATGCAGAAAACTTTTGATTTTTTTTACTGGGGATTATTTATATTCTGTTTCATTTCTAATGCTGTAAAAATCAACAAATTGTGTTTAGTTTTCATTGCAAATGAATGAATAAATAAATTAATGGTGGTCTCTGACTTTTGCACAGTACGGTTTTTAATTATGTAAAAACCACAAGAACATAGTGAAGTGTCTTACATCTAGATAAATAGGTGTAACGCCTTTGCCCCCAGTACTTCCGTTATCCATTTTCACACATCCATCACAAGCATCTACCTATAAATAAACAGACAAAAGAAAGTAGAAAATGTGATGTTATTTATGATATCTATAAGTATTTTATACTTCACTGCATGAACATTTGCAGAACATAAGTAAGTAAATACCTTACCCATGTTTTTATGCGGTTTGACATATCAGGCCAGTAATATCGTGCTGAGATGATATCTTTAGTCTGTTGCGTGTTATAATGATAACCACCTTCACTAACATGGGAAGCTGTAAGGACGGAAATGATCTCCTCCTCTGATTCCAGCACCAGCCGTTTCAGTCCATCGAGTCTTCCCCCTTATAAAACAAAAGCTCCAGCTTTAGGCCAGTGGTACATAACAAAAGATCAAAGGTGAATTATTGCCTTTTTACCCTGAGCTTAGTTGATAAATGAAACACGTGTATTAAAGTGAATAAAGAAAAATACATGTATAATACAATTAAATACAATATCATACAATATCATCAAAACAATAAAAAAAATATCAAAGATCAAAAAAACAACTTGGAGGCACTACTTCATGATGTGTGGATATACAGTGGCATGCAAAAGTTTGTTCACCCATTTTTTAAAAAAAGTTCTGTAATTGTAAAGAGCTAAGCAAGTAAAAGGCATTAAGTTGACACATTTCTTTAATATTTTAATGTTAATTTGTTATTTCCCTCTTCTACAGTTTCAAAATAACAAATAAAGCTAAATTTTAGGTTCCCTGGATGGTCAATACTTTGGCAAGTTGAAAATGCTTGGTTTGTAAAGAGATTTCTGCCCATTCTTTCTCACAAAAGGCTTCTAGTTCTGTGAGATTCTTGGACTGTCTTGCATGCACTGCTCACTTACTATTCACAGTGACAAAACTGTGACAAAGTGCATCGTAGAGGTGTGACAAAGATGCATTGATCGACCAGCTGATTAGAACCGGCTGATCTGTCTTATACATCCGATTAGTCATATTTACTCATGCGCTGTGCAATGGTTTGCATCGTGCAGGCTGGGTTCATGCTGGGTGCTTGTTCAAAGACATGCACACAACGCTGAAAAAGAAAGCATGCGAAGAACACATATCCTGCTTTTTCTTTGCTGTGAAGAAGCACAGAGATGTAACAGAAGCACATCAGGTATATATTTTTTTCCACATTCAATGCAAGTGGGAGTGTTTCTCCCAAGGGTAAAGGTTGCACTGTATCTTGTAAACTCCAGCATCACCTACCATCCAGAGTTTATCAGTTTGCCTTTTGCACGCAATCTTCCCAGTTTCCAATTGAACACAGCATTAGGTTTCCAGCTAACACTTGGACATATAACCAAAGCTTGATATCTCTGTTTGAGCCTGACTCAGTGGACGAACACTGAGTGGAGATTTCCACTGACACCATATTTTTTAGCTGACCTAAAGGTGTCCAGCCTGTTCTTGTTCTATTGCATCTGTGTTCATTTGGGGAAGCACAAATACTGCATTTCATTTTTCATTGGTGTTTGGTGGCTTATTCTGTGACCTAGTGCACCTTTTTTTATTATCCTGAGACGGTGCCATTTAAAAAGAAGTTACAAAAGAGTTTGTGGATGCTGTGAAATATAGTTCTTAGGAAAGAAAAAATGAAAAAAACTGACTGGGCAAGTCAGACAGGGAATCAGTCAAGAAAACTGCAATCTAGTGACCATGCATCATGGCAGAATGGACATTCTATTAGTCATGCCATCTAATGAAACTGCACTGGTTAAACACCAACATTTGTAAAAGACCGGCACCGTCAACACTCAGCTCCGCATCTCAGTGTCATTAGAAAGCTGTGCAACAACATGATTACAGTTGTATAGTCATTTTCTTTTATTGTATTTTTTTCCAAGAGTCAGTTCCTTTACTTCAAACTCCATCCATCCCTATTCAAGGAATACTTCCATCCTTCACAGTTGGTTTGGTAATGGCACTCAGTGCTTCAATGAAGAAGAGAGAACTGAATCTTGTCTGTTAGGATACAGAAGGTGACATTTTATGCTAAGCAAACTGCTTACTTGTTACAGCTGGTTTATAATATAGTTAGTAAATCCACACTGTTTATCCGGAGGGGGGAACACAGCAGCACTGGGTGCGTTCTAATATGCTGGTTGCTAATGTAGTTAAAAGCTGCATTAGAAGTTAAGCAAATATGGCACCACCGTGTATTTTCTGCATATAGTATTTTTTTTTTACATCAAAAAGTGACGTTATAACGTGTCAACTGAGCCCTCCACCCTGCAGCCCTGACTGCATGGCTGCAAGGACTACACACAGAAGTGCATGCTAGCATTAGCTAGCCGCCTACGTTAGCATGTTGCTTCAGTAAAAAGCAGGTAACGTTAGCTAGCTCGCTTGCTAGCTTGCTTTGTCCAGGTAAACAGTTGTCTGAATAACTGCTTCGTTCGTGTGACAGAACCATAAATAAAGTACACCCTCTTTTCCTGTGAATAATATGTGTGAGGTTAGCTGGTAAGCTAACTGCGTTCACTGCTTGCTCAAAACATCAACAATGAATCAGACAGCCGCCTGCAGCTGCAGCAGCTAGTTGGAGGAGGTCCACGGTGGTTGCTGTTGTTGTTGAGATGTTGGGAGGATGAGCAGTAGTTACTGAACCCTTCGTACTGTCTGCGTCTTTTGCGTTTTCTAGACTCCCTGGTCTTTGGTCCCTCTTCCAAACTCAAACTTCAAACCTCGGCTTACCAACGAAGCTGAAGTCGGCTTCTTTTTCGTCTTTTCCCCGTTCCACCTTAAATGGTGGGCTGTAACTGCTGCACCATTTAAGGTGGAACGGCAAAATGCGACTAGGAAGCCGACTTCAGCCTCATGGCTTACCAGCAGCAGAGTAGTTGTTCCACTGGAACAGCACCGGCACGGCTCCCTTTATGAGTCTCCGTCTGCCGCCGTACTCTGTTCGGTCTTTGATGTCCTCTGGCTTGAAGTGGCGGCTGCAGACCCGAGTGTGAGGCGTTATCGTGATGTTATCCCGTCCTATATTGATTTTCCACGATTTCCTCAACTCCTCATCCGACGGGAAAGCGTGGAAGCTGAGCACCGCGTTGTACTTCGCGGTGGCTCCGCACTGAGGAACACAGCAGTACTCTGAGGAGAAGCCCTCGCGTCTCTGATAGTACGTCTTTTTGGACATGCTGATCTAATCACAGTCAGTGCACACACGGCGAGACGGAGGGTAGTACTGTTGCTATCAGTATTATTGCAGTGCCAAAACGCCGCATGCATTTAACATGTATACAAATGGGTCCTACAGCTATATCAGAGACCCTCCCCCAGGGGGAGACAGTAATCATTGGTCCAAAGCGCCTAAACGCCCTGGGGTGCAAACAGGGGGTGCATTCCAAACGCCCTAATAGTCCCCCTGCCAAGTGGACTACTCAGGGAATGCAGACATTTTAAGGGAGATTGCAAAGATGCAAGGCAGGGGTGTTCAATCTTGCTCTACTTTCAGGGGCAAAAGTGTGGCTAGGTTTCCCCGAACAGGAACTCGCACATCCAACCTGTGAGTTTATGTGGTTTAGGTGAGAGATAAACACCGAGGTTATGAAATGCCCTGTGTGCTGGCGTGTTTTACTGGTGTTTCATATGTAGCAGACATAAAGTGTACTTTTCCATTGCCATTTACTATTAAGCATTTGTACAGTTTATCAAACTGCTTTCCATTGTTGAAATTAAGTGATCGGATCGCGGCAGTCATTTCGACGTGTAATTCAGTAATTTGTTTAATGTGGTTGCATGCGCTTGGGTAATCGGGTAATGAAATATTCCAGGTCTGTATGAGTCAGGCTATAATCGGATTTCTGCTTTGCAACTGCCAATAAACTCACAGAGTAATGCCTCTCAGTGTTGACTAAAACTGAATAAAAAAGAAAGAAATCAGAGTAAAGGTCTATGTGCACCCAAAAAAAAAAAAAAAAAAAAAAAATACTGAGCTAATTTCCAGGTCTCTGGATTGGATTTCTCAGAGTATGGTCTTTACATGACCACTTGAATAATCAGATAATTGCAGAAATCTGATAATGAATTAATTATTAAGTGTATGTAAACACACATACACTTTATTGACAGTTTGAGTGTACCAGCCTTCATCACCCCACTTCAAAGAGCACTTATGACCACCGAGATGACTTGTACACAGCAGTATCCTTAAAAGGCTTGCTGTAATATCTGATGAGTTAAGTGAACTAAATGCTTGGAGGAAACCAATTACTTCAAACTATTTAGATATCTCAAATCATTTGACCATAAATAATTTTTCTGAACTGAGTTTGAACAAAGCACAAGTAAATTGAATTTAATTAAATTGGACATAATTCATAATGTTAACCTTAAAGTTATTGAATATTTTGAACTTACATGTCATAGTTGCACTAACACAATACATTTAAGTAATTTTGACTTATGAGATGAATGTGACAGAAACTTAATTCCCCTGCCTTTACACCTAGTTTTTTTGCTATTAAAAAGCTGGGTTATATAAAATATAACGACTCTGTATTGTACTGCAGCAATTACATTAAGGATCATAATGTCTTTAACAATTTAACCTCATACAATTCTTGACCATTTTGACAAATGCTGATACTTAACCCAGAGTGCAAAGCAATTACTACAGTGTTCGGCCAGCACAGAACCATCCTCTGCAGGTGGGAATGTGGTTACTCTGCTGATGCAACACTGAGCTTAATAAAGCAAAATCTGTGTCACCTGAGACTGAGAGTTACTAAAATACAGAAAGCAAATGAACACTTGGGGGAAGGTAGGGCACACAGAATGACAACACATGATGTTAGATTAAACAAAGTGGAAAGACTGATATACCAATATATGGTGCCAAGGGTCAATGGGAAGATGTGGGTTTTACCCAAGAAGGCTGCATTGATCAAACATTTCAAATATAGATGGGAATAGATTAAACTAAACTGCAATACGTTGATTCAACTCAAATATACACACTGAATGTGTAAAGGCATCAACAGAGCCTCAATGCTATTTCTTTCTCTTGGCAATCATCACTTAAGGTAGGTCATTATGAAGACTAAAAGTAGGATTCATTCATGCCTGTTTGCATTTGCTAGTAAAATCAGCTTAAATAAATGAATGAAAAAAGTACAGTTGAATAAACTCAAAAATATTCTAAAATATCGACTATCTGAGTTAGTTTGAATTTTTCAGATTAAAGTAAGAAACTCTGCAGTTACACAGGCACTTTCATAGATGCAGCAAAACTAAACTGTACTTTGAAGTAAACATTTTCATGAATAAGTGAAATGTTTTCTTTGTTTGGTGGTGTTTGGTGCCGTGGTCTGTAATTATGCTGCTAATATCAGCAGTTTGACCATATTATTGTCTTTTTATTAAAAGAAGACACTTAGGGCAGGAGGGCAGCATGGCGCAGACGGTAGAAAGCAAATGTCAACATGAAAGCAAGGCCAAATTCCAGACGTTTTAGGCAATTTAGAAACCCCAGCCAGACGTGCCTTTAGGTCACAAAAGAGGACTTTTTCTCCCTAATTTTAGACTGTAATCAATTTGTCGGATGTCTCAGGGCCAGAAATATTTTACGGGTTGGCTAGGCCAAGTACAGTTCTAATCATATACATTCTCTGTGTACTACTAGTTAGTATAGCGGGCTTGTGCCTGCTTTACCATCTAATAAATGTACATTACTGCGCTCAGTGGGCTGCCTACTGAAAAATGGCATATTTAGTTATATGATATATCACATGTCTTAGGTAGCACCTTTTAGTGTTTGACAAACCAGGAAGGCACTTTTCAATGGCAATTTTCTGATGTAACCATGCTGACTAGAAATACAGTAATATATGAGCAACTGATATAAGTTCAGCAATGTTCAGAGTTTTACAAGAAAAAAAGTGATTAAAGTGTCACATAAAAGAGACAAGCAGATTATGAAGTAGTTCCCTAGTAACTGAATTTTGCAAGAAAATTTCTGGGATTATTGCATTTTTGCTAATCACGAGGGGAACAGCTATGACATCAAAGGTCAGTTATAATTGTCTTACAACAGTGCATGTGTGTACCGTATGCAGCCGTAGGTCTGATATACTAAACTCTTCTAAATCGTCTAAAATCTTTTGGTTTAGATCAGGGGTGTTTAAAGTCCCCATGAATCACCAGCGAGCTGCTTGGTTTGATTAATTGCTCAGTGTGGTTGTATTTTTCATACACTCATCATCAAAAAAATAGTTGCAATATTTGGTGGCAGTGGATAGAAGAAGGCACGCACAAGCGACATGAAGGAACTAGGAGACCTACACGAGCCACAGAGAGGGAGAATCAACAAATTGTCTGCCATGCGCACAAAATCGGACATTCAACGAGCAGCGATGCCCTCCATGAGTCATCCTGTCAGTGCCAGCACCATTAGCAGACGGCTGTATGGTGGAGGACTACATGTACACAGACTGTTATGGTGACTGCTTCAAACACCACGTCAACGTTGCCAAAGACTGCAGTGGTGTCGGCCAGTCTGTCATGGAGTGACTCAGAATGGCAGCTGTTCATGTTCAGTGATGAGACCAACAAATCCTTGTGTTGGAGGCACCGTGGTCAGCTCTAAGATGAACGATATGTTGAGATGCATCATATGTCCAGAAGGCTTGGTCATGGTGTCATGGTGTGAGGTGCAATTTCAATCTTCATTACAGGAACTTTGACAGCCCAGTGTTACATTAATGAAGTCCTACAACCAGTGGCCCTTGAACATGCCATGGCTAGCCGCATCACAAGACCTATCCCTGATTGCAAATGTGTGGGATGCCGGAAAATATGCAAGGAACTGCGCTGGAATATTCAAGCTGCTTAGGAAGGATTATTGCAGTACACCATTAGGAAACTCTACAACTCCATGCTGAAATGTCTGGCTTGTTGCGTTAGCAAACATGGCGACCCGGCACCATACTAAGAGACACTACTTCTGTATGTGTAGCTCAATAAATTTTGCCCGTATCTTTTATTGTTCTTAGTACCCTTTATCTTCCTTCCGCATCCGACACTTCCTTCTGGGTGCAACTATTCTTTTGTGAACTAATCTTATGGCCTGCACTGATCCCACTGAAAATCTCTGGGATGAATTGGAACATCGATTGAGAATCAGGCTAGTGTCTGATTGTCCAATGTTTATTTGACTGAATGGCCAAAAACTCCCACAGACACACTCCAAAATGCCATCTGACAAGAATGGAGGCTTTACTAACAGTGAAGGAGTGATGGGGGGAGCAACCCCATATTAATTTCCAGCTTTCAGAATGAGACATCCGTATATATATACCTGCTTGTATTTTCACCAACACCAACTTTACAGCACAGCCACAATCTGATTCATACCAGTGCAGCACCAACTAACATCATACTACCATGTTACTGTCACTGCTATGCTGAGAATGGACCACCTCCCACATAATACATGGGCAGCCATGTAGGTGGTGACCAACAAAATGGCAAAAATTGAGCCACTGAGCACAGGTTCACTGTAAAATTTACTCAGTTTAACACAGTTAATTAGCAAGTCTTTTAAATTAAATTCAGGCTGCATTTACTTATCTGTTAATATATCCTTGCAACAACAAACAATAAAATTAATGTTTTCAATTTGTATAGTAATGTATTTTTACTGTAACAGATTTTGTTATCTTTTGAATCAAACTGAAATAGGAAAGAAAGTTAGTTTGTGTCTAGCTGTTAGTTTGTGTTACAGTAAAACTGAGTGAAGTTAGGAGTGATCTTAGCAGAGGCAGATGGACTGAACTAGTTCCAGTAAGTCTTCCTTACATTGCTGCAGTGATTTTGTTGGACCAGCAGATGGAGACAAGGTTACCAGTTTTTTTTGTCATTATCTGCACTTGTAGAGTTTGCTATTCAAAGAATGGCTTCTTATAAATGATATTTAAATCAGAATCATTGCTTTTTAACCTGAAAGTAATAAATTGATCAGGTAATTGTTTACAGGTACTCTAGTTATTGTATCCACAGCAATGTGCAGTACATGCATAATTTATCAGTGGGTAAAAACTGCTCAGCATCATTTATTAGTCTTTTTTAACACATTTAGACAACACTCTATTAACACTTTATTAAGACACATTACAACAAGCAAAAAGCTGAGACAGGGAACTCCAATCCTAAAGGGCCAGAGTCCTGCACATTTTGGTGATTTTCCTGGTCAGGCACACCTGATTTAACTCATCATCCCTGTTAACTGGTGACCTAGAACAGGGAAATCGCTGAACTGTGCCATCAGCCCCACACCCACCTGCTTTATAGCAATTTAGATGGCTTTGAGGTAAAACATGTGTCAGACTCAAATCTTGGCAGGCTACAGCTCTGCAGAGCTTAGCATCTTACCCCATTAAATGCCCCCGATCTCATCAGTTAAATAGCAAGGCCTCTGTAAGATGAATTCAGAGTGTTAAGCTGCATTAGATTAAAGCTCGTAATTCAGAATTTCCAACCTCCGAGCTGATGAAATTCCAAAAAAAATGGCCGTTCAACTAGGAAAGATAAGAAGGTGTTCTCCACAGTGCTCATCGGTTATCCCTCGCATGACTAATGTTTGTTGGTCAGGTTGTTATTGATCTAAATGTTCTATCTGAACAGGCTGAGATTAAAGTTAATGTCTGAGCTTGAGAGCTGAAAGTAGTGTATTAAAAGGTGATACACTGATCTCTCACTAATCATGGTGTCTCACCAGGAATCAGAAGTTTGCCACCACCGATTTTTGGTGATCCCTTTTTCTCCTCCTTCTTTGAAAGTGTTTCTCTATAAGAAAGATTTTGCACTGAATATAATGCCTAAAAATAGGCTGCACGTCATGTATTATTATAATTACAATTCACCCGCCTGTATCTGCAAACCAGAGTAATGTGATACTTCCCTGCAAATAGGCCTCCATGCAGGTTGGCCATTGTGTTCTTTCCACACAGGGGTAATGACTCTGTCAGATTGCCTTTGTAAGTAAATTGCATAGGAGAACACGTAGGGGAAGATTGATAATGAGGTCTTCGGGCTGTGTTTTGCGTCCTGATGGATGACGCCTGTAAAATGTCTGGGAAATGAACCCATGATCAAACGTAACCAATTTCTGTCTGTGGTTGCCATGGAAGGCAATCATCCATGCTGGTGTACCTAATGAGCAGAGTGTATCTTGTACATGCATTCCTGTGAAATCAGAAGCACGGTGTTCTGCCTGCGAGGCAGCTCTGCGAATACCTCAATGGCAAAACAGTAGGGGCAGTATGTGAAATGAAAAGAAAAAAAAAAACAGAAACGGAGTGACTTTTAAAGCCAGTTTTGCCATTTTAAATATACACTAAACCTAGAACTGATGCTTATGTCATGGTATAGGGGCAACATAAGAACCCTAACAAGTGATGCAGTTATGCATATAGAAGGAGCATCCAGGAATGGTCTAGTCCAGTGTTTCTCAGGCACCCTGCCCTGCACATTTTAGTGCTTGCCCTGCTCCCAATACACCTGATTCAATTTATCAGCTCATTAACAAGCCCTTTCAGAGCTGCAGGGCGTGTGTTATAGCAAGGAGTCCACTAAAATGTGCAGGGCAGAGTGCCTTCAGGACCAGGATTGAGAAACACTGGTCTAGTCTTTAGTGAGCAAGGATATGTTGAGGCTCAAACCTTTAGCATGAAATAGTCCAAGCTGTTCTTCCATGATGGTGGTATGTGTTTCACCCTCTGTAGTGCACAGTATCAATAAAACGTTTAGGGAATCTACAGAAATCTCTGTGTAACGAGCTAGGCTGAGTCCTTTGATTCTCCGGATATAATCAGTGTGCTTTGTAACTAGATGTTGTCCTGGCTATAACCCATGACCCATCTTTTCTGGCAAGTGACAGTCACAGAGTATCTTTGTGTCTTGTTACCTCTGTAATGTTAAAGGCCACAAAAAAGTCATACTTCAAATCCAACTCACCTTGACACATGGTAGCCTCTTTCTAAAGGCCCCCTAACGCCCATTTCCACCAGCAAAACTGAAAATCAAATATTTTTAATGAATATCATTGTAATGCTGGAGAGACAAAAAAGGCAGTCGCGGATGTAGAAGTTGAATGGGGTTTAATATAAAGTATTTCAGTAGGTACAGAGACGTAAGACGTTAACCAAAGTACAAACACAATGGTGACCAAAACAGGCATGGGTAAGGCAAAGATGAAAACCAGTTAACAGGCACAAGTACAAAACCAGAAAAGCTAAACAACCGGCCAACCAGAACAGAGGAAATGTTCTTCAGAATCTCAAAACTATCTAACAATAATCTGAAACTCGTGATTGTAGTTTAGAAGCAGTGTCAGGTGAGCACACTTGTACTGCTATATCTGAATGCTACCAAAATATTGTATCATAATAATACAGGACTCATTGTCCTGAAAATCAAGTTGCCTCTTACTATCAGTATAAATAGACAGGTGATTTTATATTTAAGGCCAGTTTGCCAGTTTCATTAAAGAAATAGCAATCCAAATCAGCCATAAAGACTCACAATCCTGTATAATGTACTTTTTTGTCCTATTATTTTGTAACATATCTGCAGCTCAAGCCTGAACAGTATTAATTATACTTACCAAGTTATTACATGCATTCAAATGGATAAAATGAGTTTATTGACAGTAAGTATGCAGCAATTTGGAAGTCGTGGGTTGATAAAAAATCCAGTATGTTTCATATCTGCAGATGCTGACATATAACCAGTAATAAAACGTACTGATGTGAACTACAACTACCTAGATAAGAATCAAGGCTGGGACTAGCCTGAGGACCTCAGTAGTATCAGTGGGTTCCCAGTGGTACATAATTAACATTGACCTGTTCTCAGCTAACCTAAGAACAGCTGTGGTTGACCGCTGTGTTTGGCATTAAGTGCATTTGCCTTTGTACATGTGTTGCAACACACATGCAACACATAACCAACATACAGGATAGCTATGATTTAATGATTTAATTTTATGAGAATAATTAACAGATTATGAGGATAATTGACAGAAAATGTAAACCTAATCGTTTTTATCATTTAGATTACATATAGCATGGCTAGCTAAATCAGCTTGGTAGTCTCGTTATAGTAATTGCTCAAATTATGCTGCTAGCTTCTTATTTAGGTATCAAATGAGAACTTAATGGTAATTCAAACTTATTGTAGTGTGATAGTTACTCATACCATAAAACAATGAGTACAAGAAAGTATACTCTATGACTATTATGTCAATTACATATACCAGAGGTTGGGAGCTAAGGGCCAGTACCCAACACAGTTTGGTGATTTCTTTGCTCTAGCACAAAATCCAGACCTGAAGCTGAATCAGGTGTGCTTGAAGGAGGAAAATTACCCAATCATGCAGGAATCTTGGCCTCCCACTCCTGGCATACACTGTGGACAAAGGTGCTGTACAGGTAAATTGTTCATCTGGGAACAAACCACGTAGATGGTCCAATTGTGTACCTTGAAATACATTTAAAGGTACACATTATTCACTTTCCAAGGGGAAAAGGGCATATTTGTATCTTTTCATTACCTAATACAGGGTGCACAGCTCCAGTCCTGGAGGGCCGGTATCCAGCAAAGTTTGTTAGATACCCTACTTAAACATTCCCTTTGATCTGGTAATTAACAACTGAATAGAATTACGTGTGTCACCAAATGTTACCAAACTGTGCTGAACACCAGCCCTCCAGATCTGAAGTTGTGCACCCCTGGCATAATGTTTTAAACTGGAAAACCTAAACAATGCATCTGGACTCAATACAGGTTGTATAGCATCAATACAAATGAGATCAATGACTACAGTGGAGCATGGTACTATACTACTATACTGTTTCCTAACTATACTACAGTGAAGTTCATGGTGATTATATTCTCCATTTTGCATTTGTGCATTTGCAATATTAATCAAAAAGCAAACATTATTTCAGTAAGTGGCAAAATGGCACAGATGGTTCTCTTTCTCTGTCTCTCTCTATTTCTCGCTCTATACTGAAACAGTCCTTTATTGCTAAAGGCCTCTAATTGGTGGGGCTGTGCACTCATTGTTAGATGAGAAGCTCTGTGTCTGTATTGTATCATGTGGTTGCCCTTTTTATCTGTGTGTAGGAGCTCTCCAGGGTCCTGATGATATTTCGAAAGCGTTTACATGGTTGCCATGTGGCACTTTAGAATGAGACACTTCTCCCACTGTTAGCTAAGTACACATCCAGGAAAGAAGAGAGAGTGCTACAGGTTGTTAACGGAAGTGGTAAAAAGGGTCTTATTGTTACATAACATGTCTCTGGGCCATTGTAAAGTTAAGCTCTAGGCCTAATACATTTTTCATGTTGCTAAAACAGGTAATTAGGTAGCTAAAAGCCACCAGTTAACACCATATTTAATATGAATATTTGAAAAAGTATGAAAGTAGCACTTTTGGTTCTATACCTACTAATCCTTTGTGATCTAGCAATCATCTGAAACATACTGAAATCATCAATATGAAGAGGCAAAATTGGCTATAATATTATATATTAGCAGATATTACTGTACTATATGATATTACTATATATTATTTTTCATGTTCATTTTTTTTTTTATTTGCTTTCGGTTTTTCAAAGAAATCTGCAGGCATATTTATCCAGACCTACAAAGTTTAGTCTTAGATGTTGGTTTCATTTTCTGCTTCTCATAGCACAAGTATCCTAATTATGATCTCAGGCCATTAAACCTCCCATTGCAGCTCAGATGTCCTCTTTCTCTCAGCATCAGGTTCTTGACAGCTACACATCCTTTCAGACAAGTAGCCAGGGTCAGATTTAGTGATTCTGGGGATCAAAACCTGGCCCCATGGATGCACATATTTAAATGTGGGTTTTGTGGGTTTTGAGTAGAGCAAAGTACACGTAAAAATGTCTCAAAATAATGAAATCTGGTTGCTATATCTAATATTTCTCATGTTCACATGGTTGGAAGAATATTATAAGATTTAGTAGTTTTACTACTTCTGGACCTCTTTAGGAGCTATCTATACTAACATTAACCTTAGCATTATATATGATCTGAGCATGTGCAGCACTCCATTTTGGTCATGAAGCTAGTTTTGTGTTTAAAGCAACTTTTGTTGTTCTTACTCTTTTAGTGTAACTTTGATTTTCCCTCTCAACACTCAAAATAAAAAAACTCCTCTCAATACTGTAGACCATCGTTTAATGGCCTTATTCATATCAGTCTGTCTTCATGCAGTTGTGTCCTCACATAACAGCCTGGAACAGTCCATCATAAGAGGTGTGGGGCTGCGTTGAAATTACTGGATCACTACAACAATCATGAATTACAGCTATTGTTATAATGTAGTGTACTGTATATATACATAATATATACATTTATGGTATATATTACTGTATATATACAGTATGTGGGATTTGGGAAGGGGTTATTTGTCATCAACATCTACAGTATATCTAAAGTGTATTGTATGGGGGTCTTGTCTTAAGGGGCCAGCTAATCTACCTTTTCCCCTGTACACAGAACACCCTTGCCTATAACATCAAATTTTCTTGTGCTTGATTGAAGCTTGATTTTCACCTAGTTACTTGTGTGAATGTTATTGGGTCTTTAAAGGGGAACACAATGTCAGTGACTCTTTTGGGAACATGGTTTGTTGGGAGGACACAGCTGTGACCGGTTGGTTTTAGTTGTGGAGGGATGGAGGAGTTAATGTGGCAGCAGAGTGCACATAAGTAAAGAGCAGACAATGTAAAGCTGGTAGATTTGATGTTATATGTTGTGTTGGAGGCTTTTGTGTAAACATTAAAACACAAAAAATATGATCATCTTGTACGTATTGCTCACTTTGACTGACATAAGGATGGTCTCTGACTTTTGCACAATGCTGTATGTCAGTGAAATGCATCTGTATTCTGCTGCACAGGCAGATGGACTGTACTGCCTGTGACTTCAAAAGAAGATGGCAGTGGCCTTGATTTGGATGAGTAAGCAGTTGAGGGTGAGGGAAAGAGACAAACAGGAGCATTAATAGCCTCAGAAGATCCAAATGGTTCCTGTGGATATGGCCACATCACAGCATTCTTAATGAACCTGAAGCAGGAGATTTCAATGGTTTCTGTCTTCCTCTACAGACAGAGGATTACACAATGATACGATGTAGGATCAGTCCTGAAGTCTGTACCTCCACAAATGAGTTAAAATCAGTTCAAAAGGGGCCTCTTATACCAGGATGGCTAGATAATAATCTTTGATTTACAGTTGCATTAAAGAGATTAGTCAGGCACTGTGATGAGGGCTGGAGTCAAAGATGCACATATTACAAGCCTAGATGGCCAACAGATGGCGCACTACAGAAGCCAAAGCTCTTACTCCCCATAAAACCGTGTACTCATTGGATATTCATAGTTATTTGACTATTTAAAAAAGGTCTTTATCTTACAGTTTATGGCAGAATACAAGGTTGTTTTCTGCAAATAACATTAAAGTGAATTTACTTAATCTAGTGTAAATCTAGGTTTGAAAATTTAAATAGCAAGAAAATGTATATCTCCAAAATTATTACTTTGCAAGAAAGTTAATGGAGGAGATTTTATTTGAATGAAGTGAATCCTGCTACACACACTCACTTGCACTCACATGTCAATTACTCTCATAACTTGTAATACAAAAAACAACAAACTTGAACAGCTTAATAAAAAAAAAAACTTTTACTGCTATTTACACAAAGGCCTGCACAACGACAGGACTGGGCAAAGACACAAGGTGGAGATCTGGGCACCCCCAGCACCCCACTTAAGAAGGCACTGGCTTATAACATGCCTCAACCCTACACTGCTTCTTCATAAGAAATTACTTATATTGTCTACTTATACTCCTATTTGTGTGCTCCATTTGTGTAATGAAATTATAAGCGTCTTTGGATTCTTAAAAAGCGCGATAGAAGAATAATGTATTATTATTATTATTATTATTATTATTATTATTATTATGTGCCACAATAAAATAACATGATCCAGTTACATTGATCATCAAGTCAAACATGGTGGCTACCAGTTTAAAATGCTTAATTCTGACAAAAATTAAATAGCTTATTTTCTGATATGTGCATAAGGGGCATTTAGAGGGGTTGAATTAGGATTTCAATGGTGGGAAACCCTGTTTCTTCCATGAGCAACAATGTGGAGACAATATATTTCACTTTATGCTTTTTCTCAGCACTGATGTAATGAAAATGTGGCTACTATGTTTCTTTAAAACCTTGCTGTTTTAGTTCTTATCATTTCCCAGTATTGAATTTACATCACACAAAAGACAAGTTAAACAATTAAACTAGCAAATTATGTTGTTCCAAGCCGTCACATCCAACCTGACAATAACTCTTTCACTGCCTTTTTAAATGTATGCAGATAATCTGTAGGGTGCTAACATTGAAACACAATGACCGCATTTATTTAGGAATGAAACTCTTTCTTGAATAAATGTGATAGTGAAGACTGGGATTTAGGAAGTGGGGGGCTGTGGTGGGTTGGCGTTCACACAAACCAATGCTCCTGCTAGATATAGAGCCACTAGGAGGGTGGGAGGCCACCCTCAGTTACATGCTACATGCATGTAAGTGTGGAACGGAAAATAGCAGTATGTATGGAATGATGTCCCTACCTATTGTCTCTAATATGTGCTGTATATCTATGAAGTCTGTGGCGTCCACGCTCACTGTTGAGAAAAGAAGCAGGTCCATGCTGCAGAGCCCCCTCACTGAAACTCGGAAACATGCCATAGCAGCAGACAGAGAAAGGACCAGCCTATCGCACTCTGAGTTTCTCCAGCAAATGGTCAAACTGTCCCTGCTGCCATGCGATCCAGATGACTCCCACGAGTCTCTCTCTGACTGCCGCCTCAGATTCACCATAAAGTGAACCCAAACGATGATTAAGCTTTCTGCAAACTCTAAAACCTGTAAAACAGTCTTGTATTAAGATTATGGGCAATTCCACTGATGTTCTGTTCAGTTCTCAGAGTAATTTAATTGCTAGGATGTAAACGAAAGACTGGTTCAATATGAAATGCTTCATTCTGCCCGAAAGACACGAAAGCAGCAGAACAGGAATGTATGTTGAATCCTTTAAAGACAGGGTGCGGTTTTGGCCTAAAACATACTTAACATAATGGCAGAGTGATAAATGCAGGGAGTTTCACAGTTTCCAGCATTACATACACTCATCATCAAAAATAGTGGCAAAAATAGCTGCAATCAGAAGGAATCAGCCAACAGGAATGAAAGTTGGTGGCTAGGTCTGACATCATGTGACGTGAATGATTCAAGCTTTACACTAAGATGTGCTTGTGATGTAAGCAAAATGGGCCTTATCACTGTACCCGACTGACCCAACAGACACGACTGCGGATATTCAGTGAGCAGTGAATTGTCCTACATGATTAGTGCCAGCACCATTGGCAGACACTGCATGACACAGGGCTACATGCACGCTGGCCATTATGATGAATGCCCTTAACACCACGTCGACATCACCAAAGACTGCAATGGTGTTATGCTAGACTGTCATGGAGTGACTCAGAATGGCCGTGGATCATCTTCAGTGATGAGTCCCGCTTTTGTCTGGGTAGAGATGACCAACGAATCCGTACGTGGAGGCAGCATGGTCAGTGCCAAGATGAACGATTTGTTGCCACACGTCACATGCCCAGAAGGCCTGGTGTTACTCCACCTCCACCCCTACCGCAACATCTGCAGGAACTGTGTGAGAATATTCAAGCTGCATGGGAGGGATTATCACAGGACACCATTAGGAACCTCTACAACTCCATGCCGAGATGGCCCGACGCCATACTGAGACACTACTTCTGAATGTGTAGCTCAATAAATATTGCCGATATCAGTCTAAATTTATCATCATATTGTTCCTGATAACCTTTATCTTCCTTCCTAATAGCATTGTAGTTTGACACTTCCTTCTGGGTGCAACTATTCTATTGAAATAAGTGTACAAACTCTGAAGAAACTTGTAGATTCACTTGACATTGAATAATAACTAAAATGGCTTGTAATGCAAACATTTTTCCGTTTCCCATCATCACCACCTCTGGAAAGAAACAGTATGTTGCTCTACAGTGCACCATTTCAAATCAGGCTACTCTGAATGACTTGTTTACATCTTAACAACATGACAATGGATAGAGTGTAGTGTAAACACTGCATGTGCTCATTCAGTCCTGTTTATTGAATACTATAGATGTTCCTTCAGTGTTAATTCAACACTGTGGATGTTCAGTCAACACTATAGATCAGGGGTGCTCAGCCATGGTGATCTACCACCCTGGAGAGTTCAAGTCCACTACTGGTTCAAATATTCATATGCTTCTGATAGCCTTGATTAACTGCACTAGGCAAGACTCTTTAGGGTAGTGGACCACCAGCACCAGGGTTGTGCATCACTTCTGTACACTGGAGCTGTTCATTCATCATTCTAGATGTTTCATTCAGCACTGTAGGTTTTCATTCACCACTGGAGACGTTCATTCAACACTGCTGGTGTTTATTCAAATTGTGGTTCATCCAGTACTAGGGATTTCGCTGTTAATGGGTTTTACCCATTTACTCTCTCTCTCTCTCTTTCTCTCTCTCTCCTCCCTAATCTGACCATACAGAAATCTGACCTGGCTGTCCAGTTCATTCCAATCATTCCTTCCATGTGGCAGAATACATCGCGGTGTCAGCACCACGTCAAGGTGCAGCAGAGCTCCTCTCGCCTCCCCCTCCACATTTCCCTCTACTCCTCGCTCCTGTTCCAGTCCGCGTTGCAGCAGGTGGCAAAGCCTCAAAAACAAAGGCTCGTCCGCCCAACACAAACCGTGCGACTCCGCTCCTCCTTTCCTCGTTTGCAGGACCACGTGTCCGCGTAATGGGGAAACGAGCCTTCCTCGGGAACCCTCCTCCTCCCACGTTTGCTTCACGGCTCCAAGGCTGCGGTGGTACATTCGTACCGTGCGCGCTGCTCCGTCCGCGCCGTGACATTTAAAGAGGAACGACGACATAGAAACAGAGAGGAGCCGAGAAACTTTTTTTCCTGGGGAGGAGAAAAACTAAATAAAGAGAAGGAGGAGGAGGAGGAGAAAAAAGAGCCAAAGCGTCCTCGCGCTTGGCGTGAGTTTTTTTTTTTACTGCAGTTTTGGAGTCCGAAATAAGAAGAGGGAGAAAGACAAGAGAGGGAGAGAGAGAGGGGCGGAGGGGTGTGTGTGTGNCGCCGCGCGCGTCGACGCGCGCCCTTAAAGCGCGGAGGGAGCGAGCGAGGCGGCGGGGCGCGAGCCCCCTCTACTATGCCATGGTCCCTCGCGCTGCAGCCGTTCGCCTCGCGCCGTCGTCAGGTTAAAGCCGCGCTGCGCCTGCCGCCGCCGCTGCTGCCGCCGCCGCCGCCGCCGCCGGCCACGCACGCGCCCCCGCGCGCCTCCGCCGCCGGATGCCATTTCGAGAGCGCGGGCCGCGCCGCTTCTCCCGGTTCTACTGTCTGTACCGCTGCTTCCACTGACCAGTCGGACGGAGCGACGGGAGAACGAGGAGGAGGAGGAGGAGAAGAGCAGGAGGAGGAGGAGGAGGAGGAGGACGACGACGAAGAAGAGGAAGAAGAAGCGGCTCCGCCGTTCTGCACGAGAGCCGAGCGAGCCGGGCTGTTATGCAACCGCGAGGAGCTCTTCTCTATGAGGCTCTATTCTAGGCTGCTGGGTCGCTCCTCGCCCAGATCGATGTGGTTTCTGTGGAACATTGTCAGCAAAGGATCGCATATGCTGCAGTGTCTTTGTGGCAAGAGTCTTAAGAAAAACAAGAACCCGAGTGGTAAGGCACCTCCAGCAGCACCAACACCCTCACAGAGAGCGCCTGCTTTCTCTATGCGTTTGCTCACAATGAACGCTGTTGAATGCCATCGCCTTCTCTCCCTCTCTCTCTCTTTATTTGTGCTTTTTATTTTGTTGTTTTGTGCAGCAAGTGAGAGAGGAAGAGGAAGGAGGAAGGTGGTGGTGGTGTTGTTGTATGTGCAGGTTTCAGAGGTTGTGTGTTAGGAGGGAGGGAGGTAGGGAGGGGGAGATAAGTTATTACCGACCTGAGGTGCAGCAAGAAAAGCCACTCTGCGTAAAAAGCGCGAGAGCACGCTCTCCATCGCGCACAACTTTCACAGCCCAATGTGACCCGGACTGAGACTGCGGCTCTCTCTCTCTCTCTCTCTCTCTCTCTCTCTGGGTCTCTGGGTCTCTGGCTCTGTTGTAGACTGGTCTGCTGCCTGGGAGTTGCTGCAGTGGGACATCTTCTGCAGACCACTCTGGTGGTCCAGTCTGGCGGGTTTAATGAGGGCTAAAAGCATTAATAAATAAACTTCATTCGGGATAAACGCGGAGTCGCCCGCCTGTGTGGCAGGTGAATGGAGCCAAACTTGTAGTGGGCTTTTTAGGGCTTCAGGCTGAAATGTGTACACTCTGCATCCGGCCGGAGCTCCTTACACATCCTCCCATACAACAAACCCTGACAATAACAAAGCTTTCGCTGTACCCGTGTAGACTAACGGCATACGCGTATCAGCACCACTGTGTAGAAACTGCATCTGAAGTCGGCTAATGTTTTATTAATGCCACAATTTAAACAACGCGTTTAAACCCCCATAACGTCCCCACCACACACAGTCCAGGGTGTCTCAGTGTAGCTCAGCGTTTCTGAGGGTTAGACTGGCAGGACAGCTCGCCGAATCACTGGACACGGATTGGTTTAAATAAATAATTAATCTATTTACTGTACAAAGAGAGGAGAAACGCGAGGATACTGAAAGTTAGGAGAAGCGGCCTCTCGGCTTCCGTATTCGACGCTGTACTGCAGTGTAGTAGATCACAGAGCCCAACAGCAGCAGCCGAGAGATTGACCGGAGAAACCAGTCTGATGAATGTTTCTCTCCGCTGTGTGTAGCCTCAGAAAAGTCCCAGCAAAGCTGACCAAAACGCCAGGTGCTGCTTTCATCCCAGCAGAGAAGGAGGCGGAGAGGCTACTGTCATAGTTTATGTGCTACCTGTTAGCCTCCAAATAGGACTGCTCACCACCTATTGTTGTGAGTGCTGCAGCAACAGCAGCTTCCTCAAGGCCTCAAGCCAGAGGTGAGCCCTAAGATGAGGACTGTCTAATAGGAATGTGAATCGGCTCTATTCATGTTGGAAAGACTTGACTTTGGGCTTAAGTTTTCTGGTTAACTGAGGAATCCTGCTTTGGGAAATACGCCCCTGCTCAGTAAACTCAATGGTGTGGTTTTGTTTGTGTTTGGTCAGTTTAATAAGGCACTCCAGCCTAAAAGTAGAGTCTGGTCTGCTGGTTGTCATGTTAGGCCTGCTCTTCAGCACAACATTTATTCCTCAGCCTCACAGCTTTATATTGTTTTCATGTTCTCTTAGCCAGCATCACACCAATAGCTGCCGTCAGAAGAAAACCTATCGTCAAAATCACAACTGCTGGTATTTTGGTCAGCAGCCATGGAAGTTGATTAGCTGATCACCACCAAAACCAGCTATTGTGTTATGTTGTGTTTTGACCCTGGTATGCTGGTCAACCAGTATGACCGTGGTAGGGTGACCAGCTAAACTACCACTAGATCAGCCTAAATAAGTGTAGACCAGTACAATGATGCTGTTTTTTTTCTGCTGGGTTTGCAGAAACATACTTTACTTTTAGTGTAAGTCAGTGTAACCAGATGTTGTTTCCAAGTCCTTTGGGGCCTTTTCTTTTGGTCTATTCATCATGACATCATGACACACAATGTAAAGGCCCTGTTAGAAAAAAAGCTCCAAAAAACCAGCACCAGACCAGTTTAACCCAGCACTGAACTTATGCCTGTTCGTGCTGTTTTGTTTTCATCATAGGGGTGTTCAACAGGTATTTTCAAATGATGTCAAAAAATGAAAAATGAAAAATGATAAAACAGAGGCTTTGTTAGACTATAGTGAATACTTTGAATGACCACTGAGAATTCCTGAAGTACTTAGAACCTGAAGTACCAGTGCTGACCGCTAGCTACTGATCTATAGACTAATAAATACAACTGAACTAGTATTAGCATTTCAAATAGCCTGTATCCAAAACAACCCATTTAAAGCAGCTGTAGTTTTCCAAAAGTTTCTTCTACCATCAAGATCCAAAATCAGAAATGAGGGGAAGGGGGCATTTCTGTAGGAGGCAAGCATACAAGATTACATACAACATACATATGTGTTGATGGCTTCCCTCACAGCCTGGAATGTGTTGAATTTACTGAAGTTCATGACCAGCCTGAAAATAGGTTCTTTAAAGCAAACCTACCGGGCTGAGAGTGAGGGCATACTTGTGTGCTTACCTTGAGGATCTTTCAGTAGCCCTGGCTCTTGGTATTTATGGTTTATGGTTTGTATATGGTTCTGCTTGAAAGTTTCTGATGTATCATTTGGTTTGGATAGTGGTAGGTTACTGACTATGATATTAGGTCTAAGCCTATAAACAGAATGTATTCCTGGCCTACCAGTGGTTTGCCAAAGACTTGTGATTTTGAATTCACTCTAAACTTCCTTAGACAATGAAAACCTGACTGTATAAGGTTCAAAGAAGCCTTCCACAGCTCTATACAGACTGTATAGTCAATAGTGTCTTCTGCTTTTATACCATAATCGTCTTTTTAGTAATGGGTTTTCACTGTCTAAAAGCTGACTTATCCTTTACATTCTGAATCTATTAGCAGATCTACCCTGTGTTATACTCCACAGTGTAGCTGTTTTCTTAACAGTGATTCTAAAATATGCATACAACTTGCCAATTGTCAGATAGAATATATCTTTCAACACTTGATTCATTTTACCTGTTGAAACATGGCTCTCTTGTGTTTAAACCACTTTAAGGGAGCTCTAAACCAACGCTGATGTATTGATAAAGACAATCAATATTAATGCCTCCATTACTTTCATTTTCAAAGCTCTTTAACCTTCCACAATGAAATGTGATGTTATAGGAGACCACAGTGGTCAAACTGCTTCAGTTGTAGTAATATGAGAATCCCATTGGAGTTCTTGGCTTTTTTCTCCCTTGGATTTATGTCAGGCAGACGGAAGCAAAAGTGTTGTTGAGATCCATGATTTTATGGACTTTATAGAGTGTTTATAACATGCACATTCTGTCATATATAGACTGAAATCTTGTTGAGATAACAAGCAGGTAGCAATGAAAAAGAATGGCAAATAATCACAAAGCATCTGTCATGAATGAATCACATGTCACACCTCTGTGATTGAACATCTAGATTTAGTAAATGTGGCTCTTCTAGATACTCTGTGCTAGCTCATCATAGCATATTCTCAGCTCCTGAAGTTTTCTTTGGCTGGCTTTTATTGGTGATATTGGTAAGAATTAAACAACATATCAATTAATGGATCAACAAATTATTACACAAGATCAGCTTTACCCGTCTAATGTTCTTTTGATTTTCTGATGTACAGCTTTTGAATCCATACATGTACATGTGTTGAATCCATTGTTTGTGTTATGTCATGGTTGCCCACACTTTAGCATATGTCTTATTTGGCCTAGAGCTGCACAATATAGCGTTTCCGTGTTGCATTACTGTATGCACATGCACAATACTCACATCGCAGGATGTGCCATGTTAAGTCAGACATGCACGGTTGCTTTACTCTGATTTAAGGCTTCCCGGATTCACCTGCTATTGTGTTTGGTGCACTGAAACTGATTATGGAGCATTAAAGTGCCAGAAAACATGATTGATTTTGATGATTTGATATAAATCAGTTTAAAAAATATATATCAGTTAAAAAAATTACAATGTCAGTTTTCTCCAATATCATGCAACCCTAATTTAGTCTACAGCAGTTTAGCCCTGCACATTATAAGCTGAATTGATTCACAGGTCCCTGACATGCTATTGACTGTTGGAAGGTGGCTGACCATGACCCCTATTTTGTGCGGTGTGTCCCACACAGGTGGTTGTAGTGGATCAAAAGAACATGGTGAATCAGCATTGGTGGTCCACCATGAAACAGCTGTGAATCAAGGTTTGAGGATAAAAAATGAAAAAGAGCAAAGCAAGAAAACAGCACTCTCGGTACCAAACAACGCTGGTACAACTAGCAAAGTTTTATCACTATCACATGGGCATTTTAACCATTTCCGCTATTCGAATGTCACATTTTTAAACATTTACAATATTTGAATATTGTATTCCCAACAAGTGAATATCTTAGATTGTTATGAATAAACAAGGAGACACAGTAGTTAGGTGCCCTGATAACACACTAAACTAAAGTGAACTCATAATCATGAACATGTGTTAACCACACATTTCGTTTCAAGCATTCACCTTTAAGAGTTTTTATACTACACTCTTACAAAGATGGCTCTTTAAGGGAGTTACTAAGCGGAGACAATGATTTTATATAGAACCATGAACACTCAAAAACCATGTGCATGCTTAAAAGGCTCTGTGCATCATGAAAGGGTTCCTCAAATTGATGGATAATACGATGTATATGGTGCACTTTTTGAAAAGAGTTCTGTATAGCTCCAAAAAGGGCTCTATTATTGTTGTAATGCCAAACTTTCAAAAATAGAAGAACCTTTTTTGGTATCATATAGAACCCTTTTCCAAAAGATATATTTAGAACCATTGTCTTTACTATAGAACCTTCTAGTCTATTAAACAGGTAGCGTTATGAGACTTTATATTATGTTAGCACCAAGCTAATGGTAGTTTACTCTCACTCCTGCACACTGGGTTCAGTAAATATGTATAAAGTATATATATATATAAAGTATATATAAAGATACTTTGCATGTTGCCATTGTACAGTTTTGCAGACTACTGTAGCTTTGGCTATAGAGAGTTGTTCTCTTTCATACAGGCGTGTTAAGTTTGTGTATATCAGCCATCAGCTGTAGTTTTCCGTGTGTGTTCAAATGCAGACATGAAGCGATGGTAAGCTGATGGAAGGAGATCAGTTGGTCTTACTTGGATCTAGTTCTTTCTTGTCAGATTGATATGCTTGGAACCAAAGGGGAAAAAAGAGAGGATGGAAAATGGTCATGCAGGAAAGAATTATGGCTGTTTTTGGGTCACCAAAAAGTACCATAGAACATGGTTGGATGCCCTTAACAGTCACACTGTTAACACTGTAAAGCGTTTGAGAATCCAGACCCTGAATAATATTGTACTTACTGTAGCAGCTAGTTTGTTCCAGTTTGAGTGGACACAGTTTGTGGATGATGCCAGAGGGGATTGTGACCGGTGCTGAATGGTTTATTGACTGGTGTCAGATCTAGGCTGCCTTGACGCCACACCAGCTGTAATCAGTCTGAGGTCACACCAAGAGCTGCAGAGGGCAGCGGTACAGCGTTAAAGTCAGGATGGGCTTAAATTAGCATGTAGGCCCCATAACACAGAATGAAAATGACCTGGAAAAAACAGAAAGAGATGCCCGCAGAGTTGTGCAATGCACGCCGATGCTTCAGACGTGGTGGTGCTGCATTTTCTAAGAAGTAATGGTGGAAATCAGCTCTGTCAATGATGTTACTCCAAAGCTAATTTGGTTAGATGGTGCTTCAAGTAATTCAGTCGTTGTTTTGCATAGATCACATGGACATCACACTTCAGTCACTTTTTATTTTTGTTCTCATGGAGCAAATAAAAGTGACAAGTACAGAGTTTCATTTTATATGTGCACCCGCAATCATTCATGTAGCACTACAGTGTATCCAACAATAAGGCAGCAAGGTGCTTCTTTTATACAGTGACGGGAAAAAATGCTAGCACGTGGAAGGCTCCAGTTCATATGCTGATCCAGTTTTGGTCCCAACATGGACATACATATGTCCCAACCACACTGGGAGAAGAAGTAAATCTTCATTGAAGTATCACTGATGATACATTAGATAAGATAAGGGTGACTTCTGTGAGAAAATGTGGTTCTTCATGCTGTTTTGAGGAGTAATTAATATATCATAAACTTTAGCTCATGGAAGCATCTCCTCAGGAAAGTCACAGAAGTGTCGCCATTGAGTGGCCTGTGCACTCTTAAAATTGTGTGAAGTGATACCACCTTTCAATGGATGGTTCTTTAAAGAGCCATTTCAGTAAAGGAGTTGTGGATGTGCAAAGAACCATAATATAATGCAAGGTTCTACCAATTCAAAGCACCACACCTCAAAGTAAAGAACAGTTTAGGGACCATTGCTTGTAAGAGTGCAGTGGACTACTTCTTCAAACAAACTACTGCAGTGTTCTGATTATTTCAGCCACTGGACGAAAACTAGGCCTCCTTTTGACCATGCAAACAAGACTTTGTTTTGTCCTTCCCAAGGGGTCTTGGCGCTGTTAAACAGGATCATCTAGTGGGAAATAAGGAATGAGATGGAAGACAGGGGAGCAGAAGATCTTGCTGACTCAGCGCTTCATATCCATCAGGCTATGTGGCACTGTGTCAATGCGCTTATCTTTGGAGAGCTTGCGCTTCGAGACCATTTCACACATCAGGTTCCACTCTCATCCTGTTAGGAAATGAGTTCATACACAAATTTAAACCAGCACCCCCCACACCTTTGCACACGCAAGGTATTTTTTTTTACGTTCCATTAGATTAGGATTGCATTGCCGTCCAGAAAGAGATATGAATGTCCAAAATGTTAGAAGTAATGAGATTTGATTGCAGTAATTTTTGAGCATGTCTGCTGAGCCATGCAATATAAAATGTTCACACAATGTAAAGAGAAGCTGCCTTGCACACATTAGAAAACAAAAGAAATTAAAAAAATGTTTTTTTTAATGTAAAAGTGGACATATATTATTTTGTACTGCTTTACAAAAATGATATTAATGAACATATTATTGCTTTAGATTAATATTTACACTTCAAAGCACATTAATTCAATGGTCATTTATATTTTTTAATATAGATTTCTATATTAATTTGTAATTTAGTTTTTTATTATTAATAAATTGACATGTATGACAAAAATAATAAAAAAATGTTTATCAATCTATGTTATAAAATATATATATTTGCTACTTCTTTAATCAGTTATTGGATGCTATTTTGGAAAAAAAAAAATATATATATATATATTTAATACAATTAAAACAGCTAAAAACTTTCAAATTAAAATGTCTAAAAAATTTCAACAGTCATTTGAATTTTTGTTTATTCGATATTACTGTTAATATCTTACATTTTTATGTTTTAATTTGATACATTTTATTCATTTAAATTAATTTTAATATTAACAGTAATATCTAGGATTACAGCCATGTGTGTTAATAATTAGGGCAAGATGAAGGTGATGCATTTGCATTTCAAGGAAATCAGTGCTCAGAATGTGAAAATCGCAGTGTCTTGACCCGAGACCTCCGTTGGTTAGATGCTTAATGGTGCGATGTCTGGATGAACCCTTAGTAGTCAAAAATTATTATTGTCACTGTTCCATAAATATTCAAAGGCAATTACACAATTTTGTGGTTAATTATTACATTATTAGTTACTTACGTACATTTGCACCCAATTCACATTCCTTACAAACATGTTTGAGTCTGGACTTTTCTGGACCTTCATTTCTTTAGTCAACAAATGAAAATACATGTAACGTTTTTGAATTTTTACAGTTTTTTTTATATAGACAAGTTTCTTCGTTCTGCAGAACCAGACAACCCACAACAGCACTTCCCATCAAATACAATTCTGAATAGAATATTACAGATGTAAAGTTTCCCATCCACACATTCAAAAGAATTTCTCTGCTTTTTTCCATGACCTATAAGTGAGAAATGATTCATATCAAATTACACTGTGCCGTCATTATCACCTGCAATAGCTGTGCCTCCTAAAGGATAAAGACTAGTTTGAGTCACTTGAATATAATAGCTGGGTCAGTATTACACATAGTTTAATATAGAGCACATTCTAAATGGCTGGGAACAAAGACTGTAACAATTACCCTTTGCTCTCTGCTGCTAATGCGTTAAGATTATACGGCTGTGTTCAGCTTTACAGTAGGAGTGCAGAAAGCCTGTAAAAGCCTACTGTGCCTACATATGCATGTGCGACATAGCAGCTGGAGCTGATTGAAACAATTTGCGCCAAGAACACCAAAACTGGAGACATGGAATGAAGTATGATGGACTCTAAATGGAGTCTAAATTTATATTTGGGTTTATCTGAATTATGAGATGCAGAAAATGCAGCCAGCTTCTAAAACTGAACTGTGGAGGTGTTAAGAAACACCTTTCTGTTTTTTTCTTTTCCTTTGTCTCCTGAAAAGAATGGTTCACAGTCAGGTTCTTTGTTTGCTCATCAAGTTACAAACAAAGTAATTATACCCTCAACGGTATAAGAATTTACTGCATATCTGAAATGAGCTTTTCTCAGGCAAAATGTACATATTTGTACTTTTCATAACCCAGTGTATTAAAACAGATCAGTAAAATTAAAAGGCTGGAGACAAAGTGGGATGTCATATTGCATAAATTCTGCTAGTGTAAAAAATTGCTGGTGAGTTTATGAAGTTAGTGTTATAAGAATATTATATACTGCAACATGTGTCTTAAATGGCCTTCGTTCCTAATAGAAGTGGTGTTCCGGGTTATGTCAGATTTTGCAAACAGCAAACTGCAACAAATGTCAAACATTGTTAGAAGGTCTTGCACACATCCCCACCGCCCCCCAACCCCTTGTTTACCATCAGTACCCTGATATCCTCAAAACTTACTTCTGTTTGCAGTTGACACAACATGCTGGAGGCAGTGCAGTCCAAAGAGCAGATCTTCTTTTAGTATACACCATTCCCAGCACATAATTTCTGTTCTTTGGTTGCATTTCATTAGTTGCTTTTGCTGTTATGTCGTATTGTTTGGGTTGAAGCCATATAAGAACCACATTTGGTTTCCTGATGACTCTTTCAGGTGGTTAATTAAAGTAATACTCCAGCATTTTCTAGTCTAAACTCTACTTGTCTAATATCTCTAGTTAATAGTGTTTAGTGTTTGATGTGTTTAATACATTCATGTCTATGGCATAAGAGGAATTAAGTGTTTTTATCAACAAACCAAGTAGTCATCACTACGTATCTAATTGTTTTTGTCTGTGCCATGGTAATACAGTAATCGCTGTGTGTTTTTATTTTGTTTGGTAAATGTTTTATATTTTACATTGTTGTTCTATGAATTAGGCTGCATGGGCATCCCTTTAATGTTTTCTCTCATTTACTGCAAAACTGAATATACTTGTTAAACTGAAATCACTGTTTTGAAAAATATTAAAACAGTTTTGTCCCAGATACATGTATGAAATGATTTTAATGTGATGCTAATATTGAGGAGTAGATGATTATATTATTATTGAGAGTGAACTGAATTGAATTGATAATGAAGTTAATATCCCAAACCAAACAAATGACCAAGTCCCATAGCTATCTAATAGCTATTCAAAGTAAGTCAAGAAATTGCTATAAATAAATACAGTATTTACAGCTTATTATTTATAAACAAATACTTTTTGCCATGCCATTTTATTGTTTTTTTTTTTTCAAAATAATTTAAATTGTAGATATCCTCCATTTTCCATTTCAGTAAATGTAAGTGTAAGTGTAAGATTTCAATTTAAAAAAGTTATTATATAAATATTATTATTAACATGAATTTTGAATAGTGGTGTAACTCATGCAGTTTAAGAGTCTTGGTGTGAACCTACAGTAACATTGTTAATTCAATGTGGAGGGTTACAACTGCCGTAAAATGAACAAATATAGAAATTCACCATAATAGCCTTCCAAATACAATAAACACATCATCAAAATGTGAGCCTGATAAACTGTTTCAACTGTTTTACTGTCGTCATGCTTCCCTACTTGGAAGGCCCCTGTGAAAGTTCATTCTTAAACAGAAAGACTCCTAAATGGTTCCTTGTCTGTAGTTTGGTTCATGTTCTTAAGTTGGCATAAAATCTTTTCATTATGTGGAGATTCCTTTGACTAATCAGCAATGTTCTATACACTCTCGCATCTCATCTACAGACATTGTTTTTTAAAGAACCTTCCACTGAAAGGTACTTTGCGAAGCTAGAAGTGGATCTTCTTTGGCATTGCACCAAAGAACATGTTTTGGCACCTAACCTTCATATTAAGTAAAATTTAGTTTTCGAAAATGAGCAAAAACACAGAATTGTTGTAAATAAAACTAATTCCGAATGAAAAACTAAGCAGTTACTGCAATGTCCTCTGCATAAATGACTCACTTGCTCCACCTTCACAGTTGCACACATTTTTGAGCAGTTTCTTATAATAAAATAAAATCTCTATATGATAATAAAATATTTTAAAAAATAAACTTAACGTTCTAACAGCTGTGGACCATGTTTTTGTATAGATGCAAAAAAGACAAATACTTGTTTTTCTGAGGGAGATTGTCAAGTGCAGCTAAGTGTATCATCCACAAGCTGCACCACGCCACAAATAGGTTTAAAAATTCCCACCAGGAGGAGTGTGACCAAATACAAGCTGTTTTGGGGGATAATAAAACTCTTCCCTGCATTGTTAACCAGTTCCAGTTCATCATCACTAATATAATGATGACATATGTATATGCCATTTAAAGTGAGAGAAATGAGTTTGTTACCCTGACGCAACCTTGTGCAGTAGAGGGCTATTGAATGACCCATTCTTAGGGAGCTCTTGCATATAGATTGTTCTTAGAGTAGCTTATTTGCATGTATTTCATTACAAAGAAATTATACACATTTATGCACATTTATATACATTTATTATAAACTGTTTAATCTCATTATTGACCGTTTTGATCATCTTTGGTGATATAAGTCCTCTATTTTGCACTCACACTGAATGTTTTCTTATCATATTCAAATGTTATTATGCAATTACATATTTCATTTTTACCTTTTGTTTCATTGTCAAAAATGACATATTTGTGGTGTAAAGGATTGTTCATCTTTCCACAAAACAGTAAATTTTAATTCAAATCATAATAAATCTGCTCTTCAAATGATGAACACAAAACATGGCATCAGTTTCCTTTAGTGTGTTATGGAGCTTTTTGTGCATGTAAATGGTCTACATGTCCTCTCACAACACACAGAATTAGGAATTTAGGATCAAACTTTGGTTTAAACTGATACAGCAGAACCAATACCATAGTAAGAACAGCTACAGGAATGTGGGGGCTTGTAGCAGGATGCTGCTCTGGCAGTTGATCATTCAGAACAGGGTGTTTAAGCTGACCAATCAGAGCACACAGGGCTCATCAGGAGGCAGGGCTTAAAGACATAGGAGCTCTAACAGAGATTTGCAGACAGAGAGTGAATACAGATGTATAGTATGAGGTAAATACAGGGTTTTGGGAAAACTATAGTATGTAAATCTATTCCAGTAGACCCCAAAATACATTTATCAACACTGAAAATAAGAAGTGTTATAGGTCCCCTTAGCATGATTGGCTAACTCAATAGCCTGATGATTATTGTTAAAATTAATTATTCTATTTTTTTGTAGGGCTAAAAGTTCAGTCGCAGAATTTGGTTGCATTTGACTTGGATTTCTTTAGAGTGATGGTGATGGGGGTTCTTATTGTTCAAATTAAAGATGGTGGCCAGACTAATAGGTTTGGAACAGGGCCTCTATTGTCGACTCCGAAAGTTAGCCTTGATCAAGCATGCCAGCTTGGTCTAGCTACATGGACTAGCTAACATCGATGCACTCCAGAAACAAGGTACTAAACTATCACTGTACTAAGCTATCACTATCACAAGGTACGATCACTCAATTGCACCACAAGTTTTTGCAGTTATATTCTTTAGGCTTAAGTGTAAGTTGAATTGACTCCACACACCCTATTTAGTTATTTGATTGTTCTGTTTTAAAACATTTCAACAAGGTCCAAAAGTACATACTTTTCTGCTGATAAAAACGTATTTTAGATACACAGTTGGATCTTAAAAATCATTGTTGATGAAAGAAAACTGTGCAGTACCTGCACAGTACAATTTCAGTTCCATTTCGGATTCCTTTATGAACACTTTCAACGAGCTTTGGAAACATGCTTTGGACAGACATTTCAAATAGTTCTGGCATGCGACTAGTGTCCCCATATGACACCTAGGAGATTAGGACATGGCTTATTGACATTGTGATGGTGCTGCTGGTTACTTGGGCTAGCTGCCCCAAAGCCCTTCTTGTTCCTGAACCAAAACCTGGATTGGCAGTTGAAGAATTTCCAGATGGATGATTTAAGCCTTCACTTTTAAAGCAACAGCATCACCTCCCAAAAATATGGTTCCTCCTACATCACAAAAGACACAGTCTTCCCTCGCTTTGTTCTACCCATTCTTTCTCCCCTCTGTCCCTGTTTATGGGGGACTCAGATCATACTCCCCCCCTCTCTTCCCAAGTAATCTGCAGTCGGCACATGATTAGGTCTTTTTCGCTGCAACAGAAAGCACCCCTCCTCCTGTGATGATAACAACACAACAATTTGCCATGTGGCCTATATTTCTGACTGCAGTAATTGCGGGCTCCTGTGTCCCATTGGAAAAAGTCGGTCTCTGAGCGGGTTGCTTGAAATTCTGCCAGCCTGCTTTGATGTATGAAACATGTATTTGCTTCTAATAAGAGATGGGGGGTGGGGGGTGAGAAGTGCGTCCTTAAATTACTGCCACATATTATGAAAGAAAATGCAAGAAAAAGAATTCCCCTTGCAAGCAATCATTTTGCTTGCCTCTGTTTAAAGTACACTATTTAAGTAGTTCTTCAAGGGTTCTTCATAGATTCTTTAGTAAAAGCAATAGTTACATATAAAACCATGATAATTCAGAGAATATGGCTCCTTGCGTGTTTTTTATTCTCTCTATGATGGAGGACCTCCTGTGTACAGTTCTACAAAAATGGCTGTATAGCACTGAAATGAGTCAAAGAACCCATTTTTTAGTACTGCGTAGAATATACAGTCTGAAAAAGTACCAAACATTTATTTGGAGTGTGAATTTGAGGTGGTTTGATATGTGATGGTTCAGTATGGAGAAACTTATTGACTCAGTAACCAGAGGGACCAGAATGTGTGATATCTACAACACAAATGTAATCATTTAATCAGTTAATTTACAATACAAAACATGCAGTGAACTTCAATGATGGTAAAATAGTAGTAAATCTGATAAAATATAATGTGCCATAAATGGAAAATAGATCAATATCTTGTGCAATCTTAGGTAAAATCTAATATACCTGGACATTCTTATATTGTATAATACTGTGCAAAAGTCAGAGACCACTCATGATTTATTTACCTTCAAGGCAAAATATGAAATACAAATAATGTATTTTATAATGTGATTGAAAATAACCAATGACAGTTCCAGAAAATTGAACCAGGGCTCAGGGATCAGACTNTTTATATAGGAATATACAGTATATTAAATATATATTACATATTATGTATTTATATATTGTATGTATTATATATGTTGAGTTTTATGAGAATATTATAATAATTCAACGTTTAATTACCAGATATTTTACAAAAATCATTGAAAACTCCTTTTTAACTTCACTCCCCTTTTTATACAACTTGATCTCACATTTTGGCTGTAGAATTGACAGTATCAGTTACTGTGCATCATTTATTTTACCTTAGCTGCACTAGTGAGGCAAGAACTTGCAAACCATTTCCATTACAAATGGACCAAAACAGACTTTTCCATGCACTCAAACGTTGGACTTGTCTCAGTGAGTGGTGGAAGGTCTTAGTTTAGATCTCGCCACCTTAGTGCAAGTGACTGAGGCCTTCAAAGAGCCACTCAAGGCCGTATCCTGCTGACAGAGTGATAGGGCTCTCAGATCCGAGCTGCTCAGAGAGCAAGGTGTTTGGAGGTGAAACACAGCCACAACTGCTGATTACACAGACGTCTGAGGGTTCAGAATGAACTTCGATTTGAGTGACTCAGACCTTGATCATTTCTGAACCTCGAGGGCCGGTTGATGATAAGCTTTCCACTTTACCTTATATGATAATCTACGGACAACTGCAAAAACTGCATCTTACGATATATCTAACGCCTGGACATTTTTCGTGTCACAGTACTGTGCAAAAGTCAGAAACCACCCTTAAGTTATTTAATTAGAGGAAACGCAGAAAATCATACAGCATATTTCAGAATGTGTGGTTGAACTTTTATTGCAGCTTCCCTTCTTGCTTTTAGGTTTTCATAGAAGTCTGCAGGAGTGTTCTTTCACACCTCCAGAGTTTAGTCTTAGAAGCTGGTTGCATATTCTTCTTTGCATGAGTCAAGCAGTCCCAAACACATTCAGAGATGTTGAGGTCTGGCCTCTTGGGTGGTCAGTCCATTGTTCTGAGAACACCAGCAGCTTCTTGGTTTGATCTTATTTTCTTTTGTTAGTAAGGGGCTTCTTTGCCTTTCCCCTTCCTTATGCAAACAGATGATCTTACATTTCTCATCAAAAATATCTCCTGAAAAATCCATAACTTAATGCATAATAAAATAAATGAAGGGTGGTAGGGCAGTCCCTGGCTTCAACATGCGAAGTGACGTTAGGAAGTGAAATGATCTCACTGTCCTGGCAGACGGTTTGACATGTTTAAGAATTATTTTGTGAAATTAGGAAAATTCTTTGTCAGTGCTTTAAAGTCATTTTAATCAATAACAATAATTAAAATAAACTGAAATGTCTAGAAATGCTGGACAATATTTTGATATATTATCTATATAAATCTCATAATGAGGAATTTTTCCATACATGTCAGATATTCTCACTTGCAAAGATAACATTTTTCTGCATTGATATGTCTTATGTACAGTTATATGAACACCCATGGGCAAAGTAGTGTACTATTAGTGTACTATTTGTGTTTGTTTGTTGAGTTTAACATATTGGAACATACATTAAACCTAAACATAACATAACATATATTAAAACATAATTTATAAGACATTCTATACATTTTGTACAAGCCGCATTTTATGTTTTATTTATTTTTTTACTATGTTAAATGAAATATTTTATTTAACCAAGGGAATTGTATTTGTTAAGTAATTATTTTATTTAACCAAGAGAACCCAAACTTCTCTGATTTGTTTTTTTATTTAATTTTATTTGTTTGATTTCCACTCTTTTTTTTCCCCAACATATCTATAATTCACAAAATTTGGCCCTACCTCATGTGTCTTGGATGCTAATGCATATGAAATACAGCTAAATCTATGGTTGAGTCATTTACTGTATGAATGTGAATCACCCCAGCTTGTGGGTTTAGCTCTGGTAATGCATTATCTAATTGAAAGCTTATGTACTTTTGTCAGTCGCCAAGACAAAAGCCCACACGCCATAATGTTTCCCATTTGTATGATTTATTTGTTGTTTGTGTTCCACTAAAGGTTCATTGCTTTTACACCTCTTGGCTTCTGGACAAGTTAGTTTATACTGTAGCTACATGACAGAAAGGTGTATTTATAGTCTTGATGGGAAGCAGGGAGGGGAGTTGATTTAAAGAGTGTGGAGGGGGAAGAAAAATCATTGTGGTATGTAGAAAGAGAGAAGACTGTTATGGACATTGAGAGAATAGCTCGAATAGCAGAAAAACGGATACGCAAGGTTCTTGGGAAGGAGGACCCAGGTATGTTGAGAGTGCTGTAGATGTTTAGGTGACGACTTTTGGAAGCTGATAGAGTTTACTTGGTGTGAGAGGACACTTTACTTGACTTTGAGCATAAGACCACAGTATTTTATCATGGACTACATTGATAAAATGATCAAATCCGTTGGGCCAAATTTCACTCTGTGTACACTGTTAATTATTGTTGATTTCACAGTATTAACAGTATTCTAATTTAGCACTAAACTTTGTATCTTGAAAAATGAATGTACAAACATACCTACAGGAAATGACAACATAAAAAACATTATTGACATTCAGTGTATGCTAATGGGACTACATTTAAATATACATCATCTTGGACCATTTCTGTTTGTCCGGTAGTCATTAAATTTAGATAGAGTGTAAATGGTAGCTGGCATTTTTAAATTATGTCAAAAAAAAAAAGAAAGTGACAGGCTTTGTTCTGATGATATGTACATTTAGAGTAAAATAAGTTACATTACTTTTACAGTTGTTATGTAAAAATACAGCTCCATCACAGTAAACCTGTGGTCATCAAATCTCATTTACACAAGGGTACATACATATCATCAAGCTGTTGTAGTGGCATCGAGTAAGAAGACAAAAGAAACATGGTGCTTCAAACAAATGCTCTTTTATTAAACGTAGTAGCAGGTAAGACCCACCACTCAGCTCCACTGAATGACTAAAATGGCAGGTAGTAGGCAGGTCAAATATAGCCACACACCTCTACCTGACGGAAGTCACTAACACTGGCACCAACCACCGCACAGCCTAGCTCAGAATAGCACAACAAACAAATTATACACTCACCAAAATTAAACACATTAAAACACATTAACGCAGTCTTCACAAACATTCTGACATTCCTCAACCCGTTCTTATTTGGGATTTGTTCTCAGGTAGGAACAGAACTCACACACAGTCCAGAGTACACAACTGAGAACAATTTTGCAGTTTAAGAACAGGTTGAGAATCTGACATATACTTTTTCCCAGGAATTTTCTAAAGAACAAGTTTAAGAAAAAACTATGGTAGATATCTGTGAATGAGGCCCAACGTTCCTGCGGGGTTTAGTTCATCCTACACAACACCAAGGCATCTGATTCATCCAGTTGAGGACTGAAGAATTTGAGTAATTTGTGCAGCTGTAGCAGACTGCATTTGAAACTAGACTGCAGGAGGGGAGTTCTTCAGGACCAATGTTGGTGACCACTGTTGGTGGCGGCATTGCGTCAAAGAACTTGTTATTTTCGAGGATGTAGGTCAGAGAACCATATAGAACTAATCTACTGTTTAAAGGAATGCTTGTGCTTGTTTCTACCACACAAAATCCTGACCCAACCTGAAACTATCAGGTACCCCCACCCCTCTCTCTCTCTCTCTCTCTCTCTCTCTCTCTCTCTCTCCTTTATACACGTACTTATGCCAGCAGTCTGACCTCATCCCTCCCTGTGGAGAGCGATAAGCTGGGCGTCAGACTCAAGCCTCCTTGTCAGTGGCGTCTCCGTTTGAAGTGTCATGTATCTGACCCTGTGTGTGGATGTGTGTGTGTACCTCTTTGAACTGGGGGCCACAAAGGTGTTGGAGAAATCGACAACTATACCTGTCAAATGGAAGGAGAGAATAGTGGGGGTAAAAGTTAATTCTCCAGTGGTCCTGAATTCTCATTCAGGTTTATCAGACATGCTTAAAATCAAAGCTTCCTGATTTTTTTCTTGCAATGTTATACTTTCTCATCAAAAAACACTGATTCTTTTCACAGTTGGCAGGTTTGGTTCTGTGGCTTGTTAGAGCAAGTGAAAATGCTACTATGTTAACCCTGGAGCCCATAGCGTAAGCAGACAAAGCCCTCTAGAGGAGGTCGGCCTTGGTCCACTTCCAAAAGAATCCTTATCCGGTCCATATTCCAAAATTCATTTGAAATATGACAGAAAATACACCAAAGAAGTGAAGTATGTATACTGGTGCAGTAGTAGTCTTGATGTGTAGTACTTGATGTGTGTATTATTGGTTCAACCCCTAAATCACTACAGATGTACACTCTGATGTAACATTTATAGTCTGCCTGAGCATTCTTGGGTTTATATGCTCAAACTCACAGTAACAGGCCCACCGGGAATTTCCCCCACTAACGTTGCTGTGTAAAGGCTATGGACTTGAAATGTGAAAATGTGTCTTGTGGCTACTATTTCATGAGAAGAAAAGTGCTAAGTCAGTTTTTACTTCTGCAATAAAACATGGCTTTAAACAGAAACTACTGAAAGAATGAAGTTGTTGCACATGTCAAATATAAGAAAGTGGCCCTATTACAAAGATATTCTTAACCATCCTAGAGCAGGTAATAACCTGTGACAGTATTTTGTCAAACAAGACCGAAAAATGTCTTTGTGTTTTGAGTGAGGGTCAAAAGGAAAGTCTAATACAATTATAATGATGCTCAATGCTTCCTGAACTGTTCATTATACTCTGATTATTAACTCTAGTCAATAAGCAGTACGAGGTGACCCTCCAGGACCAGCCTGTTTAGCTTAAAGCACATTATAAGCTATTTATTTATTTGGTTAGTTAGTTAGTTAGTTAGTTTGTTAGTGTTTGTTTGCTTGCCTGTATGTTGAGGACAATGCACATGAATCAACATAATGGTAAATGTGCTAGTATTAGCCAACTGGTTCACTTTCAACGCATAAGTGAAGGAAGGAAACTGACAAACATGGATTAAGCCTTAAGCAAAGTAACCTGAATCTTCCTCCTCCCTTTTCTCCCCTTCCTCTGTCTAAGAGGCACTGAATTTGTGGCGTTCTGACACCGTGTTAGGTGGTAATGAAGCTGATGTAATGGCTTCAGTCTGATGCTCCCAACCTTTTCTTGGAACAAAGTGCTCTTAACTCACTAACAGTCATGTCGCGATCAGCTCCTTCCTCAGCCGTGTTGAGAACACCTTGGATGCTGAGATGAACAGCAGGTGTCAGAACTAAATGTTTTATCGCTGCTGTTTTTAATAAATATACAGCACAGTGCAAAAGTCTCAATAGCCATGAAAATGCTTTAAAATTTAAAAGTTATGAGAACAACTGATGAATAACTTGAAAATAATTACAAATAAACATAAATGTAGGCAACCTTAATAACAACACAGGTTTGGTTCCTGGATTCTCATTCAGCATGTGCATGTATTTGTTAAATTCCATCAACCGCAAATCAAATTTAACATTGTCCACTGTGAAAAATGATATCTTGGCAGGTAAAATGATCTCATATCTAGTTGATATATCATGTATTTCTCATTTTTAGATGGTTGTAGGATAATTTTAGGATTATTTAATTGATGATTTAATTGAAAATAATAAGATTATTTTAAGATATTTTCAGATGTGTGATTTCAAGCACATTACTTAAAATAAGCAAAATTATCTGCCAATATAGTGAGATAATTTGCCTGACTAAAATAACTTAATATTAATATTAATATTTATAAATTAGCTTACAACCATCTCAAAGTCAGAAATCTAAGTCATATCAGCTATATTTATGACAATTTCCCTAGATATCATTTTTTGCAGTGTTGGGTTGAAACGTCTGAGAGCACTAGTGAAAGTGCAGATACATTTTCTTCATTCTTCATTACAAATTATATATTTTTTTGCCAATAATTTTTTTAATTTCAGAATGCTTTAGTACTTATGTCCCCCTTTTTGGTTCAGTGACAAGCTAGCTGGCATGTTCTTTACAAGTTTGTGCAAAAAAGTCTCTTAAGAGTAGATCAAATCCTCCTGGGGGCCATCTGAACATGAACTTCAGGGCAAGAGATGAGACTAAATAATCTGATCTTTTGGGCAAAGTTCCTAACATGGTCAGCGTCACCAAAATGCTTAAATTTGAATAAAGTCTATGTAGTGCTATAAATAGTGTTTAATTTATCTTTTTCATTGTGATAACTGTTTTCAGTTTTTCACATTTCTGTCAAAATTGTTTATCTTCTGGATTAAATGCATTTTTGATGTGCTCTCGGATTTTTGCTCTCGGATTTTTGACCCCACTCTGCCTGAGTGTGTGTATATAGCAAGGTGAAAAAATTTCGCAGATCACAGAATCACAGTAGGTGAGAATGTACAGGTGGGAACTTGCTATCTTGTAAAAAATCAAACACAGTGTGCCAAGACATCCCTCGACATTAATGTCTTTCATAATAATTTTGTGCAGAAATACATATTATTATATGTACAAATATGAATTGAATATTTTTATTTATATAGTGTTAAAAATGATATTTCTCACACTCCAGTGCTTAGAATGATCCACAATGATCCATCACCCAAATAATACCTGCTCTGTGGTGGTCTGGTGGGGGTCCTGACCACTGAAGAAAATGGGGCTAACAAAGTATACACAAAAACAGATGGACCACAGTCTGTAATTGTAGAACTAGAAAGTGCATCTGTGTGTTACTTGGAGCTGATAAAGTGGACAGTGAGTGTAATTTATAGCTAAAATGTTTATTTATTTTTTTTAAAGATTGCTCTTGGGTATCCTTCATTAGATTTCATAGTCTTCAGTTATTACTCAATAGTGCTGTTATTCAGGTGATCAGTGCGCTTTGTAGCACTTCAAAATATATTGTGTTCATTCTGTGAAAAAGTGATTTTATGGTAGATGTTCTCAGAGTTGCCCTCAAAAGGACAGATGTCTGTGTAATTCACTCTCACCAAAATCCTATTCAAAGAAATCTGATGGGATTTGGAGCTGCTAGCTTTGTTAAATTGGCGTGTGTTAAGAAGGTTAGCACTCTGAATTGCTGATTTTGTGTTCTGTGCAGTTCTTCGGAGAATGTGTGGTTGCATGAGGTGGAGCAGGGCTGTAGATCAGCCTGTGAGCATGTGTATGTGTTTATTTGTTGTCCCTTAATCCTCTAACACCACCTGGCTTGCTCGCTCAGGCCCTCAGTATCCTGTCCGTTTATCATTATGCGTAATCCCTGCATAAGCTTTTTTTCCTGCAGACTTGACCGTACCCGTTGCTCAACCTTATTCTGTGCCATTTTTTCCATTTGCATAATCAGTTGGAATATCTGATTGTATTGGATCATATTGGATTGTGAGGACGGCAACCTTTTAGCCACTGTCGCCATTTGTTTGCCTGGTGCCGATTGGCGGCTTGCGTCATAACAAAAATGGGGCTTTGCCCAGTTTATCCAGTGAGGTTTAAGATTTAAATACCATGAGCCTGAAAAGGATAACAGCTTTTTGTAATTTTGGCCCACTGATTTTTATTTATTTATTTGTTTTTGGCTCTCACCACAGATGGTTATTTAAGAGGTGCAATGAGGTGAAACCACAATGAGCTGAGGTGCACATATTGGAGAGCTATCTAGACTATGTCAAATATGCACTGTGAAGAGAGTACAGTACACAGAGTTCCAGCACAACTGCTGTTTCTCTCAAATGTACAGTACTGTACAAATAGACCACCATATATATGCACCCAAAAAAGACAGACATAAAAAAAGACGTAAAGCTAGTAATACACCCTGCAGCAGAGGCCTGTGCTGATACTCAACAAGCCATTATGAACAAATAACTTTATGCTGCTAGCTAAAACATTCAGAGGTAGCTTAAGTGATACAGCACTGTGCAAAAGTCAGACCATTTTGTTTTCCAGTTAGAAGCTCCATTGAGTACAAGTTATACAAGTTGTTAAAACTTGTAAAAAAAAAAAAAGATACTGAGAAAATGAGACTCCTAATAACTATGCAGGACCACCTGGTAGACCACGAAAACTGTCAATATCAGATAAACAGTACTTTTCATCTTTGAAGGAGAGAGGAAAATCAAGGTCAACTCAGATCTGAGTTACTTCAGATCTAAAGCAGTCCACATTTCTGTCCATCTTTCTACTCATCGCTATGAGTCTGGAAGGATATGTAGCTGTCAAGACGCCCTTACTGAGTAAACAAAGTCTCGGTATCCTGTTCATTTAACATTATGCATAAGCCCTGCATACCCATTGCTCAACTTTATTCAGAGCTATTTTTTTCCATCTGAAAAATGACCTGCAGATTTCTTTGACAACCTGAAAGCTAATCTGGAAGAAAAGGAATGAATGTTGTAATAAAGGTAAAAAAGGCTAGACAGTACTGAAGAATTTAAATCATACTCGAGGCTTCTGGGCAATTTTCTGTTAAACATATGTTTGCGTAAAGCCGGAAAATGAATAACTTGTGCCTAATTGCCGTTTTGACTGGAAATGAAATAAATGTTTGTATCTTAGTGTAAGGGTAGTATTTACAACAGCTTCAAACATTACTCAGCTACTGAGAATTTGGAAGCAGGACTACACTTACTTACTTAACAATGTGTTTGGTCTTGTACTGAATCACACCTGTAGTGATTCATGACAAAGAATTAAGTGTGTCAAGAGCGCACTGTGAAGGCTGGATGCAGAAGATGGAATAGTGCAGAACCACATGGGATGCTACTCTGCTATTTACAGTTAGTGTAACATGTCTTGAGGACATTCTACACACACAAGTGAAGGTCACTGATGCTGAAAATAGAGCGCACGTCCCTCAGGTAGCCACAGCTAGTCCGAGATGAACTATACCTGGTCCACTCGTGCACTGCTGACAAATGACAGTGATAGTAATAGACCCTGCCTTGCTTGCTTTGAAGCACAAAGGAGGAAAAGGAGGAAAAAGAGAAGCTCGTGTTGTCAGTGATATTCTGTTGAGCTCTTATATGAAATGATTTACTTATTCTGACAGTTCCAAATTAAAGATCTGCTCTGTGAATTATGGTGGGTTTTCTTCTCCTTAATCACATTCTGTGTCCCAACAGTATACTCAACATTAATTCGAACTGTTTTCTCATTATGGTGTATATACTGTATTCACATGTGGCCACTCGCATTGCAGTAGGAGGAGGGGACAGTGATGAGTAGATCAGGGGTTCTCAACCCTTCTCCACGTCAAGGCCCACCTATATATCACTAGAAAGCATGAAGGCACACAGGAAAACAAAGAAACATTGAGCAATTTAGCCAAACCTTGTAATGCTGAATGTTTTTGGAGAGGTTTGAACATTCACTCATCATAGTTGCAACCAGAAGGAACCAACAGGAATGAAATTTGTTGGGTAGGTTTGTCATTGTGAGACATGCGAAAGATTCAAGTTTCATTCTCAGCCCCACATGTGACATAAGCAAGGATGGGCCTTGTTACTGTACCCGGCTGACTATATAATGTTGTCCTGTAATGTCGTCCTATGTAACGTCGTCCTGTTATTCTTACTCATGCTGTTGTGTTTGTTACATCCTTTGCAAGTGAAGTATGCCTCAGAGTAGAGTTCGAAAGCAATTTGAGCAGTTGAAAGAGTTGGAGGGATTGCATCATAGGGCTCCCAGAAGCGGAATGGTCTTATCGACGTATTGCGCACCATACTGGTCGTGCATAAATGACCATAGCACGCTGTTTGGCGGCAGTGGATAGAAAAAGACACACACTAGAGACGTGTAAGATCTGGGAGACCCACACAAACCATGCTGAAGGAGGACCAACGGATTGTCCGACATGCATGGAGTGACCCAACAGCCACGATTGTGGACATTCAGTGCAGTGATGCCCTCCATGAGTCATCCTGTCAGTACCAGCACCATTAGCAGACAGCTGCTCCACGCAGGACTACATGCACACAGATCGTTACAGTGACTGCCCTTAACACCACCTCAACGTCACCAAAGACGGCAATGGTGTCATGCCAGACCGTCATGGACTCAGAATGGCAGCGGGTCATCTTCAGTGACGAGTCCCGCTTTTGTCTTGATGGAGACGACCAACCAATCTGTGTGTGGAGGCACTGTGGTCAGTGCCACAATGAATGGTTTGTTGTCTTCGTCACATGTCCAGAAGGCCTGGTGTCACTCCACCTCCACCCCTACCGCAAAATCTGCAGGATCTGTGTGAGAATATTCAAGCTGCTCGGGATGGATTATCACAGGACACCATTAGGAACCTCTACAACTCCATGCTTAGACGTATGGCATGTTGCATTAGCAAACATGGGCACCCAACGTCATACTGAGACACTACTACTGTATGTGTAGCTCAATAAATATTGCCCAAATCAGTCTAAATTTATCATCATTTATTGTTCCTGGTAACATTTATCTTCCTTCCCAAAAGCATTGCTATCCGACACTTCCTTCTGGATGCAACTATTCTTTTGATGATGAGTGTATATACATTTTGTGAATAATATTTTGACTGGGCTATAAGCTTTGGTTTATAATCATGATGTCATACCGTTTTGTTATTGTTAGTGATGTGGCCTTTAGCTTGCTAACCAGCATGTTAGCAGTGTAAAGTGATGAAGCTGTATCAGCAGTAGTGTTTGAGAGACTGATGCAATGTTAGTTTTATACCTATAATCCAGGGTGAAGATGGTGAATTGAATGTTATGGTTTTGAAATATTTAAGTTTCTGCTAAGCCTAAGACCTATATTTTAGAGCCCAATAATTTTTAGGGAAGATGGTTAAAATCAGTAATGGCTCAGCCGGTTCCAATTGGTGTTGTACTGTTGTTTCACAATTTGATGCAAAGCAGAAAGGAGGAGGGACTTTTTTTTGAGGGACTCAACATTTTTTTGCACATGCTAAATCCACATGGAGCAAACCAAAAACACAGAAATTGGGCAGCACCTGTTTAAAATCCAGTGTATGTACTTGACTCATAGATAAAATCAGAATGCAACTGGCAGAGTCCTGACAGTGTGGCCAGGTTAACATACTCATAATATCACTAATAATATTTTAACCTCAACATCAGCGACAATGGGCAGTAAATGAATACCAAATATAAATAAATTAATCCCTGACCATTTAAATAGAGGGTATGTATGTGACTTTACAGTTGGTGGGAGTCACTGGGGTGAAACCCACTGAGTGGCAGCATTAGCATTCAGTGTGAATGCTGTGAAAACATTAAAACATCTACAATGGGAAAGAGCTCCTGTGAGATCGACTGTACAAATAGATTCAGCAAGAATTCGGGGTGATCTTTTTAATGACTGCTAAAAGCGGCTGAATTGTGGATTTCCAGTTGGCATTTAGTGTCAGGTGTGCTGGTTTTTGGAGTAAAATCATACCATACGTTAATAACATCCTGTGTTAACTACTCATCAGTTATTATATTGTGCATCTTATTTATATTAAGCAGTTATTATATTCAGCATTTATTAAAAACATGATGTTGCGCCTTGTGTTCTGATGGTTAGACAGTGTTAGCTCACCAAAACAAGCCCAGTTTTCCTTATAAGGGGGAACTCCACAAGGCAAGGTTAGACAGCCAGCCAGCTAACTTGCAGATTTTTAAGTTCTACTTGGAACAGAGAAACAATAAAGATCAATAAACAAGAATGAAAATTTTACTGTTGAGTCCAACGGGCTTTAATTTAAGCAGATAAATGCTTGTTTCATTTCCAGTTTCGCAGTTTCTCCTAATAAATGCAGCCTTGTTGTGGACTGTTTTGACACTCAGTCCAGCTAAGGGGGAGTATTCCAGTGGAATGTGATGTCAGTGCATACCATCTATTCAGTGGACTTCAAATAGCCTACATGGTATTACTTCACCATTTCCTGTTAATGCTAAACAGTACAGTACATTATTATTTTGGGTTGCCTTTGATACAAAACTTGAACATAGAATCAGCTTCTAACCAAGTTAGAATCTATCTATCTATCTATCTATCTATCTATCTATTCATTTCAGTGTATCTCTTTTCCCTTTGACAGCAAACCGCACCTGTCCCAAGGGCCGACTCCACTGGCCCCAAAACTAAGTGCTCAGTAAAACTTGATCTTATGCGACAGTCATGCACTAAGCATTTGGGAGCCAAAAACCTGTTGCCATGTCCAAAGGACCTCTGGGTGTCCTCCCAGAGATTGTCCCTCATGCTGACGAATGTAAAAATAAAAGTACATATAAAGCCTTCTAAGAACACATATGTATACCTTATTGACTTGTAGCATATTAAGGCATATGTAGACAATTTAATTCTTTTCTGCAATTTAAAAACACCATCAGCTTTCAAAGCATGCGCAGTGTTGGACTCGGGAGAGAGTGGGCTGAGTTCTGGACGACGTTCAGATGTTCAGATCAATGTCTGTTGGCCAGAGGCCGGCCAGCATCCTGCCTCAGCAGACCAGTAATAGAATAAGCATCGACAGTCAGGCTGCATCTCTGGCACCCAGCCAGAGAGAACTGTATTAGTGACGGAGCGGGGGAGAGGGAGGATGAAAGGGAGAGAGAGAAAGACAGAGAACAAGAAAATGATTCGATTACCCTCTTGGCTAGTCAGGCTGAAGAAGTGTGGCTACAGGTTCAGCTGAAGAGGTGTTCTTCTATATGAATAATACTTTTAGTATTATTGGCTTGTTTCAAGCACATTTCTTATATAATAATAACCAATAATAACCATGATGGTCTGGAAAGCTTACAACCTTTTCAAGATATCATTTTTCAAGTGTATGTATGAAGAGTCTCGCTGTTAAAATGAAACTGTTAAAAATATAGATTCCAATAAACTGTAGAAACTTCACATTATATATGGAGTCTTTCAACTTATTCACAGTAACACGTCATTTACCACAATGATTCTTCAAAGAACCGAGCATTGAAAGATACCTTATGCAAGAGCCGTTTTTTTGTAAAGAGTGTATGTTACGTTTGAGGTGATGACACTTGATGCTAGTGTAAGTGTTTATTTAAACCCTTAACAGAGACCAGAAATTTACTTGTCTAAGATAAAACAAATGAAACAACAGAACAAGGGAAATCACAGAGAGGAGAACAAGACAAATGAAAACAAGCAACAGCAACCAGGTTGTAAAGACAAAGACACTGAGCAGACACAGGGGTATTAAGACACTGAATATAAATACACTGAAATAAAAACCTCTGGGAGTAACTGAAAAAAAAAAAACATCTGGACGTAATCTACTGGGCGGGGTCATACACAACACACTAATGAGGGGTGTGACAAAAGGGCACAGAGAGAAACCAAAACAAAGGCACATGGCAAAGATATTCATTCATGTTGGGTAATTGGGGGAGTCAAGAGAATTTCCGGTGGTCTGGAAGCATTTTGAGCAGGTTATTATGAGCTACTGTGTATATTCACACATGTAAGCACAAGAACGCTCAAGGCTTACAAACTACAAGGGTTAGATCTATTATTATAAATGTGTATTTTGTGTATACAGTGTGTAGCGATTTAGGGGTTAAACTATAAGCCCACACCTCAAATGTTACAGTCCTGGTTTACTGATTGTAACTGAGTCTCGTGCAGTTGTCTAAGATCAAATGAAGCTGAAGTTGGCTTCTTATTCTGATTTTCTGGTCCACCTTAAATGATGTTCAGTCATTTCTGTGGGCGCTAGTGTGCAGGCTAAGTAGGACATATCCAAGCAGCTGAAAAAAAGACTGACCTTAACTTAGTAAGATATAATCTTAAAATATGGTTTCTTGAGAGTTCTTTAATAAAGACAATAGTTCTATATAGTTTACGGTTCTGACGTCAAGACTATAACAATAGAAGAACCCTTTTTGGTGCTATGTAAAACATTTTCCAAAATGAATCTGTCCAACACATTCACATATATATCCAACACATTCTCCATCAAACTGAAGAACTTTTTCATAATTAAATATGAAAATAGCTCCTTGAACATTCAAGGTTTCTTGTAGAATCATTGTCTTTGCTTTACTTTTACATTTATGGCATTTGTCAGACACTCTTATCCAGAGCGACATAAATTTACATTTACACAGGTAGGCCATGGTAATATTAGGAGTCTTGCCCAAGGACTCTTAGTGTAAGGTGGAGGCCCAGGTCCCAGGGAAACTGAACCGCAGTCTACAGCATGGAGGGCAGAGGTATAACCCACTACACTATAACAACCACTTTTAATAATACTTTCTTTGCTGCTCTAGACATCCGGTTTAAACCTCAGTTTCCAATGCTTTGACATTACCCACATTACTAAATGCATATCTAGACAGAGTCATGTACAAATCTGTTTTTTCTAATAAAAGGCTCAAAGAGCTTTTAAGCATATAATCCATATCGACTGTAATACTGTAACATGAAGTACACTGTAATTTGTACAATAACTGTGACTTCAGAGGGTTTGCTTTTTATCTCATATTGTTCATACAGGCAGCCATCACAGCCATATCTTTTTTGTGGTTGAGTTGAATTGGGCACCCCATGGGCAGTGAACTTTATGAAGTCAGACTTACTTCACGTCTCCTTTCTCACTCTATCACTTCAGTTACCTCAGTCTTCTACACGTTCCTTCCGACTGCGTGTCCAGTGGGACTCAAATTTACAGCCCCCTGCGAGCCCAAGGTAATGATGGGAGCACCAGACTGGCTTTTTCTAGCCTAATTAAAACCCAGCCGTCTGGGAGTCTCTCCCTCTCTCACTTTCTTTCTATCTCTCTCTCTCTCACTCTCACTCTCTTATACGTTCTGAATGTCAGTGCTCAACTCTTGACACCCATTCCACACCGTTTATTGTATCAGAAACCTTTTATGAATGACTGCGCATCATGAAGCCTCAGAAGATGAATGGAACGAGTTGAGTTATTGATGCGTTCCCATCCCTTTGGAGTAGGATGGAAGGATAGAGGTGCAGTGGACGATGTCGGCAGTAGAAATGTCCCAACGGTCACAGTGATTTATACAGCAAGGTGATGGGGCTGAATGATGAAGCCTCTGGAGAATGCACGTGGTGTGGGAAAGGGAATATTTATGATGGCGATTAATGGTGAAAGGTTGATTTCATAGAGGACCAAGAGGTTACATGATTCACCATGCGATGGTTCAGTGTTAGCAAGACTTGAGTGAGCCTGACATGTACATTGATATCTTTAATTGTTTGGCATGGATTGTATGCTATAACTGATCAACTGGACTAAAAACAGACATGGTCATTGTGGCAAACGTGAATCTACAGCATTAACACTGTCATCAAGCACTACAATGCACAAACAGACAAAGAGGAGTTTCTAGGCCTTTTCCATTTCTAGGCCTTTACACAGTGGACTTCATCCACTATGGATACTGATGTGATCCAATGATCCACTATTTGTAGATCACATGGTAGCCTACAAATTTTAGTTCCTTGGTTTAACATTGGAGCTAACAAAGACTACCATGCTATCTTGCTAACAAACACTGGACATCAGACATCCAAATCTTTTACTGGAATTGCCCAGCTCTTCTCTCAACCTGCTCACACGAAAACCAGGTGTTCATTAAGGTCACATAGCAAATCTTCAGACCATGACAAGTGTTTGACCTCTAGACTTATTATTGCACAACACCCAGTTCAAAAGACAAACTTGTGGTTAGGAACCTAAAGCAGTTTATCACTGCAGCACTCCAACACCACATGGAATGGTTTAACATTAAGTTTGTCAGTGCTTTAAAGATGCAGATGCTTCTTCTGACAACCATTCTGACCTCCTCAATGCTTTATACATTCATCGTGCATGGGAATTTGCTTAAACAATACAATACAATTATTTTTTACACAGTTTTGAGGGCCACTGGAAGTAAGAGGTCTACTCTTTGTTTTAGAATGAACTATGAGCAAGCAGCAGCTGAGCTCAATCATCCCTGCTAAAACAGCAGCACTTGACACTATGGCTTTCCCATCACTGAAACGGGATTATTATTATTATCATCCAGGTTAGTATCATCACCTGCATTGCACAGTAGAATTAATTAACATTTTCCCACCACTTTATGTAATTGGCTAAGCTGAGAACAGAAGCTGGTCACTATCCAAACACACCCAAATGCAGTATCTCATGCAGCCATTTGCTATGTGCAGTGAAAAGGTATAGTCATGGGATTCAGGAGAGCTATTTTTTTCCTTTTTTCCTTCCCCAAGCTTGCTGTGGATAAGTGGGGCCTTTGTTTTCCCAAGAGTGTGGATGACACATTTGGAGATAATCTGCGCAAACCGCAGAAGATTTGTCTCTGCCTGGGAAAGAATGAACTCAAGATTAGCTACGAACCTCGTGTACTACCAACCGCTAGCCATGTGTTTTATGGCTCCCCTTTGGCATCATGCATTAACTATTCTGGAACATGAACTTCACCTCTAATCTTGATTGTATTCTTTTCCGCATCACTGATGATTTGTCCCTGTTTGGAAAAGAATGAAATCAAGATTAGCTACAATCCCTGTGTCCCAGCCGACTAACACAAACTGGTAAGCCACATGTTTTGACGGATCCCCTTTGGCTCCATGCATTGCCTATTCAGGTAGCTAGTCGCAACGCCAGGAAGTGACCTGATAAAATATTTATCCACCAACCACTGTGGGATGTCACCCTGCTTTGCTTTATTTGTTCTTTTTCCTTTTTCCCCTTCTTTCAGATTTTCTTGCTAAGAGTATCTTATGGTGATCTCCGAGTCATTAAAGTTATATTAGAAAGAAAGAAAGAAAGAGAGAAAGAAAGAAAGGCAGGCATGCAGGCAGAAATACAGCATACTCACATTTTTGTTACCCTGTTACCATTTTCATGGTTAAAATAGCCCAAAAAGAACAGAGTGTATAAGGCCTGTTGAATTCCTTGCCCTGTTCTCATAGTCTGAAAATAAGGGCATTTATTTGTGCTGTGATGTTTTCTTTCCTCTGTTTTTAAGAAGGGCTGTGTTGAACCAATTCTATTCTTAAGTCTTACCAGGCCAATATAGACACAGGGGTGAGCAATATGATGTGATTTGATTTGGAATTTCTGGAATATTGCAAAACTACACCATAAACTACACCATAAACATCAACTACATCATCATCAGCAACATTATAAAATGCAGATTTAGACCACAAAAACATTAACAACCAATTGTACACGCATAAACCACAAAGTAACAAGTAGCTAATTGGATACCAATTAATTGTGCTATTATTTCTGCATATCTCTATATATTTTCTCTCTCTCTTCTTATACTGTATATCCTCTAAATGCTGCTGTTATTTGAACATTACATGATAAGACCAAAAGAAATCAAACAAATTTCACTTGCATTAACCTACATTAAAAGTAAACAACATGCTTCCAATATGTATATATATATTGTTTAATCTCAATATTATATATTACATATTATACATATATATTTAGAGGATATACAGTATATATACGTAAATACGCCCTGTGATGGACTGGCAACCCTTCCAGGGTACTTCCTGCCTTCCGCTCAGTGAGTGCAGAGATAGTGCCTCTAGCACCCCCCGCGACCCAGGAGGATAGGTGGTTTAGATGATGAATGAATTAATGAATATATTCATTCATTCACTCATTCATTCATTCATTCATTCATATTTTGGGGCCATTTCTTTTGGTCCATTTTTTTTAATCCAATATGTATCACACACTCACTTACTCATCATCTTTTATCATTATATTCTATTTTAATGCAGCCCTGTTACTCTAAGGCATTAGACACTTGGAAAAATGAAATAGTGTGATTCCTTCCATGTTTTGTGGAAATGCTTTTCAGTCATATTGTTTGCCAGATCACCCTTATGTAGATATATTTCTGACCTCAGAATTCCATGCCTCATCTAAAAATGTCCTATTTCAAGGATCATTTATTTGTCAGGGACATTATCTGTTTGTAAACATTCGTTTTTAGGATTTATCTTTCGGAGCTGCTGTTTTCAAGTTTGGTAATGCACTCTTCCACACCCCAACTGAGATCTTTCCGTCAAACTCTTAGGAAACTAGGAAAGGTTTCAGATTTACACATATGCTGTGGCGTATTGTAAAGTTTTTAATAGGTGTCCTGAGGCAGATCACTACTGCTTCACTAGTCAGTTAAGAATACCAAAGGCAGAAGTCCACTGTTTCATGGGGGAGGCAGCTACATTTTTTTGCATTTGAGCGTCCATTAGTCCGTAATGAATAGCATAACATGATACGTTTTTTCTCAGGGAACCTGCAGAATTCTGATTCTGAAATATTTAGAACTGTATTCCTCACTTGTTAATGGATCTAAAGCTTCCAACTTCCATAGATCTGACACACTGTGTTCTTAACTAGGCCGGTGCCTTATAAGTTCCCTAACTTGGGAATGATGATTCATTTCTGTGTTACAAATGGCTTTAGTTTCAGGCCTCATCAGTACATCACAACTGATGTCATCTTACTGGCAGAAGCTTTACATTTACATTTATAGCATTTAGCAGACGCTCTTATCTAGAGTGACCTACAGACTCATCTGTTTTACAGAGGTAGGCAAAGGCAGTGTTAGGAGCCTTGCTCAGGTGAGGGATCAGACCCCAGCAGAGTAGGGTTACCCAGGACACTACACAAAGGTATTTATAAGTACTGAAATATTGCTTTTTTAAACATGTTATTCAACATTTATTCATGTGTCATTGTGTTCCTATGTAGGTAGCTTTCAAATAAAGGGTCCTTCAATAAAAACATCCTGAAATAACAATGCACACAGCTTACACAATAGTGAAAATTCACATCTGCATGTTCTTTGTGATTAAACCATTTCAGTCTCCATATGCACGACACAGGGTAAACATGGCAGCCCATTCTCTGGCTGCATCCTGCGAGTGGTCTGCTCCCATTGATGTTGAACAGTAGCGCTTGCTTCTAGTGCACGCTGAACACAGACATGTGGAATAGAAGCAAGCCTCAGAACACTCTGGCTGCCTGGTAAACGGGGGCTGAGGAAGCTGCAATATTTTTTCTCCCATCCATGTGTGCTCTCAATCCTGTTAAATTTGTAATGGGCTAACCCTCTCCCCCCCATCCACCCCCCACCCCTGTCTGTCTCTTTCCCTCCTCCTCCTCTCCCTCCATGCGTTCGGAGCTAGGGAAAGATCTGGAGCTCGCTTCTTATGTAACGCAGCACCAAAAGCATTAGAGAGATGGATGCTTATTGGACGAGACACGGGTCAATTGTGGATGCAAACGCTGGGCGATGATATGCAACAAACAATGCACCTAATCTGACCCAAAATATATGGATCTTTTATTACAGTAGATCCTCATGATCCTATGATAATATGAAAGTAGTATGTTTATAGTTAGGATCTGACATTCATTATTTTCGTTGATACGTTTGTTTGTAATAGATGTTAACGTTACATTGTTTGTAAATTGTGTTAAAAGTAATTTGTTGTACTGATTAAAATGGAACTAGTTCACATAGTATAATACAAAGTAATAAAGATTCAATTTTATCTGCAACTTAAGAAAAGTTGTTGTGATTAGTTACATTAAAGGAGCAATGTATAAGATGATATAACCTGTCAAATGTATACTCCACATAGTTCCTCCTCCTCTCTCTTCACTCCTCTTTGTGTTGGAAGTTCAAATTTCATTCCTTTACCTACCAATAGCGTCTCCAGTGGGGGAAGGCAATGCCAGTGTTAACTCTTGCTTTGCTGCTGTTTTTGTCTCTTGTTTTCTTTGTTTCCAGTTCTTTGTTTCCTTCTTTAGCTGCTTATTTGGGGACTGAAGGCAGACTTGCTACAGTGACTCAATATTGCCTCTTTAGGTTCAAAGTGTTATTACGAGACAGGTCTGGCTAGGGATAGCTGCTTAACATGCTAGCTTTAGTAGATGTCTCTTCGACAGAATACTTAGAATTCTAAGTACAGTCAAAACGGTCATTTTACTCACATTCTGTTGATAATGTTACTTAATTTTGGAATGCTTTAAACTCAAACTTTTATATGTTGATATATGACATCATTTTACACATTTCTGCATTAAAGATAGCAAAGAGCAAAGCACCACAGGGGTCGTTTTCAGACCATCAGGTATCTTCCACAACAATGAATAATGAACACTGCAAAAAATAATATCTTGGCAAGAAATACATTATTACAATTATATGTGGTTGATATATCTTTTCAAGATATATTGTAAGCTTATTATAAGACTATTTAACTTATTTCTAGACCTTGTAATAATGATATTAGTAAGCCAAAGTATGTCTTACTTTAATGGCATATAATTTTGCTTAAAGAAATATATTGAAAACATGCCAATTTATCTGCCAATGAGAGATATAAGATGTATCAACTAGATATATAGATGTTTGACAAGTTCTTGGGTTTCATTGAATCTTTTAATCCCACTGTTTTCCAGCAGTTCTGAATACTTTTCTCAAAGCAGTAGCCCGTAAATAATCATATATGGAAATTCACCATTTGGGAATATGTTAACAAAGTGGCTGGATGTGGAATCATTGTAGAGAAATTTACCAAGTCAGAATTGGTCACAGTGGCAGTGATAGGAATGCATCTAAAAGCTCCCTCATAGAAAGTTATGAAATGGTAACAAATATGTTGCCTGACGCCTGACACATATTTTTGTGATGCACAAAAGAGAGGTACATGCAGGGTGTTGTAAGGTGAGTGTTGCTCAAAGAAAACCTATTTTTTCACTGGTGGTTTAGGACAGTCAGTAAAATGGCTGAATTTGTGTTGTAGACATTGTGACCCCTGGTTCCCATCACCACCACTGTAAAGAGAGCTGCGTTGGTAGAATTCTCTGCAGCTAATCATTTCAAATCAAAAGTTCATTGTTCAGTTATTTACAAGATTTGGTAGCATGACACATATGGTCTGACCCACTGAGCCCTGCTGCATCATCCAGGCCACCAAGAACATCAGACACATTATTGGTGTTTTCTGTAGGCCTCCCCAGGCCCTTCTCCATATTTCATCATTTTACATCTGAATTATTCACAAGCGTGCTCTCTCTCTCCCTCTCTCTCTCTCTCTCCCTCTCTCTCCCTCTTTTCTCTCTCTCTCTTTCTCTCTTTCTCTGTCTCTGAGTCTCTCTGATGTGTAGTGGTGTGGCCCACACTATAAAAGCATCAAAGACGTAGGTCCCTATTCCTGTATAGAGAGAAAAAAAGCATATTTTATTTTAACCCATTGAACCCAATGCTTATTATTCAGTTGTTCATCTTACAACTTATTGTTTAATATCTCCCATGAATCGGCCTTTTTATGTTCTACTCACAAATGCAGTCTTTAGTAACCAGAATGCAGGATTCACATAAACACATGCTGAACACAGCACCCTCCACTATAAAGCATGCATCATGCAAGGTGCAATGTTTGCCCAGTGAAAGATGACATAACTGAGTGTAAATCAGATATTTAGACTGCTGCGACATACAAAGGCAAGCAAAAACAATACAGCAAGCTTAAAAACCTAAACTGAAGCATGCTTGGTTGAAGTATTCTGGCACAGCAAGTAAGACAAATGTTTCTGAATCATTTATGTTCTACCTTTGCTGACTTGATGCATTGAAGTAGATGTGTGCTTTGATATATTTACACAGCCCTTTGTAGTAAAAAAGCATTGTAAGCACCAAATTTGGTGGCTGATGAGAACGGCGCTGTTAAAACTTGACTGAATGGTGACATAACCTCCTCTACCTGGGATGGGATCCCATGCAGGTACTTGTTCAACTTCTGCCAGCACCTGTTTGATTTGTTTGGCTACTGGAGCATCAGATACAAACATATGCATGCATATAACAAACTGAAGGCTTGGGGCAATGGTGGAGGGCAATGGCTGCTAAGCAGTGGAGCAGGCGGAGCTTGAAGGAGATTGACTTTACTGAATTATTTAGTTACTCAACCTTTGAATCACGCAAGAAGTTTGAAAACAAATGGAATTACCATTTAAACACAAAGACTGAATATTTTAACAGTGTTTTGTTGTCTACTGAATCCACAGGCCTAGGATTGGTCTGATAGCATTGTGGTGTGGTGGCATACTGAAACAATACAGTCAAAATCTAGAATATCGACAAAAATGTTAGGATGGCAGGTGATACCAGGCTACGCTTCTAAAAAATATAATATTAGTGTAAAAATATCTTTAGTTTATTCTGCTGTTGTGTTTAAATTTTTTTTTTACCAGCATCTGTTTTTGTGGCTGTGAAATGGAACTGGTGGATCAGATAGGGTCAGGGCACCTTTCACGATTTCTCATATTCTTGGTTGTCTTGAGGTTTCGGTAATGGCTAATTTTGGACCAGGCTTCATTATTTATTCAGTGCTGCTTCTCAAAAGCAAAAAGACGTGAGAGAGCAAACTTGTTTGGGCATGCATCTTGGGAGAACCTTCCAAAGCTCTGAGAATCAGAGCTGCAGTAGTTTACTTGTGTAGGGTCCATATCTAAAATATCTTTTGGGGTATATGTAAGTGTTATATGCTTAAACAATGCAAATGTTTATCTTGTAAACTCTATTTCACAAAGAGAACGGAAAGGATACCTATAGTTTCTATTCTAGATTTACATGGGGGTGGTGCACATGGGAAATATCAGTAGAAAGCTGTGACAATTAAAGCTAGGTCTTTAGTTTAGGCCATAAATGTAAAAAAAATAAAAAAAAATACACCTCTAACATAATGTTAATGCTATGAGATTTCTTGTTGTATGTTTGCACAGCGCTAATGCTGGCGCTCATGAACGCTCTAGATTAAACAGACATTTGAAGCTTGTAAACGACATTCTGCATGTTTTGGGTGAAGTTTGTTACAGACATGGACATATATTTTACATCGTATCTATCGGTTTTACAGTGAGTCATTCAGTATAAAGCCTTGGCATTGAGATGATTGAAACCTGTTGAGCCTACTAGATGTATTTACTCCTAAGTTGGTCTATAGTAACATTTCTTTCTCACAAACAATTGTGGTTGATTGGGTTCACTCTTATATTGGTGGTTAGTCCATCATGTTAAGCCCAAACAATGAGAGACATTGCTTGGATGTATCTACAGTACATAGATACCACAAGAGGTTCTCATCCTTTTCTTTACAAAAATAAATAAATAAATAAATAAATAAAATTATATATATATATATATATATATATATATATATTTCTCTACACTGTATAAAAAAAGACTGGGTCTCATAGCAGACTCAAAGTGAAGACTTCAAGTACAGGTGTACAGTGATAGTAAAGTGGAAGGGGTCACTAGATCAGTCAAAGGAGGGTACGTTCACTAATCATACCGCCTCAGGGAAGAAGCTGTTATGAAGGCTGGTGGTGGTGGAACAGACGCTCTAGTATCTTCTGCCAGATGGCAGGAGGGTAAAGAGTCCATGACAGGGGTGGGAGGGGTCGTCCACTATGCTGCCAGCCTAGGAGGTGTTGATGGTGGATAAAGACACCACAATGATCTTTACACAATGGTCCTTACGATCGGTTGTAGGGTCCTGCTGTCTGAGACGGTGCAGTTCCCATACAGACAGTGAGACAACCAGTTCAGGACATTCTCTACATTATTTCCCCTATAGAATGTAGTGAGGATGTAGGGGGGACGTTTGCTGTCTTCATCCTTCACAGGAAATGAAGTCGCTGCTGGGCTTTCTTGGCTAGGCAGGGGGTGTTGAGGGTAAAGGTGAGGTTGTAATTAGCTCTCAGAGGCTAACCTAGCTGAGGTGGGAATTGTGTTTCTGTGATACAAACTCACTTGTTGCAAGGCTGTATTGATGAGGGCTTGTTAAAAACAGTACTGAAACACACAGTATATCTGAGGATGTAATAAAGGTTCATTTCAACTCATCAACACAATGTCTTACAAACGCAGAGCATGTAAACAGGGTGCTACCTTGTCTTCTTATTAGTTGTTGATCACTCTTGTTTTTCATATAGATTAGCCAAAGTTTCCTCCATGGACCTGTTAAATGACTGCAAAGTGTTGACACATTTTTTTCGGGTTGGATGGAGGTATGGGTCATTGGATTAAGCAGTTGAATCATTTTAGCATCCATTCACAAGCACCTAGAATTGAACCTATATCAGATGTCCTTATTCATCTGTACTGCTGTACTGTACTCATGATTTCCACTTCCACTGCTTTGAAACTGCTCAGGCTCATAAAGTAGGTCCACCACTTCTGTCGAAACGAGTGCTCTCCAAAACTGCACTGCTCCACCTTGCACTGTTATTAAATTAGCGAACGGGAAGGCGGCCACGTAGCAGATTGCGGCCACAAGTGAAGATGAAGAAGCTATAGTTTAAGCCCTCAATGTGTCTCCCCTGATTTATGATGGAACGATACCTGCACAAAGCTCTCCCGCGGTACTCACAGCATATGCTATATGTACAGGATGGAGATAGATGATGAATGGCTTACAGTAGCTACAATAGCTCGCTATTTACATATGACGGTTGGGGAGAAGAGATTGTGTCAGGTCATTGTCCTCATTGTGTTATAGTGGAGATCTAAGCAGAAGATCTCATGGACTGGAGGGACCTGCAGGAGAACTGGAGCTTCTGTATGGCCTCCCTAGAGGATGATGCAGTATGACTGTAGGCTGGTTGAAATGGAAGGTGGTCAGATGCTTGAAGGAAAAGTAGATTAAAGTGTTTTGTGTCCATCTTGAAGCCTGAACTTTGTCCATACTTTGATCTTTTTTATAGACCATATAAAATAGTATCATAAACTACATTAGCAGATGTGTTTGAGATTGTCTAACAGCTTGGCACATTTTGAAGCAAGAATGTGATGATCAGTAGTGATGAGCTTTCGTTACTTACACTAGCATTGTAGTTCCAGTACAAACACAACAAGTAATCTCTATATCTGTTTGGTGAGCCTGATACAGAGTGGGCTGGACTAGATCTGAATTTCAGATATCTAGCCTATGTTCAGACTACAGGTAAATCAGATTGGATTCTGTATGACCAGACATCACTAATCTATCTGGTGCCGGTGATGCTAGTCAATGTGGCTTTCAAGCTCAGAGACAGAAGAGATAAAGGTGCATCATTTCACCCTCCAAACAAACACAAATTGTTCTCTTCCATAGTTCCATAGTCTTCCACAAGTAGAAATTCTCTGCTATAAGCATGAATCTTTGGCACTCTTCTTGAATCCCAGCACTTCCATCTCTCTTGCTTGTTTGTTGTGTTGTGAGTGGCACAAAAGACAATTTGAAAGCTTCTGACGCATCTGCAAGAATCATGTTTCAAACCACCTTTAAATGTGGTTTTGGTATCTGATTTGCAGTCTGGACATGCCTCACATTTGGGCTGGCAGTCTTTGAACAAGGCCTTAGAAACAAGTGATCTGTTCTAAACCCTTAATGACCTTTAATTAGTGAATTAGATTAGATTTACTGTTATGTCATTTTTATCCACTGCACAGATTCCTGGAACCTTTGGCTTCATGACAGTAAAACCCCGTTTTTCATTTGGCCAAGATGACAGTTTGGTACCTGTTCAAATGGATATAATGCCATTTGAAGGTGCTCTGTCTTTGGTAGCACTTGCAACTAAAGCCAATGACAGTTTAAAAGTTCTGCACCGTTCCAGGTGAAGATCACAAATCATCAATCAGTGCATCAGAAAGTAGGCAGGAATGGTGTGCTGATGTGTTGATTGCTATTTTAAGAATTATTACTTTGTTGTTTTCTAGAAAGTGACATAAGCTAGTTAGGAAGCTAATGCTAACATTATCATCATTCATGGAACGAGAGTCTTTTTCTTATATTATCAGAACCTAACAGAGGAAAATATTGGCTTTGCTTGATCCTACACATGGTTCTGTGTAATTGTACACATTTGTGTGAGTGTGAACACAGATACCTGGAAAGATACCTAGATAGGTCATCATACCACTCATCCTCGGATCACCCAGATTATTGCCCAGCCTTCAATATATAACTAGTCTTTTATCTCCTTAAACAGGTTTTAAACACACAGAGACTTTTATTTTGGTAAATATAAACAAATATCATATACTATGGAAAGAAACCAAAAAAAATTGATGATTTGACCTAACATAAAAAAAAATTGAAAATGCAGTTGATGACAGTGTTACATCTGTATAACCAGCATAATGACATTTCTGTTAAAATTATTGATTAAATGCATTACTAAAGGATAGGGGAAAAACGAAATTAAGGGGAAAAAAAGAAAATTTAACTGTGAGTGGAAAATAAGCACTGAAAGTGGATTTTTGTCTAATACTCACAAACAGTTCATACTCTGTTTCAAGGTAGCCAGTACGTTAAGGTAACTAGCCAGTGAGGTAGTTGGTTCACCAAATTAGACACTTTAGAGTAGCATATAATGATTAGAAAGACACATTAATCTTTATTTGCAATTATTACGATGGTTCCAGCTGTCTCAAGCAGATGCAAAATGAACTAGACCTAGTACCATGGGTTCCTTTGCTTCAAACTTGGGTGAGGTCTTGGTACAATCGGTACAATTGGTACAACCTTTAAAATGAAGCTTCCGAAGAAGATCTTTTCTCTAAAGAGCCATTTAATGGACAGGCCTTTGAAGGCACTAGTTTTGTAAATGAGACATGTGAGCACAAAGAACCTATACCAACTACAGCCATTTCCTAGAACTGTATGTCTAAGCCAAGAACCATTTAGGAATCTTTATTGGTTATGAAAGCACCAGGAGAACATTCTAATATGAAACAATAAGAGCTCCGTAAAAACGTTTTCTGTGAATAGTGCACATGTGGAGAAAGGAACAGACCAAAATGAACCCTTTTACACACCTTTTGCCATAATAAATAAACCATTTCTAAAGCACTGAGTATTATGTTAGTATGGTCAGACTGAAGTAGGTTGGTCTTTGAATTATGTCTGTAAACTAGCAGACAAGAACAACGAGTGCTACAGCCTCAGTGTATTAGCGACGACTCATCTGGTAGATGACAAATCTGTGTTGTCTTGGCCACAGCATCATCCTCATCCTCCAGAGGCCCTTCGTGTCTTCCATCAAGCGCAGAAAAAGAGCATCAATCCATTTTATTTGACCATAGTGCCAGAGGACACTGAACCCCCCTAATGGTTTACTCACAAATGGGCCAGCGCTGCAGATTAGCACTCAGGTGGACTATGAAACGACTGCAGTGCCAGAGCTATGCATTATATGCATTACATTTTATAGAAGAACTCTGAAGGCTAGTGTCCACCATTCAGCATGATGTCATTTGCATAATCTTACTTGTTGTGTTTTCATTTGTTGATAGCAACATTAGCAGTTTTGACTGAAGTATTGTGTTAAGGCTTTTTTTTACATTTACATGATATACAGATTTATTGAAGAAGTACAATGTGATTAAATGTGTACATGGCTTCCCCAATTTTAACTAATAATTCAAACAACACTTTTAATGAATATTTGTTATTGTCACGCATAAGTCATGCATTCAAGTTGCACATCTGCTCATCAAACTCTATATACTCTATACTCTTACTATTCTATGCTGATTGGATTATTCCTTTAAATTAACCATTTAATTCACCCATTAAGACTAAATATAATATTTTTTTTTTTAGTATTTAGTGTGCGATCCTATACCTGTATTATAGCTTTATTTCAGTCTCACATGGTTATTTCTCTTTGAAGAACTGGGATATTTTTCCACACCTCCAAAGTTCAGTCTTTTTCAACTTTTTGGAGTCTTGATTAATATCGGTAACATATTTGGACTCATCAGTCCATAAGACCTTACTTCACATCTCAGATGTCCAGTGTCGGTTCTGATGCAATTGATCCCTTTTTTGGTCTATTTTCTTTTCTTCTGGGGTCTTTTTGAAACTACATAGCTTTTCAGGCCCATAATGTTGTATCTTTCCCGATTTTCATGTGTTGATGGACAGACAGATTGTGATGCGCGCTGAGCTAAAAGCAAAGCAATGTTTATTAAACAGACTGGTAGTACAACACAGCAGTAAAAGGATCAAAGCTGACATTACCAAGGGACAAGGACTGAGTCAGAGTAAGAAAACAGGCAGAACCAGGCAAACAACCAGACCACCAACAGTATCAAAAGGGAAAAGACAAAAGAGTAAACCAGAAAGTCAAAAGAGAGTCAAACCAGAGACGCTAACAAAAATAACAACAGGAAGAAACGCTCAGTACGCACAGAGTGGCAATACTTCGCAATGGGTCAGTGTGAGAGAGGAGTATTTATACAAACAGACTAAATTAACAACAGGTGGGCTCAATACTCAGGAGACTCTGACCTAGAAAATGGAACAGGATTGGGAGATGGCAGACATGTGAAAGTGAAGTCATCGGGTGGTGAGTTATGGGAAATGGAGAGGAGAACCAGCAGGCATGACATTTCAAAAGTATTTTCCTTTATCTTTTGATGATAGCCACAAAAACAAACAACTTGTGCTTAATTGCTGGTCTGACTGGAAATTAAATTGTCAGGTTTGACTAACTAGAATTGATGCGCGCTGAGCTGAAGGCAAAGCAAGGATTTATTGTTAATAAAGCAGCAGTGTAGTTGAACAAGAGAATCCAAGCAAACATATCAAAAGGAGAAAGCTGAGTCATAAAACCGAATGGACAGGCAAGAGTCAAAACCAAGATGGACAATCAGAAGGGCAACCAAAACAAGAGGGCAAAAGACATAAGAGTACACGAGAAACGGGGCGGTGAGCCAGGAGCTTATAAGCAAACAGACTAAATGAGACGCAGGTGTGAATAATTAATACTCTGGTGATGACGAACAAGGAAATGGGGCGTGATTGGGCGATGACGGACATGTGACTATGACATCATCGGGTAGTGTAAAAAAAAAAAAAAATGTAGTGGGTTCTGGGAGTTGGAGTTTGGGAGATCAGAGGCAGAGGGGAAACCCGGAAGCGTGACATGAATAAATGAAGGGTGGTCTCTGACTTATGCACAGCGCCAAATTCCTCTATGGCACACATTATTCTATATGTTATATATTGATTGACCCAGTGGTGAACTATTGTCTCAGGGGCTTCACTTCAATGAGCTTCACACAAGTAAAAAATTACCTAATATCAAACTTGCATTACTTGCATATATTTTGTCACTGTAGCCACATAGAGTTTAAAATGTTTAAGAAAATAAATCTTAGTGCTGATTTCCACTAGCTTTTTCTTGTTTACTCAAATTCTGCCTATCATTAGTTGCACTGGCTGACATTCTGTTGTCACCAGTAAATTATTCAGATGAGCTATAAAGCGCAACTAGTCAAAACACTCATATTAACTTTTTGCCCCAGCAGCAGTGTTTCCTATTAGTATGCCAAGCAAATATCCTTAAACATGTCATAAATCATGTACGAAAAAGTCAACCAGTCTGTCTTTAGCAGATCAAGTCTATACCATACAATGAGGGGTTGGTGTAGTGTAGCGGTAAATATTGGCACCCATCACCCTGCAGACCACAGTACGGTTCCCTGCATCAGCAGGAATACCATGCTATAACACAAAGGGTCCTTGAACAAGATACCTAGCACTGCATTAACCTACCTCTGAAACTTGATTAAAACCTTACATCACTCTGTAAATGCTGTAAATATGAACGGAGAACAGGTATGACTTTTTTCTAGTTGTGCTTCTCAGGACAACAAACATTCTTTTTTAGGACAGAAAATCAGTCAGTATTTGCAGAAGACCAGCACTGGCTGACTGCTCACTCGCCAATGCGACGCTGATGCTAGCTTCAGTGGCAACAAAATGATTGGTTTAACAATTGTTCTTCTGGGAATGCTCTTTTCTAGTTTGGTAATGTGCTCTTCCTCACATTAACTTACATAATCTCCACTATTCACTCCACCAATCTCTCGGTAAAATTGGAAATGTTTTATGGCATACTGTAAAGTTTATGGTGGGCATAGTTATAGTTGGTAGGCTACAAAGGACCACCTAGGTGATCCAATTCACTACAGCACCAACCTGAGGCAGACCAGTACTGCATCTCTAGTTAGTCAAGAACAAAATAAGAAGCTTGCTGGTTCTGGGTAAAGCAGCTAAACAATGACAGTATAATGTCGTAATTAAGGTTTTCTGGGATATTCTTACTACTGTGCTTGTGCAGATCTTGTGACTTTACTAGCAAACGGATTGGCTCTTTTAACTGAAGGACTTTCCCCATAAACAGACCACTTGTTAAGTGTTAGGAGTGTTCTAATTCATTTTCCAACCAGTGTCTGTCTCCTTCTATATAATGTCTATGTCCATTTTCTCTGTTTCCTGTAAAGACAACAAAGGACATATTTTCTGATTGGTTCATTTTTTACTACAGCATGGAGTTGTGTTTCCAACACAAGCAGATTTTGAGGAAAACAGACACTTGCAATTTGATATCAGTGTGATCCATTTCAGATAAAATATAAGCCTTTTACTAATGTGCTTACTAGCACTAGGACTGACGTGTTGCATGTATAGATGCATTGAGCGATATATATATATATATATATATATATATATATAGTTCAATGCATCTATATATAGTATACCTGGATTATACTTGATACAAATGGCTGGCATAGTGCAGCTATATGATATATCCCTCATTCCTCTATAAGCATGGACACAGATCATTAGCTTATGTGCTTGTGTGCTGAAAAATGTAGTGCTGTAAAACTGTGCGATTTATGAAGGCAATATTTTTATCCATCCTCATTCTGCAAGCAGCAGCAGCTCATCATTCCCCCTGTGAGCAGAGCTGCAGAGAGAGAGAGAGAAAAAGAAAGAAAGAAAGAAAGAAAGAGAGGAAGAGAGAGAGGCCTCATTGTTTATGAATGCAGAGCTGATCATATTGTGACTGCTGATGCTCCTCTGCAGTACAGTGACACAGTGTGGCTGATCAGTGACTATATGTGTGTGTATGGTACATATATACCTATATATATATATATATATATATATATATATATATATGTGTGTGTGTGTGTGTGTGTGTGTGTGTGTGTGTGTGTGTTTTGT